>JARQOD010000003.1:224938756-225190516 GCA_033576555.1 Oophaga sylvatica | reverse complement strand
ATAGCAAAATCCGCGCGGTTGCAGAAAGATCAGCCGGGTCCGCACCCAAAATCCGCCGCGGATCAGCGCAAAATCCGCCCGGATCCCAGCGAAATCCCCCCCGCGGATCCCCAGCGAAATCCGCCGGGGACCCGCAGCAAATCCCCCGGGGATCCGCAGCGAAAATCCGCCGGGGATCCAGCAAAATCCGCCGCGGCCCGCAGCAAAAAATCCCCCGGGGATCCGCAGAAAAATCACCCGCCGCCCGAGAAAAATCCGCCGCGGTCAGCACAAAATCCGCGCGGATAGCAGAAAATCCGCCGCGGATCCAGCAAATCCGCCGCGGATCCCCAGCAAATCCGCCGGGGATCCGCAGGAAAATCCCCCGGGGTCCGCAGCAAAAACCCGCGCGGATCAGCAGCAAAATCCGCCCGGGGATCAGACCAAAATCCGCAGGGATCAGCAGCGAAATCCCCGGGGGGTCAGCAGCGAAATCCGCCGCGGATCAGCAGCGAAAAAAGCGCGGATCGCAGCGAAATCCCGGGGATCCGCCGCGGAACAGCAGCGAATCCACCGGGGTCACCTGGAAATCCGCCGGGATCCCCGCGAAACCCCCGCGGATCGCAGCGATATCCGCCGCAGATCGAGCTAAATCACTGGGAAAAAAAAAAAAATTCTTTATTTTATTATTTGCCCCTCTTGAAAAGGGGGGTTCATTTCTTTTTTTTTATTTGATCCTGTGCAGTTTATCACAGTGATAAAAATTAAATTTTTGTACAATGGAGGGGGGGGCACGGCATGCCCCGGCCGGCGGGCGCATGCGCATGCCCCCGCCTTTTCCCAAAGTGGGGGCCCCCATGAAAAACCCCGGGGAGCCGCCGGCACGGATCCAGGGACATGGGTGGCCCGGGGAGAGGTGGTAGGGGGTCGGAAGGGGGGGGGGGGGATCGGTAGGTGGGGGCGGGATGCAGGAGCGGGGGGCAGCAGTGACGGCGGTGACCGATCGTGCCCTTTCGATGGCGGCGGCGATCACCGCCGTGACTTGGGTGGGGGGGGCAGATTTGGGGGCCGCCATGGGAATGCTATTGCAGCATCGGCCATGGTGGATTTTAATATTTCCCGTTTCATTGGTGAAATATTTCAAATCGTTGATTGGGTGTTTCACTTTTTAAAAGCCAATCAGAGCGATGGGCAAGTGGGGGTTTAAGCCAACCCCCCTGTGTGTTTCGTAAGGGTCCCTGTTTTTGCGGGGGCGGTGACCCTTTTAGTCCCCCCGGTCTCCCGGCCCCAGAACTGATTATGGACGTCGGTGTCATGGGGGGGAGGCACGGTTTTCATGCGCCGACGTCGGGGAAAGGGGTTAAGTTATCATCTTTTTACATTTGGAGTATATGCAAATTGTCTAAGAAAAAGTGAAGCAGTAGACTGGGTAAAAATTAAAATTGTGTCATTCTAAAAACTTTTGGGCTAGATGAGTGTTGCTCCCCTCCTAGTTTGCATCGTCTGAAAACTTGAGGGTTTTTTCATTTCCCCTTTCTAACATTTCTAAATTGTTAAAAAACTGGGGCCAGGATAGAGCCTCTGATCCCCCAATTTAAAAACACTTTCCAATTGGATGTGCAACCTTTTTTACACTTTTGGAACGATAAATTACTCCCCTAACCGTCCCTTTGTCGTTCCACATGGAAATTTTTTTTCAAGTAATTTTATGAATACTTTTCAAATGTTTGTGAAATTGAGTTCCATATTACGTACTGCTTTTCCTGATCCATCGTCTTGATTCCATCATAGAAGAAAATTGTTTAGTCGGCGTGACTTGTTTGCTGCAAACACTGGGGCTCGGGCTTTTTACGTTTTCTACCCAAGTACTTCATTCTGTGTTAATAATTGTTCAAAGTCTTGCCTGGATGAAGAGGTCACGGGCCCTTAAAATTCCGGCTCCATCTTTCCTTTTTAAAGATAGGGAAAAACTTTGCCTTCTCTAATTTCTGGGATTTTTTTGTTCTCCGGATTTTCAAAGATTTGGCTAGGGGTTTCTAAAATTTCCTATCCCCCTTTTTGTACCATTTGAGGCCTAGTGATGAGCAAAATGTCGTTGTCGGGTTGTCTCCCAGTATTTGGAAGTGCTCGGGTTTTAGTTTATGTTCCGCAATGATGATTTGCGCTGCAGCACCTGAAACATGTGGGGGTTCCCCTAAAAACGGCAATCCCTGCATGATTCGGGATTCATACCCAAAAATCATGCAGTGGGGCGCGAAACAAAAATCTCCAGCACTTCCAAAATCGGAGCCCACCCGAGCTGTGGGAAAAAACCCGATCAAAAAACTACTCGCTCTCATAAAGGCCAGTTCATGGTGTTGGCTACGGGTTAACAGATGGAGGCTGGAATGGAAGTCACCCCATGGTGACCCCCGTGTCCCCTTTATTCTGGGTTGTATCGTTGCCCTCCATATTTGCGCATTGCAATCTTGAATTGCGCACACGGAGTATGCTTTGCCCGCAGATTGCAATGCGCAGGCGCTTTTATGGAGGGCAACGACAAAAATTCCCAGAAATAAGGGAGCAGAAGAACAACATTTTAAAGGGAAAAGTACCCAAAAACACCGCCATCTGATTACTGCTATTTTTAAATACCCCCCAATTTAGGGGGGACAGATTCCTTTTTCACAAAGCGGGAAAATTGTTCGGGAGACTGTAGCAACGTTGAAGGGGTTTTTCGGGAGGGAATTTTCCCCTGGCCACTCCCCCAAGGGTTTTGGTGTGGGGAGCAGAACCCCTTTTCCCTTTCACCCCGGTCCCAATAACAGCGGGTTTAAAATTTGATTTGAGGGAGCCAGTGGTCGTCTTGGTAAAACTTGCCCGTGGACCCGTTTTTTTTTCAAAAAATGCCAGGCTGCAATTTCTTGTGCAGGAGGCTTGTGGGGCCCCTAAATTTTTTCTTCCCTGCAGGATCTCCAGTTTTTTTCTCCCATCGAGCAATCGGGGACATCTTTTGGTTCAATAGCAAAGGGAGCTGCCACAGAGGTCTTGATCATTTTTATCCCATTTTGTGACGAACATTCCTTGACAACATTATGATCCATTTACAATATGCCAAGAGTGTAAGTTGGGTATTTCAGATTTGATATTTTTTAAAAAATTTTTGAAAAGATTCCAGTTTTTTTATCATTTGTCATTTGCTTATCATAAATTTTCAAAAGTGAAATTAACCAACACATCTTTCTTGGGCTGGGTTTAAGGGCAAAAAACCCTTTTGAACTATAAAAAGGGGCTAAGACCCGTAAAATGCACTCCAAAGAACCAGGATCTTTACAAAACGCAGCCTGTCTTGTGCATCCCACGAAAATCGTGCGGTTGCAATTTGCTTCTCACATGGTTGCTGTTTTTTTGGTTTGGCGTTAGGGGGTTTTAAATTTTGGGGCGTTTCCTTGTTTGGGCTGGGTGCAGGGTTTTTTCCGGGTTTAAATTTTAAAATTTTTTTTGATTTGGGTTTTCCTTTTTAAAACTTGGTTGTCTGTGTTGGGGGTTGCCGTGAAATTCTTTTTTGCAGGAAAAACAGGGGGAGGATTGTTTCTGTAAGGGCTTAAGTTAAAGGGTCCTTAAATTGTTTTTAAGTCACCTTTCTTAGAGTTTTAATTTCCAGATCATTTATGTTCCCTTTTGTGTTTGGGGTATGCAAGTTGTTTTTTTCTCCGTCGGGGTCTTATTTTTTCTTATCTGTTTTATTTAGCAGTGATCACCCCAATTTTTAACCCTTCTTTTAGGATGATTACGGGGTTTCCCAGGGAGGGTAGGGGGACAGGGTTTTAGGCTGGAGATTTGGCCCCTTAAACCCATTTTCGTACCCCCAAGGGTTAAAGGGTTTATTTAGGCCCCCAGTTTGGGTCGGTTAAAACCCGGCCCTTTCCTTTTTTCCGGGGGAAGTGTATCAAGTCCTCATGTTTTAAACCCCTGGGGGTTCAAGGGGATTTCGTGTCGGGGTTAAATCTAGTCTATTTTTACATGCTGATGTTGCAAATCTTTTATTTTGTTTTGGGTGTTTGTTTTTTAATTTTTGTTTACTGAAATGGGACACATATCAAAAGGACCGCGTGCCCATTTTCACTGGCCCAAAAAATTTTTCCCAGTTGCCTTTTTTCCAGTACCCCAGGGGGCTCTCCCCAGTTGCGGGGATTATCCAGGGAGTGCGGACTTTAAGTCCAAATTTTTGGGTCTCCCTGGGGGGAAAACCCCGTTTTTGAACCTAAATTTGATCTCCGGACGGGTTCACTGGTGGGCGAGAACAAATTTTTTACCTTAAAGGGATGCTTGTAAATTGTTTTTTCGGCTTCGGCCTCGATCTAAAGGGAGTGGGAAGGCAGGGGTGGGAAATTTGTTTTTTCTCGCCCCTTTCAAGGGGCCCCTAAACCCCTGGGCCTTCCCCCTTCCCCCGGGGGATCCCCGGCTCTACGGTCAGTAGATCGTTTTTTTTATTTGCCTGGGTTTGGTATATGATGACCCAGATGGGTTTTTTCCCGAGAAAAAATTACAATTTGGGGGCCCCCGGGGGGGTTTTTTTTTTTTTTTTTCCCCCCCCTTTTTTGGGGGGGGGTTTTTTTTTTTTTTTGGGGGGAAAAAAAAGGGGGGGTTTTAACCCCCAAATTTGGGGGTTTTGGGCCCCTTTTTTTGTTTAAAAAGGGTTTAAAATTTTTTTGGGTTTTCCCCCTTTGGTTTTTTTTTTTTTTGGGGGGTTTTTTTTTCCCCAATTTTTTTGGGGGGGGGGGGGGGTTTGGGGGAAAAAAAAAATTTTTTGGGGAAAAGGGGAAAAGGGGGGGGGGAAATTTTTTCCCCCGTTGGGTTTTAAAAAATTTTTTTTAAAAGGGGAAGGTTTTTTTTTCCCCCTTTTTTTTTAAAGGGGGGGGTTTTTTGGGGGGAAATTTTTTGGTTTTTCCCCGGGGGGGGGAAAAAAAAAAGGGGGGGTTTTTTTCCCAAATTTTTCCCCCCTTTTTTTTCCCGGGAAAAGGGGTTTTTTTAAAAAAAATTTCCCCCCCCAAAAACCCCTTTTGGGGGGGGGCCCTTTTTTTGGGGGGGTTTTTTAAATTTTGGGGGGGCCCCCGGGAAAAATTTTTTTTTTTTTTTCTTTTTTAAAAAAATTTTTTTTCCCCTTTTTTAAAAAAACCCAAAAGGGAAAAATTTTTAAAAAGGGGGTTTTTTGGGGGGGGTTTTTTGGAAGGGGGCCCCCCCCCCCCTTTCCCCCCCCCCCCCCCCCCCCCCCCCCCTTTTTTTTCCCCCCGGGGGGGGAAAATTCCCCCGGGGGGTTTTTAAATTTTTGGGGGCCCCCCCCTTTTTTTTTTTTTTTTTGGGGTTTTTTTTTTTCCTTTTAAAAATTTTTTTTGGCCAAGGGTTTTTTTAAAGGGGGGGGGTTTTCCCCTTTTTAAAAAAAAAAGGGGGGGGGTTTTTTTTGGGCTTTTGGGGGGTTTTTGTGTCACCCCCGGGTTTTCCCCGGATGGCCCAAAAAAGGGAGAGCATGCGAATGGGATCACCAGAGGATTTAAAGGGCTCGCAGCGTTTTTCTGGGGTTTGCTAACTACACCGGAAAAATTTATTTGTAATTTCTCTTGTTGAAAACCTCTCACTGAATACAAGAAAAGGGACGGTTTTTTCAAATGGTCGGACAAGCTTGCCAAGCTTTTTTCCTCTTTGAAAAAATGTTTTGCTTCGGCACCCGTTCTCATCCAACCAGATGATCACACCGTTGTTGTGGGGGTGGACGCGTCTGCGTAGGGGTGGGTCAATTTGTCCCCAGGGCCCGTCCCGGAAAGGCTCCTGCGCTTTCTTTTCAAAAATTTTGTCGCCCCCCGAAAGGAATTTGATTGGAATTGGGAAATTTTGGGCCCTTTAATTTGGGTTTTTTAAAGAATGGGTCATTTTTGGGGGGGCAGCCCACCTTCCCGCCATTATGATCAAAAAACCCTGCTGTTTTTGAAATTGCTAAGCGCTTTTTCCAGACAAGCCGTGGTCTTTTTTTTTTCCCGGTTTAATTTTTTTTTTGCATTATCCCCCTGGATCTAAAAAGTTAAGGCGGATGCCTTGTCCCAGTTTCCGGGGCCGGGGGGGGTTGACCCGATTCCTTCCTTCAGGAGGGGGGGAGTGTCGGTTTTTGGTTCTAGCGGGAGGGAGGTGTTGGGGCTGGGGGACGCCCCGCAGGACCCCAGGGAGCTTTTTGTCCCAAATCTTTGAGAAAAAGGTTTTTGAGGACTTTTAATTCTGCTTTAGCAGGACTCCGGGGTAAGGCTACTTTAGATCTCCTTTCTGCCGGGTTTTTGGTGGCCTAACCCTAATAAAATGTTTAAATTTTTGTCGCGTCATGTGGGGGTGTGCTCGCTTAAGACCCCTCATACCCGCCGTCGGGACCTTACCCTTGAAAAACTTCGGAGCGTCCAGGGAAACTCATTTGTCTATGGACTTCATCCGGACCTTCCTCAGTCGCAGGGAAGACTGTCATACTGGGGGTTGTTGAAGTTCAGTAAAAAGGGCAAAATTTCATTGCTCTTCCTGCCCTCCCTAATGCTAAAACTCTGGCGCAGGTGTTCTTTGGGGAGATTGTGAGATTTCAGGGGTTTTGGGCTTTTGATGTGGGTAGATAGGGGTCTCAGTTTGGTCCAAGTTTTGGGGGCATTTGTTTACGTCGGGGGATGAAATTTGGGTCATTTTCCCTCGGCTTTTCATCCGCAGACCAATGGTCAGACAGGCGTCTGAATCAAAGCCTAGAGATTATCTTCGGTGTTTTGTCTCAGAGACCAGGAGGATGGTCTTCTTTCTTGCCTTGGCAGATTCGCTCTTAAAAAACAGGGAGCGAGTCCACTGGAAGCCCCGTTTTTTGGGGCATATGTTTTCATCCCCAGTTTTTGTACATTCAATGGGGGGGGCCCTTCTGGGGTTCCTGAGGGGGCTTTTTCTGTCGTCATTGCTTCAGTGTGGAGAGGTGTATTGGAATAATCTGAGTGCTTGGGGAACCTTTTATAAACGTATGGTGATAGGAGGAGGTTTCTGGTCCAGATCTTAATGTGAATCGATCTGGAAATGGTTGTCTACCAGGAATATAAAATTTAAAAGTTCCCTCCTGGAAGCGGGGGCCCCAGATTCATCGGGCCGTTAAGGTTCAGTTCCATAATTAATCCTGTGGCATTTCGTCTGGGACCTCCCTCCTACGTTTAAAATTCATAATGTGTTCCACAAGTCATTACTTAAGAGGTACGTGGCACCAGTCATACCATCACCTCTACCTCCTCCTCCAGTGGTGGTCAAGGGTTTAACTTGGAGTTTCAAGTGTCAAAGATCATTGACTCACGTCTGAATCGCCGGTCCCTTCAGTACTTGGTGCATTGGAAGGGGTATGGTCCAGAGGAGAGGGATGGGTTCCTGCGTTTTGACATTAACGCAGATCGTTTGGTGCGGACCTTCACAGAACTCACCCGGGCAAACCTGGCCCTGAGGGTCCGGAGGCCCCTCGTAGAAGGGGGGGTACTGTCATTGTGCATCGCCACGAAGATCGTCGCGGTTGCACATTCTGACTTCTCACAGCTGAGTTGCTGTTTCTTTGTGTTTGGGCAGTTAGGGAGTTAATTCTGTCTGTGCTCAGTTCTGGGATGGGTGCAGTTTCTTCCGGCTTTCAATTAATTATTTGTTGATTGGTTTCCTTTAAAAACTCTGGGTTGTCTGTGTTGGGGTTGCCAGTGAATTTTTTTCATGCAGACCACAGATAGGATTGTATCTGTATAGATTTAAGTTAAAGAGCTCCTTAGTTGTTTTAAGCTCACCTTGCTTAGAGTTTAATATCCCAGATCATTTATGTTCCTTCTGGGGTTTGAGTGTGTATGCAAGTCTGTGTTTTCTCCAGTCTGTCTTATATGTCTAATCTGTGTATTTTAGCAAAATCAGCCCATATCCCTTTGGTGGTAATTCAGAATCCTTCTTAGGACTGATTACAGGGTTCAGGGACTGATAGGAGGGCAGGGTTAGGCTGGAGAAATTGGACCTCTGAACCATTATCAGTACCTCCAAGGTGAGGGATTAGTTAGGACCCCCGTTTAGGGTCAGGTAGACCCCCGGTCCTCCTTTTTTCCTGTGACAGTGTATCAAGTCCTCAAGATTAACCCTGAGTTCAACGGATTTCGTGTCAGGTAAAAATTTTTCTATATTTACATGCTGATGTTGCTAATCTATATGTTGTATAGAGTGTTGTTCTTTTAGAATAGTTTACTGACAATCGTACACATATCATAAGCCGCGTGACACAGCCAAAACATAAAAGGCTCCATCACGAGGGACATAGATTTGATATTCTAAAGGATGTCAGCTTAGGGGACCACGGCCCCGGCTGAAAGAATACAGATCTACTCCATTGACCATCACTGAGCCTGGATATGTTTGGGCTACTCAGGATTTGGACTCACCGATCATCTGAGCCATTTGAATATGAGAAAGCCAGAATTGGGACCCACTGGTCACCTGGCTCCATGGAGATGTTCGTAGAAGCCAGGATGGGGACCCTTTGGTCACCTGGCTTGTACCTCAATGCATACCTCCCAACCGTCCCGATTTGGTCGGGGACAGTCCCGATTCTGACCCCCTCCTCCCGCTTGTCCCGGCGGGACACTATGTGTCCCGCAGTGAGCTGAACTGCCACGCCCCCCATAACCCTATATTTGCCTTCCAGCGCTCCACTTTAGCTTCTCACAGCAGAGCAATGACCTGCTGAGCAGTACTCCTCTGTGTGCAAAACAGGACCTGTGATGAGGTCACAGGAGGGGAAGGAGTTGGGTGTCACATGGCCAGGCTCCTCCGTGTGCAAGTCTGCTGAGCTGGTTGTCATGGGTGCTTGCTGCAGTGGCTGAGGGTAAGTTTATGTGAGGGGTCAGGAGGGATTTACAGTGTGGATGTCGCAGAGTCGTGTGTGTACGAGGTGTATAGAGCGGAGCGGTGGGGTGAAAAGTGTTGGAGCGTAGCCGTGTGTGTACGAGGTGTACGGAGCGGAGCCGTGTGTGTATGAGGTTTTATGGAGGCAGAGCTGTGTGTGTACGAGGTGGCTGTAGCAGTGCAGTGTGTGTACGAGCGGAGCCGCTCATCTCCGTACACACAGGGCTCTGTGCTTGAGCGTGGGTGATGGAGCAAAACCGTGTGTGGTACGGGGTGTAGAGAAGTGGAGCCGCGTGTGTACGAGGTGTTACGGAGCGGAACCGCATGTGTGCGAGGTGTATGGAGCGGAGCTGTGTGTGTACGAGGTGGCTGTAGCAGTACAGTGTGTGCACGGAGCTGACCCGCCTCATCTCCGTACACACAGGGCTCCGTGCTTGAGCCGTGTGTGTACGGAGCGGAGCAGGCCGTTGTGTACGGAGAAGAGCAGAGCCGTGTGTGTACGGGATGTAGAGAAGTGCAGCCGCGTGTGTATGGAGCGTTACCGCGTTGTGTACGAGGGTGTACGGAGCAGAAACGCATGTGTACGAGGTGTACGGAGCGGAACTGCATGTATACGAGGTGTATGGTGCAAAGCCACATGTGTACAAGGTTTACGGAGCGTGGCTGCGTATGTACGAGGGTTTACGGAGTGAAGCCGTGTGTGAAACTGAGTGGAGCCATGTGTGCGCGAGGTGTACAGAGGGGAAACCGTGTGTGTATGAGGTGTGCGGAGCCGTGCATGTACAAGGTGTATGGTGGGGAGCATTCATACCTCCCAACAGCCCCCGATTTTGAGAGAGGGTCTGCCCCGCTGCCCCGGGCGGGCAGCTTACTTTCCCCGTGGACACAGGAGTACACGGCGGAGCCCCGAGGAGCGCTTTAAAACTCTGCTTGTAAGGTTCTGTGTATCTGTTTCTGAAACTCAGTTGTTCGTCGGCCATTTTGCTTTCTGTTTTGCTGCAGCTATCTTGCCCTCAGTCAAAATGGAGTTTTCCAGCTTGCATTTTTCCCGCCCTGATTCTCTCCGTTTGCTTCTTAAACACCCCATAGCTGAGCAATCAGTGCTTCAGAATCAGCCTGCAGTGAACCTGTGTTCTGACTCCTGAAGCCTTGGACCTTGTACTCCAGCCATTCCTACTGAGGAACTCTGAAGCACTTGTGGACTCTGAACTCTGCTCTTGAGAGCCTCACGTTTGCATGGACTTGCGGTAACAGAGAAGAAGATCTGAATCTGTTTGGGAGTTATTGCTGAGCTTAGATTACTCTGGCCTGCTGTGTCTCCTTCTTCTTTGTTTGCACCTGTGTGTTTATTTGCCAATTTGTATGAAGCAATACAAGACTTTCTTTATCAACCTGTGTCTCAAGTATTTTCATCGCACCCAAGCACAAGACGCTATATGAACTGTTACCACATACATTACAAAATTCTGAAGCCAAACGTTAGTGTCTGCTGGGTCTGGAAAGGCTTGTTGCTGTACTGTGGATATCGGATGTCCGGTTGTACTTTCTGTGATGACAGTGGATGTGACTTCTCACAAACCATTCCAGGTGAGCAATTCCCTTAAGTTTTTTTTTTTTCTGCAGTGTTATCACAAAGGGAAACACTATGTTTTTTTTTTTTTTTTTCTCTTCTCTTTTTGTCTGCTGAAACTCTGGATATCAGATGTTGGTTGAAAGCTTTCTGTGATGATAGTGGTTGTGACTTCTCACAACCATTCCAGGTGAGCAGTTCCCTTAAAGTTTTTTCTTTCTTCAGTGTTGCCACAGGTGAACACTATTGTTTTTTTTTCTCTCCTCTTCTTCCAGTATCCTGTCTTAAAAGATCTGGAAAATGGAGGCCCGCATAAGGAACTTTGTGGAGTGACTATAATATCCTTGCAGGATTTGCAGAATATAAAGACCCGTTTTACAAATCTTCAGGACCTAAATAATCACAATTTGCAAGTGGTTGGACAGACTACCCAGGATTTGCGAGCCAGGATTGAGGTTCTGGAGGGGCGAGTCCAGGCTCCTGCCGTGGCCCCGAGTTCTGGGATTCCCAAGTTGCCCCCTTTTCGTTTTGGTGGTGATCGTGAAAAATTAGGGGATTTGTTAATCAATGTAATCTTTTTTTTTCTGCACATGCTTCACAATTTCCTACTGAACGATCTAAGGTGCTTACTATAATTTGTTGTTACCAACAAGGCTTTGATATGGGCAAACCCCTGATTGAGACTGAGGATGATTGTTTGAATCACCTTGATGATTTTATTTCAGCCATGGGGCAGGTGTTTGATGACCCCAATCGAGGTGCAACAGCTGAAGCAGCCATGTTAGCTTTGCGCCAAGGTAAGCACTCGGTAGCTTGAATATGCCTTGGATTTCAGGAGATGGGCCCTTGATACCACCTGGGACAATTCCGCCAAAAAATCTATTTTTCGAAAGGGGTTATCCCCACTGATTAAGGATGAACTTGCTCGTGCCGACCCCCCCACTGCGTTAGGTGACTTTATTAACTACTGCATCCGTATTGATACTCGTTTAACTGAACGCAGGCAAGAGAGATGGTTCGAAAGCAATCGTACTAACCTTTCCTACCTTCCTCTCCAGCTAAGGAACCTTTGAATAGGATTACACGGGAACCTGAACCTGAACCCATGCAGGTAGACTCTTTACTACGACGGGTTAGTGTATGCACGCAAGGAACATCGTTTTAAGGAGAATCTATGTTTTTATTGTGGTAAGTCAGGGCACTTTATTATTAACTGTCCCAGCCGTTCTCGCAAGACTACTGCAGCACTCATTCATTGTGAGTGTTGCGAGAGGGGATCTGTCAGGTCCGAGCCTCAGGCTCCAGAGAGAGCTGCAGCAACAGATCTTGATTTCTCGGACTTAAACTCCGTTACCTCTGAGGACGTTGACTGTGTAAATGCTGCCATCTTTCAAGTTTCCTCAGCGTGTCCCAGCTGAGTTGTAAGAAAAACAATTCTCACTGTTTTCTTTCCATCAAACTCTGGGTTGACTCAGCCTGGGTGTCTAGCTCTGCTATGATCGACTCAGGTGCAAGTGGAAATTTTATGGATGTCTCCTTTGCTCTAAAACAGGGAATACGTTCAGTGAAGAAGGCTACTCCAGTACAGATGGAAACTGTGGATGGCTCCCTGCTGACCTCTGGACCAGTGGATCAGGAAACAGAGCCTTTAAAGGTTCTTATGGGTAAAGATCATCAAGAGAAACTGTCCTTTATGCTTATCTCTTCTCCTCACTTTCCCATTATTCTAGGGCTACCATGGCTGCAGGCTCAGAATCCTACCATTAACTGGGAGACCAAGGAATTACACTTTCCAGAGAAACAGATGAGTCCAAAAATTTCAGCTTGCTCTGTTCCTAAAGGAACCATGTCAGTCCCTGAACTACCAGCTGTATACCAGGACTATGTGGATTTATGTGACAAGAAGAACGCTGACCAGCTTCCTCCTCACCGTCCATATGATTGTCCAATTGAATTATTGCCTGGAGCAGAGATACCTTTTGGTAAGATCTACCCCCTGGCGGGGCCCGAGCTGAAGGCTTTAAAAGAGTACATAGACGAAAATCTAGCCAAGGGCTTCATACGCCCCTCTTCATCTCCTGCAGGGGCACCCATATTCTTTGTAAAGAAGAAAGATGGATCCCTGAGACCATGCGTAGACTATAGGGAACTCAATAAGGTTACTATTAGAAACCGTTATCCATTGCCTTTAATCCCTGAGTTATTGGAGAGAGTGCGACATGCCAAAATTTTTTCTAAACTAGATCTTCGTGGGGCCTATAACTTAGTCCGTATTAGACCTGGGGATGAATGGAAGACTGCATTCAGGTCACGCTATGGACACTTTGAATATCTGGTTATGCCTTTTGGTCTGAGTACCGCCCCAGCCACTTTCCAACACTTGGTGAATGACATCTTCAGGGATCTCCTAGATACATTCGTGGTAATTTATTTGGATGATATTTTAATTTTTTCTAACTCCACAGAGGAACATCATGGACATGTGAGAATGGTCTTGGAACGTCTAAGACAAAATCATCTTTACATCAAGCTTGAAAAGTGTGAATTCCATAAGACCGAAATTCAATTTCTGGGGTATGTACTGTCTACACAAGGAATTAGTATGGATGGAAGTAAAACCCAAGCCATCAATGATTGGCCAAGTCCTAGAAATGTGAAGGAGGTACAGCGCTTCATCGGTTTGCAAACTTCTATAGACGTTTCATTAGAAATTTCTCTGAGGTAGTGTCACCTATCACCCAACTTACCCGGAAAGAGTCTAAGTTCTCCTGGACTCCCCAAGCCCAGGAAGCATTTTCCCGTCTAAAAGATAAATTTACCACTGCACCTATCCTAGTACATCCCAACCCAGAGCTTGCCTTCATAATAGAGGTGGATGCTTCAGACTGTGCCGTGGGAGCTATACTCTCTCAGAGAACAGGTGAGAAGAATGTCTTGCATCCCTGTGCCTTCTTTTCCCAGCAGTTGTCTTCGGCTGAGAAGAACTACGATGTGGGCAATAGAGAGTTGTTGGCCATTATTGCCGCCTTCAAAGAATGGAGACACCTTCTTCAAGGAGCTGCACAGCAAATAGTCGTTCTGACAGACCATCGTAATCTTGAGTTTATCAGGTCGGCTAAGTGCCTGACTCCTCGCCAGGCTCGCTGGAATCTTTTCTTAAACCAATTTAATTTTATTATTTCTTATAGACCAGGATCGCGCAATGGAAAGGCTGATGCACTCTCTAGGATTTACTCAGCAGAGACACGTCCAATTACTCCTCCTAAGACTATTCTTCCTGACTCTAGATTCCTAGGAGTGATTCATCATCAAGACCTAATTAAAGACATCAAGGAAGCATACCATGCGGATTCTTTTTTGGCTCAACCCCCAAGGGACGTAAGTCTTGTCTTTAAGAATGGTGTGTGGATTCTGGGACAACGTCTGTATATACCTGAAACAGTCAGATTGAGAGTATTGCAACTCATTCACGATTCCAAAATAGCCGGGCATAGAGGAATTCTAAAGACACAGGAATTTCTTTCTCGTTTCTTTTGGTGGCCCACTTGTAGGAAGGATGTTTTGGACTATGTCACTTCGTGTGAGGTTTGTGCAAGATGCAAAACACCTCGCTCTTCACCAACTGGTCTGTTACAGCCTCTTCCCACCCCGTCCCGCCCGTGGGGATCCATTTCTGTGGACTTCATTGTGGAATTACCAACCTCTCAAGGGAAGAACACTATTCTAGTGGTGGTTGACCGTTTAACAAAGGCAGCTCATTTTATCCCTTGTGTCGGCTTACCCACTGCAAAACAGACATCAGATTTGATGATTAAAGATGTGTTTCGTTTACATGGAGTACCGGATGAGGTTATTTCGGATCGAGGGGTGCAATTCACTTCTAGGTTTTGGCAAAATTTCTGTGCAGCATTGGACATTAAAGTAAACCTTTCTTCTGCTTTTCATCCCCAGACTAATGGACAAACCGAACGAACCAATCAAACCCTGGAGCAGTATCTCCGCTGCTTTATCTGCCACCTACAGGATGATTGGGTGGATCTACTTCCATTGGCTGAGTTCTCTTACAACAACTCTCAGAGTGCCTCCACTAAACAGTCTCCTTTTTACTCTAATCTAGGTTATCATCCTAACATTCTACCACGATTTCCCATAGAGACGCCTTTGCCAGCAGTGGCTGAAAGAGTCACGACTTTACAGAAGAATATGGATCTTCTAAAGGAGAATCTGGAATCGGCTCAGGAAAGGTACAAGAAGGCAGCAGATAAATTTCGTAAACCTGCACCAGCTTTTAAGGTAGGAGACCTGGTCTGGCTGTCAACCAGAAATCTTAAGTTAAGGATTCCATCGTCTAAGTTGGGACATAAGTACATTGGACCCTATAAAATCAGTAAGATTATAAGTGCCGTTGCTTGTCGTCTTCAATTGCCCAGAACTATGAGAATCCACCCTGTCTTTCATGTATCCCTACTAAAGGCTGCGACACCCAATACGTTTCCTGGACGTTCTTCTCCTTGCCCTGACCCAGTGCTAGTCGATGGTCAGGAAGAATTTGTGGTGGAAAGGATTTTAGATTCCAGGTTGTATAGAAATCAGTTACAATATCTGATTAAATGGCAGGGCTACCCAGTGGAGGACAACTCATGGGAGCCAGTCAATAACGTTAATGCTCCTCGCTTGCTCCGTCAGTTTCATCAAGGTACCCACACAAGCCTGGTCTGAGGTCATCCGGAGGTTGTCCCTAAGGGGGGAGTAATGTAAGGTTCTGTGTATCTGTTTCTGAAACTCAGTTTGTTCGTCGGCCATTTTGCTTTCTGTTTTGCTGCAGCTATCTTGCCCTCAGTCAAAATGGAGTTTTCCAGCTTGCATGTTCCCGCCCTGATTCTCTCCGTTTGCTTCTTAAACAGCCACAGCTGAGCAATCAGTGCTTCAGAATCTAGCCTGCAGTGAACCTGTGTTCTGACTCCTGAAGCCTTGGACCTTGTACTCCAGCCATTCCTACTGAGGAACTCTGAAGCACTTGTGGACTCTGAACTCTGCTCTTGAGAGCCTCACGTTTGCATGGACTTGCGGTAACAGAGAAGAAGATCTGAATCTGTTGTGGAGAGTTATTGCTGAGCTTAGATTACTCTGGCCTGCTGTGTCTCCTGCTTCTGTGTTTGCAACCTGTGTGTTTATTTTTGCCAATTTGTATGAAGCAATACAAGACTTTCTTTATCAACCTGTGTCTCAAGTATTTTCATCGCACCCAAGCACAAGACGCTATATGAACTGTACCACATACATTACACTGCTCTTTCTTTCTTTTCCTCAGTACCAGTCAGTGTGCGCACAGTACCAGCCACTGATCCCATAATGCCAGCCACTGTGCCCTCAGTACCAGTCTGTGTGATCAGCAGGGCTAAATGGGTGTAGCTGGGCGTGGACCTGGGTGTGATTAGTTGTGAAATGGGTGTGGTCAGGGGCATGGCCTAAAATTTGCCACGGCGCGCGTAGCGCGCCACAACCTCTGTCCCTCTTTCCCATCTTCAAAAGTTGGGAGGTATGCTCAATGGACTGTCAGCTTCCTAAGCTCATCGTTACTTCCTCTCTGTGTGTGCCACTAGTGGGGTTAGTAGGCCCTGGAAGCTCGAAGTCCCAGCTTCTCATATCCTGGCTAGTCAGCGGAAGGGTTAGACTCAGTAATGTGCACAATCTTGGGTATTTTGCTGGGACTGTTCTATGTCATATGCCTGTTTTGTGGTTCAATAAAGTATTGCTACACTGTTTTAACCCTCACCCTGTGTTGTCTGAGTAGTATAACACCCCCCGGTAAAAGGAGAGCGGGCGTTCGGTAAAATGATCCCTAGTCCATGCTGTTTCGGCAGGCAGACTAGAGCACCTGCTGACCCCCTTGTCACCACAATATGCATATAGATAGATCTGCTGTTCAGAAAAGCTGACAATTTTGGTGGGAGTATAGTGAAGTGTCACCAACTTGGGCTCCCAGAGTCCGGTACAACGATGCTAAAACATGTAAAATTAATAATTTTAAGAAAAGAAGATATAGGTGAGACATATTCATCACTCTTATCTGAGTGTGTTATAAGTTTCTTCTTTTTGTTTTTTCATTATATAAAATCATTTACATTATTAATAATAATAATAATAATCTTTATTTATATAGCGCCATCATATTCCGCAGCGCTTTACAGTTTAACAGTTTCAGAACACAAGTCATAAGTAACAACGTTAACAATACAATAATTAAAGCAAAATAAGCCGCCCCTGCTCGTGAGAGCTTACAATCTACAATCTACATTATTACAATTCATGTGATCAGTGAAGATGTCAGGCCATTTGTCATTTTCAGCATCTCTAATCTATGGATGAATGCATCACACGTAACTTCACTGTGAGCATTATTCCTCTTGCTGCCTCCAATCTGCCAGGGCTAGACAATGAGTGCAGATCGCTGCTTTCCTGCCTGCCAGCTGGCCAGGGTGGTCTCTGAGTGACAAGAGGGCTTTGACATATGACCTCATAGTTGTGGAACTCTATCAGATCAGTCATCAGCAGGGTCAGCCATCTATCCTTTGAAAACAAGCAAATTAAGTTGTTACCCTTAAGGTACTGCCACACTTAGCGATCTCGTTAACGATCTCAATAACGACGCAAGCTAACGAGATCGTTTTTGTGATCTCTTTTAGGTCGCTAGTAGCTGCCATACAGGAGATCTCAAAAACGACTCATCAGCGGTCAGCGATCTCTTTAACGACTTTGGCGGTCGTTAGGACGTCATTAGCATGTACTGAGCACTTCTGATTCATAGAAATTTCCAGCATCGCTCCTGCTCTCTGCGTCCTGCTAGCCTGCTTTGCAACTTCTGCGATCCTCTCTGTGACGCAAAAGAGAACTTACAGATATTGCGATCCACTCTGTGACGCAAAACAGTCATATGCGTCACAAACGAGGTCGCTCGTCGTTCGCAAAAGGTGCCAAACACAGCGATTCAGGCTCACCAGTGGGATGCCAACGATCAAAAAACGGTCCAGAACTCTAGTGAACGATCAGCGACATCACAGCAGGGGCCACATCGTTGCTACATGCCACACACAACGAGGTCGCAAACGAGATCGCTAAATAGTGACGTTTTAGTGATCACGTTTGCGATCTCGTTTGCGATCTCGTTTAGTGTGGCATACCCTTTAGACCAGAATTAAGAGCTTTCCTGTAAATGAGGAGTAGGGTCAACCTGAGCTACTATTTGGGTAGAAGGGATCTAATGAGACAATGATTTTTTAATAAGATTTTCATCTGTGATTTTCTAGTATGAAAATCTAAACTGTAAAGCATCAACCGATTACAATAGTAAAAATGTGATAGCACATGGAATGCACACAGATAGCAATGTGTGCTGTCTGTGATTTTTCACAGACCTGTAGACTTGTATGGGTAATTTTGAGCCAAGACTTGGATCAAAAGCAAATATATTTTTGCAGAGACACGGTCAGCAAAATAACCTAGACGTGAATAGAATTATGGGTTAGTCTCTTTCATCAAACGTCCTGGAAGCATGGTTCGAATACAGACAGCGATGCATTGACTGTCCACCAGGTCTCTAAACTTATGAGGCTCTTAAGTTCTCGAGAGGAGGCCCTCAGCCAGTCCATAATCATTGTCCGTGTTTCATGGAGATGTTCTAACCATGATTTTCACGGCTAACACAATTGCCCATTGTAATCTATTAACCTGTTCACTTCTCCATTTTTTTTTGTGGATCACGTTCCCACAAAAAAATCAGCCATCCATTTTTAATACAAGTTATGGTACAAAATTACCCATCACATGGATGACATCAGTGTTCTGTGCGTGATTAACATTGTAGTGGAATAGGAGAAGCTTAGCAATGTGTCAAATTGTACTAATGGGTATGTGCTCTATCTTAAAAAATCACGACTAAAACATGTACGTGACTCTCGGACGTATGAATGAGGCCTTAGAAATATATTGAAAGGTGGAATTCAGTTCATTTAATATTCTGATATGTCACGGTTACATGTGAGAAGATCACAGTAATGATGCATCACATAATACCACTGATATTCAGAATTCTATACATAATATCCTGGTTCAAAGATTGGTGTTCCTGAAAATCTGAGATTTTTACAATTTAAAAGGATTTTCTGATTTCAATTTTCTTTTATGGCCATCAGCTTGCACTAGGGGAAAAATTATAATCTGAGTTATTCGCACTTCATTGCTCCAGTGATGACGCTTCTACTCTGCTTCAGTCCTCTGTTGACAGTGGTGATGTCACAACTACTGTACAGCTCACTGACCACTGCAGCCTGCAAGTCCATGGTCATAAAAATAGAGTACCACCATGGCTGCAGGTAATTACTGTTTTGTGGGGGGGGGGTTAGGGAGGAGTGAGGAAGTGATGAGTAGTTCCCTTTAAAGATGAAAACCCTTAAAGTAACAGATCTCTGAAGCTTACTATAGAGCTTTTTTTATTTATAAAATTAGCAGTGATTTGAGATCACGTGTATGTATCAGAACATCACGTAGTCTGGATTTTCTAGGGGTTGTTTGGCTAAAGGGTTTGCCCACTAATTCTCATAATCAAAAATGTGTAAAATTGCAAAGTACATGTAAATGGAAACAACTTTTAAAGTTATACTATTAAAAATCCGATTTGTTCTGCCTATATTACCAGCAATCGCTGCAGCTATCAGAGCTATTCATAGGAAAGGAGTGCAGCGCTTACAAGTGTTGTGCTATAGAGCTTGCAAGCGCTGCACTGATGCTGGCAAGATCTATGGATATCGCCATCTTCAGTGCCCCTCTTATACTGCAGACTGGCGGCGCAGCAATGCCACTGACCAACCCAAACTGTTAAACTGTTAATTTCCAATTGACCGTGGTGAGACGGAAGCTCCAGAAGACTTAGTGAGAACAACTTATTAAAAGGGATATCCCACCTGACTGTTATTACCAGTGGTTCGAGAAAACCAGCTGAATTCTACCGTGTGACTAACTTTTCCTTAAGAGAGACTTTTGGGACTTTGTAAAAAAAAGTGGCTAAGCACTGACAAGCAGATAGTTGCGAACTACCTGCCGGTTGTGCTCGCGCCTACCAGCGATTCAGCTGCTCCCTGTCAACAAAGCTGCTCTGTCAACGGGACATGACTGCCAACATTACGCTGATTGACAGTTGACATCACCCTGATTGACAGCTCCCCCACTTAGGCAGCTTGGGAGGTAACCTGCACTAGAGCAGCGTGGCACGAATGCATTGCATGCATCAGCTGGTCAGGAGATAGCTTATCTATGCGCTCAACTACAGACCGGAAAAAGGTGTGGTTTGGAGCTCTACTTGCTTCTGAATGCATGCTTTGCAGAAGTGTCTTTATCTCCAGAATGCTGTTGTTGAGCTGATTAAATCCTGCGGCCATTTGCTCTGACAACACTTTAAGACAGTTCTGGAAGGATGCATTCAGATGCAAGAACTCGGGCGCATAGCTCTTTTCCTGACCCCTCTGGCGCTGCCACCCAGTACTCACAGGTGTACTAGAGGTGGCAGCGGCAGAAGGGTGGGGTAAAGGAAAAGCTATCTTCTGACCAGTATACTCGTGCAATGCAGGCGGCCACGATGCTCCAGCGCTGGTGGAGGGGACAGAGGGATCAGATGTGAGGGAAGGCTGGGAAGGTCGAAGTGTCCCTCGGTGGCGGACTCCTGAGGGATCGCCCCACAAGGGTCCAACTGTGCAGGCTCTCGAGTGCTGGTCACGGTGCTGTGGAATAAAGAGAAAAAAAAATACAATTACTATATTGATATTGCATGGCCCTGGCTGAAACACAAACATTTGTTAGACATGTTAACATTTTTTTTAATGGGGTGTGTAATATTTACCTTCTGGTCACCATTGTTGCCCGGAGGAACGACAGGGCGTGCGCATACTTGTACTTGCTCCTGCGTCCTCCAGATCCACTCGGGGCCCGCATCTCTTTGTTGAACTCCTTCTTGAAGTGATCCCTGATAGACCGCCACCGCTTCACAATTCTCTACCCTGAAACGAGAAAGCACAAATTGGTTAGTATACTGTACAACATCAGTGTTTCCCAAACTTCAGTCCTCACGGCCCCCACGGGTCATGTTTTCAGGATTTCCATAGTGTTGTACAGGTGAGAGAATCTCTGATGCCCTTGATGATACTTCCACCATCTGCACAATACAAAGGAAATCCTGAAAACATGACCGGTGGGGCCCACGAGGACTGGAGTTTGGGAAACACTGCTTTACATCCAGCAACATAACTGAACTGTGTATACTTACGCGCTTGAAGCGCACGAGCATCGAGGTCCTCCCAGTGGTCCACTACTTGTTGACAAACTTGCTCCCAGAGCCGACGGCGGGTAACAATTAGATCGGCATGGCGGCGGTCCCCCATGTTCCACAGCGGCTCCCTTTCTCGTATCAGATCGATGAGGAGGTCAATGTTCAGCCCCGCCTCCTCACTGTCCAAGTCAGGAGCACGCTGTGAAGCCTGTTAAAAAAGAAAAAATATATATATAAGAAAAATAAATAAATAAAAAGTAGATTACAAACAAAACTTAAAAAAATTAAAGAAAAAACAAAAAACATTTTTTTTAAAAAAAGGAATTACAAAAAAAAAATAATACACAATGGAGACCGCCCTGTCGCTGACGCCCACGTCCCTGGGAGGCGCTTCGAGGACCTCTTGAACATGCACCAGATTCAGAAGTCTATAATAAAAAAAAATTAAAAAATTACGTGCTTGGATGTAGGCATATGTGCTGTGTGATATCTGCAATGATCTCTTTTTATGTGTTGTCTGCAGTGTGATGTCTGTACTAAATTGTTTTCTATGTGTTGTGTGTAGTGTCATGTTGTGTTTCTGCGATGCATGCAAGAAACTTACGAATTGCGAGCCCACTCCGGGTATCTCTCCACCCCTTCGTTATTCTTCTGGGAGCACCTCTTCATCTTCAGATTCCTGTTATACAAAAAAATTGTGATTAAAATATTTAGATATATATACACATTTACAGGGGGCTTATGTGACCATCAAAATAATACACAGGACATCATTACTTTCTAGGGGTAAAATCTGGTCACTGTTTTCTAGGGAACTTGCACCGGGCATTAAGGGCCATTTTAACATCTAGAGGACATGAATATGGGTGGACACAAAATGAAGCACTGCTATTGTGCCAAATAGCAGATCACTTGGACGACATGCTCAGAGATGGCATATCAGAGATTGATTGTGAAATACCTAAATACATAAAACAAAAAAATAAAAAAATTTTACCTCTAAGCACTGACGACGTGAGGGAGGGCTCCCAGAAGAAGAAGACATGTCCTGACTCTGGGCGTCAGCTGCTGGCGGCTGCTTCTGGGTGTCTGCTACTGGCGTCTGCTGCTGGGTGTCTGCTGCTGCTGGCGGCGGCTGCTGGCGCGGCTGCTGGGCAGCGTCTGCTGCTGCTGGCGGCTGCTGCTGGACGGCGTCTGCTGCTGCTGGCGGCTGCTGCTAGGCGGCATCTGCTGCTGGGCGGCGTCTGCTGCTGCTGGCGGCTGCTGCTGGGCGGAGTCTGCTGCTTCTGGCAGCTGATGCTGGGCGGCGTCTACTGCTGCTGGCGGCTGCTGCTGGGTGGCGTCTGCAGCTGCTGGCGGCTGCTGCTGGGCGGCAAATGCTGCTGGCGGCTGCTGCTGGTCGGCTGCTGCTGGGCGGCAAATGCTGCTGGCCTCTGATGGGCGGCGGATGCTGGACTCTGATGGGCAGCGGATGCTGGCCCTTGCTGGGTGGATGCTGCCCTGCCCTCTGCTGGATGATGGCCGTATGCTGGATAATGGCCGTCTGCTGGATGATGGCTGGCTGATGTCGGCTGCTTGGCAGCTGATGCCGGCTGCTGGGTGGCTGAAGGCTGCTGCTAGGTCGCTGAAGGCTGCTGCTGGGTGGCTGAAGGCTGATGCCTTGATCTCCTGCAGGTGGCTCCTCTTTGCTTGGCAGGCTGCATGGTAATGACTGAGGGCCCCACTGGCTTGGTTTATATATGTTTCCCGGGGGCTGGGCGACTTCTGAGCATGCTCAGATGTAAAAACCGCATCCGGCCACCGGATCCTTTTTTTTCCGGATCCGGCGCATTGCGGCGTCCATAGACTTCCATTGTAGCAAAAAGCCGGAAGCACTGGATCCAGCGTTTCCGGCTTTTTCGCCAGAGACAAAAAAAGTTACTGTAGCCGTTTTTTCCAGACGCTGGAATGCTAAGTTTAGCCATATCCGGCAAAAAACGGAAGAACCGCAAAGCCATGCGGAGCGATCCAGCGCTAATACAAGTCAATGGGAAAAAAACGGATCCGGCGTTAGATTTCGCCGGTTCAGGTTTTTCAAAAAATAGCCGTATCGCGCCTGATGCCAAAAATGGCGATGTGTAAAAGTAGCCTAACACAGACACATAAATGGATTAGGGTCTCACTGGAATCCACTGGTCACGAGCAATGCTGTGTAGGGAGAACTAGGAACACGTGTGCTTCACTCTAAAATCTGAGAGAAAATGCCTAACCTTCTATCCCGGGAAACTGAGGGGGCGCTAACTTAACCAGAACACACTGCTCTATTAAAGAAGAAGTATCTGAGCATACACAACACAGGATAAATGATTACCTAAAGACCTCTAATGGCTATAACTGGTACTGCACTATGAAATTAGCTGCACATGAATGGGCAGAACAGCGCTAGTGCCTCATTTTTTATTTTTTGTTTTACATTTTTTATCTTCTGGATATTCAACATGCTCAATAGTGGTTGGACATACAAATTGTGATGGTCATGGAGACACCTGCAGCTGACTACAATGCACAATATTGGAATCTTAACACCTGTAAAGGTGTGACTATTCACAACAACACAAGGTGAGGACCTTTTATACCCCTACTTCCTTTTTTTCTGTGTTGAAACAATATTATGCTATGTTCCCCTCTTTGTGGATTTATTATTTGTTTTTGCTTCAATGTTGAATTTAGGATATGTGCACAACAAGCTTTTTTTCTAGCGAAAACCGCTTTAGGAAACAGTACTCCTTTTAGGGTTTTTTTTGGTTGATTTTTTATTTTTCCGTGAAGCAGTCTTGAATAAGACTATATAAATATTACTTTGTTTTGGCCTAAAGTTTTGGGATTTTTTTAGCAACCTTTTGACAGCGCTTAGTTTGGAGCTGCTTCAAACAAGTGACATGCACATTATTTATTCTCATCGGGCATTTTTCAAATCTTAAAGTGGAAAAAAACACTCAAAAGACTGAACATATGAACAGCAAAGTGGTTTTAGAATAGAATTGAATATGAAGAGTCTTTCAAGAGTTATTGTTTTTTTTAGGAATTTTTTTTAAAGACCTTCCTCAGAAACTCCATGTGCACAAATAAGTATTTGATAATAGAAAGTGCTTTTAGTGGTTGTCATTTGCAAACTGTGAGCCGGCATGGCTTAGGTTCCAAATTGTGAATGCAGCCACATTCCAGATGCAAATGTAGGGAACCTGTTATTTAAACAAAATGTTAATCCCATTCTTGCTTAGATACACTTTTTCTATTCTTGCAGTTGGTGGGGTCACTGGACTCTTAAGTGTTTTATAAAAAAAACAAAAAAACTGAGTAAATTATATTGTGCTGGTGCAAAGTTTAGTTAAATAGTGCTGGTCATAAAAGCCAGCTGCCTCTTATATAATCCCTATTCAGGAGCCAAATTATATGGTTTATACTTTGGTGTTAACCTTCTGGTCTAGACCTGTTGCTATATTTTAGTAATGTTATGACATCCTTGTATCTCAAGCTTCCAACCATTGGGCAGCCACGTATTGTCGGAGACTGTTGTTGGAGAATATAGATTAGAGCAGACCTGGGCAACCTGACTGAACCAGCTGAAGAGCTGAAACAGTGGCACATGGCCATACCATGCCCTTCCCTGCCCACCATTCATTTGCCGCCACCCGCTGTCACCCCAATCTCATCCTCAGGATGCAGACAGCTGTGAATACATTGGTGGGTGATGGAGCTGCCGTGTCCATCTTCCACCAATCAGTGTGTAAGACAGAAGACGAGATGACGTAATTTCATTGTGCTGCCACTGAGACCTGGTGCATCGGAGAGAGGAGCACAACAGGAGCAAGGTGAGTATGTGGTCTTGTTTTTCATGTGCATGGGATATTTGTATGTGCATAGGGGGCTGTGTGGGGCTCATAGTGTATATATGGAGGCCATGTGGGGCTACCACTGTATATATGGATGCAATGTGGGGCTCCCATTGTATACTCTATATGGGCACTATGTGTGGCTCACAGTGTAGATAGATAGATAGATAGATAGATAGATAGATAGATAGATAGATAGATAGATAGATAGATAGATAGATAGATAGATAGATAGATAGATAGAGCTCTGGCAAAAATTAAGAGACCACTGCAAAATTTTCAATTTGTCTGATTTTTCTCTTTATAAGTATATTTTTTGAGTAAAATGTAAATTGCTCTTTTATTCTATAAACTACTGACAATGTCTCCAAATTTCCAAGCAATAAATTTTGTATTTATTTTCAGAAAATGAGAAATTTGTCAAAATAACCAAAAAATGCAGTGCTTCCAGACCTAAATAATGCTAAGAAAACAAATTCATAATCATTTAGAAACAACAATACTTATGTTTTAACTTAGGAAGAGTTCAGAAATCAATATTTTGTGGAATAACCATGATTTTTAATCACAGCTTTCATGTGTCTTGGCATGCTTTCCACCAGTCTTTCACACTGCTTTTGGGTGACCTTATGCCACTCCTGGTACAAAAATTTAAGCAGTTCTTTGTTTGATGGCTTGTGACTGACCATCTTCCTCTTGATTACATTCCAGAGGTTTTCAATGGGGTTCAGGTCTGGAGATTGGGCTGGCCATGACAGGGATTTGATGTGGTGGTCCTTCACACATTTATTGACTTAGCTGTGTGGCATGGTGCATTGTCCTGCTGGAAAAAACAGTCCTCAGAGTTGGGGAACATTGCCTGAGCAGAATACCACCTATGCAAGCTGAAGATATGGATGAACTCTTCATGCATCAAATGGCCAAGTTCTCCAAAAAAAATGACATAGTGGTCATGGGAGATTTCAACTATCCAGACATTTGTTGGTAATCTCTCTCAGGCAAAATTAACAGCTCAAGGAAATTCTTATCCTCTCTTGCTGACAACTTTATCTTCCAAAAGGTAGGGGAGAAAACAAAGGGATCTGCTACCTTGGATCTAATCCTTATAAACAGGGAGGAAATGGTTGAGGAGGTAAGAGTGGCTGGGACCCTAGGAGGTAGTGACCATGCTATTTTAGAATTTTGGATAACAAGAGGAAGAAGACCTGTGAAGACTCAGACGTCAAGGTTAGATTTCAGAAAGGCAGATTTTAAGGGACTCAGAAAGAGAATTGGAGGGATCCAATTGCTGGATATCCTTAAGGACAAAAATGTCCAGGAAGGATGGGAAATCTTGAAAAATGAGATTCTCAAAGCACAATCGTTAACAATTCCAAAAAGAGGGAAGAATGGGAAGCATTTAAGGAAACCAGGATGGATGAACACAGAACTTAAACACATGCTAAAAAGAAAGAATGAAAGGTTTATCAAATGGAAAGAGAGAGGCATATCTAAAGAAGAACCTGCAGGGCACAAATCAGATTATCTAAAACTGACAATGAATTAAGGCTTGCAAGAGACGTCAAAAGCAACAAAAAAGGATTTTGGGGATACGTCAAAAGTAAAAGAAAAGTCAAAGATGCTATAGGATTTTTACAAGATGAAAATTATGAAATGGTAAGACAGGATGTTGAGAAGGCTGAACTTTTTAATTCCTATTTTGCATCTGTTTTCTCTCAGAAAGGAAATGTAACATCAACTGATCATCACTGTCCTATTAAAGGAATAGAAGAATCCAGGATATCTATAAACAGAAAGACAGTGAGGAAACACTTAGCTAACCTAAATGAATTCAAGTCTCCAGGTCCAGATGAATTACACCCCAGAGTACTGAAGGAGATAGCAGAAGAAATTCTTGAACCACTGTCCATAATCTTTGAAAATTCTTAGAGAACAGAAGTCCCAGAAGACTGGAGAAGAGCAAATGTTGTTCCTATCTTCAAAAAGGGGAAGAAGGTGGACCCAGGGAACTACAGGCCGGTGAGTGACTTCTATACCAGGAAAGACCTTTGAACAAATTATTAAAGAACATGTATGCAAGTACCTGGATAAGAATTAAGTGATTAAACAGAGTCAGCATGGGTTTGTAACTAATAAATCATGTCAGACTAACTTAATTTCCTATGACAGAATCACTGGGTAGATCAGGGAAATGCTGTAGATATAGTATATCTTGACTTCAGCAAAGCATTTGACAAAGTATCTCACACAATCCTTATTGAAAAAATTACTAAGTATGGAATGGACAAGGCAACTGTTAGGTGGATTCATAACTGGCTTAGTGATCGGACCCAAAGAGTGGTCGTAAATGGCTGCACATCCAGTTGGAAGAATGTCTCAAGTGGGGTACCACAAGGCTCTGTTTTGGGCCCTGTATTGTTCAACATCTTTATCAATGATTTAGATGAAGGAATTGAGGGTAAACTGATCAAATTTGCTGATGACACAAAGCTAGGAGGGGTAGCTAATACTAGAGAAGAGAGAGAGAGGATTCAAAAAGATATAAAAAAACTGGAGCAGTGAGCAGCAACTAACAGAATGTTTTTTAACAGGGAAAAATTCAAAGTTCTACATCTGGGCAATAAAAATGAAAAAAGCATATACAAAATGGGAGGAATAGGGCTAAGTAACAGCACATGTGAAAAAGACTTGGGTATACTAATTGATCACAGACTGAACATGAGTCAACAGTGTGATGCAGCAGCAAAAAAGGCAAATACAATTCTAGGATGTATCAACAGAAGCATACAGTCTAGATCACGTGAGGTCATTATTGCCCTCTACTCCTCTTTGGTCAGACCTCATCTGGAATACTGTGTCCAGTTTTGGGCACCACATTTTAAAAAGACATCAACAAACTGGAGCAAGTTCAGAGAAGAGCCACCAGAATGGTGACCGGTCTGCAAATTATGTCCTATGAGGAAACGGTTGCAGGATTTGGGAATGTTTAGCTTGCAAAAAAGAAGACTGAGAGGAGACTTAATAGCTGTCTACAAATATCTCAAGGGCTGTCACATTGTAGAAGGATCATCTTTATTCTCATTTGCACAAGGAAAGACTAGAAGCAATAGGATGAAACTGAATGAGAGGAGACACAGATTAGATATTAGAAAAAACTTTTTGACAGTTAGGGTGATCAATGAGTGGAACAGGCTGCCACGAGAAGTGGTGAGTTCTCCTTCAATGGAAGTCTTCAAACAGAGGCTGGACAGACATCTGTCTGGGATGATTTAGATAATCCTGCTTTGAGCAGGAGGTTGGACCAGATGGCTCTGGAGGTCCCTTCCAACTCTACCATTCTATGATTCTAAGTTTTTCGAGGATAACCTTGTATGCGGCTTGATTCATACGTCCTTCGCAAAGGTTAACCTGCCTAATTCCAGCCTTGAATCATCACCGATCCTCCACCAAATTTCACAGTGGATGCAAAACACTGTGGCTTGTACGCCTCTTCAGGTCTCTGTCTAACCTTTGAGCAAATCTGAAAATCAGACTCATCAAAGATTACCTTACTCCAGTCCTCTAAGGTCCCATCCTTATGGTCTTTGGCAAACTACAGCCTGGCTCTTCTTTGCTTCTCATTGATGAAAGGCTTTTTTCTAGCTTTACATGACTTGAGCCCTGCCTCTAGGAGCCTGTTACGAACTGTTCTTGCCGTGCACTTCACCCCAGCTGCCATTTGCCATTCCTGTGGAAGACCACTTGATGTCATCCTGCGGTTGCTGAGTGAATTTCGAATAATATGACATCCCGGTCAGTGGAGAGTCGTTTTCGCCCTCTGCCAGTCTGTAGCTTTGCTGTCCCCAATGTCTGCTGCTTGACCTTGTTGTAATGGACTGCCGTCTTAGAACTTTTAAGGATGGAGGCAACATGACGCTCAATGTATCCTGTTGTGAGCGTGTTGGAGACGACTTCGGAGCTGAAGCTCCCTCTCGTGGTTGCTGTGGGTATTGAACCTATGTTGAACAGCAAAAATCCACCACCTGCAACTGATGATTGGTTATCAGGTGGGACGGACTGGTCTGATATAAGTGAGCTGACCTCCCATGGTCCTTGCCGGTGATCAATTGTTCTTCCTGGTCTAGGTTGAAATTCAGCTTGCTTTTCTGCTGTCTCCTGCTTGCATTCAGATAAGTCACTTTCAGTTTATTTTATTGTGGTTTCATTTACCTTGTTTTTTGCTGCATTGCTTTCTGAGTTCAGCCGGGTCCCCTTTGGGGGGCTTGGGCTGGTCTCCGTTCTCTTTTTGTATTTGTTCATTTGCTCAGTTCTTGTGATATTTTACTGCTGGGTGGCTACTTGTCCACACCAGAGATCTGATATAGGTGGTCAAGACCGTGTGGTCTCAGTATTTTTGGATTCAGAAATGTTGGAGTTTTTCCTAGGGTTTTTCTGGGTTGCAGACAGTATTCTCTCCTGTGCTGTCCTATCTAGACAGTTTTGGGCCCCAGCGTTTGCTCAATCTATTTTCTGTTTGTGTTCGTGTTTTCATCTTGCCTAACCGCCATTATATGTTTGGGGGCTTCCTATTCTTTTGGGGCTCTACTTCGGGGCAGTTAGCTTTCCTCTTTCCATCTTCAGGGATAGCTATCTCTCCGGCTGTGATGAGGCGTCTAGGGCACCGTAGGAACGTCCCACAGCTGCTTCTAGTTGTGCGGTTAGTTTAGGGGTCTGCAACCTATTAGTTTCCAACCTCTCTGGTGTTTGGCTGCCTATGCGGTTTTTTGCTCCTGCCTCCTCAGCTAGCAAAACATAACAGAATCACCGGCCATACTGAAATTATATGGTACTCAACAGAAGGGAAAATATAGTATAAAAAGAAAAGTTGTCAGAGTTGTCAGAAAAAAATTTTTTTTCTTTGTTACATTTTTTTCCCTCTTTTTTCTCTGGGGGCTGAGGAGGATTTTTTCCCCAATGGAGGTCAAGCATTTGTCCGAACGTATGGAGCAGCTTTCTGCTGAAGTTCGAAGTATTGCTACCTATCTCGCTAGGTTGCTGGTTGTGGAACCTAGGATCCCTATGCCAGACTTATTTTTGAGGAATCGGTCTAAATTTTTGAATTTTAAAAATAACTGTAAGTTGTTTTTTGCCTTGAAGCCTAAGTCGTCGGGGAACACAGCGCAGCAGGTTCAAAATGTCATCTCCCTGTTGCGCGGCGACCCTCAGGATTGGACCTTTTCCCTGACACCTAGAGATCCTGTTTTGAATGATGTTGATGTGTTTTTTCAGGCTCTGGGGTTGTTGTACGATGAACCTAATGTTACTGATCAAGCTGAAAAAACCTTGTTGGCATTGAATCATGGTCAAGAAGCCGCAGAGCTGTATTGTCAGAAATTCAGAAAGTGGGCAGTCCTTACTAAATGGAATGATGATGCTCTGGCAGCTCTTTTTCGGAAGGGTCTGTCAGAGACTGTAAAGGATGTTATGGTGGGATTCCCTGTCCCCTCTGGTCTCAATTACTCTATGTCATTAGCTATTCAAGTTGACAGAAGTTTGCTCGAGCGTAGAAATATGCGTGAGATTGTGATGCCTTGCTGGCCAGCCCCTGAGCCCATGTGGCATGATTAGTGACTTCTGGGGCACAGGGTCATGAGTTTCGAAAGCGTAATAAATTGTGCTACTATTGTGCTGACGCTTCTCATGCTATTTCCGTCTGCCCCAAACGGGGAAGACGTTTTGCGCACTCAGTTGTTTTGGGTAGTGTTCAGACTAAATTTCTGTTGACTGTTACCTTGATTTGCTCCACGTCCACATTTTCAGCTCAGGCTTTTTTTGATTCAGGAGCAGCTATAAACCTGATGGATTTTGATTTTGTCAAACTTTGTGGTTTTCCTATGATACCCATGCGGAAGTCTATTCCTTTGCTGGGCATTGATTCCACCCCTTTGGTGGAGAATAAACCACTGTTTTCTACCCAGGTGATAATGCGGGTTGACCCGGACCACCAAGAGAATTGCAAATTTTTGGTGTTACATAATTTACATGACATTATTGTACTGGGTTTTCCTTGGTTACAGACTCATAATCCTATTTTGGATTGTAAATCTGTGTCTGTGGTCAGTTGGGGTTGTCAATGTGTTCGTAATGACACTCCTGTTTTTCTGCCTCTCCCCAGTCTCAGGATGTCCCTGACTATTTGACTGATTTTTCTGATGTGTTTAGTGAGAGTAAGTCTGCATCCTTACCTGCTCATAGGAGTTATAATTGCGCTATTGACTTAGTACCCGGTTGTAAATTTCCCAAGGGCTGGCTCTTTAATTTATCTGTACCTGAGCATGATGCTATGCGATCTTATATCAAAGAGTCTTTAGAGAAGGGTCATATCAGACCATCCTCTTCACCCTTGGGTGCCGGCTTTTTCTTTGTGGCCAAGAAGGATGGCTCATTGAGGCCGTGTATTGATTATCGTCTCCTGAATAAGATCACTATTAAATATCAATATCAGCTACCCTTGATTTCTGACCTATTTTCCAGAGTGAAAGGTGCTAGTTGGTTTACCAAGCTTGACCTCAGGGGGGCATATAATCTTGTCCGCATCAAGCACGGTGATGAATGGAAGACGGCGTTTAATACCCCAGAGGGGCATTTTGAGTACCTAGTGATGCCTTTTGGGCTCACTAATGCCCCTTCCGTCTTCCAATCCTTTATGAACGATATTTTCCGGGATTTCGTGGATACATTTCTGATCGTTTATTTGGACGATATCTTGATTTTTTCCAATGACTGGGATTCTCATGTGGAACATGTTCGGACTGTATTCCGGATTTTGAGAGAAAATGCATTGTATGTGAAGGGATCAAAATATCTTTTTGGCGTACAGAAGGTTTCATTTCTGTGATTCATTGTGTCTCCGTCTGTTACTGAAATGGACCCGGTCAAAGTTCAGGCCATTTGTGATTGGGTTCAGCCCACTGCATTGAAGGCTCTTCAGAGATTTTTGGGTTTTGCTAATTTTTATCGTAAATTTATAGGTAACTTCTCTACTATTGTGAAACCATTGACTGATTTGACCAAAAAGGGTTCTGATGTAGTGAATTGGTCTCCTGAGGCAGTTTCTGCGTTTCAGGAGCTTAAGCGGAGATTCACTTCTGTTCCTGTTCTATGGCAACCTGATGTTTCTCTGCCATTTCAGGTGGAGGTTGATGCTTCTGAGATTGGTGCAGGAGCCGTTTTGTCCCAAAGGGATCCGGAGACTTCTAAGAGTAACTCTTGTGCCTTTTTCTCTCAAAAATTTTCCCCAGAGGAACGTAATTATGATGTGGGAAATCGGGAGTTATTGGCTATGAAGTGGGCCTTTGAAGAGTGGAGACATTGGCTGGAAGGAGCCAAACATCAGGTGGTGGTCCTCACTGATCACAAGAACCTGGTTTATCTTGAATCGGCCAAGCGACTTAATCCTAGACAGGTCAGGTGGGCCTTGTTTTTCACACGTTTTAATTTTGTGGTCTCTTTTCTCCCGGGCACTAAAAATGTTAAGGCGGATGCCCTCTCGAGGAGTTTCTTTGCGGATTCTCCTGAGGTAACTGAGCCCGCTGTTATTCTGAAGGAGGGTGTGGTTCTTTCCGCTATCTTGCCTGATTTGAGACTGGCCCTGGAGCAATTTCAGGAGGATAAACCTGAATGCTGCCCTGTTGGGAAATTGTTTGTCCCAGACCAGTGGAGGAAGAATGTGATGTCTGAGATTCATTGCTCCACGTTGGCTGGCCATCCTGGTATTTTTGGTACCAGAGACTTGGTGAGTCGGTCCTTTTGGTGGCCCACTTTGTCTCGTGACGTCAGGGACTTTGTGCAGTCCTGTGGAACTTGTTCTCGGTCCAAACCTTGCTCTCGCTCCAGTGGTTTGTTAATGCCATTGCCTGTACCCAAGAGGCCATGTACCCATATCTCTATGGATTTTATTTCCGACCTCCCTGTCTCTCCGAGAATGACCGTTATTTGGGTAATCTGTGATAGGTTTTCCAAGATGATACATCTTGTGCCACTACCTAAGTTGCCATCCTCCTCCGAGTTGGTGCCCTTATTTTTTCAACAGGTGATTTGGTTGCACGGCATTGCAGAGAACATTGTGTCTGACAGAGGAGTCCAGTTTGTTTCCAGATTTTGGAGGACTTTTTGTTCAAAACTGGGAGTTCAGCTGTCTTTTTCCTCTGCGTTCCACCCTCAGACCAATGGACAAACTGAGAGAACAAACCAGACCTTGGAGACTTATTTGAGATGTTTTGTGTCTGTTGATCAAGATGACTGGGTCTCTTTTTTGCCTTTGGCTGAGTTTGCTTTGAATAACAGGGCTAGTTCTGCCACCTTGATGTCTCCATTTTTCTGCAATTTCGGGTTTCATCCTCGATTTTCTTTAGGGCAGGTGGAGGCTTCTGTTTGTCCTGGTGTTGACTCTATTGTGGAGAGAATGCAGCAGATTTGGGATCAAGTAGTGGATAAGTTGTCTCTCTCTCAGGAGAAGGCCCAGCGGTTTGCCAACCGGCATAGGACTGATGGTCCTCGGTTTAAAGTGGGTGACTTGGTTTGGTTATCTTCAAAAAATCCCTATGAGGGTCGCGTCTCCAAAATTTAAGCCAAGGTTCATTGGACCTTACAAGATCGTGGAAATTCTTAATCCCGTTTCCTTCCATTTGCTTCTTCCAGGAACATTCAAGATTCACAACGTATTCCACAAATCTTTATTGAAGAGGTTTGTAGAGCTAGTGGTTCCTATGGCTGCGCCTCCTGATCCTGTTTTGGTTGAGGGCAATTTGGAGAATGTGGATTCTCGTTGGGCTAAGCAGAGACTCCAGTACCTGGTGAAGTGGAAAGGCTATGGTCAGGAGGACAATTCTTGGGTGTTTGCTTCTGACATTCATGCTGAGAGACTGGTCCGTGCCTATCACTGAGCTCATCCTGATCGGCCTGGTGGCACACGCGAGGGTTCGGTGACCCCTCCTCAAGAGGGTTACTGTTGTGAATGTGTTGGAGAGACTTCGGAGCTGAAGCTCCCTCTCGTGGTTGCTGAGGGTATTGAACCTATGTTGAACAGCAAAAATCCACCACTTGCAACTGATAATTGGTTATCAGGTGGGACGGACTGGCCTGATGTAAGTGAGCTGACCTCCCATGGTCCTTGCCGGTGATCAATTGTTCTTCCTGGTCTAGGTTGGAATTCAGCTTGCTTTTCTGCTGTCTCCTGCTTGCATTCAGATAAGTCACTTTCAGTTTATTTTACTGTGGTTTGATTTTCCTTGTTTTTTTGCTGCATTGCTTTCTGAGTTCAGCCGGGTCCCCTCTGGGGGGCTTGGGCTGGTCTCCGTTCTCTTTTTGTATTTGTTCATTTGCTCAGTTCTTGTGATACTTTACTGCTGGGTAGCTACGTGTCCACACCAGAGATCTGATATAGGTGGTCGAGACCGTGTGGTCTCAGTATTTTTGGATTCAGAAGTGTTGGAGTTTTTCCTAGGGTTTTTCTGGGTTTTGGGCTCCAGCGTTTGCTCAATCTATTTTCTGTCTGTGTTCGTGTTTTCATCTTGTCTAACCGCCATTATATGTTTGGGGGCTTCCTATTCTTTTGGGGCTCTACTCCGGGGCAGTTAGCTTTCCTCTTTCCATCTTCAGGGATAGCTATCTCTCGGCTGTGACGAGGCGTCTAGGGCACCGTAGGAACGTCCCACAGCTGCTTCTAGTTGTGCGGTTAGTTTAGGGGTCTGCAACCTTTTAGTTTCCAACCTCTCTGGTGTTTTGGCTGCCTATGCGGTGTTTTGCTCCTGCCTCCTCAGCTACCAAAACATAACAGTATCCCTTTGCTAGTAAAGCCAGAATTAAGCCCTTCTTTTCCTCACTCAAGACTTTTCTTTTCAACTCCTTTGGCATGGTTAAAAGTTATTTTTTAATTCCTATTACTTTTTGGGATATTACTACAAGCACTTGTTTTGCCATCCAACTTGTCCTATTGCAAGAGGATTGTGAACACCACAGCAGTGTTTTTATACTTTCCTTCGTTAAATAAGATTTGGCTCAGGTGATCACCTAATCAGAAGCACATTAAATAGAACTAGCTATTAACCCGTTCTACGCCCGGGTGGCAAGCATTTTTATAGGTATATGGTCTCCCATTCTGGTATGTGCTGCCCCCCTCCTATCCTGGTATGCATGGCACCCCTCATCCCTATCCTGGTATGTATGGTCCCCTCATCCCCACCCAAATCTACTATGCATGGCACCCATTCCTCATCCTGGTATGCATGGTCCTCTCATCCCCCAATCCTGGTATGCATGGTACCCCCCCATCCCTATCCTGCTATGCATGGTGCCTGCTTATCCATATCCTGGTATTCATGGTTCCCTCACCCCCCAATCCTGGTATGCATGGTCCCCTCACCCCCAATCCTGGTATGCATGGTCCCCTCACCCCCCAATCCTGGTATGCATGGTTCCCTCCTGCCCAATCCTGATATGCATGGTCCCCTCACCCCCCAATCCTGATGTGCATGGTCCTCTCACCCCCCAATCTGATATGCATGGTCCTCTCACCCCCCAATCCTGATGTGCATGGTCCTCTCACTCCCCAATCCTGGTATGCATGGTCCCCTCACCCCCAATCCTGGTATGCATGGTCCTCTCGCCCCCCAATCCTGATGTGCATGGTCCCCTCATTTTTGCCAGAGCTGTGTTATATATATATATATATATACACATATATATGGAGGCTATGTAGTGCTCACACTTTATATAACTTTATATATGGGGCTATGTAGAGCTCACACTGTATATATGGAGGCCATGTAGTACTCACACTGTATATATGGAGGTTATGTAGTGCTCACACTGTATATATGGAGGCTATTTAGTGCTCACTCTGTATATATGGAGGCTATGTACTGCTCACACTGTATATATGGAGGCTATGCAGTGCTCACGCTGTATATATGGAGGCTATGTACTGCTCACGCTGTATATATGGAGGCTATGTTGTGCTCACAGCGTATATATGGAGGCTATGTAGTGCTCACACTTTATATAACTTTATATATGGGGCTATGTAGAGCTCACACTGTATATATGGAGGCCATGTAGTACTCACACTGTATATATGGAGGTTATGTAGTGCTCACACTGTATATATGGAGGCTATTTAGTGCTCACTCTGTATATATGGAGGCTATGTAGTGCTCACACTGTATATATGGAGGCTATGCAGTGCTCACGCTGTATATATGGAGGCTATGTACTGCTCACGCTGTATATATGGAGGCTATGTTGTGCTCACAGCGTATATATGGAGGCTATTTAGTGCTCACACTGTATATATGTACAGTTAGGTCCATAAATATTTGGACAGAGACATTTATCTAATTTTGGTTCTAGACATTACCACAATGAATTTGAAACAAAACAAATCAGATGCAGTTGAAGTTCAGACTTTCAGCTTTCATTTGAGGGTATCCACATTTAAATTGGATGAAGGGTTTAGAAGTTTCAGCTCCTTAACATGTGCCACCCTGTTTTTAAAGGGACCAAAAGTAATTGGACAAATGACTCCAAGGCTATTTCATGGACAGGTGTGGGCAATCCCTTTGTTATGTCATTCTCAATTAAGCAGATGAAAGGGCCGGAGTTGATTTGAGGTGTGGTGTTTGCATTTGGAAGGTTTTGCTGTGAAGGAAACATGCGGTCACAGGAGCTCTCCATGCAGGTGAAACAAGCCATCCTTAAGCTGCAAGAACAGAAAAAAAACCCATCCAAGAAATTGCTACAACATTAGAAGTGGCAAAATCTACAATTTGGTACATCCTGAGAAAGAAAGAAAGCACTGGTGAACTCATCAATCCAAAAAGACCTGGGAACCCACGGAAGACAACAGTGGTGGATGATCGCCGCATACTTTCTTTGGTGAAGAAGAACCCGTTCACAACATCAACTGAAGTCCAGAACACTCTCAGTGAAGTAGGTGTATCTGTCTCTAAGTCAACAGTAAAGAGAAGACTCCATGAAAGTAAATACAAAGGGTTCACATCTAGATGCAAACCATTCATCAATTCCAAAAATAGACAGGCCAGAGTTAAATTTGCTGAAAAACACCTCCAGAAGCCAGCTCAGTTCTGGAAAAGTATTCTATGGACAGATGAGACAAAGATCAACCTGTACCAGAATGATGGGAAGCCAAAAGTTTGGAGAAGAAAGGGAACGGCACATGATCCAAGGCACACCACATCCTCTGTAAAACATGGTGGAGGCAACGTGATGGCATGGGCATGCATGGCTTTCAATGGCACTGGGTCACTTGTGTTTATTGATGACATAACAGCAGACAAGAGTAGCCGGATGAATTCTGAAGTGTACCGGGATATACTTTCAGCCCAGATTCAGCCAAATGCTGCAAACTTGATTGGACGGCGCTTCATAGTACAGATGGATAATGACCCCAAGCATACAGCCAAAGCTACACAGGAGTTAATGAGTGCAAAAAAGTGGAACATTCTTCAATGGCCAAGTCAATCACCAGATCTTAACCCAATTGAGCATGCATTTCACTTGCTCAAATCCAGACTTAAGAGGGAAAGACCCACAAACAAGCAAGACCTGAAGGCTGCGGCTGTAAAGGCCTGGCAAAGCATTAAGAAGGAGGAAACCCAGCGTTTGGTGATGTCCATGGGTTCCAGACTTAAGGCAGTGATTGCCTCCAAAGGATTCGCCACAAAATATTGAAAATAAAAATATTTTGTTTGGGTTGTGTTTATTTGTCCAATTACTTTTGACCTCTTAAAATGTGGAGTGTTTGTAAAGAAATGTGTACAATTCCTACATTTTCTAACACATATTTTTGTTCAACCCTTCAAATTAAACGTTACAATCTGCACTTGAATTCTGTTGTAGAGGTTTCATTTCAAATCCAATGTGGTGGCATGCAGAGCCCAACTCGCAAAAATTGTGTCACTGTCCAAATATTTCTGGCCCTGACTGTAGGCTATATAATGCTCACCAAGGGCGGACATACCGCCAGTGCAGCTGCATCGATGCATGGAGGTGGCAGGGGGACCTCTGCAGGGCAGCTAACAATGAGGGTAATCTGGCCTCTTTCTCAGGTCCCGAGGCTTCTGGGGCGGCATGGCCAGATTTCCCTCATGTGCGGCAGACAGGGAGCGATCCGTCCTGTGCTTCTTTCTGGTGCTTCCTGTCTGACACAGACGCGCAGCTGTATGACATCAGCATTCAGTGCGCGCCTGTGTCAGAGAGAGAGAGCTGCCGGCGATGATGATGCTGTGGCTGCAGGGGAACGTGCGAGGTGAGTGGTGCTGTGTTTTTTTTTTAACAATACATTGGGAGGTAGTGGAGAGGACAATGGTGGGGGTGGTGGGGTAGAGGGCAATGATGGAGATGGTGGGGAAGAGCAATGATTGGGGTGGTGGAGAGGGAGGTGGGGATGGTGGGGGATGGAGGTGGGGATGAAAGCAATGGCGGAGAGGGCAATGATGGAGGTGGGGATGAAGGCAATGGTGGAGAGGGCAATGATGGAGGTGATTGGAGAGGCAATGATTGGGATGGTGTAGACAGCAATGATGGGGATGGTGGGGAGAAGGCAATGATGGGGGAGAGCTGGGGATGGTGGGGAGAAGGCAATGATGGGGTGGTGGGAGAAGGCAATGATGGGGTGGTGGAGAGGGCAATGATTGGGGTGGTGGAGAGGGCAATGATTGGGGTGGTGGAGATGGCGATGTGGGGTGGTGGAGAGGGCAATGATGGGGTGGTGGAGATGACAATGATACAGGTGGGGGAAATTACAATGATGGAGGTGGTGGAGAGGGCAATGATTGGGGTGGTGGAGAGGGCAATGATGAGGATGATGAGGGTGGTGGAGAGGGCAATGATGGCGATGGGGAGAAGGCAATGATGGGAGTGTTGGAGAGAGCAATGATGGAGGTGGTGAAGGCAATGATAGAGATGGAGGAGAGGACAATGATGAGATGCAGGGGGAGGAGGACAATGAGGGAAATGGGGGATTGGGATGGGAGTTAGGGGGACTTATAAAGGATGGAGGTGTGGGAGCAGGAAACGACTAAGGCTATGTGCACACATTAAGGATTTGCAGGAGAAAATTCTGCTGCATATCCTAATGTGTTGGCAGGAAAAACGCTGCTTAAAACACATTTATTTTTTTGCAATGTTTTTTTTAATGCTTTACGTATTTTCCCCCCTCATTAGTATGGGTGAAATACGCTGCAAGAATTGACATTGTGCAGATGATGACCCCAGCTTTTTCGGTTTTGCGTTTTCGTTTTTTACTCCCCTTCTTCCCAGAGCCATAACTTTTTATTTTTCCGTCAATATGGCCTTGTTATTTGCTTGGCTTTTTTTCTAGGTTCACTAAATGCTAAAAATGACCTGCCACTATGATTCTGAGGTCATTACGAGTTCATAGACACCAAACCTGTCTAGGTTCTTTTTTATCTAAGTTGTGAAAAAAATTTCCAAAATTTGCTAAAAAAAAAAAAGAGGGCTTATCTTTTGCATGCCGAGCTGATGTTTTTAATGATACCATTTTGGTGCAGATATGTTCTTTTGATCGCCCGTTATTGCATTTTAATGCAACGTTGCAGCAACCAGAAAAACTTAATTCTGGCATTTTGAATTTTTTTATCGCTACGCCGTTTAGCGATCAGGTTAACCCTTTTTTTATTGGTAGATCGGGCGATTCTGAATGCGGTGATACCAAATATTTGTAGGTTTGATTTTTTTTTTATTGTTTTATTTTGAATGGGGCGAAAGGGGGGTGTTAAACTTTTATATTTTTTTAATAGTTTTAAAAAAATTTGTTTTTCAATTTTGGCATGCTTCAATAGTCTCCATAGGAGGCTAGAAGCTGCCATAACTCGATCACCACTGCTACATACAGGCGATGCTCAGATCGCCTGTATGTACTAGAATTACTGCATTGCTATGAGCGCCGACCACAGGGAGGCGCTCATAGCAATCCAGCATCAGCAATCATGGAGGTCTCAAGGAGACCTCTGATTGTTATGCCGACGCACCGTTGACCCCTGATCACGTGACGGGGGTCAGCGGTGCGCGTATTTCCGGCCCGATGGCCGGAAGTGCGAGGTAAATGCCGCTGTCAGCGTTTGACAGCGGCATTTAACTAGTTAATAGGCAAGGGCGGATCGCGATTCCACCCGCGACTGTTGCGGGCACATGTCAGCTGTTCAAAACAGCTGACATGTCCTGGCTTTGATGCGGGTTTACCGCCGGAGCCCTCATCAAAGCGGGGGTTCTGACCTCGGACATACTAATCCGTCCAAGGTCAGAAAATCTGCTGCAAATCTGCAAGGAAAAAATAAACAATGTGTGCATGAGACTTCAGGGATCTCATTCACTTTGTGTGTACTGTAAAACCTTGCATATTTTCATTGCGCACATAGCCTTACAGGTAATTGGGGAGAGTCACAGAGACTGAATAATTTATATTATTGGGAGGCAGAGATTATAGTTAATGGAGGGCACAGTGCTGCTTATCACTTTATGTTTTTAATGGTGGGGTACATATCTGTATTCAGAGGGGAGGCACAAGTATTTATACAATATATGTGACCTTGTTATTTTCAGGACTGCGACGATCATCGTGACAAGATGAGTCGCGGCTGGGAGATGTCGACATGAAGGTCTGACCAGATGGAGAACAAACAGCAGAAAACGGCTCTTATTAGGCGAGACGTCAGCGGTAAGTGCCTGGATGTAAATATTATTCTGTATCTGTTTTGTATGACTTGGACTGATAATGTTATCTGTAAAATCCCTTATTCTACATTCTCACATTTGTGAGAAATATCCTTGTGCATCCAGGTTTTTTTTATCAGATGGCACATCGACTTGTAGAGTTTTATTGGTCCATTCACACATCCGTGAAAATCATGGATCTAAGAATGAGATCCGTGCGGGTCACAGAATGTCCTGTTCTGATCCGATTTTGAGGATCAGAATAGGACATGCTCAATGCGTCTGTAAAAGCGGGCAGCACACCGACACTGCACGCAGATACAGGAATGTAGTCGAGGCCGGGGTCACACTAGCGTAGAACACGGATGAGTGCTATGCGAGAAAACATCACATAGCATTCGGACCAGTGTTAATCAATGGGGCAGATCACATCTGCGATTATTTTCTCATGCCGAATCGGCATGCGAGAACAATGCAGCATGCTGCGACTGGCACCAAGACTCGGCCGAGTCTCGGCTCATTCGCACCCATATAAGTCTATGGGTGCGAGTGACACAGCGCACATCACTCGGATATCATCTGAGTGCTGTGCACTATACGCTGACCACGGCAATGGAGGAGATGGAGAAATTAGTTACTCCACCTCCTCCATAGCTGTGCTCCGATCCTCTCTGTGCGTGAGGCTCGGAGCACAGTAGCAGGACACTCGGCTCCCGCATGTAGCAGAGCAGGAGCCGAGTTTCTTTAGCATATCACATCCGATGGTCTCGCATCGGATGCCATACACTAGTGTGACCCGGCCTTATTATGTATAGCACAGTCTCAGAGTATATAGTGTACTCACTTATTATGTATAGCACAGTCCCTTTGTATATAATGTATTCATTTATTATGTATAGCACAGTTCCTTAGTATATAGTGTACTCACTTATTATGTATAGCAGAGTCCCTTAGTATATAGTGTACTCACTTATTATGTATGGCACAGTCCTTAGTTACATAGTTTCCTGTATATACGGTGTATATATGGAGGCTATGTGTGGGCTCAAACTGTATATGCAGTGGTGAAAATAAGTATTTGATACACTGCCAATTTTGCAAGTTTTCCCACCTACAAAGAATGGAGGTTGTAATTTCTATCGTTGGTAGACTTCAACTGTGAGAGACAGAATCTAAAAATAAAAATCCAGAAAATCGCATTGTATGATTTTTAAATAATTAAATTGCATTTTATTTTATGAAATAAGTATTTGATCATCAACCAACCAGCAAGAATTATGGCTCTCACAGATCCTGGTCCATGACCTGAAGAAAGCTGGGACCACAATCTCAAACATTACTGTTAGTAACACACTACGCCGTGATGGATTAAAATCCTGCAAGGCACGCAAGGTTCCCCTGCTCACACCAGCACATGTCCATGCCCGTTTGAAGCTTGCCAATGACCATCTGGTTGATCCAGAGGAAGCATGGGAGAAGGTCAAGTGTTCAGATGAGACCAAAATAATAGAGCTCATCGTGTTTGAAGAAGGATGAGTACAACCTCAAGAACATCGCCCCAACTGTGAAGCATGGTGGAGGGAGCATCATACTTTGAGGGTGCTTTTCTGCAAGGGGAAAGTACAACTGGACCGTATTGAAGGGAGGATGGATGAGGTTATGTATCGCAAGATTTTGGCCAACAACTTCCTACCCTCAGCAAGAGCATTGAAGATGGGTCGTGTCTGGGTCTTCCAGCATCACAATGACCCAAAACACACAGCCAGGGCAACTAAGGAGTGGCTCCGCAAGAAGCATTTCAAGCTCCTGGAGTGGCCTAGTCAGTCTCCAGACCTGAACCCAATAGAAAATCTTTGGAGGGAGTAGAAACTCAATGTAGCCCAGCGACAGCCCCAAAACCTGAAAGATCTGGAGAAGATCTTTATGGAGGAGTGGGCCAAAATCCCTGCTGCAGTGTGTGCAAACTTGTTCAAGAACTCTGTAATTGCAAGAAAGGTGTCGGTACCAAACAATAAGTTCTGTTTTTCTATTGTATCAAATACTTATTTCATGCCCTAAAATGCAAACTAATTACGGATCATACAATGTGATTTTCTTGATTTTTTTGAAGATTCTGTTCACAGGTGAAGTGTACCTACGATAAAAATTACAGACCTCTCTATTCTTTGTAGGTGGGGAAACTTGCAAAAATCGGCAGTGCATCAAATACTTATTTTCCCCACTGTAGGAGGCTATGTGGGTCTCATACTGTATATAGGGGACTGTGTGTGGGCTTATACTGTATATAGGGAGATGTCATTATATTTAGTTCTTCTCAACATTAAGTGATACAATTAAAATTAATATAAAATAATTTATTAATATTGATTAATATATCAATCAACAACAATCACGGTCTCTCATGTAGCCCCTTGGGAAATGAATTGCCCTCCCCTGGATTAGAGCAATATTTCTCCAGGGGACAACAGCAAGTGATGACATTTATACAGTAGGGATGAAGGAACAGGTAGAAGCTCTACATTATTTTTACTTTGCATAAAATTATGAACTGTATGCGCATCATTTTAAAGAATTTGGCACAAAAAAAAAAGCAACACGTTCCACAAGACAAAAAAGAAAAGTGGCTTGCAAAAAAACTAAGGAAATGATGAATCTGGGCCTATTTTTCTATTCTTACAGGAAATCGACAACGTTCATTAGCAGCAATGAAGAAACTCTGAGCATATTTTTTGTACTGAATCATCTAATGAGCCTGTGCAAATGTCATTGTGCATTGAGGGAGAGCAGGGGAAGCTGTGACATTGCCTGTTGTGATTGGAGGAACTTGTGTTGTCAGCTGTGTACAGAGGTGTTACCTGTCATTGTAATCCTGCCTCTGATGATAAGGAAACTGCTGTAAATTCAGGAAGTATGAGTCTAAAATAACTAGTGGCCATTGCAAAAATTGCAAGATCTTTAATTTTGAGTTTAAAAAAAAGTTGCTACATGTAAAAAAGAAAATATTGCCAAAATTAACCCTTACTGCTATCGGACGTACTATCCCGTCCATGGTACCTGGGCCCGTATGACCGGGGACGGGATAGTACGTCTCGTGCGATCGGACGCGCTCCCGGGGGGAGCGCAGCCGATCGCGGCCGGGTGTCAGCTGATTATCACAGCTGACACCCATGACTGTGTGTCAGGAGCGGTCACGGACCGCTCCCGGCACATTAACCCCTTGCACACATGTTTGATCGCGGTGTACTGGGGGCACAGGGGAGGATCGCGCAGGGTGGGGGCTCCCTGCGCGCCCCCCTGAGACTTCGGCAGCGCGATGTGATCGCGCTGTTCTGAGGGCTTCCTCCCTCCCAGGACCCGGATCCAAGATGGCGCCGGGGTCCTGGAGGGAGGCGGCTACCTCAGTGCCTGCCGAGAGCAGGCACTGAGAAGCCTGCTGCACTGCCTGAGCGATCGCTGGTGTGACAGATTGCTGTGCACACTGTCACACCAGCGATCTGATAAAATACAGTGATGTCCCACCCTGGGACAAAGTTAAAAAAGCTAAAAAAATAAAAATAAACATGTTTTAAAAAAAAAATCCAAAATAAAAAAAAAATATATATATATATTCCCCAATAAATTCACTTCATTCCTGTAAATAAAAAAAACAAAGCAATAAAAGTACACATATTTGGTATCGCCGCGTCCGTAACGACCCCCCCTATAAAATTGTCCCACTAGTTAACCCCTTTAGTGAACCCCTTAAAAAAAAAAAAAAAAAAGAAGCAAAAAATCAATGCTTTATCATCATACCGCCGAACAAAAAGTGGAATAACACGCGATCAAAAAGACCGATATAAATAATCATTGTACCGCTGAAAACGTCATCTTGTCCCGAAAAAAACGAGCCGCCATACAGCATCATCAGCGAAAAAATAAAAGTTATAGCTCGCAGAATAAAGCGATGCAAAAATAATTATTTTTTATATAAAATTGTTTTTATTCTATAAAAGCGCCAAAACATGAAAAAATGGTATAAATGAGGTATCGCCATAATCGTACTGACCCGAAGAATAAAACTGCTTTATCAATTTTACCACATGCGGAATGGTATAAACGCCTCCCCCAAAAGAAATTCATGAATTGCTGATTTTTGTTCATTCTAACCTCCCAAAAATCAAAATAAAAAGCGATCAAAAAAGTCACGTGCTCAAAAATGGTACCAATAAAAACGTCAACTCGTCCCGCAAAAAATAAGACCTCACATGACTCTGTGGGCCAAAATATGCAAAAATTATAGCTCTCAAAATGTGATGATGCAAAACTATTTTTGCAATAAAAAGCGTCTTTTAGCGTGACAGCTGCCAATCATAAAAACCCGCTATAAATAGTAAATCAAACCCCCCTTTATCACCCCCTTAGTAAGGGAAAAATAATAAAATTAAAAAAAAGTATTTATTTCCATTTTCCCATTAGGGTTAGGGTTGCGGCTAAAGTTAGGGTTTGGCGCTAAAGTTAGGATTAGGATTAGGGGTGTGTTAGGTTTGTGGTTAGGGTTGGGACTAGGGTTAGGGGTGTGTTGGGGTTAGGGTTGGAGTTAGAATTGGGGGGTTTCCGCTGTTTAGGCACATCAGGGGCTCTCCAAATGTGACATGGCGTCTGATCTCAATTCCAGCCAATTCTGCGTTGAAAAAGTCAAATGGTGCTCCTTCACTTCTCAGCTCTGCCATGCGTCCAAACAGTAGTTTATCCCCACATATGGGGTATCAGCGTACTCTGGACCCCAAGAGTTATTGTGCAATTTGTCCTATTTCTTCTGTTACCCTTGGGAAAATAAAAAACTGGGGGCGAAAATATCATTTTTGTACAAAAAAAATTATTTTTTTGTTTTTACGGCTGTACATTATAAACTTCTGTGAAGCACTTGGGGCTTCATAGCACTCACCACACATCTAGATAAGTTCCTTGTGGGGTCTATTTTCCAAAATGGGGTCACTTGTTGGGGATTTCCACTGTTTAGGCGCATCAGGGGCTCTCCAAATGCGACATGACGCCCCCAGACCATTCCATCAAAGTCTGCAATCCAAAACGTCACTACTTCCCTTCCGAGCCTCAACGTGTACCCATACAGTAGTTTTCTCCACATATTGGATATCAGCGTACTCAGGACAAATTGGACAACAACTTTTGGGGTCCAATTTCTCCTGTTACCTTGTGAAAATAAAATATTGGGGCAAAAAAATCATTTTTGCAAAAAAAAAAAAGGATTTTTTATTTTTACGGCTGTGCGTTATAAATTTCTGTGAAGCATTCGGGTTCAAAGTGCTCCCACACATCTAGACAAGTTCCTTGTGGGTCTATTTCAAAATGGGGTCACTTGTGGGGGGTTTCCACTGTTTAGGTGCATCAGGGGCTCTCCAAATGCGACATGATGCCCCCAGACCATTCCATCAAAGTCTGCAATCCAAAACGTCACTACTTCCCTTCCGAGCCCTGACGTGCGCCCATACAGTAGTTTTCTCCCACATATTGGGTATCAGCGTACTCAGGACAAATTGGACAACAACTTTTGGGTTCCAATTTCTTCTGTTACCCTTGTGAAAATAAAATATTGGGGGCGAAAAAAATCATTTTTGTAAAAAAAAAAAAAGATTTTTTATTTTACGGCTGTACGTTATAAACTTTAGTGAAACACCTGGGGGTTAAAGTTCTCACCACACATCTAGATAAGTTCCTTGAGGGGTCTAGTTTCCAAAATGGTGTCATTTATGGGGGTTTCCACTGTTTAGGCAGATCAGGAGCTCTCCAAACACGACATGGCGTCAGCCAATTCTGCGTTGAAAAAGTCAGACGGCGCTCCTTCCCTTCCAAACTCTGCCATGCACCCAAACAGTGGTTTTACCCCCACATATGGGGTATCAGCGACTCAGGACAAATTGCACAATAACTTTTGAAGTCTTGTTACCCTTGGAAAATAAAAATTGGGGTGAAAAGATCATTTTTGTGGAAAAAAATATGTTTTAAATTTTACGGCTCTACGTTATAAACTTGTGTGAAGCACTTGGGGGTTCAAATTGCTCACCAAAGATCTAGAAAAGTTCCTTAGGGGGTCTAGTTTCCAAATGGGGTCATTTGTGGGGGTTTCCACTGTTTAGGCACATCAGGGCTCTCCAAATGCAACATGGCATCCAATCTCATTCCAGCCAATTTTGGTTGGAAAAAGTCAAATGGTGCTCCTTCAATTCCGAGCTCTGCCGTGCGCCCAAACAGTGGTTCCCCCCCACATATGGGGTATCAGCGTACTCAGGACAAATTGGACAACAACTTATGTGGTCCAATTTCTCCTGTTACCCTGTGGGAAAAAAATAGGATTTTTTATTTTCATGCCCGGGCATTATAAACTTGTGTGAAGCACTTGGGGGTTCAAAGTGCTCACCAAAGATCTAGATAAGTTCCTTAGGGGGTCTAGTTTCCAAAATGGGGTCACTTGTGGGGGGTTTCCACTGTTTAGGCTCATCTGGGGCACTGCAAACGGAACATGACCCCCATCAACGTCTGCATTCCAAAACGTTACTACTTCCTTTCCAAGCCCTGCCGTGCACCCAAACAGTTCCCCCCCCACATATGGGGTATCAGCGTACTCAGGACAAGTTGGACAACAACTTTTGGGGTCCAATTTCCTTGGGAAAATTCAAAAATTTGGGACTAAAAAATCATTTTTGTGGAAAATGTTGTTTTTTTTTTTCACACCCAGGCATTATAAGCTTTTGTGAAACACTTGGGGGTTCAAAGTGCTCACAACAGATCTAGATAAGTACCTTAGGGGGTCTAGTTTCCAAAATGGTGTCACTTGTGGGGGTTTCCACTGTTTAGGCGCATCAGGGGCTCTCCAAACACGACATGGCGTCCAATCTCAATTCCCGCCAATTTTAGTTTGAAAAAGTCAAACGGCGCTCCTTCCCTTACGAGCTCTGCCGTGTGCCCAAACAGTGGTTTTCCCCCACATATTGGGTATTGGCGTACTCAGGAGAAATTGCATAACAACCTTATCTGTCCATTTTCTCCTTTTAACCTTGTGAAAATAAAAAAAAAGTTTGTAAAATATAATTTTTGTGGCTAAAAAGTTAAATATTCATTTTTTCCTTCCACGTTGCTTTAGTTCCTGTGAAGCACCTGAAGGGTTAATAATCTTCTTGAATGTGGTTTTGAGTACCTTGAGGGGTGCAGTTTTTAGAATGGTGTCACTTTTGGGTATTTTCTGCCATATAGACCCCTCAAAGTGACTTCAAATGAGAGGTGGTCCCTAAAAAAAATGGCTTTGTAAATTTTGTTGTAAAAATGAGAAATCGCTGGTCAACTTTTAACCCTTATAACTTCCTAACAAAAAAAAATTTTGGTTCCAAAATTGTGCTGATGTAAAGTAGACATGTGGGAAATGTTATTTATTAACTATTTTGTGTGATATATTTCTCTGTTTTAAGGGAATAAAAATTCAAAGTTTAAAAATTGCAAAATTTTAAAAATTTTCGCCATATTTGCATTTTTTTCAAAAATAAACGCAAGTTATATCGAAGAAATTTTACTTCTAACGTGAAGTACAATATGTCACGAGAAAACAATCTCAGAATCGCGAAGATCCGTTGAAGCGTTCCAGAGTTATAACCTCATAAAGAGACAGTGGTCAGAATTGTAAAAATTGGCCCGGTCATTAACGTGCAAACCACCCTTGGGGGTGAAGGGGTTAAAAAAATATTTTTTTACTTACATGTATAGCGACATTAATTCAACAACGCTTTACAGACATTATCATCGCTATCCCCATTGGGGCTCACAATCTAAATTCCCTATCAGTATGTCTTGGAATGTGGGAGGAAACCGGAGAACCCGAAGGAAACCCACGCAAACACGGGGAGAACATACAAACTCCTTGCAGATGTTGTCCTCGGTGGGATTTGAACCCAGGACCCCAGCGCTGTAAGGCTGCAGTGTAACCACTGAGCCACCATTGTGCAAAAAAAATGTAACAGAACATTAGGTAATTTTCTAACGACACATTCCCTTTAAAACAAAGTACATTGACTTATAACCAATCATCAAGTTTCTGAGGTTTTTTTTTCATGCATAAAATTGTGTAGCGTGTTTCGCTATACTGGGTATCAAAGAGCAGAAAGGAAGTTTACACAAGTGTGCACAGACATTGACACTATTATTCCATGGATTGTATCACAGTTTTATTTAAGGATTGTCTGAAACTGTGACTTAGAAAAGTATGATGAAAGCATGTTACGTGTCTCTTCTTGCCTCCGGTTCTGTTCTCAGTATACATAGTGTAAGGTTTCACTCACTCGGCTGCTTCAGAGGTAATCAGGAGACACTTTTCTTATGCAAAAAGTCCTTAGGTTTATTACATCATAAACCATATGGTAACATACAATACAACTCTTCAATGCTTCAGCTCCTGCCTGGAGCCTCACTCTTCAGTCACAGAGACTTCTCTGTAATGTCCTGCCTTGGACACATGGAAGCCTGTCCACACTGGCAGACTCCCACACACTCTCTCACAGGTGCAAAACAAAACTCCATTACATAGGTGTAACCCCACCTATCGGTGAGGTCAGGATCACATGGTTAGGTCACCTGATCATGACCTCATCACAGGTCCTTTTGATACACATAACATAGGTGAGGTCAGGATCACATGGTTAGGTCACCTGATCATGACCTCATCACAGGTCCTTCACCACAACCCAAACCATGCTTCCATGCATACCTCGAGGAGCATACACAGTGCCCCCTAGCTGCATCAGGTGTGACTACACCACATACCTCCCCCCTCTGTTCAAACTTGTGGGGCTGAACACTTATTACCCGACCAGAGATCCTTCTCGGTCGTCTCTGCCAGTCAAACCGTCTGGCTAAGTCGGGCCCTCTGTCAGACCACCCGCCTCCCCAGCGGTCAGTACGGCGTCGCAATTCACTTGCACCCATACGTCCTGTCTGGTCTGCGTCCTTTTCATTTTTTCCACTATAGGTTCTCCTGCTTAAGTCACTCATCACTGAGCTAACTGAGGCATCACTACTTCTATCTCTTCTCCTCTCAATACCACGGGTTGAAGGTGGAGGCCATCTTCTTTCTATTTTCTGCAGGTTCCTGTTGACCTGGTCCCTCTCAAGTCGTAGTTGCTCTACTTCTCTCAGGTAGGACACACGATACTCCAGGAGCATCCGGATATTCCCAAGGCTCTCCCTGGATCCGACAACGAGGAACGGAACCATCCCGTCTTCACCCACGACCTGGACTTCGTCATCAGCCGGAATCCTGACTCTCGTCACACCAGACTTATTCACCATCTCCTGCATCATTTTCCCAAGTCTTCCGATGACTTTCTTCACCAGACCTCTGGGCACTTGAATGATGTCCTCCATTAATCCAAGCTGACTTTGAGCCTTTCTTGCTTGCTCCAAACGTCGAGTGGCTTCGTGATTTCTCAACAGGATCAGTTGCTTTGTGGGGAGACAATGTAGGTGCATGTCTCTCAGGACAGCCACTCGCTTCAGTGTGACTTCCTTAGTCGACAGTATGACTAACTGTTTCATCTCTGGCACCCAGTTCACACAACATGCTTCTACCGCTTTTCTAAAGGCCTCATGTACATCCTCACTGGCACAAGCTTCTTGCATGTCTTCGGGTACCTCTATCATACACTTGAAAAGCGATGTCTCCTTTTCCTGAACATGCTGTTGGACCTCCTCCTCCTGAGCATCAGCGCAGTTCTCCAAGACCTCAGCATTTCTTGTGTGGCCATCTGTGTGGCACTTTGCTTGCTGTACTTCGTCTCCTGTGGATTTCTGGAGCTGGGCATTAGTCTCTTTCTCCATCTTGAGCTTACGAAGAACTTTATCTCGCTCCTCTGCCAAGCCGCGACACTCATCCTCCCTCCGGAGAAGTTCCTGCTGATGCTTCTCCTGGGCCTCTCTGAGCACCTCCATATCTTTCCATAGGGCCTTGTTCATACTATGACACGCTGACAGATGATCTCTGAGCTTAGAGACTTCCTTCTCCAGCTCCTCCATTCTGTGCTCAATTATTCGTCTCAGGACCCTTTCTTGCTCAACTGCCTCTTTTACTGTTTATTTCAACAGCTCTACCTCCGGTACCCTGGAGCCTTCATCATACTGAGCCATTTCACCCTTTCCGGGCATTGCAGATGTGGATCTACTAGAGTCTGTTCTACCTCCAGCCCTACCTCTGTGCTGGGATTTGTCAGAGATAACGGGGCCTCTTTATCAAGGACAGTAACCTGACCGGTACCTGACCCTGACTCTTCCTCATCATTTCTCTTCTTAGAGGCTGTAGCCTGTCCCGCCTTTCCGCGGCCCCTGCGGCGAGAGGAAGATCTAGCATTTTTACTTGGCTCCACCTTACTGCACTCGCTTTCCCTTGCGGTCGAGTCACAGTCTGCACAGGAGTCACTCCCACTCCCCCTGTCATCCTGGAACAGCACGTCACCACCTAGACAGGTGTCAGACCCCTGCGCTAGAGCTAAACCGTTTCCCACGGTCACACGTCTCGTCACCTCCAAGTCCCCGAGTTGGTCTGACCCACACTTTCTTCTGGTCACATGGGGCTCGGGACTATCGCTATTAGGGTTTACCTCCTTTTCACACTTCACACGGCAAGGAACCACTACAGCCGCTTGCTGTGATGGGGCTCCCTCCTCTAAACAACAACACACTTTATCAAGTTCCCATGCATTTTCAAAAAACACAAAGTCCCGTGCCCTCTCATAGGGGTACAATACGTTCGGTGTATACCGCCATCTTGATCCTCGACACTTGTGGACATTTCAAGCGTCACCCTGTCTACCAAATAGTGCACAACGAGCCCGTGGATGCAGCACACCTGGACCTTTTTCTCGGTCAGACAGAGAACTAGCGGAGTTCCTTTCAGAGTCTCTTTGAGTCCAACTGTCCAGAGACTCCTTCCCTATGTAACATTACCGTACACACCTGTGGGCTGTTATCAAACGGGAAGTCTATGCCACATGCGGAATACGTATAACACCCACACCACTGTTCCTCAGATATGTCCACTGAGGAAACCGGTGCTACCCCCTTTTGGGACTCCGCCCCCTTTCGGGCCACTTTACTGATTTGGGCTACCACCCCCTTTTGAGACTCCACCCCCTTTCGGGCCACAATCCCAATTTTGGGTTACCGCCCCTTTTGGGACTCCGCCCTCTTTTGGGTAACCATCCCTGTTTTGGGTTGCCGCCCCCCTTTTGGGACACCACCCATCACTGGGGTACACACCACGGCTCCCACAGGCCCCAGTCCACACAGTACCCTCAGACAGTGTCTTCCACCCAGGGCGTGTACCGGCCCTTTAAGAGTCCGTGTGCCTCGGTTCACACTGTCCTCTTTACCACACCAGCTCCTGGTGGTACTGCTACCGCTTCCGTTGCAGCCACCAACAACCAGCACCTCCAGATGCTACTCCCAAGCTGCTGTGGCTGTTACTGCAGCCCCGGCTGCTGCAGAACCTCTTGCTGCAACAGTCACTGTAGCTCCTGCCACCACAAGTCTCTGCACGCTGCGCTGTCTTGCCGCTTGTCACCTTCGTGACCCCACGAGTACAGCCAGCCGCTTGTCACCTTCATGACTCCACGAGCCACAGCAAACACCTCACACGTGTCCCAGAAAAAAAAAACAGTTTCTCACTGATTCGTCAGCACAACACAGACTCCTGTCTGTCACTCTCGGCCAGAGAGATTTTCCGGACACCTCCTCTTTCATAGAGGCATCCCACAAAGGAAAAAAACAGTCTCACTGACCCGTCAGTACACCACAGACTCCTGTCTGTTACCTGCTGGCCACGCAGGTTTCCGGACACCTCCTCTGAGGTATCTTCTCAGCATGCTTTTTGCTTACTTCTCAATGACCCCGGTCACATAACACAGACTCCTGTCTGTCACCACTGCTTAACAGTTTCTTCAGATACCTCTTATCTTCAGCGGCACCACATATAAACATCAATGCACAGTTTATTCGTGACCACCGGTCACACTCACGGTTTTCACAGACCGTCCGTTCCTCCTCTGGTTCCTGATTCTCAGTCCTGGAACATGTGCTCCTTGGGCCGCTGCCAGCATTCCATCCACCAATTGTAAGGTTTCACTCACTCGGCTGCTTCAGAGGTAATCAGGAGACACTTTTCTTATGCAAAAAGTCCTTAGGTTTATTACATCATAAACCATATGGTAACATACAATACAACTCTTCAATGCTTCAGCTCCTGCCTGGAGCCTCACTCTTCAGTCACAGAGACCTCTCTGTAATGTCCTGCCTTGGACACATGGAAGCCTGTCCACACTGGCAGACTCCCACACACTCTCTCACAGGTGCAAAACAAAACTCCATTACATAGGTGTAACCCCACCTATCGGTGAGGTCAGGATCACATGGTTAGGTCACCTGATCATGACCTCATCACAGGTCCTTTTGATACACATAACATAGGTGAGGTCAGGATCACATGGTTAGGTCACCTGATCATGACCTCATCACAGGTCCTTCACCACAACCCAAACCATGCTTACATGCATACCTCAAGGAGCATACACAGTGCCCCCTAGCTGCATCAGGTGTGACTACACCACAATAGCTACAAGCACCATGAAAGTGTCTATGGCTTGCTGCTGTTTTCTTCCTAGGGCCAGAGTCACACATGCAAGAAACTCGCACGAGTCTCGTGCGAGTCTCTCACATGAACACCCGGCACTGCCGCCGGCACTCAGACTGGAGCGTGCGGCTGCATAGAATTACATGCATAGAATTACATGCAGCCACACGCTCCGGTTTGATTGCCGGCGGCAGTGTCGGGTGTTCATGCGAGAGACTCGCACAAAAACAGTGCGAGTTTCTCGCATGTGTGACCCCGGCCTAGGGGAAAGTATTGTCTTTTAGCACCATCTAGTGAATGCATATAAATCAGTATAATTATCCACCCGTCATTATACAGTTGTTGTAATGGGGCTTTTGAAAGTAAGTACATAAGGTCTAAGGGATTTCTGCAATATATGCAGTTTTGTATTGTGAAATCTACTGCCAGTATTGCTTTCAGAATATCATTTCATTCAGTCGCTGTGGTGAAATGTAGCAGTATAAATTAACCGACATTGTGGATATGAAATCTGCAGCATGTGAATTTATGTGGATTTTACCTTCTGCAATATAAATACTTCTCATTTCTGCAGCAAAGTCTGCACTATTTGGTGCAGATGTGCTCCTTGTGGGCATATTTTTACCTGTATTTAGTAATCAAACAGGCTTCTAAAAATAGGAATCATCTTGAATAAGAAAATCACTATTTTTCATAGTGTTTTTTGTCATTTTTTTCCTTCAGATTGGTTTAGGAGCTCTAAAGTTCTCTTTGGATATTCAATTTTTTCCACTTTTTGCTTTTGTCAGGGTGAAGTGGATATAAAGAAAAAAGAAATACTGTATATGTCTGTTTTTTTTTTTTTTAATTTTTTTCAAAAGCACAAGGTGCCACTAAAATATGTTTCAAGTTAAGTTTTGCTTTCAATTACAATTATGTTTATATATTGAATAGATTAATATTTTTCTGGGGGTGGGGTTATAAACAAAGATTTAGACTGATGGTGCTTTTTGTTTATTAATGTATTTATGTTATTTATTACACATATTGGGGCTGATTCATTTAAAGGGAACCTGTCACCAGAAAAAAATGCTATTAATCAGCAGACATGGGGTTAATTTACAGGTTATTAGCATTATTAACCTGCCTGGCGCCCACACTTAGCTGAATGCTGCTAGAGAGAAAATGAACTTTATTTTCCCCTGCAGCATTCGGGATTCAGTCACAGGGGCAGCTTTGGCCCAGTCACCGCTACGAGTATACTTTGCGGCGGCTGTAACCGCGCCTCCAGCCCTGACTGACAGCCGACCCCAATGCAGAGCCAGTGTAACGCCGGTATTGTCTGTACCTTGTTTTCCGGCATTACTTTGCATGTCTTTGCTTTAACCCTTTGCTCCTTTACCCCTAACCAGCTGTTATCTGTATGGATGCTGCTCAGTTCTCAGCTCCGCTGCGTAGCCGTACATGAGTGTCTCCACAGCGCTGCAAGACCACCCGCATGTGCGGTCCCTGGCTACTGCTGTAGAAGCTACCCGTAGGTTGCAAGGTCCTCTGCAGTGGTGCATGACTTACTACAGTCGTGGCCAAAAGTTTTGAGAATGGCACAAATATTAATTTTTACAAAGTCCACTGCTTCACTTTTTCTAATGGCAATTTGCATATACTCCAGAATGTTATAAAGAGTGATCAGCTTAACAGCAATTACTTGCAAAGTCAATATTTGGCTAGAAAATGAACTTTATCCCCAAAACACATTTCAACATCATTGCTGCCCTGCCTTAAAAGGACCAGCTAACCTCTTTTCAGTGATTGCTCCATTAACACAGGTGTGGGTGTTGAATGAGGACATGGCTGGAGATCAATCTGTCATGATTAAGTAAGAATGACACCACTGGACACTTTAAAAGGAGGCTGGTGCTTGGCATCATTGTTTCTCTTCTGTTAACCATGGTTATCTCTAAAGAAACAGTGCAGTCATCATTGCAATGCACAAAAATGGCCTAACAGGGAAGAGTATCACAGCTAGAAAGATTGCACCTCAGTCAACAATCTATCGCTTCATCAAGAACTTCAAGGAGAGAGGTTCCATTGTTGCCAAAAAGGCTCCAGGGCGCCCAAGAAAGACCAGCAAGCGCCAGGACCGTCTCTTAAAAGTGTTTCAGCTGCGGGATCGAGCTACCAGCAGTGCAGAGCTTGCTCAGGAATGGCATCAGGCAGGTGTGAGTGCATCTGCACGCACTGTGAGGGGAGACTCTTGGAGCAAGGCCTGGTCTCAAGGAGGGCAGCAAAGAAGCCACTTCTCTCCAGAAAAAACATCATGGACAGACTGATATTCTGCAAAAGGTACAGGCAGTGGACTGCTGAGGACTGGGGTAAAGTTATTTTCTCTGATGAATCCCCTTTTCGATTGTTTGGGACATCAGGAAAACGCCTCATTCGGAGAAGACAAGGTGAGCGCTACCACCAGTCTTGTCTCATGCCAACTGTTAAGCATCCTGAAACCATTCATGTGTGGGGTTTCTTCTCAGCCAAGGGAATCGGCTCTCACAGTCTTGCCTAAAAACACAGCGATGAATAAAGAATGGTACCAGAATGTCCTCCAAGAGCAACTTCTCCCAACCCTCCAAGAGCAGTTTGGCGATCAACAATGCCTTTTCCAGCATTATGGAGCACCTTGCCATAAAGAAAAGGTGATAACTAAATGGCTCAGGGAACAAAACATAGAGATTTTGGGTCCATGGCCTGGAAACTCCCCAGATCTTAATCCCATTGAGAACTTGTGGTCAATCATCAAGACACGGGTGGACAAACAAAAAACTAAAAATTCTGACAAAATGAAAGCATTGATTGTGCAAGAATGGACTGCTATCAGTCAAGATTTGGTCCAGAAGTTGATTGAGAGCATGCCAGGGAGAATTGCAGAGGTCCTGAAGAAGAAGGGTCAACACTGCAAATATTGACTTGCTGCATTAACTCATTCTAACTGTCAATATAAGCTTTTGTTACTCATATGTTTGCAATTATTATATTTCTGTCTGTGATAAAATCATCTGTCAAACACACATAAAAACCAGAGGGCAGCAGATCATGTGAAAATATATTTGTGTCATTCTCAAAACTTTTGGCCATGACTGTACAGCTAATCGCTATCAGCAGAAAATATTTTTTTTTAAGGCCCTGCCTAATGCTCTCCCTGCTCAGACGCACCGCCAGCAACCTTCCCCTACACTGAGTTCGGCAGATGTAAAATGGCGGTCGGCAATGAGGGATTTTATATGCACTGTGATGCCACTGAAAGCCAGCCAGTCGCTGCAATGCCCTTCTCTAAGATGGTGCTGGCCGCTGGCTACGTCATCCCGTTGCCCACAGCCTGCGTCCGTGCTCATTGGCCGAGAAAAGGCGCTTAAAGTGTAGGGGAAAACCGACTCTAGCAAAATGGTCGCCGAACACGTGACCGAACTCACTCCACGGTCAGGTTTCGTTTCATGAAACCCGACTTTGGCGAAAATCTGCGATTTTTGAAAATGAACGACCTGTTTCGCTCAACTCTAGCTATGGACACCTTTAACATATGAAAAATTATTTTTCCTATGCTAGCCATTACAATTAGTTAATAAAAGTTTTAGCCTGCAATCTTCATTTATTTTCAGACCACTTGATAAGCATTTTGCAGCCTGATGCAGGTTTTAGATTTTCCTCTTGTGAGAGTGGCACTCCCAGTAATATAGGCAGGATATAGGCTGTGTGCATTCAGGGTTCTTCTTTTACTACTTGCTTTCAAATATGAGCACAGCTCCAATACTATACATATACTGTCTCCATGTGCTTTCCTCCATGTGTAAAGCATGTTTTCTATGCCCTCCCTGTATTACCTCCTCCACCAGACTCCCCTTTGGTAGGAAAAAGTTGCCAGAATCAGGAGCAGAAGCTCTGGGGAATATCTAACATGTTGCAAACGTACTTACAGATACTTTACAGTAAACATTTTTTTAAAGAAAGTTGCTTATATCATATTGAAAATAAATAAACCATAATTAATAAACTTCTGTGTGAAGGTGCACAATGCACCCCAACCAAACTTTTACAAGACAAAAAACCTTCCTAAAAATGCATAATGTATGATGTACAGGTTGTAGCATGTCTTTTGGTTTACTATTGACCTGCAGTCAATGTCTGGCTGCAGCATTCTTTGTTGCAAAACAACAAACAAAAACTCCACAAAAGACACCAGAAAATTAGGAAATTCGGTTTTCCAAAACATTTTCAAATGCATTGGTAGTTTTCAATAGGATTTTTGATGCCTATGTGGAAAAAAAAAATCCAATGCACAAAGATATAGCTTGAAAATTTACATCACACTTGTACTGTATGTCCATGTGTAAGAAGTCTGCAATAAGTTTAATAAATCTCATTCACTTGTTTTCGGTTTTCATGGGGTGATAATGGTTTACATGAAGGCACAGAAGGTGGCATAGGCGACATTAATGTATTCTGGTTATCATGGGGGCAATATGGCATAAGGAGCGTTGACATTATTGTAGCAGTCAAAAAAGCAGTAATGTAAAGTAATTGTCATTTTACATATGGTATATTTCACAGATGATCACACCCACCTGCATTCCCAGCATCACTGGAGAAAGTAAACGCTCAGCACAGATCTATCCTGTACATTAATGCACATTCCTTAAATTATTAACCCTTCCAATTCAAAGCAATAGGCAAACTGTACAGCCTTGGCAGTGTATTTTAGTTACTGTTAATCTGCAGACAAAATTTCATACGCATTGTACAGAGGATGCACTTTTATAATTCAAGAGCAATCAGGACAGCCGTTACAATTCTATTCCTATGTATATTATTATTCATTTTTATAGCGGCATTTATTCCATGGCGCTTTACATGTTAGAGGGGGCGAGTATAGACAAGTACAATAAATATGAGCAACACAGGACACACATAAGTACAGAAGGAGAGAGGACCCTGCCCGCAAGGGCTCACAATCTATAGGGGATGGGTGAGGATACACTAGGAGAGGGTAGAGCTGGTCGTGCAGTGGTTCAGTAGACTGAGGATCACTGCTGGTTGTAGACTTGTTGGAAGAGGTAGGTCTTCAGGTTCTTTTTGAAGTGATGTGTTGGGGTAGAGAGTTCCAGAGTATGGGGAGGCGCAGAAGTCTTGTATGCGGTTGTGGGAAGAAGAGATAAGGGGAGAGTAGAGAAGGAGATCTTGAGAGGATCGAAGGTTGCGCGAGGGTAAGTAACGGGAGACCATGTCACAGATGTATGGAGGAGACAGGTTGTGGATGGCTTTGTATGTCATAGTTAGGGTTTTGAACTGGTGCCTCTGGACGATAGGAAGCCAATGAAGGGCTTGGCATAGGGGAGAGGCTGGGGAATAACGATGTATACACATTTTTCTTTCTTAAAGGGCACCTGCCGACCCATACCTATCAGATGCCTGCCGATTCTGCTCCATTTTCTGATAGTGGCCGCGGTGTGCTATTAAAATTAATAGGAGGCGGATGTGCAGTATCCTGCCGTGGCCACTATCAGAAGACTGAGCAGTAGTGTTGAGCGAACATGCTCGTATAAGGTGTTAACAAACAGGAAATCCTTGCGTGTGTTGCTGCTGTCGAACAGCCGCGAGACATGCAGCCGTAGCGACTTGAACAAAGTATTCGAGCACGCCGAAGATACTGTTAGCACATGAGTGTGCTGGGATAACACCTTATCAGAACACATTCGCTTAACACTACTGAGCAACTCCTCAACTGAGAATCTCTGGCCAGTGGCGACCACCAACACCAAGAAGCTGATCAGCGAGGGTACTGGGTGTTGGACCCCAACCAGTCAAAATTGGACTTGTGCGGCCGAGAACAATGGCAGCCTATGTGCACTGAATAATCTATTACTGATCATTCAGTGCACATCTGAAGCACTTTCAGTCTGTCTAAACAGTCTATTAAACCGCTGCTGATCGGCAAACATGTTGGCGATTGGCAGTCAATTAACGATGACATCGTGCAGGCTTGGCTTACGGGCAAATGTGTGCCTCTCACCTCTCCCTGAAGATAATATCAATGTTGTCTGGGGAGATAAAGAACCTGAATGTCTGATTTTTTTTGTTCTCAGCAAGATACAGTTGTGCTCAAAAGTTTAAATATTCTGGCAGAGTTTTTGCTTTCTTGGCCTTTTTTCAGAGAATATGAATGATAACACCAAAACTTTTTCTCCACTCATTGTTAGTGGTTGGGTAAAGCCATTTATTGTCAAGCTACTGTGTTTTCTCTTTTTAAATCGTAATGACAACCCAAAATATCCAAATGACCCTGATCAAAAGTTCACATACCCTGGTGATTTTGGCCTGATAACATGCACAGACGTTGACACAAATGGGTTTGAATGGCTACTAAAGGTAACATCCTCACCTGTGACCTGTTTGCTTGTAATCAGTGTGTGCATAAAAACTGAGTGAGTTTCTGGGATTCAGACAGACTCTTGCATCTTTCATCCAGCCACTGACGTTTCTGGATTGTGAGTCATGGGGAAAGCAAAAGAATTGTCAACGGATCTGCGGGAAAAGGTAGTTGAACTGTATAAAACAGGAAAGGGATACATAAAGATATCCAAGGAATTGATAATGCCCATCAACAGCATTCAAACTGTGATTAACAAATTGCAAATCATGGAGCTGCATTCATGTACTGATGGTAGCTCTGGCGCTGCATTCATGTACTGATGGTAGCTCTGGCGCTGCATTCATGTACTGATGGTAGCTGTGGCACTGCATTCATGTACTGATGGTAGCTGTGGCACTGCATTCATGTACTGATGGTAGCTCTGGCGCTGCATTCATGTACTGACAGTGGTTCTAGTGCTGCATTCATATACTGACTGTGGTTCTGATCGTGTACACTTGTAGCAATTCATAACATGCTTCATGGCTATGTTAAAACTGAAAAATCCTCAATAAGAATTATGAGGAGGATTTGGTGAGTTTTTGCTCCAAAAACTCAGTGTAAGGTAGGGTGTATTCACAATGATTGTGATTCATACTGAAACTCTCCAAATCCTCCTTAACCCCTCTCTGCCATCAGACGTACTATTCCATCCATGTGACCCTGGGCCTAATTCCCATGAACGGAATAGTACGTCATGGGCGATCAGCTGCGCTCCCGGGGGAAGCACAGCTGATCGCCGCCGGGTGTCAGCTGATTATCTGTCACGCTGTATAGCAGATATATATATATGTGATGACAGTAATCTATATCAAAAGGGCAACATACAATATAACATGCGCATAGATATATGATAACATAGAATTACCTGACAGAAAGTCCAGTGGGTCAATACGGAATCCGTTATACGCTGTCTCCGGCTAGAGGGTGACCGGGGTCTATGCTGACCCTAAACTGGGGTCCTAACTAATCCCTCTACCTGGAGGTACTGTTAAAGGTACAGAGGTCCAGGCCACCAGCGTAAACCCTGTCTCCTATCAATCCCTGCCAACTGTAATCTAGTCCTAAGAAGGACCCTGATTACTACCAAAGGGAATGAACAGGTAACGGTTAATGAACAGAAAGACATACAAGAAAGACAAGAAATAAAGTAAATAAAGTCTTACATACAACACTCACACACAGTAGGAACACCTAAGGTCTCAGAGATAAACTATAAGCTATAAGAGTAAAAACAACTAAGGAGCTCTTAGCTTAAGTATTCTCAGAACCGATCCAGTCTGCTAGACTACATAAAGGCTTTCACCGGCATCTAACAAGCAGACTGGAAGATATATGAAGGAATCTAATTAGAACATAATCAAAAGCAGCCGGGCCAGGCTGGACCTAGTCTTAGCAAAGAGCTAGGTAAAATTAACTCCCTCATTACCAAACACAAAGAAACAGCAACTCAGCTGTGAGAAGTCAGAGTGTGTAATCGCGACGATCCTTGTGGCGATACACCCATGACAGTACCCCCCCCTCTACGAGGGGACTCCGGACCCTCAGGGCCAGGTCTGCCCGGGTGAGTTGTGTGAAAGGTCCGAACCAATCGATCTGCGTTAACATCAGACGCAGGGACCCACGTCCTCTCCACAGGACCATACCCCCTCCAATGAACCAAGTACTGAAGGGATCGGCGACTGAGACGTGAGTCAATGATTTTCGACCCATGAAATTCCACGTTATCATTGACCACCACTGAAGGCGGAGGTAGAGGTGACGGTATGACTGGTGCCACATACTTTTTAAGTAATGACTTGTGAAACACATTATGAATTTTAAACGTAGGAGGGAGGTCCAGACGAAATGCCACAGGATTAATTATGGAACTGATCCTGTACGGCCCGATGAATCTGGGACCCAACCTCCAGGAGGAAACTTTAAGTTTTATATTCCTGGTAGACAACCAAACTAGATCGTTCACCTTCAGATCTAGACCAGAAACTCTCCCCCTATCAGCCATCCGTTTGTAACGGTTCCCCGTAACCTTCAGTCTTAACCGATCTGGAACTATCAGTCTCCCTGGAAGTCCCACCGGGGCGTCCCCCTGAGCCCCCAATACCTCCCCCTCAAGCTCAGAGCATACAGCTGACACTACAACTCCCTCCTGAGGAATAGGAACCGGATCATCCGTCTTCCCGGCCCCTGGGAAAGTACGAGATAAGGCATCAGGAAGCAACTTTATTGAGCAGTCATATGCGCGATGAGGAGGTAACTCTTTACACCCCTCCTCTGAGAACATCTCCCCAAAGTCCTCCAGAAAAGGAGACAAAGTCCTAGGCACAACCGCACCGATGACCGTGCTCATGCAGTTATTCCTGCAAAATTCACCCCACTGGCTTATCTTTCCGGATTGCCAATCAATCACTGGGTTATGTTTAGCCAACCAAGGAAGTCCCAACACAATAGGAGTAGGTAGACCCTCCAACACATAACAAGACAATTGCTCTTTATGTCTTGCCCCTACTCGAAGATCTATGTTATGAACAGCTTGTACCAAGCTACCTTGACCGAGAGGTCTAGAATCAATAGAGACTATAGGGACCGGTTTGGCCAATACACTCAGTTGCATACCATGCACCTGGGCAAACCGAGCGTCCACCAGATTAGCCCCGGACCCACTATCAAGAAAAACAGAAATCCTCTCAGTTCTAGTACCAATCACCACCTCCGCAGGCACGAGAAACTGAGAGGGATTTGGGGACGAAATACCCACTCCCAGGTTAACTCCTTTGCTCAAAGAGGCCCGGGATGGACACCCCCCAACAAAATGTCCCTCTCTCCCGCAAAAGAAACACCTTCTAGTCTTGCGGTGCACCGCCAATTCCCTCCTACAAAACATGTCCCTCCCAACTGCATGGGTTCCTCAGAACAGACCAGGGGAACCTCAGTATAAGGGACTTTAGTAGTAGTGGAGTCATCACGGGAGGCGGAGTTACCTCGCGTCTTCCCCGAATTCGTCTATCCATGCGAATAGCGAGGGCCATAGCAGCCTCCAGTGATGGAGGAGAATCATACTGAGCCAACACATCTTTTAATTTGTCAGACAACCCTTGACAAAACTGGCTCCTAAGAGCTGGGTCATTCCACTGAGTATCTGTTGCCCATCTACGGAACTCAGAAGAATATTCCCTGCTGGACGATTTCCTTGCCGTATTTTACGTAACTTTGTTTCAGCAAGGGAAACTCGATCCGGATCATCATATACCAGACCCAGGGCAGTAAAAAATCGATCCACTGACTGGAGATCTGGGGAGCCTGGAGGAATAGAGAACGCCCAAGATTGAGGGTCCCCTTGTAAGAGCGAGATAACAATTCCCACCCTCTGCTCTTCACTCCCAGATGACCGAGGCCGCAGCCGAAAGTACAATTTACATGCCTCCCGGAAAGTAAAAAATTTGTCCCGCCCACCAGTGAACCTGTCCGGGAGAGCAACCTTAGGTTCAGATCTGGTTTGCTCCGGGGGGAACAAAACCTTGGACTTAATGTCTGCAAACTCCATGGACAACCCCTGCAACTGCCGGGCCAGCTGGGCTACTGGATCCATGACAGCTGGAGAGAATCTTTAGTATGGCCGGTGAAAATGTCACGCTATATAGCAGATATATATATATGTGATGACAGTAATCTATATCAAAAGGGCAACATACAATATAACATGCGCATAGATATATGATAACATAGAATTACCTGACAGAAAGTCCAGTGGGTCAATACGGAATCCGTTATACGCTGTCTCCGGCTAGAGGGTGACCGGGGTCTATGCTGACCCTAAACTGGGGTCCTAACTAATCCCTCTACCTGGAGGTACTGTTAAAGGTACAGAGGTCCAGGCCACCAGCGTAAACCCTGTCTCCTATCAATCCCTGCCAACTGTAATCTAGTCCTAAGAAGGACCCTGATTACCACCAAAGGGAATGAACAGGTAACGGTTAATGAACAGAAAGACATACAAGAAAGACAAGAAATAAAGTAAATAAAGTCTTACATACAACACTCACACACAGTAGGAACACCTAAGGTCTCAGAGATAAACTATAAGCTATAAGAGTAAAAACAACTAAGGAGCTCTTAGCTTAAGTATTCTCAGAACCGATCCAGTCTGCTAGACTACATAAAGGCTTTCACCGGCATCTAACAAGCAGACTGGCAGGTATATGAAGGAATCTAATTAGAACATAATCAAAAGCAGCCGGGCGAGGCTGGACCTAGTCTTAGCAAAGAGCTAGGTAAAATTAACTCCCTCATTACCAAACACAAAGAAACAGCAACTCAGCTGTGAGAAGTCAGAGTGTGTAATCGCGACGATCCTTGTGGCGATACACCCATGACATTATCACAGCTGACACCCGTGACTGTGTGTCAGGAGCGGTCACGGACCGCTCCCGGCACATTAACCCCTGGCACACCGCGATCAAACATGATCGCGGTGTACCCGGGGCACAGGGGAGGATCGCGCAGGGTGGGGGCTCCCTGCGCGCTCCCCTGAGACCCTCAGAGCAGCGCGATGTGTCGCGCTGTTCCGAGGGTCCGTCCTCCCTCCAGGTCCCCGGATCCAAGATGGCGCCGGGGTCCTGCAGGGAGGCGGCTTCCTCAGTGCCTGCTAAGAGCAGGCACTGAGAAGCCTGCAGCAGTGCCAGAGCGTTCGCTGGTGTGACAGAGTGCTGTGCACACTGTCACACCAGCGATCTGCTAAAATACAGTGATGTCCCACCCTGGGACAAATTAAAAAATAAAAAAAATAAAAATAAAAAGTGGTAAAAAAAATCATAAAAAAAAATAAAAATATTCCCCAATAAATTCATTCTTTACTGTAAATAAAAAAAACAAAACAATAAAAGTACACATATTTGGTATTGCCGCGTCCGTAACGACCCCCCCTATAAAACTGTCCCACTAGTTAACCCCTTTAGTGAACCCCTTAAAAAAAAAAAAAAGAAAACGAAGCAAAAAAAATCAATGCTTTATCATCATACCGCTGAACAAAAAGTGGAATAACACGCGATCAAAAAGACCGAGATAAATAGCCATGGTACCGCTGAAAACGTCATCTTGTCCCGCAAAAAAACGAGCCATCATACAGCATCATCAGTGAAAAAATAAAAAAGTTATAGCTCGCAGAATAAAGCGATGCAAAAATAATAATTTTTTATATAAAATTGTTTTCATTCTATAAAAGCGCCAAAACATAAAAAAATGATATAAATAAGGTATCGCCGTAATCGTACTGACCCGAAGAATAAAACTGCTTTATCAATTTTACCACACGCGGAACGGTATAAACGCCTCCCCCAAAAGAAATTCATGAATTGCTGATTTTTGTTCATTCTAACCTCCCAAAAATCGAACTAAAAAGCGATCAAAAAATGTCACGTGCTCAAAAATGGTACTAATAAAAACGTGACCTCACATGACTCTGTGGGCCAAACTATGCAAAAATTATAGCTCTCAAAATGTGGTGATGCAAAAAACTATTTTTTGCAATAAAAAGCGTCTTTTAGTGTGACAGCTGCCAATCATAAAAACCTGCTATAAATAGTAACTCAAACCCCCCTTTATCACCCCCTTAGTTAGGGAAAAATAATAAAATTAAAAAAATGTATTTATTTCCATTTTCCCGTTAGGGTTAGGGTTGCGGCTAAAGTTAGGGATAGGGTTGGCGCTAACGTTAGGATTAGGATTACGGTTAGGGGTGTGTTAGGTTTGTGGTTAGGGTTGGGACTAGGGTTAGGGGTGTGTTGGGGTTAGGGTTGGAGTTAGAATTGGAGGGTTTCTGCTGTTTAGGCACATCAGAGGCTCTCCAAATGTGACATGGCGTCTGATCTCAATTCCAGCCAATTCTGCGTTGAAAAAGTCAAACGGTGCTCCTTCACTTCTGAGCTCTGCCATGCGCCCAAACAGTAGTTTACTCCCGCATATGGGTATCAACGTACTCTGGACCCCAAGAGTTATTGTGCAATTTGTCCTATTTCTCCTGTTACCCTTGGGAAAATAAAAAACTGGGGGCGACAAAATCATTTTTGTAAAAAAAAAAAAATGATTTTTTTGTTTTTACGGCTGTATGTTATAAAACTTCTGTGAAGCACTTGGGGCTTCATAGCGCTCACCACACTTCTAGATAAGTTCCTTGTGGGGTCTATTTTCCAAAATGGGGTCACTTGTGGGGGGTTTCCACTGTTTAGGCGCATCAGGGGCTCTCCAAATGCGACATGACGCCCCCAGACCATTCCATCAAAGTCTGCAATCTAAAACGTCACTACTTCCCTTCCGAGCCCCGATGTGCGCCCATACAGTAGTTTACTCCCACATATTGGGTATCAGCGTACTCAGGACAAATTGGACAACAACTTTTGGGGTCCAATTTCTCCTGTTACCCTTGTGAAAATAAAATATTGGGGGCGAAAAAATCATTTTTGTAAAAAAAAAAAAAAAAAGAATTTTTTATTTTTACGGCTGTACGTTATAAACTTCTGTGAAGCACTTCGGGGTTCAAAGTGCTCACCACTAGTGTTGAGCATTCCGATACCGCAAGTATCGGGTATCGGCCGATATTCGCGGTATCGGAATTCCGATACTTAATTCCGATACTTTTTCAATATCGTATACCGGAATCGGAAGTTCCCATAATTCTTTGAGAGGCAATGTGATGTTAGTCAGCCAATGATGAATCTTATGAAGTGTGGGCACATCCTGTAATGCTGCGGTCATCTTAACTAATGGCATGGCTGTGATTGGCTGCTGAAATGATGTCAGAATGCACTATAAAAGGCGCCGCAGCCATTTTAGCGTCACTGTGCTGTGAACTCAGTTAGGGACAGAACGCTACTCTGCTCACTCTGAGGGACAGTTAGATATTGCGATTTTGTGTACTACTGTGCTTGAGGCAGGCTAGTTTACCAACCGCTGTGTAAAGCTTCATTTTGCCAGTGTTGTTTTAACAGCTCTGTGCAAGGTGTGTGTGTGACAGTGCAGGTGACGCTGCAGTTTGCTCTGCATCCACCGCTGTTTGTAGGCATCTGCACGTGTCACTGACTCTTTTTTTTTTTATTTTATTTGTGGAATTGGTGCAGCTCCATTATATTAGAAAAAAATCAAATCTATTAGTGTGACGTGCTTCCATCCGTATACAATACATTGGTTGCAAACACTATAGAAGTACAGAAAGGAGCCTTTCACAGCTACTGAACAGTTGTCTGCAGGGTTTACTGTAGTCTGTGAGCTTTTAATTTTTTGAGTGCAGATTACGCTCCAGTTAGTTCTTCAACCACTGCCGGTTGTAGTCTGCTGAGCGTGTGTCACTGCCTCATCCTTCACATTTTTCTCTAATTGGTGCTGCTCCATTTTAGTGGAAAAAAATCTAATCTATTAGTGTGACGCGCTTCCATCCGTATACAATACATTGGTTGCAAACACTATAGAAGTAGACAAAGGGGCCTTTAACAGCTACTGAACAGTTGTGTTTCAGTGTTCACTGTAGTCTGTGAGCTTTTCATTTTTTGAGTGCAGATTACGCTCCAGTTTGTTCTTCAACCACTGCCGGTTGTAGTCTGCTGAGCGTGTGTCACTGCCTCATCCTTCACATTTTTCTCTAATTGGTGCTGCTCCATTTTAGTGGAAAAAAATCTAATCTATTAGTGTGACGCGCTTCCATCTGTATACAATACATTGGTTGCAAACACTATAGAAGCAGACAAAGGGGCCTTTAACAGCTACTGAACAGTTGTGTTTCAGTGTTCACTGTAGTCTGTGAGCTTTTCATTTTTTGAGTGCAGATTACGCTCCAGTTTGTTCTTCAACCACTGCCGGTTGTAGTCTGCTGAGCGTGTGTCACTGCCTCATCCTTCACATTTTTCTCTAATTGGTGCTGCTCCATTTTAGTGGAAAAAAATCTAATCTATTAGTGTGACGCGCTTCCATCCGTATACAATACATTGGTTGCAAACACTATAGAAGTAGACAAAGGGGCCTTTAACAGCTACTGAACAGTTGTGTTTCAGTGTTCACTGTAGTCTGTGAGCTTTTCATTTTTTGAGTGCAGATTACGCTCCAGTTTGTTCTTCAACCACTGCCGGTTGTAGTCTGCTGAGCGTGTGTCACTGCCTCATCCTTCACATTTTTCTCTAATTGGTGCTGCTCCATTTTAGTGGAAAAAAATCTAATCTATTAGTGTGACGGGCTTCCATCCGTATACAATACATTGGTTGCAAACACTATAGAAGTACACAAAGGGGCCTTTCACAGATACTGAACAGTTGTCTGCAGGGTTCACTGTAGTCTGTGAGGAATAACCACACTTAGGCCTTATAACTTTTCTGACTTTCTTTATCAATCTACCAAGATGAAGAAGTCAGTGAGTAAGGCACGTGGTCGTGGATTTGCAGCAGGGAGAGGACGTGGGGATTCTGTGGCTGCTGCCGCACCCAGTGACACAGCATCCACCAGTTTTCCCCGTGAGCGTTCCTTTATGCGCACTTTTGTAGGAGCTCAGCGTACCCCCCTGCTGCGTGAAGAACAAATTGAAGCCGTTGTTGGTTGGATGGCAGCCAATGCATCGACTTCAATAGCTTCCACCTCCTCTCAGGACCACAGCACTGTTGAACAACCATCAGTCTCTTCACCGCCTGCCAAATTGCCCAGGCAGTCAGAGAGCTCTGTACAGGAGCCAGCTGAGTCTCTGCTTCTGTTCTCAGAATCTGTTGGCTTGCAAACAGGGGCCCAGCCAAGCAGCATTCTGGAATGTGAAGAAGAGGCAGTATGCAGTGATGCGCAACAGCTGTGTCTCTCTGAATCTGAAGAGGCGGGTGAGCCAGTGCCGATGGTCAGCACACCGCAGAACGCATCTGATGATGATGAGACTCAGTTGCCAGTTTCTGTTGAGCATGGTGCTGGCCAGACCACCCAACAACAGCAGGTGTTGGAAGAGGGTAGTGGTGGAGATGATGAGGTCCAAGACCCAACATGGCGTGAGGAACAGGAAGGTGGTGGGAGCAGCTCTGAGGAAGAGATTGCCCCAACGGTCCAAACAGTAGGGAGAGGTAGGCTGCAGACTCGCTTGCCTGTAGCCTCCAGTTTGGCACCCGTTCGGAGCAGTTCTCTTCCAACAGCCAAACCGGGCGCTCCCAGGACTTGCTCTGCGTGGTCCTTTTTTGATACAGTTGCAGATGATATTTGCTATGTCAAATGCAAGCTGTGTAATCAAAAAATTAAAAGAGGTAAAAGTGTCAGTAACCTTAATACAACAAATATGTGGAAACATGTGCGGTCAAAGCACTTTGTTGAGTTACAAAGACACACTGGAGATGTAGGCCAACCTACAGCAGCACCTACATCTTCAGCTCGTGTTGGAGCCTCTTCCTCCAGTTCACACACAGCTGGTTCGGCTTCCTCACAGGATCGCCATGGAAGAACCTCTGTCACTGTTGTCCAGAGACACAGTGTTATTCCACCCACAGCTGCAAGTTCCCTGTCATCCTCACACACCCAGGCCACAAACAGCCATCGGTAGCACAGGCATGGGATAAAAGACGGCCATACTCGGCAAACCATCCACGAGCACAGGCTCTGAATGCTGGCATTGCAAAACTCCTGTCCCTTGAAATGCTGTCATTCAGGCTGGTGGAGACTGACAGTTTCCGTGAATTAATGGCATTGGCAGTCCCACAATACAATGTGCCCAGCCGATTTTATTTCAGCAGGCAAGCCGTCCCTGGTCTGCAAAAGCATGTTGAGGCAAAAATTAAACATGCGCTACTAAACGCCGTCAGTAGCAAGGTCCACCTGACCACCGATGCGTGGACCAGTACCCATGGCCAGGGACGATACCTTTCACTCACTGCCCATTGGGTGAATGTTGTGGAGCCGGGTACAGATCTTGCGAGTGGCGCTGTACGTGTTCTGCCAACTCCAAGGATTGCCGGAATCAAGTCTGTCCACATTGACTCCTCCTCCTACTCCAGTTCCTCAGAATCATCGCTGCAGGAGCCGTCACGGTCTACCTCCACATGGACCCGTGGACGCTTACCTGATGCGACCGATATGAGCACAGCCGTGGCCAAACGGCAACAGGCCGTTCTGAAATTAATTCCCATGGGGAATCGAAGCCACACAGCGCAGGAGGTCTGGAATGCCATCAAGCAGGAGAGCGACGTGTGGTTTTTGCCAGCGAATCTCCAGCCAGGCTTGGTAGTGTGTGACAATGGCCGAAATCTGGTGGCAGCTCTGGGCCTTGGCAAACTCACTCACATACCATGTCTGGCACATGTGCTCAACTTGGTCGTGCAGAGTTTTTTGAGGGACTATCCGGATCTTGATGCACTGCTGTACAAGGTCCGCCTAGAGTGCGCTCACTTGCGACGTTCCAGCATGGCCAGATCGCGCATTGCAGCTCTGCAACGCAGATTGCGCCTTCCTGAACATCGCATCATATGTGACGTATCCACCAGGTGGAATTCAACGTTACATATGTTGGAGCGGTTGTGTGAGCAGCAGCCAGCAGTAATGGAGTATCAGCTGCATCAGGCGCAATCAACACGCAATTTGCGCCGTCCACACTTCACCATTAATGAGTGGGCCACTATGAAGGACATGTGCCACGTTTTGCGTGCGTTTGATGAGTCAACGCGGATGGCGAGTGCAGATGATGCACTAGTCAGCCTGACTGTCCCTTATCTGCCTGCTTCAAAAAACACTGCAAGCAATAAGGGATGAGGTTTTGGAAGAGGTGGAGGATGAGGAGTCACAAATTCCATCACCTTCTGGAAAGTCAGCGCAACGTGGTTCCTCACAAAGGGCTGGGCAGGGCTCACTTTGTGAGGAGGATGAGGAGGAGGAGTCAATGGAGGAAGACATCGCTCCAGAGGGAGGTACACAACGCTCTAGTCAGTATGTAGAGCGAGGGTGGGGTGATGCAGAGCAGGCAGAGATGACGCCTCTTGCAGAGGACAGCGTTTCTTTGCCAGTTGGGAGTCTGCAGCACATGGTTGATTTCATGCTGCAGTGCCTAAGAAACGACCGCCGCATCGCCCACATTCTCACGACGTCTGATTATTGGGTGTACACCCTCCTAGACCCTCGCTACCGGGACAACGTCAAAAGCCTCATCACACCGTTGAACCGGGAGCGTAAAATGCAGGAGTACCAAGACACACTGGTGCAATCCCTAATGTTCTACCTTACTGCCGAGAGCACTGCTGCTGCTACTGCTTTACAAAGCAGCTCTGTGCGTCGAGGCAGTGTAGAGAGCTCTGCAACAAGAGGGAGCACACGCAGTGCCTCTGCACAGGGAAAGACCAGTATGTTAAAAATGTGGCAAAGTTTTGTGGCAGCGCCACAAATGTCTACACCATCCGAGAGGGCTCCAGTCAGCGGGAGGCAACGTATCCGTCAGATGGTGACAGACTACTTGGCTTTGCCTCTCAGTGTACTCCCAGATGGCTCTTCCCCATTCAAGTTTTGGGTCTCTAAGCTGGATACATGGCCAGAGCTTAGCCAGTATGCATTGGAGGTGCTGGCTTGCCCTGCTGCCAGTGTATTATCGGAGCGCGTCTTTAGTGCTGCAGGTGGTGTACTAACAGACCGTCGCATGCGACTATCCTCCGATAATGTAGACCGGCTTACTTTTCTGAAAATGAACAAGGCATGGATCTCGCCAGAATTTGTCTGTCCGTTTTCAGATTAAATAACTGGTTCGCAACGTTATCCATGTCTCCTGTTATGTTCATCTTTCTACCACCTGAACTCTACTCCCTGGGCTCCAACACTGCCAGTTGCTGCTCAGAAGTGTCGTGTCCACAGAACAAAACACAAGCTCTACTGTTAGTGGGGTTCAGTAACGCCAGCTGTTCCCTGCTGTGTGAACGGCAAGAAGTCTCCTGTTCCCGACACATGGACAGAAAAACACATGACCAACATGCTCCAAATAGGGAAGAGCCGTCACCCTGCTTGTTATGCTGAAAACATGAAATTGTGAAGTTTTGCAGGCCTAGAATGATAAATTTTTATGACAAATATGGACAAATAATAATTTGTCATCACAGCGCATATCTGCACATGTCTATTAGAAATGGTAACAAAAAATAAAACATAGTCTACTCTTCACATTTTGAAATTAATGCATAAAAGTACATTTCATACTTATGAATTAATGCTTTTTAAGGAACTTTATCTGTACCTGTAAGATAATGCAGTCAATGGATGTACGAATCATTAAATCCTCATCATCATCATCACGAGTTTTATTTATGACAGACATTATAAAATACACATACTGATGCCAACTGTAACTTCAAACACCATATATGAAATGGCCAGCATGTAAACATGGTAATAATGTCCAATAATAAATTATTACATCTAGAAAGTGCATCATGCATACTGACAATAGGTTGTTATACCTGCAAGTGCTGTTGAAACAACCACAAGAGATATAAATTAATACTGGTATATAGGTATCACAGTGCATAGTTACTCATGGACAATGTTGATGTAATACTGTATCTCAATTAAGTCAGCGTCAACCATTAGGCTTGTTAGTCTTGTACATTGTTAAAGAGGGAACGTCATTTTTTTGTTTGTCATAGGTGGAATATTACACATTAAATTATTACTGCTGTATTTTTTTTTTGCGTCCCTAGTGCGCAATAACGCAGCCTAACCTCACATTTTATAGTCAGCTAATTGCCACACGCTACCCTACCCTACGCGTGACAGTAGGAAGGTAGTGTTGACGGATAAAGCTTTGCGCAACCAGACATTCTTTTACCCTCTTCAACACTCTACAAGCAAAAAATGCATGATTTTCAGCCGCAGACTTTATTGACGTACAGTATAACATCGGCATTACCCATCAGAGGCTGTCCACTGTCTGATACAGACATAGAATATACCTTTGCTATCCGTAGCCTTTGTTTCACCTACACTTGCAGGCACACACTTAAATTGTGACAAACAATGCCTAATGTTTTTTTAAATGGTTATTTTTTATCGTACATTATTGTGTCATCAATCATCACATTGATGAGTCCATGCTGGACATGTCATACATGCTATAGAAAGTTACGATTTTATGAACTTAAATAATTGAAATGTCTGTGACTGTCACATAAAATTTGCGATGATGATGATGAGTGACTATTACAAAATCCATTGTCTTCACTATGTTATGGTTTAACATAGCGTTCCTTAAGCATTATTCATAAAAAAAAAAATGGACTTTTATTCTTAAATTTACAACACTATATTTTGTTACCAATTTTTTGGGTGTTGTGTTGTTCCATTTATTTTTGGCATGTGCATATATGCGTTTATATTTGTATTTTCTTTATTTTTCCTTCTTGAAATTAGAAAACATGTGTATCTTTGTACCGTGTTAGCCAGTAGATAGAAAAATATTTAGACTTCAGAGTCAGCAGTGGTTGATACCTTTTAATGGATAACTGAAAAGATGGAAACAAATTGCAAGCTTTCAAGGCTACTCAAGTCTCTTCATCAGGCAAAGAATAAATAAAAAAATTAAGCATCACATATTTCTATACACAACAGGACACAGGAATAGTGCAATAGGTAAGACAAGTAAGTGACGTGTATCAGAACTGTCATTATCTCACAGGGATGAACATAAATATTGGAACAGTTCCTAGATAAGGATAGAAAGTTTGATTGCCCTCTCATTGGCGTCTTTTTTTGGGTTTTCATGACCCTGGAAGGGCATAGACGCAGATTCCTTAATTGATATAGAATGACATAAATCCGTGTGATCTATTCATTCCATCACTAACAGTGTCAAAGGTCATGATGAGCTTATATTCTGAAACCTTTGTACGTTTTCATATTTGAAGTTATATTTTAATACCAGTAATTCCATATCCATCATGCTATGACCGGGCATACAAAAGTCTTTTGCCACAGGTAAATTCATTAATTTATCTGTGATTGTGTGGCGCTGATAATTCATCCTTGTTCTCCTTTTTGTTGCCGGTCTCCCCTCACTTGTCCCTCCCTCACTTGTCTTAGCTATTCCTGTGTCCTGTTGTGTGTAGAAATATGTGATTCTTCATTTTTGGCTTTACTCTTAGCCTGATGAAGACACCTGAGTAGTCTCGAAAGCTTTGAATTTGTTACCATATTTTCAGTTAGCCATTAAACGTTATCAACCACAGAGGACTGTCAAGTATAAATATTTTTCTATTCTTGTAATTGAAATTCATCATTTTATTGTCGTAGTAAAACTTCATTTATTCTTGTTTGAAGTACATACATTTGCAATGGCCACGTAACAAGGCAATAACTCAATATTTTATGCCTACACCCTCCTTGACCCTGGGCTTCAACAGCGCCAGTTGCTGCTCAGAAGTGTTAGATGCACAGATGAAAACAATCGCTGATGTGTTTCTGGGGTTCAGTAACGCCTGCTGTTCCCCTGCTGTGTGTCTGGCAAAAATTACTGCTGCTAACTACAACTTCTACTTCAAACGTCTCATACTAGGCCTCTGCCTACACCCTCCTTGACCTGGGCTTCAACAGCGCCAGTTGTTTCTCGGAAGTGCTGTTAGCACAGTCTACACTTGCTCCTGTGTTACTGGGGTTCAGTAATGTCAGCTGTTCCCCTGCTGTGTGAGCGGCAAACAGTCCTGCTGCCTCCACCCTGTTCTCTTCTCATCCCTGGGTTACAACACCGCCAGTTGTTTCTCGGAAGTGCTGTTAGCACAGTTAACACTTGCTCCCGTGTTACTGGGGTTCAGTAATGTCAGCTGTTCCCCTGCTGTGTGAACGGCAAAAAGTCCTGCTGCCTCCACCATGTTCTCTTCTCATCCCTGGGCTACAACACCGCCAGTTGTTTCTCGGAAGTGCTGTTAGCACAGTTAACACTTGCTCCGTGTTACTGGGGTTCAGTAATGTCAGCTGTTCCCTGCTGTGTGAACGGCAAAAAGTCCTGCTGCCTCCACCATGTTCTCTTCTCATCCCTGGGCTACAACACCGCCAGTTGTTTCTCGGAAGTGCTGTTAGCACAGTTAACACTTGCTCCCGTGTTACTGGGGTTCAGTAATGTCAGCTGTTCCCCTGCTGTGTGAACGGCAAACAGTCCTGCTGCCTCCACCCTGTTCTCTTCTCATCCCTGGGTTACAACACCGCCAGTTGTTTCTCGGAAGTGCTGTTAGCACAGTCTACACTTGCTCCTGTGTTACTGGGGTTCAGTAATGTCAGCTGTTCCCCTGCTGTGTGAACGGCAAACAGTCCTGCTGCCTCCACCCTGTTCTCTTCTCATCCCTGGGTTACAACACCGCCAGTTGTTTCTCGGAAGTGCTGTTAGCACAGTCTACACTTGCTCCTGTGTTACTGGGGTTCAGTAATGTCAGCTGTTCCCCTGCTGTGTGAACGGCAAACAGTCCTGCTGCCTCCACCCTGTTCTCTTCTCATCCCTGGGTTACAACACCGCCAGTTGTTTCTCGGAAGTGCTGTTAGCACAGTCTACACTTGCTCCTGTGTTACTGGGGTTCAGTAATGTCAGCTGTTCCCCTGCTGTGTGAACGGCAAACAGTCCTGCTGCCTCCACCCTGTTCTCTTCTCATCCCTGGGTTACAACACCGCCAGTTGTTTCTCGGAAGTGCTGTTAGCACAGTCTAACACTTGCTCCTGTGTTACTGGGGTTCAGTAATGTCAGCTGTTCCCCTGCTGTGTGAACGGCAAAAGTCCTGCTGCCTCCACCTGTTCTCTTCTCATCCCTGGGTTACAACACCGCCAGTTGTTTCTCGGAAGTGCTGTTAGCACAGTACACTTGCTCCTGTGTTACTGGGGTTCAGTAATGTCAGCTGTTCCCTGCTGTGTGAACGGCAAAAAGTCCTGCTGCCTCCACCATGTTCTCTTCTCATCCCTGGGCTACAACACCGCCAGTTGTTTCTCGGAAGTGCTGTTAGCACAGTTACACTTGCTCCTGTGTTACTGGGGTTCAGTAATGTCAGCTGTTCCCCTGCTGTGTGAACGGCAAACAGTCCTGCTGCCTCCACCCTGTTCTCTTCTCATCCCTGGGTTACAACACCGCCAGTTGTTTCTCGGAAGTGCTGTTAGCACAGTTACACTTGCTCCGTGTTACTGGGGTTCAGTAATGTCAGCTGTTCCCCTGCTGTGTGAACGGCAAAAAGTCCTGCTGCCTCTACCTGTTCTCTTCTCATCCCTGGGCTTACAACACCGCCAGTTGTTTCTCGGAAGTGCTGTTAGCACAGTTACACTTGCTCCGTGTTACTGGGGTTCAGTAATGTCAGCTGTTCCCCTGCTGTGTGAACGGCAAAAAGTCCTGCTGCCTCCACCATGTTCTCTTCTCATCCCTGGGCTACAACACCGCCAGTTGTTTCTCGGAAGTGCTGTTAGCACAGTTAACACTTGCTCCCGTGTTACTGGGGTTCAGTAATGTCAGCTGTTCCCTGCTGTGTGAACGGCAAAAGTCCTGCTGCCTCCACCATGTTCTCTTCTCATCCCTGGGTACAACACCGCCAGTTGTTTCTCGGAAGTGCTGTTAGCACAGTTAACACTTGCTCCCGTGTTACTGGGGTTCAGTAATGTCAGCTGTTCCCCTGCTGTGTGAACGGCAAAAAGTCCTGCTGCCTCCACCATGTTCTCTTCTCATCCCTGGGCTACAACACCGCCAGTTGTTTCTCGGAAGTGCTGTTAGCACAGTCTACACTTGCTCCCGTGTTACTGGGGTTCAGTAATGTCAGCTGTTCCCCTGCTGTGTGAACGGCAAACAGTCCTGCTGCCTCCACCCTGTTCTCTTCTCATCCCTGGGTTACAACACCGCCAGTTGTTTCTCGAAGTGCTGTTAGCACAGTCTACACTTGCTCCTGTGTTACTGGGGTTCAGTAATGTCAGCTGTTCCCCTGCTGTGTGAACGGCAAACAGTCCTGCTGCCTCCACCCTGTTCTCTTCTCATCCCTGGGTTACAACACCGCCAGTTGTTTCTCGGAAGTGCTGTTAGCACAGTCTACACTTGCTCCTGTGTTACTGGGGTTCAGTAATGTCAGCTGTTCCCCTGCTGTGTGAACGGCAAAAAGTCCTGCTGCCTCCACCATGTTCTCTTCTCATCCCTGGGCTACAACACCGCCAGTTGTTTCTCGAAGTGCTGTTAGCACAGTCTACACTTGCTCCTGTGTTACTGGGGTTCAGTAATGTCAGCTGTTCCCCTGCTGTGTGAACGGCAAACAGTCCTGCTGCCTCCACCCTGTTCTCTTCTCATCCCTGGGTTACAACACCGCCAGTTGTTTCTCAGAAGTGCTGTTAGCACAGTCTACACTTGCTCCTGTGTTACTGGGGTTCAGTAATGTCAGCTGTTCCCCTGCTGTGTGAACGGCAAACAGTCCTGCTGCCTCCACCCTGTTCTCTTCTCATCCCTGGGTTACAACACCGCCAGTTGTTTCTCGGAAGTGCTGTTAGCACAGTCTACACTTGCTCCTGTGTTACTGGGGTTCAGTAATGTCAGCTGTTCCCCTGCTGTGTGAACGGCAAACAGTCCTGCTGCCTCCACCCTGTTCTCTTCTCATCCCTGGGTTACAACACCGCCAGTTGTTTCTCGGAAGTGCTGTTAGCACAGTCTACACTTGCTCCTGTGTTACTGGGGTTCAGTAATGTCAGCTGTTCCCCTGCTGTGTGAACGGCAAACAGTCCTGCTGCCTCCACCCTGTTCTCTTCTCATCCCTGGGTTACAACACCGCCAGTTGTTTCTCGGAAGTGCTGTTAGCACAGTCTACACTTGCTCCTGTGTTACTGGGGTTCAGTAATGTCAGCTGTTCCCCTGCTGTGTGAACGGCAAACAGTCCTGCTGCCTCCACCCTGTTCTCTTCTCATCCTGGGCTACAACACCGCCAGTTGTTTCTCGGAAGTGCTGTTAGCACAGTCTACACTTGCTCCTGTGTTACTGGGGTTCAGTAATGTCAGCTGTTCCCCTGCTGTGTGAACGGCAAAAAGTCCTGCTGCCTCCACCATGTTCTCTTCTCATCCCTGGGCTACAACACCGCCAGTTGTTTCTCGGAAGTGCTGTTAGCACAGTCTACACTTGCTCCTGTGTTACTGGGGTTCAGTAATGTCAGCTGTTCCCCTGCTGTGTGAACGGCAAAAAGTCCTGCTGCCTCAACTTTAATTTCCATGGGTACCTTCTGCTACCCATCCGGGTTCCAGTACCGTCAGCTGGTTCTCCGCAGTGCCTTTGGCCTAGGTGCCTCCATGTCGGTATCCGAGTTCCAGCAACGTCTGCTGGTCCTTGGTAGTGCTTTGGAGCACAGGTACCTCCTGCTTAGTAACCGTGTCCCAGTAACGTCAGCTGGTCCTCGGTTGTGCCATTGGCTCTTTTCCTTCTGCTGACCCTCCGGGTTCCAGCACAGTCAGCTGGTCCTCGTTACTTCCATTGGCTTTTGTACCATCACCAACAGGACAAAGAAGGTTAAGACAAACTACAAGATACAGAACAAGAGACAGAAGAACAATAAGCAGAAGATCAAAAAGCAGAAGAACATTAAGTATAAGACCAAAATAAAGAGCAAAATATATGCTCTAAATTCTAAGCAGAAGAAGACTAAGCAGTGTATGGGGGTGAGTCCGTTCCTCCTCGTGGTGCCCCTGGAAAATGCCTGATGCTGCTGCAGGCTAAACTGAACGCGGACAAATACTGTTGTAATTAAAATCTTTGTGACAGCAAGAACGGAAGGATGAAAATTCAGAGTTTTACAGATTACAAGTACAGGAATGTCTGTCACAAATAAGAATATGATGAAAAGGATGAATAGGAAGAAGATGAAGAAGTAGAATATGAAGAATAATAACTGTTTAATAAGAACAATATAAGTAATGTTAACAAAAAGATGAATAGCAAGAAGTTTTAGAAGGTGAAGATGAAGAATAATTTGATGAGAAAGATGATGCTGCTGAAGATTATGAAGGAGAAAGTGTGTGAAAAGTTAAAAAGGTGAAGAGCATGGAAGTTGTGAAACAGACATATTTGACAAAATAGAAAAAAGGTTAACAACATTGTCAATTTCTTCGTCAATCCAAACGTATTTCAAAAAAAGAAATATTAATGCTATTCCATTGCATTGTGTTAAACATCTATGCCTTTAATGTCTCCTCAACCTCCCCAATAAATTCTACATTACTCTTTGTTGTTTTCCTTCATGTACAATTAACCAACAAGGCAAGAATGGGTTTTTTTTTAATTCCGATATTTTGTTCCCATAGACTTACATTGTATTTCCGGTATCGGTATCGGGCGCGATATTTTTTGGGTATCGGCGATACCATTCCGATTCCGATACTTTTGGATATCGGAAAGTATCGCTCAACTCTACTCACCACACATCTAGATAAGTTCCTTGTGGGGTCTATTTTCCAAAATGGGGTCACTTGTGGGGGGTTTCCACTGTTTAGACGCATCAGAGGTTCTCCAAACACGACATGGCGTCCAATCTCAATTCTAGCCAATTTTAGTTTGAAAAAGTCAAACAGCGCTCCTTCCCTTACGAGCTCTGCCGTGTGCCCAAACAGTGGTTTTCCCCCTCATATGGGGTATTGGCGTACTCAGGAGAAATTGCACAACAACTTTATCTGTCCATTTTCTCCTTTTACCCTTGTGAAAATAAAAAAAAGTTTGTAAAAGATCATTTTTGTGGCTAAAAAGTTAAATATTAATTTTTTCCTTCCACGTTGCTTCAGCTCCTGTGAAGCACCTGAAGGGTTATTAAACTTCTTGAATGTGGTTTTGAGTACCTTGAGGGGTGCAGTTTTTAGAATGGTGTCACTTTTGGGTATTTTCTGCCATATAGACCCCTCAAAGTGACTTCAAATGTGAGGTGGTCCCTAAAAAAATGGCTTTGTAAATTTTGTTGTAAAAATGAGAAATCACTGGTCAACTTTTAACCCTTATAATTTCCTAACAAAAAAAATTTTGGTTCCAAAATTGTGCTGATGAAAAGTAGACATGTGGGAAATGTTATTTCTTAACTATTTTGTGTGACATATCTCTCTGTTTTAAGGGAAAAAAAATTCAAAGTTTGAAAATTGCAAAATTTTCAATATTTTCGCCATATTTGCATTTTTTTCAAAAATAAACGCAAGGTATATCGAATAAATTTTACCACTAACGTGAAGTACAATATGTCACGAGAAAACAATCTCAGAATCGCGAAGATCCGTTGAAGCGTTCCAGAGTTATAACCTCATAAAGAGACAGTGGTCAGAATTGTAAAAATTGGCCCGGTCATTAACGTGCAAACCACCCTTGGGGTGAAGGGGTTAAATACCCCAAACCTAGTTTTGATTATGTATTAATGTACTGATGGTGGCTCTGGTGTATTCATGTACATTCTTGGCGGCCCTTGGAAACGATTCAGTGTGACTTTTGGACCAAAAATGTGCACCCCTGCCCTAAGGGGAAGAAGCAGGAGGCTGGGGGATGAGACAGTTTTGAAAGGTGCGTAATAAGTTGAATATGGGACTCAGAAAGCAGCAGGAACCTGTGTGTGATTGTCACTGAGACACACATGAAGACAATGGGCCTGGCGTACAGCTGGTGCTAGTAGTGTAGAACTGACTGTGACCCTCATAAGTAATCACTCCTGTCTCCTACAGGGGACGCAGAGAAAGTCTCACCAGCCGGCCGCTCACGTGACCCTCTGCAGGCATTATAGTGGGCAGTTGTGCTCCAATAGCAGGCCGAGTTCTCCTCATACGCTAGAAAAGTTAGACAGGTATCCAATCACAGTGAACGAGGTTCGTGCTGATTGGCTGCCGAGCTGTCCATCACGTGAAGCGTATACTGCTTGTTTGTCGCTGTGCCTGACCGGATACATGTGCGTTACAGGTGTGTGACTAGTATGTGGGGTTGAGCCTAGACTGTATGGGCTCCTGCCAGGTCTTGGCTGCAGCCCATACAGTGTAGCCGGCTCCATACTGAAGATGCTAGAATGTATGGGCTGCTTCCAGGTGTATAGTCTTCAAGATAGCAGACTTTCTGGGCTGCTGCCTGGCCCTGACTGCAGCCCATACATGACACTAGAATGAAGGAGCACATACAAGGTAGAAATTATTAAAGCCAGCAGAATTTATGGGCTCCTGCCAGGTACTGGCTGCAGCCCATACAGTCTAGCCAGCTCACTGGTGAAGACACTAGAGTAGACTGTATGGGCTCCTGTCAGGTATATATTATTGTAGTGAGAGTGTATGGGCTCCTGTCAGGTGTATATTATTGTAGATATAGACTACGGGCTCCTGTCAGGTATATATTATAGTAGATATAGACTGTATGGGCTGCTGTCAGGTGTATATTATTGTAGATATAGACTGTATGGGCTCCTGTCAGGTATATATTACTGTAGATATAGACTGTATGGGCTCCTGTCAGGTATATATTACTGTAGATATAGACTGTATGGGCTCCTTCCAGGTATATATTACTGTAGATATAGACTGTACGGGCTCCTGTCAGGTATATATTACTGTAGATATAGACTGTACGGGCTCCTGTCAGGTATATATTACTGTAGATATAGACTGTACGGGCTCCTGTCAGATATATATTACTGTAGATATAGACTGTACGGGCTCCTGTCAGGTGTATATTACTGTAGATACAGACTGTATGGGCTCCTGTCAGGTATATATTATTGTAGATATAGACTGTACGGGCTCCTGTCAGGTATATATTACTGTAGATATAGACTGTATGGGCTCCTGTCAGGTATATATTACTGTAGATATAGACTGTATGGGCTCCTTTCAGGTATATATTACTGTAGATATAGACTGTACGGGCTCCTGTCAGGTATATATTACTGTAGATATAGACTGTACGGGCTCCTGTCAGGTATATATTATTGTAGTGAGAGTGTATGGGCTCCTGTCAGGTGTATATTATTGTAGATATAGACTACGGGCTCCTGTCAGGTATATATTATAGTAGATATAGACTGTATGGGCTGCTGTCAGGTGTATATTATTGTAGATATAGACTGTATGGGCTCCTGTCAGGTATATATTACTGTAGATATAGACTGTATGGGCTCCTGTCAGGTATATATTACTGTAGATATAGACTGTATGGGCTCCTTTCAGGTATATATTACTGTAGATATAGACTGTACGGGCTCCTGTCAGGTATATATTACTGTAGATATAGACTGTACGGGCTCCTGTCAGGTATATATTACTGTAGATATAGACTGTACGGGCTCCTGTCAGATATATATTACTGTAGATATAGACTGTACGGGCTCCTGTCAGGTGTATATTACTGTAGATACAGACTGTATGGGCTCCTGTCAGGTATATATTATTGTAGATATAGACTGTATGGGCTCCTGTCAGGTATATATTATTGTAGATATAGACTGTATGGGCTCCTGTCAGATATATATTACTGTAGATATAGACTGTATGGGCTCCTGTCAGGTATATATTACTGTAGATATAGACTGTACGGGCTCCTGTCAGGTATATATTACTGTAGATATAGACTGTACGGGCTCCTGTCAGGTATATATTACTGTAGATATAGACTGTACGGGCTCCTGTCAGGTTTATATTACAGTAGATATAGACTGTACGGGCTCCTGTCAGGTATATATTATTGTAGATATAGACTGTACGGGCTCCTGTCAGGTATATATTACTGTAGATATAGACTGTACGGGCTCCTGTCAGGTATATATTATTGTAGATATAGACTGTACGGGCTCCTGTCAGGTGTATATTACTGTAGATACAGACTGTATGGGCTCCTGTCAGGTATATATTACTGTAGATATAGACTGTACGGGCTCCTGTCAGGTATATATTATTGTAGATATAGACTGTATGGGCTCCTGTCAGATATATATTACTGTAGATATAGACTGTACGGGCTCCTGTCAGGTGTATATTATTGTAGATATAGACTACGGGCTCCTGTCAGGTATATATTATAGTAGATATAGACTGTATGGGCTCCTGTCAGGTATATATTACTGTAGATATAGACTGTACGGGCTCCTGTCAGGTATATATTATTGTAGATATAGACTGTATGGGCTCCTGTCAGATATATATTACTGTAGATATAGACTGTATGGGCTCCTGTCAGATATATATTACTGTAGAATAGACTGTATGGGCTCCTGTCAGGTGTATATTACTGTAGATATAGACTGTATGGGCTCCTGTCAGGTGTATATTACTGTAGATATAGACTGTACGGGCTCCTGTCAGGTATATATTACTGTATGACTATGGGCTCCTGTCAGGTATATATTACTGTAGATACAGACTGTATGGGCTCCTGTCAGGTATATATTACTGTAGATAGACTGTATGGGCTCCTGTCAGGTATATATTATAGTAGATATAGACTGTATGGGCTCCTGTCAGGTATATATTATTGTAGATATAGACTGTATGGGCTCCTGTCAGGTGTATATTACTGTAGATACAGACTGTATGGGCTCCTGTCAGGTATATATTATTGTAGATATAGACTGTACGGGCTCCTGTCAGGTATATATTACTGTATGACTATGGGCTCCTGTCAGGTATATATTACTGTAGATACAGACTGTATGGGCTCCTGTCAGGTATATATTACTGTAGATAGACTGTATGGGCTCCTGTCAGGTATATATTATCGTAGATATAGACTGTATGGGCTCCTGTCAGGTATATATTACTGAGTGAGTCAAGCTACAAAAGACCTCAACAATATATTCTATGCAATGGCCAGACTGTCCGACCTTAAAAAAGTCGACTACAAGAGACCAAAAGGAAAACAGATCAATGGTTGGTTTGACAGAGAATGTACAGTCATGGCCAAAAGTTTTAAGAATGACACAAATATTAAATTTTCACATGATCTGCTGCCCTCTGGTTTTTATGTGTGTTTGACAGATGTTTTTATCACAGACAGAAATATAATAATTGCAAACATATGAGTAACAAAAGCTTATATTGACAGTTAGAATGAGTTAATGCAGCAAGTCAATATTTGCAGTGTTGACCCTTCTTCTTCAGGACCTCTGCAATTCTCCCTGGCATGCTCTCAATCAACTTCTGGACCAAATCCTGACTGATAGCAGACCATTCTTGCACAATCAATGCTTTCATTTTGTCAGAATTTTTAGGTTTTTGTTTGTCCACCCATCTCTTGATGATTGACCACAAGTTCTCAATGGGATTAAGATCTGGGGAGTTTCCAGGCCATGGACCCAAAATCTCTATGTTTTGTTCCCTGAGCCATTTAGTTATCACCTTTGCTTTATGGCAAGGTGCTCCATCATGCTGGAAAAGGCATTGTTGATCGCCAAACTGCTCTTGGAGGGTTGGGAGAAGTTGCTCTTGGAGGACATTCTGGTACCATTCTTTATTCATGGCTGTGGTTTTAGGCAAGACTGTGAGAGAGCCGATTCCCTTGGCTGAGAAGCAACCCCACACATGAATGGTTTCAGGATGCTTAACAGTTGGCATGAGACAAGACTGGTGGTAGCGCTCACCTTGTCTTCTCCGAATGAGGCGTTTTCCTGATGTCCCAAACAATCGAAAAGGGGATTCATCAGAGAAAATAACTTTACCCCAGTCCTCAGCAGTCCACTGCCTGTACCTTTTGCAGAATATCAGTCTGTCCATGATGTTTTTCTGGAGAGAAGTGGCTTCTTTGCTGCCCTCCTTGAGACCAGGCCTTGCTCCAAGAGTCTCCGCCTCACAGTGCGTGCAGATGCACTCACACCTGCCTGATGCCATTCCTGAGCAAGCTCTGAACTGCTGGTAGCCCGATCCCGCAGCTGAAACACTTTTAAGAGACGGTCCTGGCGCTTGCTGGTCTTTCTTGGGCGCCCTGAAGCCTTTTTGGCAACAATGGAACCTCTCTCCTTGAAGTTCTTGATGATGCGATAGATTGTTGACTGAGGTGCAATCTTTCTAGCTGCGATACTCTTCCGTTAGGCCATTTTTGTGCATAGCAATGATGACTGCACATGTTTCTTTAGAGAAAACCGTGGTTAACAGAAAGAAACAATGATGCCAAGCACCAGCCTCCTTTTAAAGTGTTCAGTGGTGTCTTACTTAATCATGACAGATATGATCTCCAGCCATGTCCTCATCAACACCCACACCTGTGTTAATGGAGCAATCACTGAAAAGAGGTTAGCTGGTCCTTTTAAGGCAGGGCTGCAATGATGTTGAAATATGTTTTGGGGGATAAAGTTCATTTTCTAGCCAAATATTGACTTTGCAAGTAATTGCTGTTAAGCTGATCACTCTTTATAACATTCTGGAGTATATGCAAATTGCCATTAGAAAAAGTGAAGCAGTAGACTTTGTAAAAATTAATATTTGTGTCATTCTCAAAACTTTTGGCCATGACTGTAAAGCCGTACGGAAGACCCTGAGAACAGCCTCAAACAAGAAACACAGAGACCCCAACCACCCGGGTCTGAGGGAAGCCTATGAAACCATACAAAGGCAGTACAAAACCATCCTCAGGAGGAAGAAGCAGAGTTACATCTCTACCAAACTTAACCAACTACAAGATGATCTTCAAGACAATTTCTTCTGGGAACTATGGAACCACATGGGCACAAAAGACAAGAAAAAACATCCATATCCAAAATGGCAACATCTGGCTCCAGTACTTCAGAGACCTCTATAAAGACATCCCAAAGGAAGAACTAAGCCAAGAACAGGAAAGCATAATGGCAAAACTAAAAGCAATGGAGGAAAAAGTAAAAAATTTCCAAAACCCCGTGGCTACACCTATTACATTACAGGAAGTAGCAGAGAGAATCTCTTCCATAAGATGTAGAAAAGCTGGTGGCCTGGATGGAATCCTACCAGAAATGCTGAAGTACAGCCCACCAGAAATACAGGCTGCAATGGTTAAACTCTTCAATATTGTGCTAAGTGCCGGCTACTTCCCTCATACCTGGAACCAAGGCCTCATCACACCCATCCACAAGAATGGGGACAGGTATGACCCAGCCAACTACCGAGGCATATGTGTCAGCAGCAACCTGGGGAAACTGTTCAACAGCATCCTGAACAAGAGGATCCTCAGTTTCCTCACCGAACATAACGTCCTCAGCAAGAGCCAAGCAGGGTTCATGCCAAACCACCGCACCACTGACCACATCTATACCCTGCACAGCCTCATTCAGAGACACGTCAACAATACAAAGAAAGGGAAGATATACGCCTGTTTCGTGGACTTTAAAAAGGCCTTTGATTCGGTGTGGCACCCAGGCTTATTCCTGAAACTGCTGGAAAGCGGAATAGGAGGAAAGACCTACGATGTTATCAAAAGCTCCTACACCGAGAACCTCTGCAGTGTGAGTGTGAACGGTAAAAGAACGGCTTATTTCCAGCAGAGCCGTGGAGTCAGACAAGGCTGCAGACTAAGTCCAACGCTTTTCAACATTTACATCAATGAGCTGGCTACCGCTCTGGAATCTTCCACAGCATCAGTTCCCACCCTCCACGACGCCCAGGTGAAATTCCTGCTGTACGCAGATGACCTGCTGCTTCTGTCACCAAACGAGAAAGGCCTCCAAGACAACCTGAAAATCTTAGAGAAATTCAGCTCCACCTGGGCACTACCGGTCAACCTAAAGAAAACCAACATCATGGTGTTCCTGAGGAGAAAGAGAAAATCAGACCAGCACCCTTCATTTGTCCTCAACAACTGTGCCCTTACAGGAACAGACAAATATACCTACCTGGGCCTAGAGATTCACCGGTCAGGGAGCTTCAAACAAGCCAAAGAGACCCTGAAAGACAAGGCCTGTAAAACCTTCTATGGCATCCGAAGGAAACTCTACCATCTGAAGCCACCAGTGAGGGTCTGGTTAAAAATCTTCGACTGTCATCGCCCCAATCCTCCTGTATGACAGTGAAGTCTGGGGTCCTCACACCTACCCAGACTGGTCAAGGTGAGATTCCAGCCCAACAGAAATATTCCACCTGGAATTCTGCAAGCACCTTCTCCAAGTCCATCGGAGCACCTCCAACAGTGCTTGCCGGGCCGAGCTGTGCAGATTCCCTCTACACCGAACGGTTCTAAAGAGGGCACTGTCATTCCGGGCTCACCTACATAGGCGCAATTCAAGCTCCCATCACCATAAAGTCCTGACACATGTAGGTGAAACAGAAAAACCAGGACCCTCGGAACAGCCCACCCAAACCCAACCTGACCAGAACACCAATCACAACAACCTGACAAAAGCCGAAATCAGGAAGATGGTAGACGAAGGCCAGGAGAGGTATGTCAGTGACTGGAAGAACGACATCATCAGCTCCCAGAAACTGACCATGTACCAGAGTCTACAGAGAGACTATAGACTGGCCCCATACCTGGAGAAACTCCCGGACCCCAGAGACTGCAAGATCCTGAGCCGGTATAGACTCAGTGCCCACAGTCTGGCCATCGAATCCGGCCGACACAGGCAGAGCTACAAGCCCAGGGAGGAAAGACTATGCCAATACTGTGACCAGGAGGCCATAGAGGACGAAACCCACTTCCTGCTACACTGCTCCAAATACTCAGCAGTGAGGGACACTCATTTCAGGAGACTCTCAAATCTCTTCCCAGATTTCACCATCATGAAGGAGGAAGAGAAAACATATATCCTGCTGGGGGAAGAAGAGAGAGCAGCAGAGATAGCAGCACGGTATGTGAGCAAATGTTATAGACTGCGAGAAAGAGAACTATGATATGCCATGGACTTCTATAGCCCCCACCTGGATCTGCCCCCATCCTGCCATGGACTTCCATAGCCCCCACCCTAGATCTGCCCCTACCCAACATCACTACAGTCCCTATCCCTATTGTACACTTGCTTTGGCAAAACTAATGTGTATTTAGTCCTGCCAATAAAGCTTCTTTGAATCTATAGACTACCGGCTGTCAGGTATATATTATTGTAGATACAGACTGTATGGTCTCCTGTCAGGTATATATTACTGTAGATATAGACTGTATGGGCTCCTGTCAGGTATATATTACTGTAGATATAGACTGTATGGGCTCCTATCAGGTATAAATTATTGTAAATATAGAATGTATGGGCTCAGTCAGGTATATATTATTGTAGAGTGTATGGGCTGCTGTCAGGTATATATTATTGTAGATATAGACTGTATGGGCTCCTGTCAGGTATATATTATTGTAGATATGGACTGTATGGGCTCCAGTCAGGTATATAGAATAAACAGATGGAAATTATTGGCAATTACAAAGACACGCTCAATAAAAGAGTGGTTCTGCAGGTGGGGACCACATCTCAGTACCAATGCTTTCTGGCTGATGTTTTGGTCACTTTTGAAAGTTGGTTGTGCTTTTACACTCGTGGTAGCATGAGACGGACTCTACAACCCACACAAGTGGCTCAGGTAGTGCAGCTCATCCAGGATGGCCCATCAATGCAAGCTGTGTCTGTCAGCGTAGTGTCCAGAGGTGCTACCAGGAGACAGGCCAGTACACCAGGAGACGTGAAAGGGGCCGTAGGAGGGCAACAACCCATCAGCAGGACCGCGACCTCCGCCTTTGTGCAAGGAGGAACAGGAGGAGCACTGCCAGAGCCTGCAAAATGACCTCCAGCAGGCCACAAATGTGCATGTGTCTGCACAAACGGTTAGAAACCAACTCCATGAGGATGGTCTGAATGCACGACGTCCACCGATGAGGGTTGTGCTTACAGCCCAACACCGTGCAGGGCGCTTACCATTTGCCATGGAACTCCAGGATTGGCAAATTAGCTACTGGCGCCCTGTGCTCTTCACAGATGAAAGCATGTTCACTCTGAGCACATGACAGAGTCTGGAGACGCTGTGGAGAGCGATCTGCTGCCTGCAACATCCTTCAGCATGACCCTTTTCGCAGTGGGTCAGTAATGGTGTGGGGTGGCATTTCTTTGGAGGGCCACACAGCCCTCCATGTGCTCGCCAGAGGTAGCCGGAGTGCCATTAGGTACCGAGATGAGATCCTCAGACCCCTTGTGAGACCATATGCTGGTGCGGTTGGCCCTGGGTTCTCCCTAATGCAGGACAATACCAGACCTCATGTGGCTGGAGTGTGTCAGCATTTCCTGCAAGATGAAGGCATTGAAGCTATGGACAGGCCTGCCCGTTCCCCAGACCTGAATCCGATTGAGCAGATTTGGGACATCATGTCTCGCTCCATCCAACAACGTCACGTTGCACCACAGACTGTCCAGGAGTTGGCGGATGCTTTAGTCCAGGTTTGGGAGGAGATCCCTCGGGAGAACATCCGCAACCTCATCAGGAGCATGCCCAGGTGTTGTAGGGAGGTCATACAGGCATGTGGAGGCCCCACACAATACTGAGCATCATTTTTACTTGTTTTAAGGACATTACATTCCACTTTAATTTTGTGGGTGACTTCAAATTAAATTATAAAATTTGATTTCCATTGATGATTTTTGTGTGATTTTGTTGTCAGCACATTTAACTTTGTACAGAACAAGGTATGCAATGAGAATATTTCATTCATTCAGATCTAGGATGTTATTTGACTGTTCCCTTTATTTAGTTGAGCAGTGTATGTGTATATATATATATATATATATATATATATATTATATATATGTAGCGATAGTAAGACTTCACTATACCTTTGTATGTGGTTTGAGGACCTGTGATGAGGTCACTGCCATGTGACCTGTCATGTGCTCTGTGTTAGCTGAATGTCTGGTATATATAAATGAGCCTAATGCTGACCACAGGTGTGTGTGGCTGGAGGTGTGGAAACTTCCAGTGTGGGAGTTCTGAGGAGACCTCCAGTGTGTGTGCTGAAGAGACTACTCAGTTAGAGTACCAGGACGTTATAGCTGTTTTTTGTTACTTTGTGCCAGAGAAGGCTGTTTTGTTTTCTGTTTGACTGCAAGTTTATGAAGTCTTAATAAACTTGCTTAAAGAACCCAGAAGAGTCGCCCTCCTGCTTACCTCCGGTCGCACACAAGCGAGACCACATCCCTACAATTGGTGGAGACGTGCGAGCAGCATTCCCAGCAGAGAAGTGGGACTGGGTACTGCATGTCGTGGGTCAAGGCTATAGCAAGCCAGCCAGCATTGCCGGAGAAAATGGAGGACCTGCTGAAACACTTGGTCCAGGCGCAGGTACAGCAGCAAGAGGCCAACAGGATGTTGTTGCAACAGATGCAGCAGAGCCAGCAGGAGCACCAACAGCAGATGCAGGAGAGCCAGCAGGAGCAGCGGCAGCAGATACAGCTGAGCCAGCAGGAACATCGACAGCAGATACACCTTCTGACAACCGCCATCCAGAGCAGGACGAGTGCCCCAACCCCAGGTCTGGCTGATGACAACCACGTCAGAAAGGCGGTAAGACGCACGTTACAAAAAATGACCCCGGGGATGATGTTGAAGCCTTCCTGACTGTATTTGAGAGGGTTGCTGAGAGGGAAAGACTTCCCCCAGAGCAGTGGGCAGAGGTACTGGCCCCATACCTGACAGGGGAGCCCCAGAAGGCATACTACGATTTGACTGTGCAGGACGCTCAGGAATATCCTAAGCTAAAGGTTGAGATCCTCGCACGTATGGGGGTAACAATGACTGTCAGGGCACAGAGAGTGCACCGCTGGGCTTATTACCGGGACAAACCACCTCGCTCCCAAATGTTTGACCTGCTGCACCTGGTCCAGAAATGGCTACAGCCAGAGTCTGCTACACCGGCCCAGATGGTAGAAAGAGTAGTAATGGATCGGTTTGTGCACTCCCTGCCAAAGTCTCTGCAGACCTGGGTTGCCCAGGGTGATCCCCGGAATGCTGATGAACTGGTCGAGAGGTACCAGGGGATGGAAGGTTCCTTGGGGAAGCAGCCATTACGTACTGGCGGCCCCAACAACCTTGATTAGGGCCACTTTTCCTCTCAACATACTACCAGGGAAAAAAGTCAGTGTTCAATGCATACATGGTGATGTAAAGGACTACCCTATGGCCAGAGTGGACATTGAAACGACGCATGGCACTGAGTCCCATGAAGTAGGCGTCGTTCGGGACTTGGTGCGTCCTATAATTATAGGTCGGGATTTCTGTCTGTTTTGGGATCTGTGGAGAAAAGGCTCTGAGGTCCCTGGCGAGAATAGGGAACCAGTAAACTCTAACAAACTACTGCCACACTCAGAAGGGGCGGAGTCCCAAACTGAGTCGATGAGGAGAAAAGAGGGGGCAGCGGATGAGCCGAGGCACTGTTGCCGGGTTCAGGGTTTGAACAGCGTATGTCGCGAATGGTGTACTGACTTTACATCTGACCGGGGGGCACTGAACTGTTCTCTAATAGTGAATGGAGAGTGTGTGAGTGGACTTCTAGACTCAGGAAGCCAGGTGACTCTGCTGAGCGACACACTCCCTGTCTATCTGTTTCCCGGAAAGAAGTTAGAAGTCCCTTGTGTTCATGGGGTCACTAGGGAGTATCCGGTATCCAGGGTAATTATTGAAACGTCCACTATTATTTCTACCCTTGATGTCCCTGTAGTCCCAGACTTACCCTATCCTATAATAGGCCAGGATTGTAAACGGTTTTGGGAGGTGTGGGACGAAGCACTGGCTGATTGCTCAGAAGGGAACCAGAATGACCCTAAGAGAAGCCCATTCCTGCAGGAGGCTGTAGTGGTTGCTGATAGGGTGGTGGGTAAAACAGAGGTAGCCACCCCTAAAGTCAAAGATACCCAGTGCCTGGTGGCCGTAAGAAAGTGTGGCTCAGACCAAAGAGAGGTCTTTGGGGTGACTAAATATGGGACCGCAGAAAACTGGGTAGCTCCAGGAATAGGGGCCGACACCTGGTTAAGTGGGGACTTGCTGTTCCAAGATGACAGGGGGAGTGGGAATGACTCATATGCAGACTGTAACTTAACCGCAAGTGAAAGCGAGTACAGCAAGGTAGAGTCGGGTACAAGTAGCAGATCTCCTCCTCATCGCAAGGGCTGCAGGAAGGCCAGACAGCCTATACGCTCTAAGAAGAGAAATAAGGGGGAAAAGATGGTGCCACATGTACTGGATAAAAGAGAGCAAGTCCATGAGATGGAGCTGCTTAAAGAGACAGTCGGGCGAGAAAAGATATGGAGATGCTCAGAGAGGCCCAGGAGAAGCATCACCAGGAACTTCTACGGAGAGAGGATGAGCACCGCTGCTGGGCAGAGGAGCAAGAGAAAATTCTCAAAGAACTCCAAATAGAGAAGGAAGCTAATGCCCAGCTCAGGAAATCCACGACAGTCCGGGAAACCGAACGGTTGCGCTCTCCTGGTCAGAGCGTACGGGAGGAGAGTGAACTGGAGAGGCTGACCAAAGAAGGGGCCTCAACGGAGGAAGAAAGTCAGCAAGGGAACCGCCACCCAGATGGCCACACCCTGGAAGTCACAATGAAGCTGGAGGCTTACCTAAGGGATATGCCACTACAATGTGTCCGCGAGAAGCAGAGACGTCGGGAGTCAACAAGAAAACCTCCAAGTCGGAGGAGGTTGGTGGAAAACCTTGGGAAGATCCGGATGCTCCTGGAGGTGCACCAGGGAATAGAGCAGCTAAAATTGAGGAGGAGCAGATCAACAGACAGCTGCAAGAGTTGGGGGAAAACAGGCAGCCACCTTCAACCCGTAATATAGAGAGGCGCAGAAGTTCGCTTCAGAGTGAAAGTCATCGAAGTGGAACTAAGACAGGACATAGATGGCCTGAAATGAGAGGTAGAGGCAGTGACACCTCAATTAGCTCAGGACTCAGTGACCTAAGCCAAACTGTGATAGACCAGTTAATTGTGGAGACGACTGAATAGAGTTTCTAGTCGGTGAATGAAATGTGCCAAGCCTACGGCTTTAGGCAGAGGGGGGAGGTATGTAACGATAGTAAGACTTCACTATACCTTTGTATGTGGTTTGAGGACCTGTGATGAGGTCACTGCCATGTGACCTGTCATGTGCTCTGTGTTAGCTGAATGTCTGGTATATATAAATGAGCCTAATGCTGACCACAGGTGTGTGTGGCTGGAGGTGTGGAAACTTCCAGTGTGGGAGTTCTGAGGAGACCTCCAGTGTGTGTGCTGAAGAGACTACTCAGTTAGAGTACCAGGACGTTATAGCTGTTTTTTGCTACTTTGTGCCAGAGAAGGCTGTTTTGTTTTCTGTTTGACTGCAAAGTTTATGAAGTCTTAATAAACTTGCTTAAAGAACAAATATAAGAACGCTAACCAGCTCACCGGTTTGTAGAAGCACGGATCCTCCGCTTGATCAAACGTGAAGATACATGAGAAAATGAAGGAAAAAGGGATCCAGCTTCAATAAAATCTTCATCTTTATTGATTCATAAAAACATGAATAATGGCATGCTCCTGGACAAGCTCAGGACAAGGCTACGCGTTTCGATCACAGGGATCTTTATCACAGCTGAATTCAGACAAAGGCACATATTTAAGACAAAGGAAGACCAATCACGATCAGAAAAAATGTCATGTGATTTTTGACAAGTCCTTTAACAATTTGCACATAACGAATAAAGAAACAAAAACAATATTTGCACAAATAAAATCAATGCAAAGAAATAAAATTAATAATGGAACATCAATTTGTTTCTTTTGTTGAGACCAAATGGATGTCTGGTATGTAGATTAAAGATCCAGAAAGCTTCATGTGTGAGGAGTCGCTGACGTGCATCTCCACCTCGGGCAGACAGGTTAACACTTTCAATACCTGTGACTTGGAAGGAAGAAACATTGCGAGCATGCTGAAAAATAAAATGTTTAGCAGCAGCAGAAATATTGCGATTCGAAGAAACATTTTTATATCCTGCAAATGTTCAGCGATCCTGATTTTTAATTTCCTAGTAGTGCAAGATCCAAAAAAGAAATTTTGTTATGATGAAATTTATGAGTAAATTCAGTAATTATTCAGTAATTATTCCAGGATCTCATTAATTAATTATATTTTACAAGTTATTCAATTTTTATTAACCCACAATTTTTTCTCATTTGACAATACATTTTTTTTACAAAAATCTGGCGTGGCGATGGGTGCGAAATTTGCGCCATCCCTAGCTAATCTTGTTATGTCATATTGGGAATATTTTTTTATTTTTTCAGCTACTAATCCATTTATTGACTCGATTGCTTGGTATGGTAGATATATTGATGATTTACTCATCATTTGGAGTGGTGATGTACCTGCCATATCCGGATTTATTGATTATATCAATTCTAATTCATTCAACATACATTTTACTCATAAATTTCATCATAACAAAATTTATTTTTTGGATCTTGATTTATATGGGGTACATGACTCTGTTATTATTACTAAAACATTCAGCAAACCTTGTGCTGGTAATTCTATCTTGCATGCAGCAAGCAGTCACCCCAAACATACTATCAAATCGATTCCTTTGGGTGAATATACCAGAATTTTGAGAAACTGCAGCGATCCTACAGCTTTGGAAATGGAATTTAATTGTGTGGATACAAAATTAAAAAACAGAAATTATCCTAAATGGTCATTAAAAAGAGCACGAACAATTGTAAGTAATAAAAACAGAGAGGATCTCATTAGTGGAGGGCGACAACAAAAAAATGATCTTGCAGTGAAACCATATTTTTGTGCTCAATATAGTCCTCAATTTGGGGACATCAAAAAAATCATTTTGAGATCGCTGCCTATTTTATATGAAGATCCCTCTCTTGCTGACATTCTTTCATCAGGTATTAATGTTGTTTCAAGGAAAGCGCCATCTATTGGTAACAAAGTTTCTCCAAGCATGTTCAGTAATAATTTCTCTTTTCATAAAACATTGTGGTTAGAACATAAAGGTTTTTATAAATGTGGCCACAATAGATGTGCACTTTGCAAATATGTTTGTGTAACGAAAACCTTTGAAAATAATGACAGCACTGCGATTTATACCATTAACAAATATATCAATTGTAATTCATGCTATGTGGTATATAAAATTATGTGCACTACTTGCAATTTATCTTACATAGGCTGCACTACTAGGAAATTAAAAATCAGGATCGCTGAACATTTGCAGGATATAAAGAATGTTTCTTCGAATCGCAATATTTCTGCTGCTGCTAAACATTTTATTTTTCAGCATGCTCGCAATGTTTCTTCCTTCCAAGTCACAGGTATTGAAAGTGTTAACCTGTGTGCCCGAGGTGGAGATGCACGTCAGCGACTCCTCACACGTGAAGCTTTCTGGATCTTTAATCTACATACCAGACATCCATTTGGTCTCAACAAAAGAAACAAATTGATGTTCCATTATTAATTTTATTTCTTTGCATTGATTTTATTTGTGCAAATATTGTTTTTGTTTCTTTATTCATTATGTGCAAATTGTTAAAGGACTTGTCAAAAATCACATGACATTTTTTCTGATCGTGATTGGTCTTCCTTTGTCTTAAATATGTGCCTTTGTCTGAATATGTCAGCTGTGATAAAGATCCCTGTGATCGAAACGCGCAGCCTTGTCCTGAGCTTGTCCAGGAGCATGCCATTATTCATGTTTTTATGAATCAATAAAGATGAAGATTTTATTGAAGCTGGATCCCTTTTTCCTTCATTTTCTCTTGCTTAAAGAACCCAGAAGAGTCGCCCTCCTGCTTACCTCCGGTCGCACACAAGCGAGACCACATCCTACAATATACACATACTCACACAAATATACATATATATATTACATACATATTATATATATTATACACATATAATATTACATATACATATAAACATATACATATATAACATATACATATATATACATAACATATATATACATAATATATATATATATATATATATATATATATATATATATATATTTTTTTTTTTTTACCAATTCATGAGCCATGTTCTGTAAAATCACAGTGACAGGTTAGTATAGAAAAGACAATAGATATATACACATAGAATACATAGATGTTAGTGACACACACAAGTATATGTATTTATATCACATAGATACAAGAAAAGCCTGCAATTTATCTGCCGTGTACTGTAAAGTCACTGCAGGAGCCGACAGAAGAGATGGATTACATACAATAAATACAAATAGAATAGGTAGATATATAGATGTGTCACAAATACAATTAGTACAGTGTGCGCAGCTTACTGTACATGTATTTAATAAACGATTTTTCGGAAAAAAACGGCATGGGCTCCAGAACAATTTTCGTAACCAGCTGAGGGATAGCCGATGGCTGGGGTCAGATGTTTGGGAAGGGGAAATACCCATGGAGCTTCCCAGGTTATTAATGTCAGCTCATATCTGTATACTTAGCCTTTACTGGCTCTTAAAATGGGGGATCCATAAAAAGATGTAGAGTCTCCCAATAATTAATAACCAGCAAAGGCTAAGCAGATAACTGGGGGCTGATATTAATAGCCTAGGAAGGGGCCATAGACACTGCCTCCCCAGACTAAAAACATCACCTCTCAGTCGCCCCATAAAAGGCACATCACTGCACGCCAATTCTGGCACTTAACCTCGCTCTTTCCACTTGGCCTGTAGCGATGGCAAGTGAGGTGATAGTTGGTGGGGGGGGGTGGGGGGAAAGAGTTGATGCCACTTTTGTATTGTCAGATGACATCATGCCCTAAAGTTAGTTATAGAGAGGCTTCAATTAGACGCCCCCATTACTAACCCCATAATCACATTGTAAGAAAACAGACGCCTAAAAAAAAAAAAAAAACGGATTACTTACCGTAATGCTCTTTTATAGAGCCCACGACAGCACCCACTGAGAGAGGGGATCCGCCCCTAGGAACAGGAAACCTACAGAGAGATAAAAGGGGCGGCCCCCCTCGCTCCTCAGTTGGTTTACAGAGAATGAGATGAACCGCCACACAAGTTTTAGTTAATTTGCTCCATAACACGTTTAACATATGTATATACAAATTTATACTGCTGGACTATGTATAGTCAATATATTATAATCAATCTTTCACCCAATCGAATGCACCGTGTATATTACAACTAGGGAGGGAAGTGAGTGGGTGCTGTCGTGGGCTCTATAAAAGAGCATTACCGGTAAGTAATCCGGTTTTTTCTCTTCGCCACGACAGCACCCACTGAGAGATTTTCAGAGACAATTATCTGGGAGGGATCACCGTGTCAAGGATTGATCTACCAAACACTAGATCTGATGAGGAGGATAGATCTAATCTATAGTGTTCATAGAAGGTAGAAGGTGAAGCCCAGGTTGCGGCCTTACATATAAGGTCTATCGGGACATCTGCTCTTTCTGCCCAAGAAGATGATATGGCCCGTGCGGAATGTGCCTTCACGCCCTGTGGTGGAATTTTCTTTTTTGCCACATATGCCAATGTTATTGCGTCTCTAATCCATCGAGATAGCGTGCTTTTCGTTACTCCTGTACCTTTGCGGCTGCCCTGGAAAGAGACAAAGAGAGCCCTGCTCTTCCACCAGGGGCTAGTCCTATCTAGATATGCTAAGACTGATCTTTTAACATCTAAAGTGTGGAATTTCTCTTCCTGTGGTGATGAGGGGTTATCATAAAAGGAAGGAAGATAAATTTCTTGAGATCTATGAAATTTGGTTGATACTTTAGGAAGATAAGACGGGTCAGTTTTTAATACTATCCTGTCAGAATATATAGATAAGAAAGGAGGATCTATTGATAAGGCGTGGAGATCACTCACTCTTCTTGCTGAGGTCAAGGCTACTAGTAAAATGGTTTTTAATGAGGCATATTTTATTGGAACTGACTGAAAGGGTTCAAATGGACTTTCTGTTAAGGCGTCTAGGACTAAGTTTAATAGAAAATGAACTCGGCACTCAACTTCAGTATAGTGAGAATAAAGATTTTTATTCACAGTAGTAACACGAAAGTTTCGGTCCTATATCATGGACCTTCATCAGTCACAGATACTACTGGGAAGGGGGTTGATCCACATAGGGAAGAAAAGGGCTGGATATAGCCTGTGTTGGTGGGGTGAGATGAGGAAGAGGACAATGCCTCTATTGCACTAGTAACCTGTTGTGAAGGAGTCCGGTAGTGAGGATAGGTCTCTGGATTGGACACGGTGGACACCGCGTCCAATGCAGAGACCTATCCTCACTACCGGACTCCTTCACAACAGGTTACTAGTGCAATAGAGGCATTGTCCTCTTCCTCATCTCACCCCACCAACACAGGCTATATCCAGCCCTTTTCTTCCCTATGTGGATCAACCCCCTTCCCAGTAGTATCTGTGACTGATGAAGGTCCATGATATAGGACCGAAACGTTTCGTGTTACTACTGTGAATAAAAATCTTTATTCTCACTATACTAAAGTTGAGTGCCGAGTTCATTTTCTATTAGATACGGTTTGGGAACCTACTCTGGCACCTTCTTGGTTGTGCACACGGTTATTTTTTCATAGGACTAAGTTTAAGTCCCAAGATGGCATTTGAGGTATATGGACTGGTTCTGCTCGATAGCATGCTGAAATAAACCGAGCTACCCATTTATTGCCTGCTATGTCATGACTATATAGGGCACCCAGAGCCGATAACTGGACCTTAAGAGTATTTACCGATAGGCCTAATTCATGCCCTTTTTGTAAAAATTCCAGAATAGCTGGGATAGGTACTTCACTAGATAGACGTACTGAATGAAAAGTCAGAAATTTCCTCCAGACTCTGGCATATATATTAGTAGTGGACTCTTTCCTGCTATGTAGGAGCGTATTAATCAGTCCATTCGAAAAACCTCTTAGTTTTAATAGCTGCCTTTCAAGTTCCAGGCCGTGAGGCGCAACCCTTTGACCTGAGGGTGATAGAAGGGCCCTTGTGAGAGAAGGTCTCGGTCCCAAGGGAGGATCCATGGATCCGAAATCGACATGGTCCTCAGCAACGAGAACCACGGCCTCTTCGGCCAGAATGGGGCTATTAGGATTACTCTCGCTCTTTCCTCTCTTATTTTCCGGATGACAATCGGTAACAGAATCATTGGCGGAAAGGCATAGGCCAAGTGGAATGTCCACGGAACCTGCAGGGCGTCGAGAATGTCTTGATTGTCTCTCCTGAATAAGGAGGCGAACCTCTTTACCTGCCTGTTGTTTCGTGTGGCAAACAGGTCTATGTCCGGTGTGCCCCATTTGAACGTTATCCTTTTGAAGATGTGATGATTGAGTATCCATTCCCCTTGGTGCAGGGTATGACGACTGAGAAAATCTGCCTTGACATTGTCTATTCCTCTGACGTGCAGGGCCGACAGGGACAGGAGATGACTTTCTGCCAATGTTAAAATTTTCTCTGCAATACACATGAGAGGCATTGATCGTGTACCTCCATGGTGATTTATGTATGCCACTGAGGTATTGTTGTCCGACAGTATTCTTGTATGAGTCCCTTGCAGCTGCGGAAGAAAATTACATATGGCATAATATATAGCTTTTAGCTCTCTCATGTTTGACGAATCCTCTGACTCTGACCTAAACCATTGTCCCTGCGCCATGTTATCTTCCCAATGAGCCCCCCACCCTAAGGGGCTGGCATCTGTGGTTACTATATTTGAGGGAACCACTACCCATGGAACACCTCCCGATAGATTAACTGAGTCTAGCCACCAGGTTAGGGAACTGATTACTTCCGGGTTTAGGGATATTTTATTCTCTAACTGTCCCTGTAATCTCTCCTCTTGTTGTAAGATCAATCTTTGCAGCTTTCTGGTATGAAACTGGGCCCACCGAACTGCCGGGATACACGAGGTCAAAGAGCCTAGCAAGGACATGCCCTCTCTTAGAGATAGTGTAGGATTATGTATTACCGTCTGTACTTTATTAATTACGGTTAACTTTTTTGCCTCCGGTAGCAGACATTTCTGACTTACTGAGTCCAGATGAAGGCCTAGGAACGTCTGACAGGTTACCGGCCGTAGCCTTAATTTTTCCCAGTTGATCAGCCAACCTAAGTTCTGTAGGGATGAGATTACGTCAGACAGCCTGTGCTCACATTGTTGGAATGAATTTCCTACTATTAGCAGATCATCCAGGTATGGAATTACCAGTGTGTCTTTTACTCGTAAATATGACATCACCTCCAGCATCAGTTTTGTGAAGACGCGTGGTGCCATAGATAGCCCGAATGGCATTGCCGCAAACTGGAGATGATGGATTTGACCTTCTAATGTGACCGCCACTCGGAGAAAGCGTTGATGTGGGGCATATATTGGTAGATGATAATATGCATCTTTGAGATCCACGACCACCATGTAGCATCTGGGAAATAAGTTTTATGGCTGATCTTATAGACTCCATTTTGAAGGTTCGGTTTTTCAAAAAGGTATTCAGTTTTTTTAGATTAACTATAGTTCTAAATGAACCATCTGGTTTGGTTACCAGAAATAAAAGAGAATAAAAGCCTTTCTCTTTTTGATTTACCGGAACCTCTACTAGCACTTTCTTGGATAGTAGGTTTTTAATTTCCAACTCTAACACGTCTTGTTGAGCCTGGGATTTCAGAGAAGTCAATAGAAAGGAGTCCGGGGGATCCCGAACAAATTCTAATGTTAGACCTGATTTTACGATGTTAATGGCCCAGGGGTTAGTTGTAATTTGTTCCCATTGATAATAGAAGTGTAATAACCTGCCACCCACCGGTAAGTTGGTATTATCGGAACTTATCTCCCAATCTGAAGGGACGTTTACCGAATAGGTTTCCCTTTTGTTTGAAATCCCTGTTGTTCCAAGAATTCTGGGTCTTATAATCCTTCCTTCTGTTAAACGTGGCTCCTGAATGCCCTCCTGTAGGATGGAACGTATGGATTAGGGAAACCTTTTTTCCTTTCTCCTGCTTTGGTTAAGATATCATCCAATACTGCACCAAAGAGGTACTCACCCTGACAGGGTATAGCGCAGAGTTTTGACTTAGCTTGCGTATCCCCCTTCCAACCTTTCAACCATAACGCCCTTCGGGCTGCATTGGTTAGTCCTGCCGTTCTTGCCGCTAGGCGGCGAGAGTCTACTGAGGTGTCCGAAAGAAATGCTGCTGCAACTCTAATTAAAGGGATGGAAGACCGCAGCTTGTCTCTGGAGAGGTCCTTTTTTATATTTTCCTCCAACTCATCTAACCATACTAACATGGCCCTGCCTGTACATGTGGCCGATATTGCGGGTTTAAATGCACCTACACACGACTCCCAGGACCTCTTTAGAAGTGCATCTGCTTTTCGGTCTAGGGGTTCCGACAAAATTCCAGCATCCTCTACTGGCAAGGATGATCTGCGGGAGGTTGACGCCACAGCTGCATCCACTTTGGGTGCTTTCTCCAAGAGGCCAGGTCCTTGTCATCAAAGGGGTACCGCCGCTTTGACGCGGCTGGCATAAAACCTTTCTGCCCTTGTTTCTCCCATTCTTTCTTTACTAGATCCTTTATAGCCAGATCAATTGGAAATACTCGCCGTTTACGCTGGGAGATACCCGCGAACATCATTTCCTGAGGAGTTTTAGGGTCTTTTGTATCAGCCAATCCCATAGTATTCCGAACCGACTTAATCAGATTATTAATACTATCGGTCGGAAAACAGGTATGCTCCTCCTCCTCTGATGAACCTGATTCACGTGAAGCCTCTGAATTGAGTTCCTCGCTGTCCGTGGAGGATCCCACTTTAGGTGGGGTCATCTCAATAAGGGATTTCTTTCCTGTAATACTACTGGCTCCCCCTAGGGCCTGTAACTCCTCTCGGATCATCAGGCGGATAGCTTCTGCTCTCACTGAACTTTCCTCCTGTAGCGTATGGCTAATACAATCCTGACACAATCTTTTGGGATAAGTGTCCGGGAGAGGTTGGGAGCATAAGGCACATTCTTTATGTTTTGTCTTTTCCATTTTTTTGGCCTAAGGACACATAGACAAAAGGGGAAGGGGAAAGGGCCATCAGCTTGACAGGTGTGACTTATAACACTCACCCAGTGAAGCTTTCCGTCAAGATGGTAACCGGTTTTAAGCATGGAGGGTCCGGCTGTGGTATGGAGCGACTTGATTTTCCTCCAGACCTGCTTGTGGAACCACTCTGCTTAGAGTGTCCACTACCACTTTTTCTGCTGCTGCTACTGCCGCTATGATGTGGCACCACCAGCTCCTCAGGTGGGCGCAAAGCAGGATCGCTTGGGGACGACATTGCTGCGCACCGTTATTCCATATGGTCGGTGCTTTTATGCAGCTTCCCCATTTTTTTTTTTTCTTCTCCAGCGCTGACCCGGAAGTGCTAGGTTCACTTCCGGTTCTCTGCCCCCTGTGCCTGCGCGGCCACCCGATCTTCCACTGTGCAGCTTCCGGGACCGCTCCTGAGCACCTGCATCGTGCTGACCGCTATGGCCTCATCCCTTCCCAGAAAGAGAGGCGATGGACCCCCATCTTGACCTGCCGAGGCTCCCAGTATAATCAGGTAGGGCAGCCTCGGCATTCATGTGACACTCATATTACCTGCGAGCCTGAGCAACCCTGCTCCTGGCCTCGCACCTGGGCATCTTCTTCCCGTGACGGTGGGCTGCACCTGCCGCTGCCGTCTTCAGACCCACGGTCCGTTACCTCCAGGTTTGCGGTGTCCTTTCCATCTCAGCTGAGGAGGGATAAACCCCCGACGCTGCTTCTGGAGCCCCTGCCGCTCCAAAAGAAACCACACAGGCGGCTATCCAGCCCAGGAATCCTCTTCTCAAGTAGGTTCCTCTCCTAGGAACAGGAAACAACTGAGGAGCGAGGGGGGCCGCCCCTTTTATCTCTCTGTAGGTTTCCTGTTCCTAGGGGCGGATCCCCTCTCTCAGTGGGTGCTGTCGTGGCGAAGAGAAAAATTCCTTTAATTAAAATGACATGGACTCCTTTAATATTCTTAATTAAACCATACTTACAACCTCGTCTACTCCAATGCCTTCTTCATCTGCAAAAGGGGTGAAAAAAAAAAAAAAGGAGACAAACAATATTCCTCACCTTTCCGCAGAGATGCTTTTAATCCATTTGTCCTAGGAAGGGTCCAGCTCTGCTACATCTAGATAGCAGGCTGCACATGATGCGACCATGCAGACTGTCATACAGTAGACACTGAGAACAGTGTGCTCAGTATCTCCCTGTGAACTGCAATTCCCTGTCTGAGGGCACCTCGAGCATGAGAAAGTTCTCCTGCTTGTGATGCAGTCTGATAGGTCCTGCGAGTTCACAGCCAATGAACTCACTTCACCTTTCTGATGTCAATGCGAGCGCCGTGGGAAGATTTCCCATTTTGCTCGTGCCAACGTCACATAGGTAAAAAGCGAGTTCATTGGCTGTGAACTCGCAGGATCTGTCAGACGGCACCGCAAGCAGGAGAACTTTCTCACGCTCACGGTACCCTCAGAGAGGGAATAGCAGTGCTCAGTGTCTATTGGATGACAGGCTGTATGGACGCACCATGCATCCATGCAGCTTGCCATCTAGATATAGCAGAGCTAGACCCATCGTGGGACAAATGGATTAAAAGCATCTCTGAAGAATGGTGAGGAATATTGTTTTTTTTTTTTACCTCTTTTGCAGAAGATGAGGGCATTGGTCGTGAACTCGCAGGACCCCAAACACTGTTGATGTATTTGGGCCCTTGTTGTGAATGGGTTTGAGATGAGTTCTGAGCAGAGGCTCCCTCTGGTGGTTACAAGCGGTACTAGTGAGGATTGTGAGGACTGGGAATCAGGTGTTACTGATTGGTCTTATATAAGGGAGTCATTTTCCCATCAGGGTTGCCGGTGATCAATTGTTCTGGTCTGAATCCTTCTTTCCAGTTTCCCTTGTAGCCTGCTGTGTCGTGTCTGCATCTCCTGCTATCAGATAAGACTATTTCTTATTTTGTGTTTTTGCTATATTTTTGCTTTTTGTCCTGCACTTCTGTGGGGGCCTTCTGGGTCCCCTCCGGGGGCTTTTGCCCTCTCAGTTTAGTCCAGCCACTTGTTTTGTACTTTTGCTTTTTCCAGTTTTTTTTCAGTGGCTGCTGTTTTGATTTTTTTTACACCAGAGAACTAATTTAGGTGGTAGAGGTCGTGTGATCTCAGGTGATTTTGAAATTAGTAGAGTTGGTGTTTTTTCAGGGTTTTCTGGGATTGCAGTAAGTACCCTTCCTGTCCTTTTCTATTTAGATAGTTTGGGCCCCAGCGTTTGCTCATACTATTTTCTTTCTGTGTCAGTATTTCCTCTTGTCTAACCGCCATTACATGTTTGGGGGCTTTCTATTATCTTTGGGGTTCTGCTCCGGGGCAGATAGCTTTCCTATTTCTATCTTTAGGTGTAGTTAGTTTCTCAGGCTGTGACGAGGCGTCTAGGACCAACGTAGGAACGCTCCACGGCTGCCTCTAGTTGCGGTGGTTAGTCAGGGTACTGCAATCTCATAGATTCCAACTGCTCTGGTGTATTTCCTTTTTTACCTGCACTCCTCAGCTACCGTAACATAACAGTATCACCGGCCAAAAAATTGTATGGTACTCACAGAAGGGAAAAAAATTTTGAAGGAAGAAAAGTTGTCAGAGATATTTTTCTGTTTGTTGCATTTTTTTTTTTATTTTCCCTCTGTATCTCTGGGTGCTGGGGAGGATCTTTTCTCCCAATGGAGTTTGCACAGTTGTCTGGCCGTGTGGATCAGCTTGCCACTGAGGTTCAGAGTATTGCTGCATATCTTGCTAGGTTGCCTGTTGTGGAACCTAGGATCCCCATGCCAGATTTGTTTTTAGGGATCGAGCTAAGTTTCAGAATTTCAAAAATAATTGTAAATTGTTTCTTGCCTTAAAATCTAAGTCCTCAGGAAACGCAGCGCAGCAGGTTCAAATTATCATCTCTCTCCTGCGCGGCGATCCTCAGGATTGGGCTTTTTCCCTGATACCTGGGGATCCTGTTTTGAGTGATGTTGATGCATTTTTTCAGGCTTTGGGGTTATTGTACGATGAGCCTAATGTCACTGATCAAGCTGAAAAAGCCTTGTTGGCATTAAATCAGGGGCTTGATGACGCTGAGTTATACTGTCAGAGATTCCGTAGGTGGGCAGTCCTGACCAAATGGAATGACGACGCTTTGGCGGCCCTTTTCCGGAAGGGTCTGTCGGATAATGTAAAGGATGTTATGGTGGGATTCCCTGTCCCCTCTGGTCTCAATGATTCTATGTCATTAGCGATTCAAATTGACAGACGTTTGCGTGAGCGGAGAAGTATGCGTGGAGTGGTGTTGCCTTGTGAGCCAGCTGCTGAGCCCATGCAGTGTGATGGAGTGGTGTCTGGGGCACAGCGTCATGATTTCGAAAGCGCAATTGGTTATGTTTCTACTGTGGTGATGCCTCTCATGCTATTTCAGTCTGCCCTAAGCGGGGAAGACATTTTGCACGCTCAGTTGTCTTGGGTAGTGTTCAGACTAAGTTTTTATTAACTGTCACTCTGATATGCTCTCTGTCCTCATTTTCTGCTCAGGCTTTCGTTGATTCTGGAGCAGCTATTAACCTGATGGATTATGATTTTGCTAAACGTTGTGGGTTTCCCTTGATACCCCTACAGAAGTCTATTCCTTTACTGGGGATCGATTCTACCCATTTGGCTGAGAATAAACCCAGTTTTCTACTCAGGTGATAATGAGGGTTGAACCTGATCACCAGGAGTGCTGCAAATTTTTGGTTCTATATAATCTGCATGACATTATAGTGCTGGGTTTCCCTTGGTTACAGTCTCATAATCCTGTTTTGGATTGGAAATCTGTGTCTGTAACCAGTTGGGGCTGCCAATGTGTTAATACCAACACTCCTGTTTTTTCTGCCTCCCCCAGGCTGAGGATGTTCCTGACTTTTTGTTTGATTTTTCTGATGTGTTTAGCGAAAGTAAATCTGCATCCTTACCTCCCCATAGGAGCTATGACTGCGCTATTGAATTAGTGCCAGGTAGTAAATTCCCTAAAGGTCGCCTTTTTAACTTGTCTGAACCTGAACATGAGCTATGCGGTCTTATATCAAGGAATCATTGGAGAAGGGTCATATCAGACCATCCTCTTCACCCTTAGGTGCCGGTTTTTTCTTTGTGGCCAAAAAAGATGGTTCATTAAGGCCGTGTATTGATTATCGTCTCTTGAACAATATTACTGTGAAATATCAATACCCGTTACCCTTGATTTCTGACCTGTTTTCCAGGGTGAAAAACGCTACTTGGTTTACCAAGCTTGACCTCAGGGGGGCGTATAACCTTATTCGCATTAAGCACGGGGATGAATGGAAGACGGCATTTAACACCCCTGAAGGGCATTTTGAGTACCTTGTGATGCCCTTTGGGCTCACTAATGCTCCTTCCGTCTTCCAGTCCTTCATGAATGACATTTTCAGGGATTTTGTGGACAAGTTTCTGATTGTTTATTTGGATGATATCTTGATTTTTTCTAATGACTGGGACTCTCATGTGAAACATGTTCGAACTGTATTCCAGATTTTGAGAGAGAATGCTCTGTATGTGAAGGGATCAAAGTGTCTTTTTGGCGTACAGAAGATCTCATTTCTGGGATTCATTTTGTCCCCATCTGTTATTGAAATGGACCCGGTCAAGGTTCAGGCCATCTGTGATTGGGTCCAACCTACTTCATTAAAGGCTCTTCAGAGATTTTTGGGTTTTGCCAATTTTTATCGTAAATTTATTGGTAATTTCTCGGTTATTGTTAAACCATTAACTGATTTGACCAGAAAGGGTTCTGATGTGGTGAATTGGCCTCCTGAGGCAGTCTCTGCGTTTCAGGAACTTAAGCAGAGATTCACTTCTGCTCCTGTTCTACGGCAGCCTGATGTTTCTCTGCCATTTCAGGTGGAGGTTGATGCCTCTGAAATTGGGGCAGGTGCCGTTTTGTCCCAAAAAGATCCAGAGACCTCTAAAAGTAACCCTTGTGCCTTTTTCTCTCGAAAATTTTCTCCTACTGAACGTAATTATGACGTGGGTAATCGGGAGTTATTGGCCATGAAGTGGGCTTTGAAGAGTGGAGACATTGGCTGGAGGGAGCCAAACATCAGGTGGTGGTCCTTACGGACCATAAGAATCTGGTCTATCTGGAATCTGCCAAGCGACTCAATCCTAGACAGGCCAGGTGGGCCTTGTTTTTCACACGTTTTAATTTTGTGGTTTCCTTTCTTCCTGGCACTAAGAATGTTAAGGCGGATGCCCTCTCGAGGAGTTTCCTTGCGGACTCTCCTGAGCTATCTGATCCCTCTGTTATTTTGAAGGAGGGTGTAGTTCTTTCCGCCATCTCGCCCAATTTGAGACTTGCTCTGGAGGGGTGTCAGGAGGATAGGCCCGAGCGCTGCCCTGTTGGAAAATTGTTTGTCCCGGACCAATGGAAAAAGAGTGTGATGTCTGAGATTCATTGTTCCGCATTGGCTGGGCATCCCGGAATTTTTGGTACCAGAGACTTGGTTAGTCGGTCCTTTTGGTGTCTACCTTGTCTCGCGATGTCAGGGAATTTGTGCAGTCCTGCGGGACTTGCTCTCGCTCCAAGCCTTGCTCTCGCTGTAGTGGTTTGTTGATGCCATTGCCTGTGCCCAAGAGACCAGGACCCATATCTCTATGGATTTCATTTCCGATCTTCCTGTTTCTCAGAGAATGACCACCATCTGGGTAATTTGTGATAGGTTTTCCAAAATGATACATCTTGTGCCATTACCTAAGTTGCCTTCCTCCTCTGAATTGGTGCCGTTGTTCCATCAGCACTGGTTCGTTTACACGGCATTCCTGAGAACATTGTGTCTGACAGAGGAGTCCAGTTTGTTTCCAGATTTTGGAGGACTTTTTGTTCTAAACTGGGTGTTCAATTGTCTTTCTCCTCGGCATTTCATCCTCAGACCAATGGTCAAACTGAGAGAACAAACCAGACATTGGAGACTTATCTAAGATGCTTTGTGTCTGCTGATCAGGATGACTGGGTCTCTTTTTTGCCTTTGGCTGAGTTTGCTCTTATAATAGGGCTAGCTCTACCACTTTGATGTCTCCGTTTTTCTGTAATTCTGGGTTTCACCCTCGATTTTCTTCAGGACAGACGGAGGCTTCTGTCTGTCCAGGTGTTGACTGTTGTTGAGCGTATGCAGCAGATTTGGGACCAGGTAGTGGAGAGGTTGTCCCTCTCTCAGGAGAAGGCCCAGCGGTTTGCTAACCGGCATAGGACTGATGGCCCTCGGTTTAAAGTGGGGGACTTGGTCTGGTTGTCCTCAAAGAATATTCCTATGAGAGTAGCATCTCCTAAATTTAAGCCTAGGTTCATTGGACCTTATAAGATCATGGAGATTATTAATCCTGTTTCTTTTCGTTTGCTTCTTCCAGGGACATTTAAGATCCATAACGTGTTCCACAAGTCCTTGTTGAAGAGGTTTGTTGAGCCAGTGGTTCCTGCTGCTGTGCCTCCTGACCCTGTTTTGGTTGAGGGCAATCTGGAGTATGTGGTTGAGAAAATATTGGATTCTCGTTTTTCTAGACGAAGACTCCAGTATTTGGTTAAATGGAGAGGTTATGGTCAGGAAGACAATTCTTGGGTGTTTGCTTCGGACATCCATGCTAGGAGACTTATCCGTGCGTATCATAGAACTCATCCTGACCGACCTGGTTGCTCAAATGAGGGTTCGGTGACCCCTCCTCAAGGGGGGGGTACTGTTGTGAATGGGTTTGAGATGAGTTCTGAGCAGAGGCTCCCTCTGGTGGTTACAAGCGGTACTAGTGAGGATTGTGAGGACTGGGAATCAGGTGTTACTGATTGGTCTTATATAAGGGAGTCATTTTCCCATCAGGGTTGCCGGTGATCAATTGTTCTGGTCTGAATCCTTCTTTCCAGTTTCCCTTGTAGCCTGCTGTGTCGTGTCTGCATCTCCTGCTATCAGATAAGACTATTTCTTATTTTGTGTTTTTGCTATATTTTTGCTTTTTGTCCTGCACTTCTGTGGGGGCCTTCTGGGTCCCCTCCGGGGGCTTTTGCCCTCTCAGTTTAGTCCAGCCACTGTGTTTTGTACTTTTGCTTTTTCCAGTTTTTTTTCAGTGGCTGCTGTTTTGATTTTTTTTACACCAGAGAACTAATTTAGGTGGTAGAGGTCGTGTGATCTCAGGTGATTTTGAAATTAGTAGAGTTGGTGTTTTTTCAGGGTTTTCTGGGATTGCAGTAAGTACCCTTCCTGTCCTTTTCTATTTAGATAGTTTGGGCCCCAGCGTTTGCTCATACTATTTTCTTTCTGTGTCAGTATTTCCTCTTGTCTAACCGCCATTACATGTTTGGGGGCTTTCTATTATCTTTGGGGTTCTGCTCCGGGGCAGATAGCTTTCCTATTTCTATCTTTAGGTGTAGTTAGTTTCTCAGGCTGTGACGAGGCGTCTAGGACCAACGTAGGAACGCTCCACGGCTGCCTCTAGTTGCGGTGGTTAGTCAGGGTACTGCAATCTCATAGATTCCAACTGCTCTGGTGTATTTCCTTTTTTACCTGCACTCCTCAGCTACCGTAACATAACAGGCCCTGCCTCGTAGACCACAGATGATAAGGTAGTGACAATTCTCGGTGGGAGATCAGAGTGACAATTCCACTCTGTCGCCCTCAAAAGCCGTATTGAAAAGAAAAAGGGAAATCATTAATAAAAAAAACCCCAAAACCCTAAGGTAGAAACCGGCCTGGGCGGTCCAGATCCGTGTCGGCCTCCTGACACTAAGCTAAAAGATTAGCTGCATGCCAGTTGGTGGTGTACCATCCTCAACGTGGGGGGGGCCTACATTTTTTTTTGCATAGCATAAGCAGCATACACCCATGTTTTTTTGTGTGCCCCAATGAAGAATTAAACCCCCACAAACCAATCAGAGGGCCACACAGCATAACCTCCACCTCACACTAATCAGTGAACCCCACAGTATAAACCCAACAAAGCACTCACAACGCCCCCTCCCAAGCGTAAATCTCCAGACGCCCCCTCCCCCCCCAAGGGGTGAGTCCCCATCATATGCCCCCCCACCCATCCCCAAGCATAAACCCCCCCCCATCGGATGTCCACCCACCCAAGCATTACTCCCATTGGACGCCACTCACCCCGCTTCCCAAGCATAAATCCTCATCGGATATCCACTCCCCCCGCCAGACATCCACTCTCCCCCACATAAATCCCCATCGGACGTCCACTCGCCCTCAGCATAAACCCCCATCGGACAACCACTCCCCCCAGCATAAACCCCCATCGAACAACCACTCCCCCCCAGCATAAACCCCCATCGGACAACCACTCCCCCCCAGCATAAACCCCCATCGAACAACCACTCCCCCCCCCAGCATAAACCCCCATCGAACAACCACTCCCCCCCCAGCATAAACCACCATCGGACAACCACTCCCCCCAGCATAAACCCCCATCGGACAACCACTCCCCCCCCAGCATAAACCCCCATTGGATGTCCACCCCCCAGCATAAACCCCCATTGGATGTCCACTCCCCCCCAGCATAAACCCCCATTGGATGTCCACTCCCCCCCAGCATAAACCCCCATCGGACGGCCACCCCCCAATCATGAGCACCATCGAACGTCCAGCTCCCCCAGCATAAACCCCCATCAGACTTCTACTCCCACAAGCATAAACCCCCATCGGAAGCCCCTTCCCCAAGCATAAACCCCCACGAGTCAGCATCTCCCCAAGCATTAACCTCACCAGATGGCACCTCTACCCCAACTATAAACCCCTACCAGTCGAGAGTCTACCCCAAAAACAATCCCCCCTTTCAAGTCACAACAGATGCAGACAGGCCCTCCCCGAGCACAAGCTCCCACCAGATACCCCCCCCACCCAAGCATCAAGTTCCCAAGCCACTCAGACATCAAAACTGTGTATTAACCCCCCGGGAGCCCAACTAGACCACACAGGTGTGCATTAACCCCCCGGGTCCCAACCAGACTCCACAAGCGTGCATTAACCCCCCGGGTCCCAGCCAGACTCCACAAGCTTGCATTAACCCCCCCGTGTCCCAACCAGACCCTGCAAGCGTGCATTAACCCCCCGGGTCCCAACCAGACCCCGCAAGCATGCATTAATCCCCCTCAGGGCCCAACCAGACCCCACGAATGTGCATTAACCCCCCCAGGGTCCAACCAGACCCCACAACAGTGCATTAACCCCCTGATACCAACAAGACCCCACAAGCGAGCATTAACCCCCCCCCCCCAGAGTCCCAACCAGACTCCGCAGGCGTGCGGTAACCCCCCGGGTCCCAACTAGACTCCACAAGCATGCATTAAACCCCCCAGGTCCCAACCAGACCCCACAAGCGTGCATTAACCCCCTAGGAGCACTCACAGACCCCACAAGCTTGCATTAACCCCCTAGGAGCACACACAGTCCCCACAAGCGTGCATTAACCCCCTAGGAACACACAGACCCCACAAGCGTGCATAACCCCCTAGGAACACACAGACCCCACAAGCGTGCATAACCCCCTAGGAGCACACACAGACCCCACAACCATGCATAACCCCCTAGGAGCACACACAGACCCCACAACCATGCATAACCCCCTAGGAGCACACACAGTCCCCACAACTGTGCATTAACCTCCTAGGAGCACACACAGACCCCACAAGCGTGCATTAACCCCTTCACCCCCAAGGGTGGTTTGCACGTTAATGACCGGGCCAATTTTTACAATTCTGACCACTGTCTTTATGAGGTTATAACTCTGGAACGCTTCAACGGATCTTCGCGATTCTGAGATTGTTTTCTGTGACATATTGTACTTCACGTTAGAAGTAAAATTTCTTCGATATAACTTGCGTTTATTTTGAAAAAAATGCAAATATGGCGAAAATTTTTAAAATTTTGCAATTTTCAAACTTTGAATTTTTATTCCCTTAAAACAGAGAAATATGTCACATAAAATAGTTAAGAAATAACATTTCCCACATGTCTACTTTACATCAGCACAATTTTGGAACCAAAATTTTTTTTTGTTAGGAAGTTATAAGGGTTAAAAGTTGACCAGCGATTTCTCATTTTTACAACAAAATTTACAAAGCCATTTTTTTTAGGGACCACCTCTCATTTGAAGTCACTTTGAGGGGTCTATATGGCAGAAAATACCCAAAAGTGACACCATTCTAAAAACTGCACCCTCAAGGTACTCAAAACCACATTCAAGAAGATTATTAACCCTTCAGGTGCTTCACAGGAACTAAAGCAACGTGGAAGGAAAAAATGAATATTTAACTTTTTAGCCACAAAAATGATCTTTTACAAACTTTTTTTTTATTTTCACAAGGGTAAAAGGAGAAAATGGACAAATAAGGTTGTTATGCAATTTCTCCTGAGTACGCCAATACCCAATATGTGGGGGAAAACCACTGTTTGGGCACACGGCAGAGCTCGTAAGGGAAGGAGCGCCGTTTGACTTTTTCAAACTAAAATTGGCTGGAATTGAGATTGGACGCCATGTCGTGTTTGGAGAGCCCCTGATGCGCCTAAACAGTGGAAACCCCCACAAGTGACACCATTTTGGAAACTAGACCCCCTAAGGTACTTATCTAGATCTGTTGTGAGCACTTTGAACTCCCAAGTGTTTCACAAAAGCTTATAATGCCTGGGTGTGAAAAAAAAAAAAAAACAATTTTCCACAAAAATGATTTTTTAGTCCCAAATTTTTGAATTTTCCCAAGGAAATTGGACCCCAAAAGTTGTTGTCCAATTTGTCCTGAGTACGCTGATACCCCATATGTGGGGGGGGGGAACTGTTTGGGTGCACGGCAGGGCTTGGAAAGGAAGTAGTAACGTTTTGGAATGCAGACGTTGATGGGGGTCATGTTCCGTTTGCAGTGCCCCAGATGAGCCTAAACAGTGGAAACCCCCCACAAGTGACCCCATTTTGGAAACTATACCCCTAAGGAACTTATCTAGATCTTTGGTGAGCACTTTGAACCCCCAAGTGCTTCACACAAGTTTATAATGCCCGGGCATGAAAATAAAAAATCCTATTTTTTTCCCACAAAAATTATCTTTTAGTCACTAATTTTTTATTTTCTCAAGGGTAACAGGAGAAATTGGACCACATAAGTTGTTGTACAATTTGTCCTGAGTACGCTGATACCCCATATGTGGGTGGGAACCACTGTTTGGGCGCACGGCAGAGCTCGGAATGGAAGAGCACCATTTGACTTTTTCCAACCAAAATTGGCTGGAATTGAGATTGGATGCCATGTTGCATTTGGAGAGCCCCTGATGTGCCTAAACAGTGGAAACCCCCCACAAATGACCCCATTTTGGAAACTAGACCCCCTAAGGAACTTTTCTAGATCTTTGGTGAGCAATTTTAACCCCCAAGTGCTTCACACAAGTTTATAACGTAGAGCCGTAAAATTTAAAAATCATATTTTTTCCACAAAAATTATCTTTTCACCCCAATTTTTATTTTTCCAAGGGTAACAAGACTCCAAAAGTTATTGTGCAATTTGTCCTGAGTGCGCTGATACCCCATATGTGGGGGTAAACCACTGTTTGGGTGCATGGCAGAGTTTGGAAGGGAAGGAGTGCCGTCTGACTTTTTCAACGCAGAATTGGCTGGACGCCATGTCGTGTTTGGAGAGCTCCTGATCTGCCTAAACAGTGGAAACCCCCATAAATGACGCCATTTTGGAAACTAGACCCCTCAAGGAACTTATCTAGATGTGTGGTGAGAACTTTTAACCCCCAGGTGTTTCACTAAAGTTTATAACGTACAGCCGTAAAATAAAAAATCCTTTTTTTTTTTACAAAAATGATTTTTTCGTCCCCAATATTTTATTTTCACAAGGGTAACAGAAGAAATTGGAACCCAAAAGTTGTTGTCCAATTTGTCCTGAGTACGCTGATACCCAATATGTGGGAGAAAACTACTGTATGGGCGCACGTCAGGGCTCGGAAGGGAAGTAGTGACGTTTTGGATTGCAGACTTTGATGGAATGGTCTGGGGGCGTCATGTCACATTTGGAGAGCCCCTGATGCGCCTAAACAGTGGAAACCCCCCACAAGTGACCCCATTTTGGAAAATAGACCCCACAAGGAACTTGTCTAGATGTGTGGTGAGCACTTTGAACCCCGAAGTGCTTCACAGAAGTTTATAACGCACAGCCGTAAAAATAAAAAATCCTTTTTTTTTTTGCAAAAATGATTTTTTTGCCCCAATATTTTATTTTTACAAGGGTAACAGGAGAAATTGGACCCCAAAAGATGTTGTCCAATTTGTCCTGAGTACGCTGATATCCAATATGTGGGAGAAAACTACTGTATGGGTACACGTTGGGGCTCGGAAGGGAAGTAGTGACGTTTTGGATTGCAGACTTTGATGGAATGGTCTGGGGGCGTCATGTCGCATTTGGAGAGCCCCTGATGCGCCTAAACAGTGGAAATCCCCAACAAGTGACCCCATTTTGGAAAATAGACCCCACAAGGAACTTATCTAGATGTGTGGTGAGCGCTATGAAGCCCCAAGTGCTTCACAGAAGTTTATAATGTACAGCCATAAAAACAAAAAAATATTTTTTTTTGTACAAAAATGATATTTTCGCCCCCAGTTTTTTATTTTCCCAAGGGTAGCAGAAGAAATAGGACAAATTGCACAATAACTCTTGGGGTCCAGAGTACGCTGATACCCCATATGTGGGGATAAACTACTGTTTGGACGCATGGCAGAGCTGAGAAGTGAAGGAGCACCGTTTGACTTTTTCAACGCAGAATTGGCTGGAATTGAGATCAGACGCCATGTCACATTTGGAGAGCCCCTGATGTGCCTAAACAGCGGAAACACCCCAATTCTAACTCCAACTCTAACCCCAACACACCCTAACCCTAGTCCCAACCCTAACCACAAACCTAACCCTAACACACCCCTAATCCCAACCCTAACCCTAATCCTAACTTTAGCGCCAACCCTAACCCTAACTTTAGCCGCAACCCTAACCCTAACCCTAATGGGAAAATTGAAATAAATACTTTTTTTTAATTTTATTATTTTTCCCTTACTAAGGGGGTGATAAAGGGGGGTTTGTTTTACTATTTATAGCGGGTTTTTATGATTGGCAGCTGTCACGCTAAAAGACGCTTTTTATTGCAAAAATAGTTTTTGCATCATCACATTTTGAGAGCTATAATTTTTGCATATTTTGGCCCACAGAGTCATGTGAGGTCTTATTTTTTGCGGGACGAGTTGACGTTTTTATTGGTACTATTTTCGAGCACGTGACGTTTTTTGATCGCTTTTTATTTCGATTTTTGGGAGGTTAGAATGAACAAAAATCAGCAATTCATGAATTTCTTTTGGGGAGGCGTTTATACCGTTCCGCGTGTGGTAAAATTGATAAAGCAGTTTTATTCTTCGGGTCAGTACGATTATGGCGATACCTCATTTATATCATTTTTTCATGTTTTGGCGCTTTTATAGAATAAAAACAATTTTATATAAAAAATAATTATTTTTGCATCGCTTTATTCTGCGAGCTATAACTTTTTTATTTTTTCGCTGATGATGCTTTATGACGGCTCGTTTTTTGCGGGACAAGATGACGTTTTCAGCGGTACCATGTATTTTTATATCGGTCTTTTTGATCGCGTGTTATTCCACTTTTTGTTCGGCGGTATGATGATAAAGCATTGATTTTTTGCTTCGTTTTTTTTTTTTTTTTTTTTTAAGGGGTTCACTAAAGGGGTTAACTAGTGGGACAATTTTATAGGGGGGGTCGTTACGGACGCGGCGATACCAAATATGTGTACTTTTATTGTTTTTTTTTTTATTTACAGGAAGAAGTGAATTTATTGGGGAATATTTTTTTTTTTTTTTATTTATTTTGGATTTTTTTTTTTACACATGTTTATTTTTACTTTTTTAACTTTTTTACTTTGTCCCAGGGTGGGACATCACAGTATTTTATCAGATCGCTGGTGTGGCAGTGTGCACAGCACTCTGTCACACCAGCGATCGCACAGGCATAGATGCAGGCTTCTCAGTGCCTGCTCTCGGCAGGCACTGAGGTAGCCGCCTCCCTCCAGGACCCCGGCGCCATCTTGGATCCGGGTCCTGGGAGGGAGGAAGCCCTCAGAACAGCGCGATCACATCGCGCTGCTCTGAGGGTCTCAGGGGGGCGCGCAGGGAGCCCCCACCCTGCGCGATCCTCCCCTGTGCCCCCAGTACACCGCGATCATGTTTGATCGCGGTGTGCTAGGGGTTAATGTGCCGGGAGCGGTCCGTGACCGCTCCTGACACACAGTCATGGGTGTCAGCTGTGATAATCAGCTGACACCCGGCGGCGATTAGCTGCGCTCCCCTCAGGAGCGCAGCTGATCGCCTATGACGTACTATCCCGTCCCCGGTCATACGGGCCCAGGTACCATGGACGGGATAGTACGTCCGATGGCAGTAAGGGGTTAACCTCATTGGAGCGCACACAGACTCCACAAGCGTGCATAACCCCCTAGGAGCACACAGACCCCACAAGCGTGCATAACCCTCTGAGCACACACAGACCCCCACAACCGTGCGTAATCCCCTAGAAGTACACACAGACCCCACAAGCGTGCATTAACCCCCTAGGAGCACACAGACAGGACAAGGGTGCATTAAACCGCCTAGGAGGACACACAGACCCCAGAAGTGTGTATTGAACCCCTAGGAGCACACACAGACCCCAAAAGCGTGCATTAATCCCCCGGGGCACAACCAGACCCCACAAGTGTGCATTAACCTCCTAGAAGCACACACAGACCCCACAAGCGTGCATAACCCCCTATGAGCACACACAGACCCCACATCCGTGCATTAACCTCCTAGGAGCACACATAGACCCCACAGTGTGCATTAACCACCTAGGAGCACACACAGATCCCACAAGCGTGCATAACCCCCTAGGAGCACACACAGACCCACAAGCGTGCATAACCCCCTAGGAGCACACACAGATCCCACAAGCGTGCATAACCCCCTAGGAGCACACACAGATCCCACAAGCGTGCATAACCCCCTAGGAGCACACACAGATCCCACAAGCGTGCATAACCCCTAGGAGCACACACAGATCCCACAACGTGCATAACCCCTAGGAGCACACACAGATCCCACAACCGTGCATAACCCCCTAGGAGCACACACACACACAGACCCAAGCGTGCATAACCCCTAGGAGCACACACAGACCCACAAGCGTGCATTAACCCCTAGGAGCAACACAGACCCACAAGCGTGCATTAAACCCCTAGGAGCACACACAGACCCCACAAGCATGCATTAAACCCCTAGGAGCATACACAGACCGCACAAGCGTGCATTAAACCCCCTAGGAGCATACACAGACCCCACAAGCGTGCATTAAACCCCCTAGGACAACACAGACCCCACAAGCGTGCATTAAACCCCCTAGGAACACACACAGACCCCACAAGCGTGCATTAAACCCCCTAGGAACACACACAGACCCCACAAGCGTGCATTAAACCCCCTAGGAGCATACACAGACCCCACAAGATTGCATTAACCCCTAGGAGCACACACAGACCCCACAAGCATGCATTAACCTCCTAGGAAACACGAGACCCCACAAGCTGCATTAAACCCCTAGGAGCACAGACCCCCACAAGCGTGCATTAACCTCCTAGGAACACACACAGACCCCACAAGCGTGCATTAAACCCCTAGGAGCATACACAGACCCCACAAGCGTGCATTAACCTCCTAGGAGCACACACAGACCCCACAAGCGTGCATTAAACCCCCTAGGAGCATACACAGACCCCACAAGCGTGCATTAACCTCCTAGGAGCACACACAGACCCCACAAGTGCGCATTGAACCTCTAGGAGCACACACAGACCCCACAAGCGTGCATAACCCCGTAGGAGCACACACACACACAGACCCCACAAGTGTGCACTCACCCCCTCAAACCCCACTATACAGCCCGGAGTATCAGGTCCACTCAACCAAAAATCTAAGGAGACATCAACCCATTAATTCATAAATCCTCCTCGGTGTCACTGAGAACTCTGACCTCTGATTTCCCTCCTGCAGCAAACAGACGCCGGCATCAGACTGCAGAAACCAGTGTCTAATTGCCGCTTCTCTTCCTGGCTTTGTCAGACCACGCCCCCTGGTATGACACGCCCCCGGAAACGACGTCACACCTGGAAGGAGCCCATACAGGCTAGCATTTACCATCAGACTGCAGAAACCAGTGTCTAATGGCCGCTTCTCTTCCTGGCTTTGTCAGACCACGCCCCCTCATGGTATGACACGCCCCCGGAAAGACGTCACACCTGGAAGAAGCCCATACAGTCTAGCATTTACCTAGTATGTGGGCGTAGAACCGGACGGGTGAGCGGCACGTGGAGAGAAATGCTGAGGTATGTGTCCTCGGTGCTGCCCGGTGTGATCGGCCATGACAGCTGAGGATATAACTGCTGCTCTCATCTGTGCCTCAGCTGCTGCAGCCTTCTTTTCACTGCAGTAACGCAGAATACACGCACGTTTTCTTTTTGCCCTATCAGCCATTGTATACTAGTATTGTTGGCATTGCTTTCCATTGAGCTGGCGTGGCCCGGGTTAGTGATGTCAGCGGAATACTGGTGCAGTGTATGGCAGTCTGTACTCCGCTAAGAGGGGCTGAGACCGCGCAGAGTGTGACTAAATGCGCCAGATTTATGTGATAGATGCATTCTCTGCATCCGCCACACCAGTCTGTTACACCGTCTATAAGGGTGTGTGCCCGCGATCCGGAGGTGGCAGCGTATGTTCACTGCGTCCAGAGCGCTGCCGTCTGCTGAACGCAGGTGGATCCGCATGTGATCACTGACCCGTGCGGAGTCACCGCGTCCAATACATTGTACGGGGACATTTATCTTGTGGAGGCTAGCATCTCCACAAGATAAATAGACCTGCTGCAGTCTGGAAAGATGCGCCTCATGTCCATCTCCACAGGTGAGCCGCTGGCGTCAGTGGACGCATAGTGGATGTGGGATTTCTTGGAATCACATCCACTATGCTCTAACATCAAGTACACAGCGTCCAACCTGCAGTGATTACTGACCGTCTGCACATACCCTTGTTTGGTTTATTTTGTCAGAAATTCCTGACAAAATGTTGGCACATGGGCCTGATTCATCAAGACTGACCACTGTCAATTCGTCATTGATTTGGGGGGGGCGTCCTGGAGTCAGGTGCGCACCTCTTCATGGATCTGGAGCGCCTGACGTGCACCTCTGTGTGCCACTATATAGAAACCTTATTCCAGTCAGGTACTGGAGTGAGACTTCACAGCTCAATTTAGACATTTCGGCGGATCTGGGAGAAACTGCCATGACGACACCAAAATTGTCTAGTTTAGCTGCAACTCCAAATTGTGCTTAAATTTTGCAACTTTTAAAGCCTTTACACCAGAATTCTACCCAAAATCTCTGACTCCGGCCCATAATGCCAACATCCCATGTACATCCATTTTTAGCGAAGAGATAGCCCCTTAAGAAAGTGCCTAAACTCATACAACATAAGGTGCAAGTCATGAAAACCAGTTTTTAGCTGCATTCTCTCCTCGAACTAATTGCTCCAACGCCCGATACTGTCACTGAATGGCCATCCTTGTTCTCTTTTTATGGTTACACACCTCCATAACAGAGTTTGTGGAATTGTATCCATTTTAGACCCTGCAGTCAGTACCCCACAATCGCATCAGTATGGCTGCTGATGGGGTAACAAAGGGAACCCTTCCCTACCCTGCTTTATTTCACCCCTAAGCTTCCATGGCCATTATTGACCCCAGAATCTAATAAGTACTCTCTGATACCAGTTCTTTATTTCTAATTCTAATTGCAGGGCGGCAATTCCTTTTTTTTTTTTTTTTAATCTCATTTAGTCGTATACCTGATTATCCATAGATCGCATTGGGAAATATTTTAGTTTAGGCCTCCATGGAGTTGGTGGTAATTTGTGATGTTACGAGAACTAACAAGCAGCTGCTGTTTCCCTATGTGAGATGGGAGCTTGTTGTGGAGTCCTGGCCTTCTGAAAAGTTTAGCACTTATCCAAGGCAACATTTTTAAATACCAATTTTTTTTTTAAGCTTTCAAAAAAGCTGCACTTTGTTACTTGCTAAGGCCTCTTTCACACATCCGGCGGGCGCCTGGCGGCGCCCCCGGCATTTTGCCGCAGCGCCGCATGTGAAAAGCTTTCACACTTCCGGCACCCAAAATGCGGTTTTTTGCCGGATGGTTTCTGATGCTTGGAGAGATAAGAGACCATCTGGCAAAAAAAAAAAACGTTACATGCAGCGTTTTGTCCGGCCGCCGCAATGTACATTTGCGCCGCATCCGGACAAAATCGCATGCAACGCATTGACATGCGGCGCCATCCGGCGCTAATGCATGTCAATGCGAAAAAAAGCCGCATGCGGCGCATCAGATTTTCAGATGCGGTGCTGCGGGAAAATGCCGGGGGCGCCGCAAGGCGCCCGCCGGATGTGTGAAAGAGGCCTAAGACCAACTTTTTCCTTTTAACTTTGATTAATAAATACTCATTCACTTTGCTGTGTATTTATGCCTTTCAGCCCAGCAGAGTTGTTTGAAGTGCGGAGCCGAGAGCAGAGCCTTCCTCAGCGCTCACATGGACAGAAGGACTTTTTGCCTGATGGGTCACAGATACAGAATGAGAAGCTGCAGATCTGTCGTGCTGAGCAATGGGAGTTGCTGGGAGAGGAGCGTGTGGAGCGACTGTAAGTAATGTCATGGGATTAGAGCGCGCGCACACCGCTCACTATCCATCATTATTTTAGGCTTAGAAGAAGCGTTCGGTGCTGGTCAAAAGGGGCGAGAGTAAGCTTAGCTTGTAAAGAGCTGTGGGGAAGTGATGGAGTTTGGGCAGTCTTTGTGGATGTGGTATACTTGGCATGAATGCTGGCCGGCTTTACTATATGCCAGTTGGCGCTCACATTAAGCCGCGTGCTCTCTGGCTTGGCGCGCTCTCTGGCACCATGCGCTCTGTTTCTAGCTCACGGCTGCACATTTCCTCCATGGACTTGCAAACATTAATATTGCATAACTCTGTATTAAAGGGTATGCCACACTAAACAGTGTCGCTAACGAGATCGCTAAAATACGTCACTATTTAGCGATCTCGTTAGTGACGCTGTTGTGTGTGGCATGTAGCAACGACGTGGCCCCTGCTGTGATCTCGCTGATCGTTCACTAGAGTTCTGGACCGTATTTTGATCGTTGGCGTCCCGCTGGTGAGCCTATATCGCTGTGTCTGGCACCTTTTGTGAACGATGTGCGCTGTTTTTTACATCACAATGACCGCTAAAGTCGTTAAGGAGATCGCTAACCGCTTATGCGTCGTTAACGAGATCGCTAAGTGTGGCAGCTACTAGCGACATTAAACCGATCACAAAAACGATCGCATTAGTATGCGTCGTTATCGTGATCGTTAGCGGGAGCGTTTAGTGTGGCAGTACCTTAAGACCCCATCATCAGATTTTTGGTCCCACCTTTTGTGCATGTTGTACAGTCATGGCCAAAAGTTTTGAGAATGACACAAATATTAATTTTTACAAAGTCTACTGCTTCACTTTTTCTAATGGCAATTTGCATATACTCCAGAATGTTATAAAGAGTGATCAGCTTAACAGCAATTACTTGCAAAGTCAATATTTGGCTAGAAAATGAACTTTTTACCCCAAAAAAACATTTCAACATCATTGCAGCCCTGCCTTAAAAGGACCAGCTAACCTCTTTTCAGTGATTGCTACATTAACACAGGTGTGGGTGTTGATGAGGACATGGCTGGAGATCAATCTGTCATGATTAAGTAAGAATGACACCACTGGACACTTTAAAAGGAGGCTGGTGCTTGGAATCATTGTTTCTCTTCTGTTAACCATGGTTATCTCTAAAGAAACACGTGCAGTCATCATTGCAATGCACAAAAATGGCCTAACAGGGAAGAGTATCACAGCTAGAAAGATTGCACCTCAGTCAACAATCTATCGCATCATCAAGAACTTCAAGGAGAGAGGTTCCATTGTTGCCAAAAAGGCTTCAGGGCGCCCAAGAAAGACCAGCAAGCGCCAGGACCGTCTCTTAAAAGTGTTTCAGCTGCGGGATCGGGCTACCAGCAGTGCAGAGCTTGCTCAGGAATGGCAGCAGGCAGGTGTGAGTGCATCTGCACGCACTGTGAGGCGGAGACTCTTGGAGCAAGGCCTGGTCTCAAGGAGGGCAGCAAAGAAGCCACTTTTCTCCAGAAAAAACATCATGGACAGACTGATATTCTGCAAAAGGTACAGGCAGTGGACTGCTGAGGACTGGGGTAAAGTTATTTTCTCTGATGAATCCCCTTTTCGATTGTTTGGGACATCAGGAAAATGCCTCATTCAGAGAAGACAAGGTGAGCGCTACCACCAGTCTTGTCTCATGCCAACTGTTAAGCATCCTGAAACCATTCATGTGTGGGGTTGCTTCTCAGCCAAGGGAATCAGCTCTCTCACAGTCTTGCCTAAAAACACAGCCATGAATAAAGAATGGTACCAGAATGTCCTCCAAGAGCAACTTCTCCCAACCCTCCAAGAGCAGTTTGGCGATCAACAATGCCTTTTCCAGCATGATGGAGCACCTTGCCATAAAGCAAAGGTGATAACTAAATGGCTCAGGGAACAAAACATAGAGATTTTGGGTCCATGGCCTGAAAACTCCCCAGATCTTAATCCCATTGAGAACTTGTGGTCAATCATCAAGAGACGGGTGGACAAACAAAAACCTAAAAATTCTGACAAAATGAAAGCATTGATTGTGCAAGAATGGACTGCTATCAGTCAGGATTTGGTCCAGAAGTTGATTGAGAGCATGCCAGGGAGAATTGCAGAGGTTCTGAAGAAGAAGGGTCAACACTGCAAATATTGACTTGCTGCATTAACTCATTCTAACTGTCAATATAAGCTTTAGTTACTCATATGTTTGCAATTATTATATTTCTGTCTGTGATAAAAACATCTGTCAAACACACATAAAAACCAGAGGGCATCAGATCATGTGAAAATATAATATTTGTGTCATTCTCAAAACTTTTGGCCATGACTGTATATTATCATATCTATATAGCAGAGATTGCTCTCAAATCACAGATCAGATTGTCTTTTACAGGGGAAGCTTGGGAAGAGGCGTATGGAAACCAGATGAAGAATTAGTGGAGCTGACAATACCTGCAGTATGTGTACTTTTGGCTGATTAAATTGGGGTTAAAGCTCTAATAAAATAGAAACGAAACCATTCACGGACACACAACACTCAAGGCCGCTTCTACCATGAGTTGCAATGAGCATCTTGCCTCTGGCAACTGTCTTCCAGGGATTTTGCAGCCCCCTGAAATGCCTGCCTAAAGCCCAGCCTTGGTAACACTGCCCGGGGGGAGTGGAGCATATAGAGCAGGCTTGGGGCTAAGCCCACACTACATGCTGTAGATGCTGGCTGTTCTACATAGCTTCCATCTGTTTCTAACACAAGCACTGGCAGCTGAGCTATGAATACTGCATTTAACATCATTTAGATGCCGCTGTCAGTTTTTGACAGTAGTATTTAAGTTTTTTTAAAAGTATAACATAAAAAATTGAATCGCCCTCCCCTTTTTTTCTTTTTAAAAAGAGAGATAAAAAATGAATTTGGTAATAAAACAGGAATAATGGTGCATATCAACCATATAGTACAGATGTTAAAGAGAACCTGTCACCAGGTTTTTACCATATAAAGTAAGGCCAGCACCTGTAAGCCGTATGTGACAGAATGTGTTCTATGTCCCCAATACGCTCTCCATAAAACAAAAAAAGCTTTTATTATACTCTCCTATGGGGCGGTCCGGTGCGATGGATGTCGCTGTCTTGGTCCGGTGCCTCCTAACTTCTTGCGATGTCCTCTCTCTGCTTCATGTGGTTAGTGCGTTCTACATCATCCCCGGTGTCCTCAGCATCGCGCTCTTGCGCAGGCACATTCTTCTGCCCTGCCAAGGGCAAAGCATAGTATTGTAGTGTGCATGCGCCGGCGCTCTTTGTTCTTTCCCCGGTGTTGTGACAGGTTCCCTTAAATCTAGTTGCAAAGATACATAAGTAATCAAACACAGACTAAACAAGTGGAAAAATAAAATATCCAAAATGCTGCATTAAGGTGTGCAAAGAAGCTTACATATAACTGCCTCATGCCAGGGAGGCCACAGTACACCACGCACAATTCGCGCGCTACAACATACACTTGTGGCAGTCGGTCATTGTGAATGTAATATTTGTCACCAGTATCAGTGATAATATGTAACTCTTATGTGCAGGGCAAGTTTTGGCAGACTATGGGTTTCACAGAAGGAGGAAGGCAGTGTCTCCTGCCTGAGGAAGCCGTCTACTTACTCGAGTGTGTAAGTTTTAACTTCTCCCCCATAACAATCAGTCACAGTGCAAAGAAATGAATGGTGGGTTCTGGTTGCTGTATGCAATAATGCCTGCTTTTTGTTCTTCTGATAAAATGGTCCCATTGAGCATATAATGCATGTATACTTTGATGATCAGTTTGGCGCCATTATTAGTATTTTTGACATTCATACCGTTATTCATATCTCACACCTTATTTGTTCATAGTTTATAATATAACTTCTCTGTGCTTTGATTCCATCTCCAAGATCCTATCCCAATATATAGTAGGTGTAATAATCATAATAGCTAATACCTCCAAGTAGAAATGTAGTATAGTTCCTCTAATTCGCTTTGTCGCTTACCCCATGTAGGGCATTGCAGTAGCTTAGATATTCATAGTTACGACCACGAAAAGCTGTCTAACTGCCACTACATGAGTGGTTATAACCAAGAATACCTAAGCTACTGCAATGTCCTACATGGGTGTAAGGGACATAGCGAATCTGAAGAACTATACTACATTTCTAATTGGAGGCATTTGCTAATATTATTACATCTACTGTATATGGGATAGGATCTTGGAGATGAGAAGTTCACATAAGTGTATAAAAAAAAGTCCAAATTTTAGCCAGAAAATTCAATTTTTTTGTCCAAACAGCTTTTATACAGTAGCAATTATTTAATATGTACAATACTAAAAACAATTTCCACGCATCGATAAAAATGTGATGCTATATGGTGGCTCTGTATGGAATCCGATATATTTTTTATACCCATAGACTTGAATGGTTTATTCTCATCCAACACAGAAAAAACTAGTGTATGCACAGACTCTGTTTGTGAAATATAATAATTGCTCATCTTCACTATCCCATTGAATAACATTGGTGTGAGTGCTTTCCGTGTTCTGTCTCTTTTTCACAGGGTGCACTTGAACTGAAAATTCGGTAGTGTGCACATGTCCTGTAAATGATAATGGTTTCTCTGTTTAGGGAACGATTCAGCTGTTTTACAGGGAGCTTCCACTGTCTGTCCAAGAGGCTTATGAGACACTGCTCTCTCGTGGGCCAGTCAATCTGCTACATTATCAGGTAAAATAAGAATGATTATTTTTGTCACTGAGGATGTATACTCATTGCAGTTGATGTGTGTATTTGGTGTATTGAGAACTCCACGACTACATGAAGAACATATCGGTAGAGTCCAAGTCTTCTGATGAAGGCCAAAAGGGTGTCCAGTTGGGATCTGTCAAGCTGATATACTTTATTGTAATGGTACAGAATAGCATTGAGTAAAGTAACATGGCAGCCTATGGGCTACATATACCATTTATCTGTACAGAGGTATATATTGCAGGCAACTGTCGGAGGCATACACCGGGAAGTCTTCGGACATACACTGCAAACACAATGTAAATGCGTCCGTAGCGGTAGTCCGCTTCTCTTAGTTAATATTTCTTTCTTTCTGGCTTTTCATACAGGTGTATAGCCACTTGAAAAGACTGGGCTACATTGTCACCCGCTTTGATCCAAGGTGCGAACACTTGGCTTTTATTGAAGTTTCTCTGGTTAGCCTTAACTATTTTTATTGGTGTTTGACAATTTTCAGGCTGCATTCATTCTGCTTGAGTTAATATTTGGGTTTCTGTAAAGCTAATATATTTAGGAGGAAATCGTCTTTGCATCTATTGAATTGCTTGCAGTTTGAATTTAAGTAAAATTTCTACCTATACTACAGGAAAGATATATGTCTTTGTACCGTGTTAGCCAGTAGATAGAAAAATATTAGAAGTTTAGAGTTCTCAGTGGTTGAGGAATAATAAATCAAAACTCTATGAAAATGAGCAAATGAAAGTCAGACATTGCTTTTCAACCATGCTTCCACAGAATAAAAAAAAAAAAAAATGAAACTCATGAAATAGGCCTGGACAGAAATGATGGTACCCCTGAAAATGTGACAAAAGGGACATGTTAAATCAGGGTGTGTCCACTAATTAGCATCACAGGTGTCTGTAATCTTGTAATCAGTGAGTGGGCCTGTATAGAGGGCTACAGATACTCACTGTGCTGTTTGGTGACATGGTGTGTATCACACTCAACATGGGCCAGAGGAAGCAAAAGAAAGAGTCGTCTCAGGAGATTAGAAAGATAATTATACACAAACATGTTAAAGGTAAAAGTTATAAGACCATCTCTAAGCAGCTTGATGTTCCTGTGACTACAGTTGCACATATTATTCAGAAATTTAAGCTACATGGGACTGTAGTCAACCTCCCTGGACATGGCCGCAGGAGGAAAATTGATGACAAATCAAACAAAAGAGCCCAGAAAAGTTTCTAAACAGATTAAAGTTGAACTTCAAGCTTAAGGAATATCAGTGTCAGATCGCACCATCCGTCATTGTATGAGCCAAAGTAAACTTCATGGGAGACGACCAAGGAGGACACCATTGTTGGAAAAAAATTCATAAAAAAAGCCAGACTGGAATTTTACAAACTACATGTTGACAAGCCACAAAGCATCTAGGAGAATGTCCTATGGACAGATGAGTCAATGGAACTTTTTGGCAAGGCACATCAGCTCTATGTTCACAGACGGAAAAATGAAGCATATCAAGAAAAGAATACTGTCCCTACTGTGAAACATGGAGGAGGCTCTGTTGTGTTCTGGGGCTGCTTTGCTACATCTGGCACAGGGTGTCTAAAGTCTGTGCAGGGTACAATGAAATCTCAAGACTATCAAGGGATTCTAGAGAGAAATGTGCTGCCCAGTGTCAGAAAGCTTGTCTCAGTCGCAGTCATGGGTCTTGCAACAGGATAATGACCCAAAACACACAGCTAAAAACACCCAAGAATAACTAAGAGGAAAACATTGGACTATTCTGGAGTGGCCTTCTATGAGCCCTGACCTAAATCCTATTGAGCATCTTTGGAAAGAGCTGAAACATGCCGTCTAGAAAAGGCAACCTTCAAACACGAGACAACTGGAGCAGTTTGCTCTTGAGGAGTGGGCCAAAATACCTGTCGAGAGGTGCAGAAGTCTCATTGACATGTTACAGGAATCGTTTCATTGCAGTGATTGCCTCAAAAGGTTGTGCAACAAAATATTCAGTTAAAGGTACCTTCATTTCCGTCCAGGCCTATTTCAGGAGTTTTATTATTTTTTTTTTTTAATTCTGTTGAAGTATGGTTGAAAAGCAATGTCTGACTTTCATTTGCTCAATTTCATAGATTTTTGGTTTATTATTACTTTTGTCAGATTCAAGTTATTCCTGTCACCATTGTGGGTTTTTCTGTCATTAAACGAGGGGTACCAACAATGTTGACCACGTGTGTATATAATGAATATTCTATATATTGAAAAAAAGTGCCTTCAGCAGGCGGTGGCGCCTACACTGCAGCATGATCCACATGTAAAATGTGCATATAATTCATTTAATTGATGCTATAAAGAAATTCATTAAAAAAAACCAAACAAAAAAAAAAGCCTCCTCCAAGATGCAACTGCGCAGGCCCCAGCGGCACCATCTTTGAGAAGGAATTTTTTTCCTCTTCCTTTATGAATTTCTTTATAGCATCAATTATCCAAATTATATGCACATTTTCATGCAGATCATGCTGCAGTGTAGGCGCCACCGCCTGCTAAAGGCACTTTTTTTTTTCAATATATAGAATATTCAGTATGTAAGCTAGGGGGCAGGTCAGTGAGGGATCAGTGACCTGTCAGAAGCCATACTGATGGATATGTAAGCAGAGCGTCACATGAAGACCCCCCCACCACCACCACACCACAGGCCGCCCGAGCATATCATTAATTTAAAGGAAACCTGTCACCAGTTTTGTGACATAGCGGCTACAAATATCACCTTATTCAGCATCAGCTATGCATTCCCTAAATCCTTATAGAACCCCCTGACTCCCCTTGTATACTCCCGAAAAACCTTTTTAATTTCTCCCGCACTGTATGGTAATCTTCTCAGTCCGGTCTGATGGGCGTGGTTTTGCGCCTCTACGTTACTCCCATCGGCTGTTACTCGCCGTCCTACTTCATTGATGACGCCTCTTGTGCCAAGCAACATCTCGCGCCTGCTCAGAAATATTGCATTTTGCACCAGCGCCGAAAACAGAAGTGCACATGCGCTGGCAAACGTAGTTCCGGTACATGAGCCAGAAGTACGTGTGTCGGCGCATGCGCATTTCTGTCTGAAAATAAAGATTAAACAACAAAAAGACGGATTTCATCATCCAGGTATCATTTTAATCAGTATAAGGGCTCATACTCGCATGTGAGAAACGAGTCTCGGACGAGTCTCGCACCTCAATACCCGGCACTCGGGACCGGCGTGTGCGGCTGCATGTATTTCTATGCAGCTGAACGCTCCGATCCGAGTGCTGGCGGCAGTGCCGGGTGTTGAGGTGCGAGACTCAATCCGAGTTTCTCGCATGTGAGTATGAGCCCTAACGGCGCCAACCTGACACTGTCTGTAGGTTACGGTGCACAATCCTGCTGACAGGTTCCCTTTAAGTTAGCGCTGAACAACGCCTTCATCTTCATGCACTTGATACCTTGGCAAGTCGCTTCTGCCAGAACAAGAGTTGTTCTTTGTTAGGACCTCTCTCATCTTGCTAATGTACAGGACTTTTTCTTTGATGATCACATCTTTTCAAGGCCAGCTTAGCATCGCTTTGTACATTTTATAGTCTTTTATTAGAGCAACAAAAAAACCCAGATCAATCGCATGAGTCATGACAATGACACTTGATGGACCCTATTGACTTATACTGAAGTCCATCTGTTTGCATCATGGTGTCCTTTGTTTTATTTAAAAAAAAATGTTGCCCCATAAATTTTTTTTGGAGCAAATTATGAAAGTGTCCGATTCAGAAAGGAGCCTCCGACTCGGGTGTGAACTGTGCCTAGACCCATTGATTTGTTGTACTTGGGATGAAATCATGTCCAGGAAATAGACCACAGTACACGGCCCGATTGGTGGGTTTTCTGACCTGAGCTAACTGCTTCCTATATGCCTGTGGGGCAGTTAGCTCAGGTAATTGTGACTTATCCACGGTCTGCATTTCATGTACGTGTGAATTTAGCCTTAAAAATATTACTGTATCGTTGTGAGTGATATTCTGGATTCTGATGTCCTTCCACTGAAACATTAATTTCTCTGCTTTCTCGTTCTCTTTTTTTTTTTTTGTTATAGCTCAATTCAGTTACCTTACGAAAGACAGATAAATTTGGAAATCCCGTCTGTATCAAGTAGGAAGCGTAAGAGGAGTTCAAGAACAGGGTAATGATTCATGTCTCGTACAGTATAGTTTTTGAGTTGGATTGGGAATAATGTTTTTGAATTGACTGACGGTCTGCTGCGTTATGTAACACTTCCATTCTTTGTGATCCCTACTTTGACCACACATTATCAAAAACACTTTTGCTCCCGATATAGTAGCCAGATGCAAAAATAGAAGTGACTAATCACACTCTTAGATTTTGTGAAAACATAACATTTATTAGGTAGAATAATAAAAAACAATTTAAAATTTCAGAAAAAGATGCTAGGAATAGAAGGTACAGGTACAATAATCAATAAGTAGCAGCTAAGTATACAATGTTTCTATTCCATGGTAAATCTCATAGTAGCAAAAAAACTAATAAAAAATAACACAAAATTATTTCATACATATTGGAGTGTCAGTGCCCCCAAAAAATAATATAATCAAAATAAAATATCAATACTGGTTACAGTAATATCAAGCATTGAGTTTCATGTGAAGTGGAGCCCATGAGCTTAGGGCAGTTTTGAATAAAAAAAGGACGTGTGTTATTGATTTGACCACACATTGAATGAATGTTGTGGTGCCTGGAGCGACGTGGTTCCTTTATTGTTGATCCCTTTTGCGCTATTGAGTAGTTTTAGTGACCTAAAAATCCCTTTCATAGCTGTGAGCAAAAAGATTCTCCGGACCCTGGTCCAGCAACCACATATGCAGTCGGACCCAAGCTTCTTATTTCTTGCAGCATAGCAAGGCTGTGCAGGCCTCAAACTCAGAAAAAGTACACATCATGGAATGGTTGTTTAGAGCCAAAATAACCTGATTTTTGTTGTGTGTGTGTTTTTTTTTTTTTATGTTAAATTTGCAGTTTAGGAGCTCCAGATGAGTTGGAGACAACAGGAAGCAATAGCAGAGACGAAAATAAGTCTTCAAAACTACGGATTAGTCATTGCCCAGAAACAGTTGATTCCTTTACTCCAGAACCAATAGCATTTGTGCCTGCTGTAGTAAAAAACATGGAAATTAATGAAGACGCCAGAAATAATAACAATAAGCTGGAAAGCAAAGAAACTGCTCATGACCTTGAAGAAGTGGCTTTATCAAACCAGAAGAGAAATACAGATGGGATTTCTCCAAATTCTGCTTTCCTAACTGTGCATATGATCAGCCGTATGTAGAACTGCCAGATCCTGAGCCTGCCTTTCTTCCTGAAAATGTGGTTGGCCGCCAAGTGAATATATCTTCTTGGTTAGGGAAACTAAACTTGCGGGCAGAAAAGTTCTCCAGAAAAGAACAAGATCAGTTGGACTGGGAACGAAAGTACAAAATCAGCATCAATGCTGACCCTAAAATAAAGAAATGCCGAAACTGGAGTGAATATAAGAAGCTCCTACAAGAGCGAGAATGTCAAAGTCTTCGGGAGAGGCCAGCACATCTTTGGTCAAGTACAGTCACACCACTGCTGACACCCGGACAGGTGAAATCTACAGGTGAATTTTGGCTACCTCCTTAGTTTTTTAATACATAATTTCCCAAACATGAACAATCGTACCTTAGGATGGTGTAAATTGTGTAGTGTGAATATTGCCCAAAATCTAGAGACGTAAAACGTTACTACCACTCTATTCAATTTTTTTTCAATCAAAATGTCAAGCACTCGGTATTAGACTCGGACCATCGTGACACTGGCACATTTTTTAACATCTGTATTACAATCACTAATAGGTTACTATGAATGAGAGTATGATGACCTAAACTAGCATTATATTCCCAGAGTCAAACCCAAATTTCCCACTGTTATTTAGACCAGGGGTCCCCAACTCCAGTCCTCAAGGCCCACCAACAGGTCACGTTTTCAGGATTTCCTTAGTATTGCCCAGGTGATAATTGCATCACCTGTGCAATACGAAGGAAATCCTGAAAACGTGACCTGTTGGTGGGCCTTGAGACTGGAGTTGGGGAACCCTGATTTAGACTATTATATAACTTTCTAAAATTTGCTATAAATTTAATGTAAAAGACAACAAGGAGCAGAGTGACAGGTATCATTGACTGATTTTCTTCCTATCTATTGATAATGTTGATAAGGACACATTTGATTGTATTAACTCCTTATTGTTGTTTCCAGCTTCTGTTTTAGAGCAAGTAACGATTATTAGTCAATCTACTTTACTAGAAGATGGTAAGAGGTAAGTGCAATAACGAACAGAAGACATGTCCCTGGCAGAACATTTACAGGGAAGGTGCCATCAAAAAAAATTTTTGTTAAGCAATTGAAAAAAAATGTAAAGAATTAATGTTTAAATTTTGTTAAATATTATCATTTGTTTATAATTTAGTAAAATATGAAAAATCATTTAAAATGGCTTGGTATTTCCACTTTTAATCACTAGGGGAGCAGCTACTGAAATTTGACACAAAAACCTAGTGTACAACTAGCTCACATTACGACTGCAGTAACTATGGGCTGAATCTGCTCACGTGTGTGTCACTCATCTCCTCCCCCTCTGGGTGTTTACTAAGGGATAAGAGAGGATGAGATTTAGGATCACAGTGCGGAGCCATTTTGTTGGTGACTGCAAAGTTAAACTGACAAGTAGAGGTCACCGAGGATGGCAGGCATCAACGATCCTGTTGGTGCTGCTCACTATCATAAACTTGGGAATACACATACATGCTCACATGCACACACAAAAATACACATGCACGCTCACACACACAAAATTACACTCACACACAGGAAAATATACATGCATGTTCACACAGGAAAATACACATGCTCATAACACTCAGCCCGACACCCTTATTACTAAGCCAATAAGTAAACACACACAAACCTACACACACATTGTCACCAGCCTATGTAGGAGCTTTAACAGAACAAACGTACATAGGCTGTAAACAGACAGCAACTGTTAATTTTAAAGAAAAGAATGAAAAAAAAATTGTGTGGGCTCACGCGTATTTTAATAACCAGCAGAGGGAAAGCCGACTGCTGGGGGCAGATGTTTATAGCCTGGGGAGGGGGTAATACCTATGGAGCTTCCAGGCTATTAATATCATCTCACCCCTGTATACTTAGCCTTTATTAGCTATTAAAATGGGAGAACCCCCCCCCCCCCCAAAAAAAAAAGACGGGTCCCCCTATAATTAATAACCAGCAAAGTCTATGAAGACAGCTGCAGGCTGATATTAATAGCCTAGGATGGGGCCATGGATATTGGCCCCTCCCAGATTAAAAACATCAGCTCTCAGCCGCCCCAGAAAAAGCGCATCTATAAGATGCGCCAATTCTGGAACTTAGCCTCGCTGTTCCCACTTGCCCTGTTGCGGTGGCAAGTGGGGTTCATATTTGTGGGGTTGATGTCACCTTTGTAATGTCAGGTGACATCAAGCCCACAGGTTAGTAATGGAGAGGCGTCTATAAGACACATATCCATTACTAACCCCATAGTGATTGTGTATAAAAAAACACAGACACCCAGAATAAAGTCCTTCATTTGAAATAATGACTCAGATTCCTTTAATGAATCCTAATTAAACCATACTCCCCTTACGCCTAATCCACTGAAGCCAACGTCTCCTGCAACAAAAATAAAATAATAAACCACAATATTCCTCACCTGTCCGCAGAGAAGATAATACATAATGTCCCACGACGATCCTTATGACTTTGAGAGCAGTCACATTAGTGATATGACTTCTCTCAAAGACAAATGGCGATACACTGACAGGAGGTAATCGCTCCCACAGTGCACTGAGCTGCCGTGAGAGTTCACCGCAGTTCATCAGCTGATCAGCTCCGGTGATCTCCCTTACGGCACTACTGCTGCGTGGGAAAGCTCTCACACAGCTGTGCCGTAAGTGAGAGCACCTGAGCACAGTACGAGATCACAGCTGCTACTTTTTGTGAGGCAAAACCTTTCACTGCCTGTTTTTAAGCAATATTTTTCCTCAAGTAAAAGAATCAGCTGTTATCCCATGCTGTCCTGTATGTGTACTCTTTTGCTTCCCCCTGCCCAGGAGCTGTGGTATGATCAGAACATGTTCCTGTACGATCAGACAAAGCCATTATACAGTACACAGGAGGGGCACATTTATAAGATATGTGCTCTTTAGTGAACATATCTGTTACTGTATATTGATCTTGAGTATTCTCCCTATACCCGCAAAATAAGCGTCAGAAGAATGGCGTTATGGAACTGCCAGGAAAAAAACTAATAATTCTACATGTAATTGGTTTTGTGTCATCTGTAATTACCTCAACTATAAAATTACCCTAACCTAAATCTCCAAACTCAAAAAAATGGAATAAGAAGAACTCAAAAATTAATTTATACCCCAGTTACTGCCAATTAAAACTTTAAAAAAAAATTCCAAGTATTTTGTCCAAAAATAGGTCTTTAGGGATACTTTTTCCCTGTGGAGAGCACCAAGTCGGCATAGAGAGACTTACAGGCCCTGCAATACGTTTCTGGGAATTTAAATATGCAAATTGCCTCTTCAGAGAGAAAGCGGACTAGAACTCTAGTGCCTCTATTGGATGTAGTAATCGTAAAAGTCAATATCGACTCTTTAATGAGCCTTGCCACATGAATAAGAAGACAAACTAGAAACTACATTTGGAGACACGTGTTTTAGGGTGTTTGCATCTCATGTGTGCAAAGGTAGTAAAACATAAAAAAGTACTACAGGATAAAGCTGATGCATGCTCCTATGGGTTGACCAGCATGTATCTGTTGTCAGGTTCCCTTTTAACCCCCCCCCCCCCCCCAAGTCTGTTTTCACCTTCATGACCAGGCTAAATTTTACAGTTCTGACCACTGTCACTTTATGTGGTAATAACTCTGGAACTCTTCATTGAATCCCAGTGACGGAGACTGTTTTTTCATGACATATCGTACTTCATAATTGTGGTAAAAATTTTTCAATAGGACTAAAATTGTGAAAAAAAAAATGGAAATTTGTCAAAACTCTTTCAATTTTCAAACTTTTAATTTTTATGCACTTACGTCAGAGGGATGTCACACAAAATAGTTAATAAATAACATTTCCCCCGTGTCTACTTTACATCACCACATCATGACGTCCCTGCCATGCGCTGCTTACAAGCATTAAGCAGCTGCTGGCACCGGAGGAGGACACTGCGAGGGAGCGGAGGTAGGTAAGTGTAATGGTTTGGGTTTGTTTTTCATCGTTTCTGATGGGGCCATGCATGCCAGCAACGGGATGGGGCCAATCATACCAGCAACGGGATGGGGCCAATCATACCAGCGACGGGATGGGGCCAATCATACCAGCGACGGGATGGGGCCAATCATACCAGCGACGGGATGGGGCCAATCATACCAGCGACGGGATGGGGCCAATCATACCAGCGACGGGATGGGGCCAATCATACCAGCGACGGGATGGGGCCAATCATACCAGCGACGGGATGGGGCCAATCATACCAGCGACGGGATGGGGCCAATCATACCAGCGACGGGATGGGGCCAATCATACCAGCGACGGGATGGGGCCAATCATACCAGCGACGGGATGGGGCCAATCATACCAGCGACGGGATGGGGCCAATCATACCAGCGACGGGATGGGGCCAATCATACCAGCGACGGATGGGGCCAATCATACCAGCGACGGGATGGGCCAATCATACCAGCGACGGGATGGGGCCAATCATACCAGCGACGGGATGGGCCAATCATACCAGCAAGGATGGGGCCATCATACCACGACGGGATGGGCCAATCATACAGCAAAGGATGGGGCCCAGGCATACCAGGATCAGGATGGGGCCATGCATACCAGGACTAAGGATGGGGCAATGCATACCAGGATAAGGATGGGGGCGTGCATACCAGATAAGGATGGGGGCATCATACCAGGATAAGGATGGGGGCATGCATACCAGAATAGGATGGGGGGCAATGCATACCAGATAAGGATGGGGCATGCATACCAGCAAAGGATGGGGCATCATACCAGCATAGGGATGGGGCATCATACCAGCAACGGATGGGGACATGCATACCAGCAACGGGATGGGACATCATACCAGCAACGGGATGGGACCAGTCATACCAGCAACGGGATGGGACCATCATACCAGCAACGGGATGGGACCATCATACCAGCAACGGGATGGGACCATCATACCAGCAACGGGATGGGACCAGTCATACCAGCAACGGGATGGGACCAATCATACCAGCAACGGGATGGGACCAATCATACCAGCAACGGGATGGGACCATCATACCAGCAACGGGATGGGCCATCATACCAGCAACGGGATGGGGCATCATACCAGCAACGGGATGGGCCATCATACCAGACGGGATGGGGCCAGTCATACCAGAACGGGATGGGCCAGTGCATACCAGCAACGGGATGGGGCCAGTCATACCAGACGGGATGGGCCATCATACCAGGAAAGGATGGGGCCAGTCATACCAGAAGGGATGGGCATGCATACCAGGACTGGGATGGGGCATCATACCAGAAGGATGGGGCATGCATACAGAACGGATGGGGGCATGCATACCAGATGGGATGGGGCCATCATACCAGGATAAGGATGGGCATGCATACCAGGAAGGATGGGGCATGCATACCAGGAAGGATGGGGGCATGCATACCAGGAAGGATGGGGCCATGCATACCAGGATAGGATGGGGCAATGCATACCAGATAAGGATGGGGCATGCATACCAGGAAAGGATGGGGTCATGCATACCAGGATAAGGATGGGGGAATCATACCAGGATAAGGATGGGGATCATACCAGGATAAGGATGGGGCATCATACCAGGAAAGGATGGGGGCATGCATACCAGGTAAGGATGGGGCATGCATACCAGGATAAGGATGGGGGCATGCATACCAGGATAAGGATGGGGGCATGCATACCAGGATAAGGATGGGGGCATGCATACCAGGATAAGGATGGGGCATGCATACCAGGATAAGGATGGGGGCATGCATACCAGGATAAGGATGGGGGCATGCATACCAGGATAAGGATGGGGGCATGCATACCAGAATAAGGATGGGGACATACATACCAGGATAAGGATGGGGCATGCATACCAGGATAAGGATGGGGGCATGCATACCAGGATAAGGATGGGGGGCAATCATACCAGCAACGGAATGGGGGGCAATCATACCAGCAACGGAATGGGGGGCAATCATACCAGCAACGGAATGGGGGGCAATCATACCAGCAACGGAATGGGGGGCAATCATACCAGCAACGGAATGGGGGGCAATCATACCAGCAACGGAATGGGGGCAATCATACCAGCAACGGAATGGGGGGCAATCATACCAGCAACGGAATGGGGGGCAATCATACCAGCAACGGAATGGGGGCAATCATACCAGCAACGGAATGGGGGCAATCATACCAGCAACGGAATGGGGGCATCATACCAGCAACGGAATGGGGAGGCAATCATACCAGCAACGGATGGGGGGCAATCATACCAGCAACGGAATGGGGGCAATCATACCAGCAACGGGATGGGACCAGTCATACCAGCAACGGGATGGGACCATCATACCAGCAACGGGATGGGACCAATCATACCAGCAACGGGATGGGACCAATCATACCAGCAACGGGATGGGACCAATCATACCAGGATAAGGATGGGGCTGTGCATGCCAGAACTGGGATGGGGCCAGTCATACCAGGATTATCAGGATGAGGCCATGCATACCAGGACTGTGATGGAGCCAATCATACCAGGATTATCAGGATGAGGCCATGCATACCAGGACTGGGATGGGGCCAATCATACCAGGATAAGGATGGGGCAATGCATACCAGGATAAGGATGGGGGGCATGCATACCAGGATAAGGATGGGGGGGCATGCATACCAGGATAAGGATGGGGGCATGCATACCAGGATAAGGTTGGGGGGCATCCATACCAGGATAAGGATGGGGGGCATGCATACCAGGATAAGGTTGGGGGGCATCCATACCAGGATAAGGATGGGGGGCATGCATACCAGGATAAGGTTGGGGGGCATCCATACCAGGATAAGGATGGGGGGGCATGCATACCAGGATAGGGATGGGGTCATGCATACTTAAACGAGATGGGGACCCTGTATAACAGTATAGGGATGAGGGCTATTATTCCTGCCAGGATAAGGATGAGGGGGGCCATGCATATCAGGATAGGGATGAGGGCTATTATTCCTGCCAGGATAAGGATGAGGGGGGCCATGCATATCAGGATAGGGATAAGGTGACCATGCATACCAGGATAGGGATGAGGGGCCATATTTACCAGGATAGGTGATATTAAGTACAGAATTGACCACATTTTTTGCTTGTTTTTTCCTAGTTTCCTCCTCTAAAACCTAGGTGCGTCTTATGGTCTGAAAAATGTGGTACCTGAGTGGGGACTTGCATTTTTTGTGGATTGATTTGAAGATTTTGTTAGGAACATTTTACATCTCATTTAGGGTCACATTTATCCGGCACAATACGCTGAGCAGTTACTTTGGGGTTTCCATCTAAATGTCCGAGTGACGTGATTCAGATGAAACCTCCGAAGGATCCATTCACTATAATGAGGCAACAAGTTACTCTGGATTCCGTCTGGCCTCTGTTCAGTGATGTCCTTCTTTTCAGAAGTTCACAAAACTGTGGCGGACCGCTCTTTTTTTTTTTTTTTGCACACCTAAAAAGACGAACACCGCCGGATCATAGGCCAGACGTTGTCGACAGTACCTCCATATGCCTCAGTATGGGAATCTTCCACCTGGGGGGTTTCATCTGAATCGCATATTTCAGAGATTTACATGGAAACCCCAGAGTAAGCGCTCAGCGTAGAGCGTGAGATAAATGTGAGCCAAGCCTTACTGCGATCTTACGGAGGCAGAATGAAGAAATCTACAGCTGGTGAAGAATTGGTTTTATTTTTTACGCCGTTCCTCTTGCAGGTATAAGTGATTAGGCGACTTTATACTTCGGGTTGGTGTGATTACAGTGATACCAGATTTCTGTTGGTTTTTTTTCTGTTTGGCTGCTATCATACACTAAACGCTTTTTATTGCCAAATTTTTGCATCGCCATATTTTGAGAGCTATAATTTTTCCATATTTCTGCTGACTGTCATGTGAGGGCTTGTTTTTGCGGGACAAGTTCACGTTTTTATTGGTACCAATAAAAAACGATTTTATAGAAAAGATAATTATTTTTGCATCGCTTTATTCTGAGAGCTATAACTTATTTTTCCGCTGATGGAGCTGTATGGCAGCTTTTTTGCGGGATAAGATGATGTTTTCAGTGATACCATATTTATCTACATTTGTCTTTTTGATTGCATTTTATTCCACTTTTTGTTCAGCGGTATGATAAGAAAGCATTGTGTTTTTGCCTTGTTTTTTTACTTTTTTAAATTTATTTTACCATGCTCACTGAAGGAGTACAGTAAAATTAAATGTTTTTATGAAAAAAAAAACAATAGAAGTACACGTTTGGTATCGCCGCATCCAAAAGGACCCAATATATATTACATTGCTATGCTTTATAACCTGTCAGCCCTGCAGACACCAAGTTAGGTCATGCACTGCACATGATCTGGCTAACTTGCTAGAGCCTGGTGACCTGGATGTCGTCATGACGACATCGGGTCACCATGGCAACAATCGTCCCCTTGCGAGGGAGAGGGATGTATGCACATTATACTAGCCTATGTAGAATCCTATTCCTTCCTGGTTAGCCATTCCCCTGCTGCCTTGCACTATGTGCTGCATGGGGAGGCTACCGCAGAGTGAGGGTCTGGCAGAGACTGTGGACTTGGTGTCTGTTGTCTGGCAGAGACTGATCATAATGTCACAGACATGCCCGCAGTCTCTGCCAGACAGGACTAGTCTGGTTGTGAGCAGCTCCTCCAGAATCAGGAGAGAGCTGCTCACATTTGTCAGTGGACACCATGTAGAATGCTGACAGGGAGTATATTGCACACTGTCAGCATTCTGCCGCTGAGATACACAAATTATGCTGAAAACCCGGCAACCCTTTTAACTTTTTCGTGACCTTGCAATTTTCAGTTTTTGCACTTTCGTTTTTTCCTCCCTTATCCCAAGAGCCATGACCTTTTTTATTTTCCTGTCCCTATATGAGGGCTTGTTTTTTGACGGACGTATTGTAGTTTTGAATGACACCCTCCATTTTATCATTTGATGCACTGGAAAGTGGGAAACAAATTCCAAGTGTGTTGAAATTGCAAAAAAAAAAAGTGCAGTTCCACAATTGCACTTTTTTGGGTTTTGTATTTACCATGTACACTAAATGGTTAACCCCTTAGTGACAGAGCCATTTTGCAGCTTAATGACAGGGCCAATTTTTACAATTCTGACCACTGTCACTTTATGAGGTTATAACTCTGGAACGCTTTAACGAATCCAGCTGATTCTGAGATTGTTTTTTCGTGACATATTGTACTTCACGTTAGTGGTAAAATTTCTTTGATATGACTTATGTTTATTTATGAAAAAAACGGAAATATGGCGAAAATTTTGAAAATTTAACAATTTTCAAGCTTTAAATTTTTATGCCCTAAAATCAGAGAGATATGTCACACACATTTCTTAATAAATAACATTTCCCACATGTCTACTTTACATCAGCACAATTTTGGGAACAAAATTTTTTTTTGTTGTGAAGTTATAAGGGTTAAAATTTGACCAGCGATTTCTCATTTTTACAACACCATTTTTTTTTAGGGACCACATCACATTTGAAGTCACTTTGAGGGGTCTATATGATAGAAAATACCCAAAAGTGACACCATTCTAAAAACTGCACCCTCAAGGTGCTCAAAACCACATTCAAGAAGTTTATTAACACTTTACGTGCTTCACAGGAACTGAAGCAATATGGAAGGAAAAAATTAACATTTAACTTTTTTTGCAAAAACTTTACTTCGGAACCAATTTTTTTTTATTTTCACAACTGTTAAAAGAAAAAATGAACCACAAAATTTGTTGTGCAATTTCTCCTGAATAGGCCGATAACCCATATGTGGGGGTAAACCACTTTTTGGGCGCACGGCAGAGGTCGCAAGGGAAGGAGCGACATTTGACTTTTTCAACGCAGAATTGGCTGGACGCCATGTCGCGTTTGTAGAGGCCCTGATGTGTCTAAACAGTGGAAACCCATCACAAGTGACCCCATTTTGGAAACTAGACCCCCTAAGGAACTTATCTAGATGTGTGGTGAGCACTTTGAACCTCCAAGTGCTTCACAGAAGTTTATAACATAGAACAGTGAAAATAAAAAATCATATTTTTTCCACAAAAACAATCTTTTCACCCCAATTTTTATTTTCCCAAGGGTAACAAGACCCCAAAAGTTTTTGTGCAATTTGTCCTGAGCATGCTGATACCCCATAGTGGGGGTAAACCACTGTTTGGGTGAATGGCAGAGCTTGGAAGGGAAGGAGCGCCGTTTGACTTTTTCAACGCAGAATTGGCTGGATGCCATGTCGCGTTTGTAGAGGCCCTAATTTGTCTAAACAGTGGAAACCCCCCACAAGTGACACCATTTTGGAAACTCGACCCCCTAAGGAACTTATATAGATGTGTGGTGAGCACTTTGAACCCCCAAGTGCTTCACAGAAGTTTATAACTCCCGGGCATGAAAATAAAAAGTCATTTTTACCACAAACCTGATCGTTTAGTTCCCAATTTTTTATTTTCCCAAGGGTAACAGGAGAAATTAGACCATAAAAGTTGTTGTCCAATTTGTCCTGAGTACGCTGATACCCCATATGTGGGGGGGGGGCCACTGTTTGGGCGCACGGCAGGGCTTGATAGGGAAGGAGTGCCGTTTAACTTTTTCAAACCAAAATTGGCTGGAATTGAAATTGGACGCCATGTCGCGTTTGGAGAGCCCCTGATATGCCTAAACAGTGGAAACCCCCCACAAATGACACCATTTTGGAAACTAGACCCCTTAAGGAACTTATCTAGATGTGTGGTGAGCACTTTGAACCCCCAAGTACTTCACAGAAATTTATAAACGTAGAGCCGTGAAAATAAAAAATCATTTTTTTCCTCAAAAATGATTCTTTAGCCCGCTATTTTTTTTATTTTCCCAAGGCTAACAGGAGAAATTGGACCCAAAAAGTTGTTGTGCAATTTTTCCTGAGTACGCTGATACCCCATATGTGGGGTGAAACCACTGTTTGGGCGCATGGGAGTGCTTGGAAGGGAAGGAGCGCCATTTTGTAATGCAGACTTTGATGGAATGTTCTGCAGGCGTCATGTTGTGTTTGCAGAGCCCTTGATATGCCTAAACAGTAGAAACCCCCTGCAAGTGACACCATTTCCAGGACGTCCCCCTGACAGCACTATGGAGGACGTCCTCCCTCCTTACAGGGACAGGAAGCACACGAGAGGTTAAAAGGTCCCACTCCTCCCCCTATACCTCAGTGTTTTTCCTGTCCCTGCATGGAGGGACACACGAGAGATCGCTGCGAGGAACGCAGTAACTTACCGGGCCCAGGGGGATCGTGCGGTTCGTCCAAATCCTTCCCCCTGTCAAGAGGTCCAGAGCCGAAACTCCCTCCTTGGGAGTCCCTCTGCTCCAAAGACCGGGGGCGGACGAGCTCCCGGGTAAGAGCCGCTCCTTCCGTTGGGAGGCTCTCGGCTCAGGCGTCTTCCTCCTGGTCCAGGGAGGAACGCCGAACAGGCCTCGACTGGAAACTGAGCGTCACTTCCGGTGACGCGAAAACGTGAGGTCAGCGGGCGTTCCGGAATAGAACGCAGGAGGTCGGAAAGCGTCTCAGAGGTATCGCAAAACTTCATGCGTTCGGAAGTAGAACGCAAAAAGGTATGGAAAGCGCGTCGCGTTTGGTTTTTGCGTTCCAGGTGGAACGCAGTATGGGCGGCGCTAAAGACGTCGCAGAACGCTATAAAAGCGCGCGAAAGGTAGCGTTTGAATGCTGATCGCTAATCTGGTAACAGAGTACGTGCAGCAGCTACCATAGTAGTCCTAAGGCAGCAAAGTAAACCTTTTCTGCGGATGGACATGGAGTCTGAGAAATCCAGAGAGGAGGCAGGGGTAAGTGCGCATAGCGCAAAAACTCCACTCTCACTAAGTAATCCAGACTCGATCATTAGTATACATATTGTTGTATTACTTAGGACAAGGATACTTCATCTACACCTTTGCAGACAGTGAAGAGAGGCAAAGCCTCGGCGAAAACTAATCGCAGTTCTACATGTCAGACGAAGCTTCCTGACGCTTATAAAAAAAGCGGTCTGTTGTACTTGTACAGCAGCAGTCTTGGAGCAAGAAAGATCTTCGTTATTATCTGACTTGAGGATCCTGATTAAGGAAGAAGTGCAGGCATCATTATCAGCTAGTTCACAACAGCAGCCCACTAGTCAGGGTCCAAGCCGTAAGAGACCTAGGATGGAGTTGGAAGAGGAACCGGATCTGGAATCAGAAGAAAACATGGAGATGCAGTACTCGGAGCAGGAAGAAGGTGAAGTTCAGACGGAAGTCCAGGAAAAGGCCAGGAGGTACCTGTTCCCGGTGGAAGATACGGATGATTTGGTCCAGGCTGTAAGAAGTACTATGCATATGGAAGATGTCCCACGACCCCAATCCAGACAGGATTTGATGTTTGGAGGTCTTACAGCTCAGATCGATAAAGTTTTTCCTATTAGTGACCATATAAAAATCATGATTCTGTGTGAATGGAAGGACGCAGAGCGGAGACTGGTAATGTCACGTGACTTTAAAAATCGTCTTCCTTTCGATCCTAAGGAATCAAAGCTGTGGGAAGAAACACCTAGAGTTGATGTGCCAATTGCAAAAGTGGCTAAAAAGACTTCGATTCCTTTTGAGGACTCTTCAAGTCTAAAAGATCCTATGGACCGCAAGGCGGACATCCTCCTTAAGCGGGCCTGGGAGTCTTCGGCGGCCTTAATAAGGACCAATATTGCGGCTACTTCGGTAGCTAGGTCTATGTGTTTCTGGATGAGTCAGTTGGAGGATCAACTGGCTAATAGGACCCCTAGAGCTGAAATTTTAGAATCTCTTCCTCTTATTAAGTCAGCAACAGCCTTTCTGGCTGATACCTCGGCTGAGTCAGTCAGGTTTTCTGCCAGAAATAGCTCTTTATCCAATGCAGTCCGGAGGGCTATTTGGTTGAAATCCTGGTCGGGGGATAATGCCTCTAAAAATAAATTATGTTCATTACCATTTGCAGGATCAAAGGTATTTGGTCAGGCATTGGATGATATTCTGGAGGCCTCAGATAGCAAAAAAGGATTTCCAGAGGAGAAGCCTAAAAAGTTTCAATCCTTTCAGAAGAAACCAGCCTTCCGTAGACAACCATTTTATAAGGACACAGGTAGACCTAGCAGGGGAACATATAAGGGTTCCTATACTCAAAATAGAGGAAATAGGAGTTCACTGTTTGGATCTTCCTCAAAACCTAGAAAGCAATGACGCCAGGCACATAGGGGGCAGACTTTTGTTCTCGGCAGAGAACTGGAAAAAGGTCACCAAAAACGAGTGGGTCCTACAAACTATAAAGGAAGGTTACAGAATACAACTGGTATCCTATCCGCCCCAGAGATACATATCTCCCACTGTGGTTCAGGAAAATTTAGGAATGTTTCAGGACATCCAAGTCTTAATCTCTTCAAAAGTCATTGTGCCAGTTGTTGGGTCAGAGGAAAAGTCGGGTCACTATTCCTCTCTCTTTCCAATAATGAAACCGTCAGGAGAGTCAAGAACAATTCTGAATCTCAAACCGTTGAACAAGTATGTTCGCTACAAAAGATTCAGAATGGAGTCTATAAAGTCAACAATTCCATTGATAGACAAAAATTCGGTAATGTGTACCCTAGATTTAAAAAATGCCTACTATCAGGTGCCCATCCATCCAGCCTCGCAGGAACTTCTAAGATTTGCTGTAAGCCTACCAGAATCCACCTGCCACTTCCAGTTTCAGGGTCTGCCATTCGGACTAGCTTCTGCTCCCAGAGTTTTTACGAAGCTAATATCAGAGGTCGTAGCCTATCTAAGAAACCAAGGAATTGTAGTAATACCTTACTTGGATGACTTTCTGTTAGTGGCTCGATCAGCAGAATTCTAAATTACCATACAGAGCGAACAATGGCGGTACTAGAATTTCTCGGTTGGGTGATAAATCAAGAGAAATCTCACTTAACTCCCAGTACAAAAAGAGTATTTTTAGGAGTACTCCTCGATTCAAGAGCCAGAACAGCTTTCCTGCCAGAGGTCAAGCAAAGATCTTTGAAAAAGAAAGTGGCAGAGATGGTAAAGAACCGAGTTACCATTCGAAAAGCTATGCAAGTTCTGGGAGTAATGACATCATGTATACCATGCGTCAGGTGGGCTCAAGCTCATTCAAGACCCCTACAAAGAGAGGTGCTATCGTGGTGGGATCGTCATCAGTCATCCCTAGACAAAAGGATCCACCTCTCGGCAAGAGCAAAGAGGTCGTTAGTTTGGTGGGCACAAAGCAAAAATCTCAGAAGAGGAGTTCTTTGGATTCCATCCCCATATATAGTAATAACTACAGATGCAAGCGCATGGGGGTGGGGAGCCCATCTAGAAGGGAAGTTTCTTCAGGGCAGATGGCCAGAGAAAATCAGACGAATGTCATCGAATTTCCGAGAGTTGTATGCGATCTGGGAATCCTTAAGAAGGAATCAGGACCGTTTAAGAAACCAGCACGTCAAGATCCTATCGGACAACATGACAGCAGTGGCCTTCATCAAACATCAAGGAGGCTCTCGATACAGAACACTGCAGGACCTTGCAGAGAAGATATTTGTATGGGCAGAACGAACGATCCTTTCCATAACTGCAGTTCATCTGAGGGTTCACAAAACCTAGTGGCAGATTATTTAAGCAGACAGAAGATCTACCCGACAGAGTGGGAGTTAAACCAGAAGGTCTTCCGGTTATTATGTCAACGTTGGGGAACACCTCAAGTGGACCTATTTGCTACAAGGAAAAATGCAAAACTACCAAGGTTTTTTTCACTGAACCCAGCAGACAATCCAGAAGGAGTAGATGCCTTGAGTCAGAGGTGGAACGAACCTCTAAATTATGCATTCCCGCCAATAGCATTGATACCAGCAGTTCTGAGGAAGATAAGGGAAGACGGTGCGTCAGTGGTACTAATAGTTCCGTTCTGGCCGAGGAGGAGCTGGTTTCCTCTACTGGGGGCCATGACCAGAGAGGATCCAATCGAGCTTCCCCAGTGGAAGGACATAGTGCACCAGGGACCAGTTCTACACCAGGACCCAGAAAGATTGCACCTGTCAGCCTGGATCCTGAACGGGACATTCTAAAAGCTCGTGGTCTTTCAGATCAAGTGATAACGATCCAGGCCAGCAGAAAACCTGTAACTTCAGCAATATATTATAAAATCTGGAAGAAGTTCTGTCTGGAAGGTGGCAGGTCTGATGTTGTAGCCGGAGTCCCGGATGTTCTGCGAGTACTGGATTTTCTTCAAACAGGGTTTAATATGGGTCTTAGACCTAGTACACTTAAAGTACAGATCTCAGCTTTAAGTACTTACATGGATTACCCTTTAGCTTCACACCCTTGGGTAGTTAGATTCGTTAAAGCAATCCAAAGATTAAGGCCTACTATAAGGCAATTGTCTCCCCCTGGGATTTAAATCTAGTTCTGGGGGCACTTTGTAAAACTCCTTACACTCCAAATAAGGATTTGCCTATTTCTCTCCTATCAATGAAAACAGCCTTTTTGGTAGCTATTACCACAGCCAAAAGAATAGGGGAAATTCAGGCTTTATCCATTAAAGACCCATATATGCAGATCAGAGAGGATCATGTGGTATTGAAACTAGACCCTGCTTTCATGCCCAAGGTAGCCTCTTTGCAAAATCGCAACCAGGAAATAATACTTCCATCCTTTTGTGAAAAACCTTCGAATGTTAAAGAACAAGCCTTACACTCCTTGGATGTTAGACAGGCAGTAATTGATTACCTGGAGGCCACTGGGGGCTGGAGGAAATACCCTAATTTGTTTTTTTTATATGGAGGTAAAAATAAGGGTAAAAAAAGCTTCTAAGCCTTCCATCGCAAGATGGATTACCACCTTAATCATAAAAGCTTACAGATCTGAAGGTGTAGTTTGTCCCATAAAAATAAAAGCCCATTCTACCAGAGCATTGTCAGCATCATGGGCAGAAAGAGCAGGAGCATCTTTAGAACAAATTTGTAAAGCAGCCTCTTGGGCTACGATAAATACCTTTTGCAGGCACTACAAACTAGATGTGCTAGCAGGACAACAGACGGCATATGGTAGAAAAGTATTACAGGCCGTAGTCCCACCCTAGGAGGGTTTCTTTGGTACTCTCCATAGTGCTGTCAGGGGGACGTCCTGGAAAATGGGTATTATACCTACCGATAATTCGGTTTCCAGGAGTCCATCCTGACAGCACGGTTAGTTCCCTCCCTTGTCTATGTTGATTTATATTGCTAATTCATATGATGTAATATGTTTAAGTAATTAAATATTGTCACTTGCATTGATCCATGGTATGGTACTTGTCAAATCACTGAGGTATAGGGGGAGGAGTGGGACCTTTTAACCTCTCATGTGCTTTCTGTCCCTGTAAGGAGGAGGAGGACGTCCTCCATAGTGCTGTCAGGATGGACTCCTGGAAACCGAATTATCGGTAGGTATAATACCCATTTTTGGAAACTAGACCCCCAAGGAGCTTATCTAGATGTGTGGTGAGCACTTTGAACCCCCAAGTGCTTCACAGAAATTTATAAACGCAGAGCCGTGAAAATAAAAAATCATTTTTTTCCTCAAAAATGATTGTTTTAGCAAGCTATTTTTTATTTTCCCAAGGGTAACAGGAGAAATTAGAACCCTAAAATTGGTGTGCAATTTGTCCTGAGTACGCTGATACCCATATGTTGGGGTAAACCACTGTTTGGGCGCACAGCAGGGCTCGGAAGGGAGGGAGCGCCATTTGACTTTTTGAACGCCACGTCGTGTTTGGAGACCCCCTGATGTGCCTAAATAGTGGAAACCCCTCACAAGTGACCCCATTTTGGAAACTAGACCCCTTAAGGAACTTATCTAGATGTGTGGTGAGCACTTTGATCCCCCAAGTATTTGACAGAAATTTATAAACGCAGAGCTGTGAAAATAAAAAATCATTTTTTTCTCAAAAATGATTTTTTTTAGCCAGCTATTTTTTATTTTCCCAAGGGTAACAGGAGAAATTAGAACCCCAAAATTGGTGTGCAATTTGTCCTGAGTACGCTGATACCCCATATGTTGGGGTAAACCACTGTTTGGGCGCACGGCAGGGCTCGGAAGGGAGGGAGCACCATTTGACTTTTTGAACGCCACGTCGTGTTTGGTGACCCCCTGATGTGCCTAAATGTGGAAACCCCTCAATTCTAGCTCAACCTAACCCCAAACATCCTAACCCAACCCTAATCCTACCTAAATCCCAACCCTAATTCCAACCCTAATTGTAACCCTAACCTTAATTGTAACCCTAACCTTAATTGTAACCCTAACTCTAATTGTAACCCTAACTCTAATTGTAACCCTAACTCTAATTGTAACCCTAACTCTAATTGTAACCCTAACTCTAATTGTAACCCTAACCTAATTGTAACCCTAACTCTAATTGTAACCCTGACCCTAATTTTAACCCTAACCCTAATTATAACCCTAACCCTAAGGCTAGGTTCATTTTGCGTTTTACCAGCCCTTTCAACACATAGCGTTGACGGGCTGGTAACGGTATATCATAACACAATCGCGTTATGCTATACCCGCTAGCACAGATGAATCAGCAGATGATTCATCTGCGCTAGCGGTGACGGAGCCCAGACGCTGCAGCCTGCATCCGAGACTCCGTCACTGAATGATGGCACGTCGCGAACGCATGCTGCTTTACGGCATGCGTCGCGATGCGCCCTCAAATGGGGGTGAATGGCAGCGTTAACGGACTGCGTTACACAGTGGTTTAAGTACCCTTAATGACCACCGTTAAAAGGCGTATCGGCGGTCGTTAAGGGGTTAAACTGACCTGGCAATATTATTCTCCAGGTCAATATGAATACTCTGATACCAAACGTGTGTGTGTTATGTGTATATGTATATGTGTATAATAATATATATAATATATATATATATATATATATTATATATATATATATAATATATATATTACTAGCTATTAACCCGTTCTGCGCCTGGGTGGCAAGCATTTTTATAGGTATATGGTCTCCTATTCTGGTATGTGCTGCCCCCCTCCTATCCTGGTATGCATGGCACCCCTCATCCCTATCCTGGTATGTATGATCCTCTTACCCTCACCCAAATCTACTATGCATGGTACCCCATTCCTCATCCTGTTATGCATGGTCCCCTCATCCCCCAATCCTGGTATGCATGGTCCCCTCACCCCACAATCCTGGTATGCATGGTCCCCTCATCCCCCAATCCTGGTATGCATGGTCCCCTCACCCCACAATCCTGGTATGCATGGTCCCTCACCCCACAATCCTGGTATGCATGGTCCCCTCAACCCCCTAATCCTGGTATGCATGGTTCCCTCACCCCCCAATCCTGATGTGCATGGTCCCCTCATCCCCCTATCCTGATGTGCATGGTCCCTCCACCCCCCCCCAATCCTGATGTGCATGGTCCCGTCACCTCCAGTCCTGATGTGCATGGTCCCCTCACCCCCCCCCAGTCCTGATGTGCATGGTCCCCTCACCCCCCAATCCTGATGTGCATGGTCTCCTCACCCCCCAATCCTGATGTGCATGGTCTCCTCACTCCCCAATCCTTATGTGCATGTCTCCTCATCCCCCTATCCTGATGTGCATGTCTCCTCATCCCCCTATCCTGATGTGCATGGTCCCCTCACCCCCCAATCCTGATGTGCATGGTCCCCTCACCCCCAATCCTGATGTGCATGGTCCCCTCACCCCCCATCCTGATGTGCATGGTCCCCTCACCCCCCATCCTGATGTGCATGGTCCCCTCACCCCCCATCCCTGATGTGCATGGTCCCCTCACCCCCCAACCCTGATGTGCATGGTCCCCTCACCCTCCAACCCTGATGTGCATGGTCCCCTCACCCCCAATCCTGATATGCATGGTCCCCTCACCCCCAATCCCTCTGATGTGCATGGTCCCCTCACCCCCAATCCTGATGTGCATGGTCGTCACCCCCACCCATCCTGATGTGCATGGTCCCCTCACCCCCCATCCTGATGTGCATGGTCCCCTCACCCCCCAGTCCTGATGTGCATGGTCCCCTCACCCCCCAACCCTGATGTGCATGGTCCCCTCACCCCCCAACCCTGATGTGCATGGTCCCCTCACCCCCAACCCTGATGTGCATGGTCCCCTCACCCTCCAACCCTGATGTGCATGGTCCCCTCACCCCCCAAATCCTGATGTGCATGGTCCCCTCACCCCCCAAATCCTGATGTGCATGGTCCTCACCCCCCAATCCTGATGTGCATGGTCCCTCACCCCCCAATCCTGATGTGCATGGTCCCCTCACCCCCCAATCCTGATGTGCATGGTCTCCTCACCCCCCAATCCTTATGTGCATGTTCTCCTCATCCCCCTATCCTGATGTGCATGTTCTCATCCCCCTATCCTGATGTGCATGGTCCCCTCACCCCCAATCCTGATGTGCATGGTCCCGTCACCCCCAGTCCTGATGTGCATGGTCCCCTCACCCCCCAGTCCTGATGTGCATGGTCCCCTCACCCCCCAACCCTGATGTGCATGGTCCCCTCACCCCCCAACCCTGATGTGCATGGTCCCCTCACCCTCCAACCCTGATGTGCATGGTCCCCTCACCCCCCAATCCTGATATGCATGGTCCCCTCACCCCCCAAATCCAAATCTTGATGTGCATGGTCCCCTCACCCCCAATCCTGATGTGCATGGTCCCGTCACCCCCCAGTCCTGATGTGCATGGTCCCCTCACCCCCCAGTCCTGATGTGCATGGTCCCTCACCCCAAACCCTGATGTGCATGTCCCTCACCCCCAACCTGATGTGCATGGTCCCCTCACCCCCAACCCTGATGTGCATGGTCCCCTCACCCCCCAACCTGATGCATGGTCCCCTCACCCCCCAATCCCAATGATTGCATGGTCCCCTCACCCCCCAAATCCAATTGATGTGCATGGTCCCTCACCCCCCAAATCCTGATGTGCATGGTCCCTCACCCCCCAAATCCTGATGTGCATGGTCCCCTCACCCCCAAATCCTGATGTGCATGGTCCTCTCACCCCCCAATCCTGATGTGCATGGTCCCCTCACCCCCAAAATCCTGATGTGCATGGTCCCCTCACCCCCCAATCCTGATGTGCATGGTCCCCTCACCCCCCAACCTGATGTGCATGGTCCCCTCACCCCCCAACCCTGATGTGCATGGTCCCCTCACCCCCATCCTGATGTGCATGGTCCCCCTCACCCCCCCTACCTGATGTGCATGGTCCCCTCACCCTTCCCCCTAATCCTGATGTGCATGGTCCCCTCACCCCCCCAATCCTGATGTGCATGTCCCCTCACTCCCCCTAATCCTGATGTGCATGCTCCCCTCACCCCCCAATCCTGATGTGCATGGTCCCCTCACCCCCCAATCCTGATGTGCATGGCCCTACACCGCTATTAAACTGCACACGTGCCCCCAAAAAAAACAAACATTTATACTCCCCTTTCTTCCCTGTGATCCAGCACTGTTCCGTTCTGCTGGACGCCGGGGGAGGAGAGCGGCGCCGGAGTACGCGCATGCCATACCGTGCGGTCCAGCGCCATATTGCTGAAGACACACTGTAAATGTGTCTTCAGCAAAATGGCGCCGGATAGCGCTATTGCGCATGCGCGATTCCAACGCGCACTCCTGGTCTCCCTGCCCCGGGAGAAGAGAACCGCTGCGGCAACGCTCCTCCCGGTCAGGTAAGTATGTGAGTATGGCGCCGGAGATCGCGGTATGCATCCAGTATGCATACCGCGATCTCCGGCGCCATACAGAGTACTCACCGCTGGATGCCTCACTCTGTCTGGAGCCAGACTGCGCAGGCGTGTCACGCCTGCGCAGTCTATAAAGCGTTATATATATATATGTATATATGTATATAGTACAGACCAAAAGTTTACACACACCTTCTCATTTAAAGATTTTTCTGCATTTTCATGACTATGAAAATTGTACATTCCCACTAAAGGCATCAAAGCTATGAATTAACATATGTGGAATTATATACTTACAAAAGTGTGAAACAACTGAAATTATGTCTTATATTCTAGGTTCTTCAAAGTAGCCACCTTTTGCTTTGATTACTACTTTGTACACTCTTGGCATTCTCTTGATGAGCTTCAAGTGTGTGTGTGTGTGTGTGTGTGTGTGTGTATATGTGTGTATGTGTGTATATATATATATATATATATATATATATTTTTTTTTTTTTATTTTAATGATGAAAATAAACAAAATTTGTAAGAAAATTTTTTTTTCCTTGTCACCAATTTTCGAGACCCGTAGCTTTTTTCATGATCTGGTGCTGTGTGATGGCGTATTTTTTTGTGATATGAGCTGATGTTTTTATTGACACTATTTTGGGGTAGGTTCGATGTTTGGTCATTTTATTGCAATGTTGCCACGGCCAAAAAAACGTACCGTATTTTTCAGATTGTAAGACGCACCTCAAATTTTGAGGAGACAAATAGGAAAAAAAATTTTTTTAAGAAAATGGTGGTGCTTCTTATAATCCATGCGTCTTATTGCTTACCGGGGTGGTGGCTGCGATGAAGCGGGTCCCAGGGTCGCTGCTGGAGGAAGCAAGAGTGGAGCGTTGCGGCAGGCCGCAGGCTGGGATGAGGGGGTGTTCGGATGTGCGGCGCGCCGCTGTGGGTGTCCGTGCTCTGGGGGCTTTGCCTACATTTTGTGAAAGCCCGCAGCCCACACAGTTGCATGGTTTCCTATGCGGTGGACTCCAGGTAAATGGCTGTCTGGGGCGACGCATGATCAGATGGAGATCTCATCACCAAGATCTCGGGAGATGAGATCTCTGCTTTCCAAGTGGTGATGGAGTATGCTGTTAATCGATATGTATGTTTGTTTTTTTTTTTGTCAAAAACCTGCCAAGTATTTAAAACTCAAAAGCAAGCTATCATGCTGCGCTATTGCAGTGATATGAAGGCAATTTGCTATATATTTTTTTTTTTTTAAAGTCTTTTAATTTTGCAAAAGTAGTACAACATAACTCAATATTGGCATCGCCGCAGTCAAATCAGCCCCCAGGTTAAACGTAATGTATTTGAAAAAAAAATTGCAAAAATTCCTCTCTTCTTTTATGCTCCCACAAAAAGTATATTTTAACATATGTACTATAAAATGGAGGCATTTAAAATAAACAAAAAGTCTTTTTATGGCATTGTCAACTAAAATTCTTAGAATGGAGTAATGCTCTGTCCTGAAGACTCAAAGTATCTGTATTTTGAATGCAGAATAGCACTCTCGGTGATTGTCATTTGTGTAAATATAACCTCAGATTTATACATTTTGTATTGAATTTATAATTTCTGAAGCTTTTGAGGAATAAAGTGCGTGAAAATAAATGATTTATTTCCTGTTTACAGACTTCAAGACAAGCAGAATGTACCGCAGATACACTTTAATTTGTATCAAGCTGATGGTAACGCTGAGTTTAGGAAATCCAAACCAGGCAAACCATATGCTTACTTGTGTGTGCGCAGGTAGGTGGCTAGCTATAGGAACTCTATAGTTATATGAAGGCAGAATGAACATTCAGGTATGGGCTACATGGGACTTGATTTTTACTATTGACCTAGACCGGCGATCCAGAAGAATACATTGATTTGCATAACAATCTTTTGCAAATTGGTCAGTCTCATCTGTAACACATTGTCGAATATGATGGTGCAATATAAGTAAGCATAACAAATGCAGCAGTCATTGCAGAGCAAAAGTATGGCTGAGAGGTAATCTGTCAGTATGATCACTTACCTAATCCATCTATATTGGCATGTAAAATAATACCTTGATATCTGCAATCATCTTTCTTATTCCAGAGAAATCCACATGTTCTTAATATGTAAATGAGCTGTTGATCTATGGTCCAGACATAGATCTTGGTGAGAATATGCCTCCAAAGCTAATTGTAATCGTGCTGTCAGACTGCCTTATTACATTCCTCAGACTGGCCATCGCTCTCCTGACCTGAGCATGACAGCTGCATAGAAATACAGGCTTTCAAACACTGGTCAGGAGAGCCGATTGCCAGTCCGAGGATTGCGATGCGATCATTGTGCAGCGGTCTGAGTGCACAGTCTATGAAAGGGGGCATTACCAGTGTGAGACATGTAACTAACATAGAACAGTAGAACTGAACTGAACCTTGTCTCATTACAAACACGTTTTCAGCTACAGCTCTGCTGTATTGCAACACTGGCTGCCTGTGAGATGGAAGCTGAGCACTGAGACTACACTTACAGATGTGTTTAGTGCTGTACAGCTTAGCTATAATCATACACATCTTTGCATTGAGATCAGGGAGTTTCCATTACATGTCTCCCATATGTAATGCCCCCTTTCATTTACAATAATCTCTGGAGCCAGGTTCTCATGCAGATTGGTCTCCTGTCAATAGTCCTGAACAGCTCATTTTTATAGAACTACATGCAGCCACGCACTCCACTCCCGAGTGCCGGCGCCAGAGCTGAGATTTCACATGCGAGTGTCGGACAACTTCGTCGCATGTTTGATCCCGGCCTTTTAGTCATTGTAGCATTAGGTTTTGTATATCTTTAAGTTTGCTCATTGACGTCAAACTAATGAATTTCTATTTTCCTTTCTGTAGCTTTGATGAGCAGATCCCTTCCCTGCGAACTATAAAGAGCCTGGCATACCAGAGTGGAGACATACCAGTTGTGTTTGCTTTGGTGGACTGTGGAGAAATAGCCTTTTACACCTTCAAAGATTTGCAACTACCAGTGGATGTTTACCCCTGAGGATGTATGAGCCTTGAACAATTTTTGTGTATGGAAAAGGTGCTGCTCTTTATATTTGAAAATTATTCTTTAATATATATTTTTTGAAAAAAAAATATTCTTGTAATAATTTAACAAAACAAACCAAAAAACCCTACAAATAAATCAAACAAGGACAATGCCCATTAACAATGCGAAATCTGCTTTGTGCTGTGTGTTACAATTCTGATTTTCAATAAGCTGTGTTTCTTCACAATCTTAGGACATGTTTATACGGGATGAAGGTGATGCTGAGAGCGATGATTTTTCAGTAAGCTTAAAAATCATTTCGCTTTTCTGAACACTTCTGTGCTCCCTGTTTGAATCTTTAAAGTCTTTGGGGGTCTTGGAGGCACCAATAATAATAATCTTTATATAGCGCCAACATATTCGCAGCACTTTACAGTTTAACAGTTTCAAAACACAAGTCTTAAGTGGGTTGAGCATTCCGATACCAAACCGATTCCGATACTAAATCCATGTAAGTCTATGGGAACAAATATCGGAAGTTTTAAATCCGATATTTTGTTCCATAGACTTACATGATTTCAGGTATCGAATCGGTTTGGTATCGGAATGCCAACCCTAGTCTAAGTAACAACTAACAATACAATAATAAAAGCAAAATAAGACGACCCTGCTCGTGAGAGCTTACAATCTGCAATGAGGTGGGGGAAATACAAAGTACAGGTGTGTATATACAATAGTGCATTTACAATGATGGTCCAGCGATCTTGAGGGAGTGAGGGATGGATGGAGATAGTGAACGGGCTACACACGCACACTTACACATAGAATGACTTTGATTAGTGAACGTGATAGGCCGCTCTGAACAAATGTGTTTTGAGGGAGCGCCTGAAACTATGCAAATTGTGGATAGTCCTAATTTCTTGGGCTAGAGCATTCCAAAGGATTGGCGTAGCGCTTGAGAAGTTTTGGAGTCGGGAGTGGGAGGTACGGATTAGTGCAGAGGTTAGTGGAAAGTAGTTTGCAGAGCGCAGCAGTCGGTTAGGCCGATAGACAGAAATGAGGGAGTGCTGCACTGTGGAGAGCTTTGTGGGTGAGAACAAGTACTTTTAATTGGATCCTGTAATGAATGGGCAGCCAATGTAAGGACTGCCGAAGAGTTGACTCGTCCAAGTACCGATTAGCCAGATGGATGACCCTGGCTGCTGCATTAAGGATGGACTGGAAAGGGGATAGTAGAGTAACGGGGAGGCCAATTAATAGAGCATTGCAGCAGTCCAGGCAGGAGTGGATCAATGCTGTAGTGAGGGTTTTTGTTGTTTCCATGGTGAGAAAAGGGCGGATTCTAAAGATGTTCTTTAGGTGTAAGCGGCAAGAGATTGTATATGGGAGGTGAAGGAGAGATTGGTGTCAAACATAACACCCGTACAGCGCGCCTGCTGCCGGGGTGCTATTATGGTGCCGCCCACGGAGAGAGAAAGGTCAGATTTAGGGAGGTTAGTAGACGGCGGGATCAGAAGAAGTTAAGTTTTGGAGAGGTTGAGTTTCAGATAGAGAGCGGACATGATGTTGGAGACTGCGGACAGACAGTCACTGGCGTTCTGTAGTACAGCGGGGGTGAGGTCGGGGGATGACGTGTATAGTTGTGTGTCATCAGGATAACGATGGTACTGAAAGCCAAATCTGCTGATGGTCTGTCCAATTGTGGCCATGTAGGGAGAGAAGAGAAGGGGGCCAAGGACTGAGCCCTGAGGTACACCGACAGCAAGAGGAAGAGGAGATAACGTGGAGCCAGAGAACAAAACACTGAAGGAGCGGTCAGAAAGATAGGAAGAGAACCAGGAGGGAGCAGTGTCCTTAATGCCTAGTGACTGGAGCCTAGAGAGTAGGAGACGGTGGTCAACAGTGTCGAAAGCTGCAGAAAGGTCTAGAAGAATGAGCAGAGAGTGGTCACCGTTACATTTTGCTGTCAGAAGGTCATTGGTCACTTTGATGAGTGCAGTTTCAGTTGAATATAGGGGGTGGAAGCCAGACTGTGAAGGTTTAGGAGGGAGTGAGTGTATAGAGGTAACTGGTAAGGCGGGAGTAGACTAGGCACTCCAAAAGTTTAGCGATGAAGGGGAAATTGGAGACTGGTCTGTAGTTGTTTGTGCAGGATGTGTCGAGAGCGGGTTCCTTTGGTAATGGAGTAACGATGGAGTGTTTGAAGGAGGATGGGAAAATGCCCGAGGAGAGAGATTAAAGATTGTAGTTGGCGAGTTTTGACTGGAGAGAAAGACTGGAGGAGATGTGAGGGAATGGGGTCGGTAGTGCATGTAGTCAGAAAAGAGAAGTCTGGAGACTTCTTCTTCTGTGATGGGATCAAATGTGGAAAGTGAGCCAGGGGAAATGCAGGGAGGGATGGGAGTCACAGCACTTGGTGGTTGGGAGTAGATTTCCTGACGGATATTATCTATTTTTTCTATAAAGTGGGAGGTCAGGTCATGACCACAAATATCTGTGATAGGGGCTTGTGCTTTTGGCCTGAGGAGGGAGTGAAGAGTGTCAAAAAGTTTCTTGGGGTTGGCTAGTGAGTAGATCAGGGTGGTGAAGTAGGTCTGTTTGGCAAGGTGAAATGCAGCGTTATAGGTTCTTAACATAAATTTGAAGTGGATGAAGTCTTCCGGTGTGCGGGTTTTTATCCATAGGCGTTCAGCACTCCTAGAGCATCGCTGGAGAAGTTGAGTTTGCGATTTGAGCCAGGGCTGTTTTACTCTGTGTTTGGAAGTTCTGAAGGTGAGGGGCGCTACTTGGTAAAGGGTGCTTCTAATAGTGTCGTTGTAGTGATGAACAGCCAGATCAGGACAGGAAAAAGAGGAGATTGGGGACAGCGATGAGTGTAGGGAGTCTGAAAGTGTCTGAGGGTTAATGGCTTGTAGATTTCTGAATGTGTGGTAGGTAGGAGAGAATGTGGTCTGAGAGTGGAAGCGGTGAGTGATTTAGGTGGGAGATTGAACAGAGCTGGACAAAGACCAGGTCAAGGGTGTTACCATCCTTGTGTGTCTCAGAGGTTGAAAGCTGTGAGAGGCCTAGAGAAGTGGTTAGTGATAGAAGCTGGGATGCAGATGTTGAAGTGAGGCTGTTAATGGGTATGTTGAAGTCTCCAAGGATAAGGGTTGGTAGTTCTGAGGACATGAAGTGCGGGAGCCAGGCTGAAAAGTGGTCAAGGAAGTGGGTGGGTGAGCCTGGGGGCCGGTATATGTCCGCTACAATGAGGGAGAGGGGACGGAAGAGACTTATGGTGTGGACCTCAAAAGAAGGGAATGAGAGTGATGGAACGGAGGGAATGACCTGTAAAGTGCATTGTGGGGACAAGAGTATGCTCACTCACCATGTCTGTTTGTGGGTCTCGGGGAATGGGAGAATTGTAAGCCACCATAGGAAATGGCAGCAGGGGAGACCGTGTCAGAATCCTGAATCCAGGTTTCAGTGAGGGCCAACAGATTAAGAGAGTTCTTCAGAAAGTAGTTGTGCAGGAAAGGAAGCTTGTTGCATACAGACTGTGGATTCCAGAGGGCACAATTAAAAGATGAGGGAGTGCAAGTAATATTACTAAGATTATTATGGTTTCGATATGAGGTAGGGTAGGGGTTGAGGTTGGGTGATGGTGGACCAGGGTTGGTGTAGATGTCCCCTGAAATCAGTAGGCGTAGGAAGATAAAGAGCAAGTAGTTGTTGGAATTGTAAGTAGTTTTTTTCTGCGATGTGTTTGGGCAAGATGGGCTGAGGTTTTTCAGGAAGGTGAGGAGTGCATGGGAGCTGTACATGGGAGAGGGAAGTATAGAGGGGCTGATGTGTATGAGTCGTGATGGAGGGGGGATGGGGCGGTAAATGTGGATGACAAGGGAACACAGGAGGATAGAAATAAAGCACATGGTTAAAAGGGGAAAGCAAAGTGTGGGTTACCTGACTCCTGCCCTGACTAACTGCCTTTTGCTTGATGCTTAGCTTCTGTGATGCTTGCGTGCTGCACCCCACACTGCGTGCACCCTTAGAATGCTACTAAATATATAGGCCACATTACTGGGTCCGGAGAGAGGGATTGTGGGAGCTGGTTTGGGATAATTTGGCAGCTGGAGCCAGCACACCAGGGGGTGGTTAGATGATCAAAGGCGCTAGACCTGGCTACATCTATATGCTATAGCACCTTCCACCTGATAAGATCTGGAGAGACCCCAGTCACGGATATAAAGCAGTAAGTATTAAATACAGTGCAACAAATTAATTATACCAAAGATTTAGCAGGCACATTAAAATATGTTGCAAAATGATAAAGCAGCAGATGACAGACAGCAAGCAGAAGTATGGAGTTATATCCATTAGGATATATTGCAGCAGAAAAGACAGCCAGCACAGGTGAGGAGTTGTACCATTCAGGCTGCTTGCTAACATTGAATGCAACCAGGGCAATATTCACACTCCTTCTTGCCCAGATTTTCCAATTCAGGGACACAGTACAGTTTTGGTCGAGCTTAGGGGTACAGGTATATCCAGGGGGTTCTTGTTTCCTTTGAGCATTGTCAACAGCTTTATCAAGTCCTTACCTTATGCACTCTTACTATAGCTATTTGCAGCAAAGGCATGCAGTTCCCAGACATTGGAAATGCTCCTATATTCTCATAGCCCTTCAGATTATGCCAAAGCTTTTATTCCCCTTGCAATTCTTGCATGTTTTTGGCTGGGTTTTTGGTCATTATCCTGTTGGGGGACCCATAGCCTGCGAATCAGACCAAGCTTTCTGTCACTGGGCAGCACATTTCGCTCCAGGATTCCTTGATAGTCTTGAGATTTCGTTGTACCATGTATAGGAAGTCAGCCCCAAAATATAACCAAGCCTCCTCTATATTTTGCAGTAGGTACAATGTTCTTTTCTTTGTATGCTTCATTTATGTGCCTGTGAACATAGAGCTGATAGGACTTATCAAAAAGCTCCATCTGTCCAAAGGATATTCTCCCAGGAGCTTTGTGGCTTGTCAATATGCATTTTGGAAAATTCCAGTCTCCCTTTTTTATAATTCTCGTTCAACAGTGGTTTTATCCTCAGTTGGCTCTCATGAAGTTCACTTTGGCCAAGACTGGATGGTGCAGTTGGACACTGATATACCTTGACTTTGGAGTTCACCCCTAATTTCTTTGGAAGTTGTTCTGGACTCTTTGGTTACCATTCGCATTCCCCATCTCTTCAATTTGTCATCAACTTTCCTCTGGTGGCCACATCCAGGGAGGTTGACTACAGTCCCATAAACTTTAAACTTCAGAATAATATGTTCAACTTGTCATGCTGGTGGGTATGGACCCACTGCACCACGGGCCGGGCCTACTCTGAAAGGGCGTAACTAAGCCGCTACCTGGTGTTCACTAGCGCTCTCTGATACTGCAGAAGCTGACCCCAAGGGTCATGGACGCAGGTATGAACTCTGAGTGTAATGCAAGGACCGGATACTGATTTTATTTCAGACAGTACAATTCTGGATCACCAGTCAGGGCGGACACTGGTGCTGGTTCAGACAATGCAGGTTCTGGAAAACTAGTCTTAGCAACTTGCAGACAAACTAAACACTGATGTTACTCAGGCACCTCCCTACAATGGTAGGTACCTTAAATTTTTAGCGCATCCCAGCTATTGGGAACACATAAGGCGTGCGCATGACTGCGTCCATGCAGGGATACCTGCTTTATACAACTTTAGTAACAAGAACATCAAGTTGTCTGGAGATGGTCTTATAGCCTTTACGTTTAACATATTTATCTATAATTGTCTAATCTCTGAGACAACTCTCTCATTAGCTTTTTTGGTCCATGTTCAGTGCTGTACAGACCATGATACCAAACCGCACAGTGACTACTTTTCAGCCTTTAAAGAGAAACTATCACAACATATGATCTATCCCAGACCTGGGCAAAGTGCGGCCTGCGTGCCACATCCGGCCCTGTGGCTGTCTCAGTCCGGACCGAGACGGCCGAAGGGCTGGAAACCAGAAGCCTACAGGCCGCAGCATGCCCGCCCGCTCGCTGTCTCCTTCTGCGCTGACTTCTTTGGTGAAGAAGGAGCCTTCGGCTACTTCCTCCACCAATCAGCGTGTGAAACAGCTGACTCGATGTCATTTCATCGCGTCGGCTGTATACTGCGGAGAGTCAGCACATCGGAGGCAGGGAGAGAAGCAGAGCGCCGGGGAACAGGACCGAAGTACAGTATGTGGTGTTTTTTTTTTTTTTTTTTTAATTCGTGTATGGGATGTTTGGGGGGACATGGGGAGGCTATGGGGCGTCATGCACATTGGGAGGCTATGGGGGCGTCATGCACATGGGGAGGCTATGAGGGTGTCATGCAGCACATGGGGAGGCTATGAGGGCGTCATGCTGCACATGGGGAGGCTGTGGGGGTGTCATGCTGTGTATGGCGAGGCTATGTGGTGACATGCAGCACATGGGGAGGCTATGGGGGCGTCATGCTGCACATGGGGAGGCTATGGGGTGCCATGCTGCACATAGGGAGGCTAAGGGGGCATCATGCTGCACATAGGGAGGCTGTGGGAGCGTCATGCTGCACATGGAGAGGCTATGAGGGTGTCATGCAGCACATGGGGAGGCAATGAGGGCGTCATGCTGCACATGGGGAGGCTATGGTGGCGTCATGCTGCACATGGGGAGGCTATAGGAGCGTTATGCTGCACATGGGGAGGCTATGGGGGTGTCATGCAGTACATGGGGAGGCTATGGGGGTGTCATGCTGCACATAGGGAGGCTATGGAGGTGTCATGCTGCACATGGGGAGGCTATGAGAGCGTCATGCTGCACATTGGAAGGCTATGAGGGTGTCATGCAGCACATGGGGAGGCTATGGGGGTGTCATGTAGAATATGGGGGTGACATGTCACATGATGCACATGGGGAGGCTATAGGGGTGACATGTTGCACATGGGGAGGCTATGGGGGAGACATGCTGCATATGGGGGCCTCATGCAGTATATAGGGAGGCTGTGTGGGGCTCATGCTGTATATAGGGAGGCAGTGGGGCTCATGCTGTACATAGGGAAGCAGTGGGGGGCTCATGCTGTATATAGGGAGGCAGTGTGGGGCTAATGCAATGTACATAGGGAGGCAGTGGGGTTCATGCAGTGCATATGGGGAGGCTGTGGGGCTAATGCAATGTACATAGGGAGGCAGTGAGGCTCATGCAGTGTATATAAGGAGGCTGTGTGGGCTCATGCAGTGTATATAGGGGAGGCAGTGGGGCTCATGCAGTGTACATAGGGAGGGAGTGGGGCTAATGCAGTGAACATAAGGAGGCAGTGTGGGGCTAATGCAGTGTATATAGGGAGACAGTGTGGGGCTCATGCAGTGTATATGGGGAGGCAGTGTGGGGCTCATGCAGTGTATATGGGGAGTCTGTGTGGGGCTCATGCAGTGTATATGGGGAGGCAGTGTGGGCTTCATGCAGTGTATAGGGGAGGCAGTGTGGGGCTCATGCAGTGTATATGGGGTGGCAGTGTGGGCTTCATGCAGTGTATATGGGGAGGCAGTGTGGGCTTCATGCAGTGTATATGGGGAGGCTGTGTGGGGCCTCATTGCAGTGTATAGTGAATGGGAGGCAGTGTGGGCCTCATGCAGTGTATATGGGGAGGCAGTGTGGGCCTCGTTACAGAAGGGGCTGTACTTGGGCTCTTACAATATATAGGGGGTTGTTCGCATACTTAATTCTGCTCAATGTTAAGTGATACAATTAATATTAATATACGGCAATTATCAGTAATATAATTATAATATATTAATATTGAGTAGAATTAATTTTGGCCTATTGGTTTGGCCCTCCATAGTCACTGCCTCTCATGTGGCCCCTTGGGAAAATTAATTGCCCACCCCTGATCTATCTAAACTATTAATATGGGTATACAGAGTGATACCTGTATGCCTCATATCAGATGCCTTGTTGCTGATAAATCATCTTTTATCAGTTTATGTAAATGACCTCTTCCATCATTTTTGTCTGTCATTTTCATTAGTTTTTATTTTATTTTTCAGTTGAAGCACAATTCAAAAGCAATGTATAATTTTTATTAGTTGATATTCAGTGCATTTCAGTTTCGGTACTTTAACAGAAGGGAACCAAGTATTTTGTCCACTTGTGTACAAGTCAATGGAACTATTCAAAAATCTTCTCTGTGGTTGATGGGAGAAGATATGCTGAAGCCATTACTAAAGCAAAATTGGATATCTTATATTTCTCTTATCGCTTCATTGGGGGATACAGGAAACCATGGGTGTAAACACAAAAAAAAAATCAGCTCCTCCTCGCATTGTACACCCCACCAACTGGCACTAGGGTAATCAGTTTAGCTTAGTGTCATAGGGCTCTGTGGGCAGGGGTCAGGGCCGGCGTCAGTACCCGGGCAAGTGCCGGGGCCCGGAGCAGGCAGTGGGGGCCCATTCGCTGTCGGGCGCCCGTTAGCGGATGAGGGTGGTACCAGCACCGCCACTGAGCCCCCCCCGCTTGCTCAGGGCCCCGGCAGCAGCCGGCGCAATACTTACTCTCCCCGTGCCTCCGCTGCAGCAGCTCCGGGCTCCAGGGGGCGCCTGCGGGGTGCCCGCGCTTCCTGTCACCGCAGCGCCGCTGAATGACGTCATCATTCAGCGGCCGGCTGTAGCAGAGAGAGCGCGGACGCCGGACAGGTGAGATGTGAGGTGTATGTGTCTCTGTGTGTGTATCATTGTATGTGTATATGTAGTGCGGTGCTTTGTGTGTGTGTATGTGAGAGAGTGCTGCGGTGCTGTCTGTGTGTGGTGCTGTATGTGTGAGGGACACTTGAGAGCTGTGGATGGAAATTGGGGTTCAACTTTCAAAAAGGATTATACTGTAATTCTGACATGGATTTTTATAGTACAACAGCCTCATTAAGTCTATTTATTAATCCAGTGACAAATCTGTTGGATCATAAGAATATGTTTTCCTATCTACCTGCAGCTTATTGTGAGTAAGCTGGACTTATGGGGCTTTCTCCTAACCCACTCAGTAATGACTGATGGCCACAGATGCATCTGGCACAGAACCATTCATGACTGTAAATCGATGGGGGTAGTAGCAGAAAAAGTTTGTTATGACCACAGCAGATACTTCATTCATTCTTTCCATATTTTTGCTAGTTTTGGTATAAAACCTTAGCAGCGCTGCCATCATATTATCTTGAGTAGTGAAGCAATAATATTAATCGTGCACTGTATTAGGAAGTTTGACCCACTTCTAAGATTGGGCAGAACTCAGAGCATGCTTACACAGTTTTATAGAACATTTACCAATTTTTGTTTTTTCCTTGATTTCTGTGTTACGTAGAAGGAATTTTTAACGTCTATTCACAGTCGAAGTTTCCACATATACTGTGCAATACATCACTTGATATGCATGTTAAGCCTCCGGCAGAATAGATGTATGAGCAGGTCATTTTCCGTTTAGCAAAAACGTTCATGAGATTCTTTCACAATACCTTTGTCAATATGAGAAAAAAACAGACTATGGGATTTACTCTTTTCATTGAGCTCTCTAAAAACAATAGAAAAGTTCAAAGTTAACACATTTGTGATGATGGTGGGGAGAGGCAGTGATTGTGGTGAGGAGGCAATGATAATGATGATGGGGAGGCAGTGATGGTGGTGAGGAGGCAATGATGATGATGATGATGATGGGAGGACAATGATGATGATGATGATGGGCAGGCAATGGTGATGATGGGGGAGACAATGATGATGATAATGGGCAGGCAATGATGATGATAATGGGGAGTCTTTCCATAGCGCCCTTTACTGAGCCGTAACAGTGCAGAACGCAGCACAGTGCAGAGGAGAGCTCCATATTTTGTATGGAGCATTATATGGGGACCAGTATCCTGTATGGAGCAATTTATATTGTCCAGTATTCTGTATGGAGCATTATATTGGGTCCAGTATTCTGTATGGAGCATTATATGGGGGCCAGTATTCTGTATGGAGCATTATATGGGGGATGGGGGGGGTGACATCCTGCATGGGGTATTATATGGGTGATGAGGGGGACACTATGTGGTGCCCATAATAACTGTACTGTCCAGTCTGTACTGTGCGCTGTGAGGATTTGCCGGTTTTTGAGCTATTGTACAATTTACAATAGATATCACTCATGTAATGGAAGAAGTGTTTGGCATAGTACTATACCCATATTTCTCTGCAGTATCTGTGCATCATGAATCGTGGTCTGTGTTAAATGGGCCCGCTGAGACTTTCGCCCGAGGCCCATAAAAACCTGGAGCCGGCCCTGGCAGGGGTCTCAAACACACGGCCCCGCGGCCACATGCGGCCCCTGAGGCAGGCAACTGCGGCCCGCGGTGCACCACATGTCAGGGGGGCGCCGGGGTGTCAGATAATGCTCACCGTCCCTGGCGCGTCTCTGCAGCCCCCCCCCTCCCGCTTCTCCCACGGTCTCAGCTCCTTCCTTCAGCGGTCACGAGGTACCGCTCATTAAAGTCATGAATATGTGCTCCTCCGTGTGCAGGTCTCTGCTTGCTGGTTGTCATGGTGCTGGATGAGCGGGTAAGTTTATATGTGAGGGGTCAGGAGAGGTTTACAGTGTGGATGTAGTAGAGCCGTGTGCGAGCAGAGCTGTGTGGTGTGTGCGAGGTGTACGGAGCAGAGCTGTGTGGTGTGTACGGCGCAGAGCTGTGTGTGCGACGTGTACGGAGCGGAGCCGCGTGTGTACGAGGTGTACGGAGCGGAGCCGCGTGTGTACGAGGATGTACGGAGCGGAGCCGCATGTACCAGGTGTACGGAGCGGAGCAGCGTGTGTACGAGGTGTACGGAGCGGAGCCGCGTGTGTACGAGGTGTACGGAGCGAAGCCGCGTGTGTAGAGGTGTACGGAGCGGAGCCGCGTGTGTATGAGGTGTGCTGAGCCCTGTGTGTACGAAGTGTGCGGAGAGGAGCCGCGTGTGTACGAGGTGTGCGGAACAGAGCCGCGTGTGTACGAGGTATGCGGAGTGGAGCCTCATGTGTACGATGCATACAAAGTGGAACCGTGTGTGTATGAGGTGTGCGGAGCTGTGCATGTACGAGGTCAGTGTATGGCGGGGAGCATTCATACCTTCCAACTGTCCCAGATCCTGCGAGACTGTCCCGATTTTGAGAGTGCCCCGGCCAGAAGTTACTTTTCCAATGACACCGGAGTACACGGCGGAGCCCCGAGGAGCACTTTAAAACTCACACGTAACTTTCCACTGGAAGTTATGTGCTGGAAGCTGACCGGAAATGAGGTAATTTCGGGAGGAGATTGTGATGGAACCATGGAGGCACTTCAGGGAATGCTTCAGATCTATCACCATGTCCTCCGACAGCGCGGACAGCGGGATCTCCTTGGAATCGGGAATGTCGGCCATGTGAGCGGATGCTGATATGTCCTGCATCAGGAGACACAGGTGGGCATGACAATGGGAGCCGGGCTGCTGTAGTATCTTTATAGAATCTTTCTTTCTGTTTCTTTCTCTCTCTGTTCTTTCTTTCCTCTCTTTCTCTCTTTGTTCCCTTTCTTTCTCTCTTTCTGTTCTTTATAGCTTTCCATGTTCTTTATTTCCCCTTTCTCTCCTTTCTTTCCTCCTTTCCCCTCTTCTTTTTCTCTCTCTGTTCTTTCTTTTGCTCTGTTCATCTTCTTTCCCCTTTCTTTCTCTCTGTTCTTCCTTTCTCTCTCTGTACTTTCTCTTTCTTTCTGTCTCTTCTCTTTCTTTCTCCTCTTTCTTTCTTTCTTTCTTTCTTTTTCTTCCTTTCTTTCTTTCTCTGTTCTTTTTCTCTCTCTGTTCTTCTTTCGCTCTCCGTTTTCTTTTTTCTCTTTCTCTGTTCTTTCTTTCTCTTTCTTTTTTCTCTCTCTGTTCTTACTTTCTTCTTTCTATCTATCTCTCTCTCTGTTCTTTCTTTCCCCTTTCTCTCTCTCTCTGTTCTTTCTTTCTTTCTTTCTTTCACTTTCTCTTCATCTTCTTTCCCCTTTCTTTCTCTCTGTTCTTCCTTTCTCTCTCTGTTCTTTCTCTTTCTTTCTCTGTTCTTTCTTTCTTTCCCCTCTTTCTTTCTCTCTCTGTTCTTTCTTTCTTTTCTCTCTGTTCTTTCTTTCCCCTCTTTTTTTCTCTGTTCTTTCTTTCTTTTTCTCAGTACCAGTCATTGTGCCCATAGTACCAGCCACTGACACTATATACAGAGCTCCTGTGTATAATGTCACCAGTGATCACTGTATTACCTGTACACTGACACTACATACAGAGCTCCTGTGTATAATGTCACCGTCTCCACCTTTTATCGGCACCATCTTGTGACTGCAACTTCTGTCTGCGGGAAGTCAGAAGTAGCAGAAACCCTCTATCAGGCCACGTTCACACGTTCAGTATTTTACCTCAGTATTTGTAGTTCAAAACCAGGAGTGGAACAATCAGAGGAAAAGTATAATAGAAACACGTCACCACTTCTGGATTTCTCACCCACTCCCGATTTGGCTTACAAATACTGCGGTAAAATACTGACCAAACACTGAACGTGTGAATGTGGCTTTAGGTTGGTTTCACACATCCTGATATTTCCGGTACCGGAAAAACCGTTAGTGGAGATATCCGTGTCCGTGTGTGTAATACGTGTGGCAACTGTGTGCCTCATCAGTACCGCACAGACAGTCGCTGGGGAAGAAGCGCTACAGTAAGCACTGTTCCCCGGCCAGGGGCGCACCTACAATGAAACAAGTTGATCACTTCACCTCAGGAGTCACTGAAGAAGTGTAAAGATCGATGTTTGAAGTATATTCCTATTTAAAAGTGTATGTATTTTACATGTGCGTCAGGTTAGGCTAGTAAAGAGTAAACCAGATTTATTTGTACTGATTTTACTACGGGGGGGCGCCATTTTGCAGTTCGCCTCAGGCAGCAGAGAGGCTACGTTCACCCCTGCAAACACTTTGTTTGCTCTTCTTGTAAAGCCAGACTCTCCTCAGGTCAAACTTCTCCCCTCTGTCATGACTGCAGCAACACCCCCGTTCCTGCTACCCAGGAGTCCCCTACTGCCCTCGGAGAGAGTGGTCCCTCTATCCCAGTGTGGGCTACCTTTCTGTCACAATCTTTTGTGGACTTCACCATGGTGTTGCAGACACTGGTGTTCGTTCTTGACAGATTGCCTGTTCCTCCTTCCGCCGTTGCCGGCACATCGCAGGACTCATCAGCTTTACCTACCAACATGGGCCGTAGAAGATCTAGGCAAGAGAGTTGTTCCAGTTCCACCTCTCGCTCCCTCTCTCCCCTTGGCCTCTCTCGACTGTTTCTTCCCGGTCCTCTCCTGAGTCACCCGCTGAGGCAGTCTCGGATGTATTTTCCGAGCCTGACTTGGACCTGGATTCGGACCAGGACTCTTATATGAGAGACATGGTCCACAGACTCATTGTGGCAATCACCCATATCTTTAACATCAAGGATACTGCTATGAAACCCACAGAACAGGCGGTTTTCTTCAAATGGTCGAGACCAACTCCTAGGGACTTTGCCCCTTATAGGGAATTTGAGGAGGTTCTCTCAAGGGGACGGAAAAACCCAACCAGACTCTTCCAGAGAGGGAAGTGCCTTGGCATCTTTGCCTCTGAGCTTACTGCAAACTGGTCCTCCTCTCCAACTGTAGACCCTCCAGTTTCCTGATTACTATCGCGGTTCTTCCTGTTAGGGAAGGAGCATCCCTTAAGGAGGACACTAATGATAGATTCATTGAGTCATTTGCCAAATCAGCCTTTTGAAGCTGCCACTTCTACATTGTGCCCTGCCTTTGCCTCCACCTGGGTGTCAAAGTCCATTGCCGCATGGGCTAAGCAGCTTCGTCAGGGCATTCTCACTGGAGCCCGGCCAGCGGATTTGGCTGACTTAGCGTACCAGATCTCTCATGCGAGAAAGTATGTGGTATCTGCCTCCCTGGATGCTGCTTCATGTGCTGCTCAAGCGGCCAGCAATATAATGGCTATTCACCAAACCATTTGGCTAAAGGCATGGCAGGGGGACTTATCCTCAAAGAAGTCCCTTACCAGCTTGCCTTTCCAAGGATCTCGGCTATTTGGCTCCAAATCTCAACGTCCCCCTCCGAAGTTTTGGTCCTTTCGCCAATTCTCATCGATGGAAATTTCTCCCGCCAACAGAGGCAGCAGGTTCGCCAGGATAGGAAAAGGGTTTCCTTTATACCTACCCCCTCATGGCTTCCCCACAATGCGCAGGGTAGATCAGTCAGGAGCAGACCTGGAAGATTTTCCTCCGTATAACGCCTCTGCGACACCCAGGGATTCTCCCAGGCTGGGCGGCTGTCTCCTGTTCTTCACAGACGTCTGCATCGCCATGGTCGAGGACACATGGGTCAGAGAAGTTGTATCTTCAGGATATAAAAAAAATTGGTTTCACGGCTCTGAGATTGAATCCTGTTCTCCAAGAGATGCCTCTCTGGTTCCGGAGTTTTTCACTTCCATTGACTCACTTCTCAGATCAGGTGTCATCGTTCCTGTCCCATCCCAGGAACATTTCACAGGTATTTATTCGAACCTCTTCGTAGTGCTGAAGATTGACGGCTTGGTCCAAACAATCCTGGATCTGAAATTACTGAACAAAGGGTCCGTATGCGACATTTCAGGATGGAATCCCTTGGTTCAGTAATAGCTTCCATGGAGTCGCAGGAGTTGCTGTGCTCCATAGACATCCAAGACGCCTATCTCCATGTCCCTATTTTCCAAGGACATCAGAAATTTCTGCATTTTACGGTGCAGCAGGACCATTTTCAGTTTGTCTCCCTGCCGTTTGGTCTCGCAACAGTTCCCAGGGTCTACACGAAGATCATGGCAGCGGTGATGGCCATTGTATGGATCAGAGGCCTAGTGCTCATCTCGTACCTCGACGATATCCTTATCATGGCTCCATCTTTTTACCAGGCCCAGGAAAGACTGTCCATCATTCTCAAGTGTCCTGGTTATCAGGACAGATGATTCAAACAATGATCTGGGCTAGGAAGCCATCTTCGTCTCTGGTCTACTATTGGACTTGGAGAGCTTATTGCCGTTGGTGTGAGGCTAATCACATTGCGCCTATGTCTTTTTCTCTCCCTTCTGTTTTGGCTTTTCTTTGGGTGGGACTTGATGCAGGCCTTGACCTCATTTCTCTAAAGGGCCAGGTGTCAGCACTTTCCATTCTTTTACAGAAGAACTCTTCCTTGGCCTGGCAGCCACAGCCTTGCACAAACTGCAACATCTGTATTTAGTTAACCCTTCGAGCAAATGAGCAGGACGGCAGCTTTACATAGGTTCTGACCTGAGCTGACCGTTTCTCCAGGGAGTGGCCCACGCAGCCCCTCCGTACCAGACACCTGTTGATCCCTGGGACCTCAATTTAGTCCTGGAGGTCCTCAGGATTCTCCCTTTGAACCACTTCAAGAAGTCTCTCTGATCTTTCTTGGAAGGTGGTGTTTCTAGTGGCAATCACTTCCATTAGGTGTGCCTCAGAATTGGCGGCTTTCCTGTCGCCCTCTTTCCTGGTTCACCAGAACAAGGTGGTCTTGCAACCAATCCCTTCCTTCCTAAGGTTGTGTCCGCTTTTCATCTAAATGAGGATCTTGTCCTCCCTTCGTTTTGCCCGGCTCCGACTCATCCTCTCGAGCTTTCACTGAACAGATTAGACCTGGTCAGGGCGATACTCCTTAATCTGGCTAGGACTGCCCCCTTCCGGAAGATGGACTCTCTTTGTAATTCTGGAGGATGCGCGTAGAGGCCTCCAAGGCTACGATAGCTCGCTTGATCGGCAATCTTGGAGGCGTACCGGGTCAAGAACAGAGCACCGCCACCTGGGATTTAAGGTACACTCTACCTGAGCATTGGGCATCTCTGGAGCGATGTACCATAAAGCATCCACCCTACAACTCTGCAATGCGGCAACCTGGTCTTCCATCCACACGTTCGCCAAATTTTACAGGATGCATACCTTCGCTTCAGCAGGTGCCAGACTAGGTAGAAGGATCTTGCAGGCGGCAGTGGTTAGTTTTCCGACCTGAACAGAGTTTCTGCTGTTCCCTCTCCAGGGACTGCTTTGGGACGTCCCATGGTTTCCTGTGTCCCCCAATGAAATGATGGAGACAACAGGATTTTTGGTTACTCCCCGTAAAATATGTTTCTCTGAGCCTTCATTGGGGGACACAACACCCTCCCAAGATTAACAGCTATATTTACTGTGTTATATTGTTACAGTTTGAGTTTGTGTGTTTTGTTTCTCTTTTACATGTTGCTTCTTTCCCACTGCTATCTCACTAACTGATTAACCTAGTGCCAGTTGGTGGAGTGTACACTGCTGAAGAGGAGCTAATTTTTTTGTGCATAGTGTCAGTCTCCTAGTGACAGCAGCATACACCCATGGCTTCCCATTGAAGGCTCCAAGAAACAGGTTTTACGATGAGTAACAAAAAATCCTGTTATTCACACTGAAATTTTTTTTCTTCTGACGTTTGAGTGTCTCTGCTCCTAAAAGCGCACTCAGAGTGTGTTCAATTAATTTTCCCATTTATCTCTATGGAATTGACTTTATGTTCACATGTTTAGAGTCTTTTAAATGCGTCAAGCTTTCAAAAATGTATGGTTGGAGAAAAAGTGGATGTTTTCTTTGAAGCAGTGCTGTCAGAAAATGCTCCAAATTAGTCAGTAACTAATTCAAAGACTGCAAAAAAAGAAAAAAGGTCTAGAATAAAAAAAAAAACTCACCAAAGAAGGAGAATTTCCTGAAGCAGGACCGCTGGGGAAAAAAAACTCAGTGAACATATCCTTAGTGTAAAAATTTGATTATGGGTGCAGATTTTTCATTTATCCAGTAGAGGGAGACACAGTCATATATATAGAAAAAGTTATTATGTTTCTGGTAATCGTTTGGTACTTGATCATGCAATGCCTTAAACTCTCAACAATGAATTGAAAAGTGTCAAGTGCAAGGTCATGAAATTTTATATGATAATTTGTGGGATTTGATGTTTTAAAAAATAACCTGGGTTCACAAACTGTTGCATTGCTACATTTTTATTCTTATATTTAAGTCAATATTATAAGTTATATATATTTAAGTTAATGTATAGGAAAGATGTGTATCTTCGTACCGTGTTAGCCAGTAGATAGAAAAATATTTAGAATTCATCCTTGTTCTTAGTTTTTGCCCCCCAAAAGTACAGACTCCCAGTTGGACATTTCGTACAAATAATTAGGTACACCACATTAGATGTGATGCAGCTGAAAGTACCTGGGATCTTGTAGTCCTGATGGGAGTTGGGGATCTTTATCTTGTCCGTGGTCATTATAGATGCACAGGTTTTACATTTTTCTGGTTTCAAGGAAAGGTTCCTGCAGCTGTTGGGGAGGACAGGGAGCTTCTGACAATGATGCTTCTTAGATTTGGGGGCTGCCTAAAACACAGTAGTGGGGGGTCTGGAAATATGGATTGTAATCGGGCATCTTTTTGTAGTAAAGGTCGTAATTATTTGTACGAAATGTCCAACTGGGGGTCTGTATGTGGGGGAGACAGGGCAAAAACTAAGAACAAGGATGAATTCCCATCGCCACACAATAAGAGAAAAAAGAATGGATCTACCTGTGGCCAAACACTTTTGTATCCCCGGTCATAGCATGATGGACATGAAATTACTTGTATTAAAATCTAACTTTAAATCTGAGAGAGATAGAAAGGTTTGGGAATATAAGCTCATGATGACCTTTGACACTCTCAGTGCTGGAATGAATGTTTCCTGTTGTGAATAGGCTGGAAATGAGTTCTGAGCAGAAGCCCCCTCTGGTGGTTACAAACGATACTGGACTGTCCAGTGAAGATTGTGAGGATTGGGAATCAGGTGTTACTGACTGGTCTTATATAAGGGAGTCGCCTTCGCATCAGGGTTGCCGGTGATCAATTGTTCTGGTCTCAATCCTTGATTTCTGTTTCCTTGGTAGCCTGCTGTGTCGTGTCTGAATCTCCTGCTAACAGATAAGACTTTTTCTTCTTTTTGTGCTTGATTTTTGCATTTTGTCCTGCACTTCTGTGGGGGCCTTCAGGGTCCCTTCTGGGGGCTTTTGCCCTCTCAGTTCAGTTCAGCCACTGATGTTTGTACATTTGCTTTTTCCAGTTTTTTCAGTGGCTGCTGTTTTGTTTTTGGTTACACCAGAGAACTAATTTAGGTGGTAGAGGTCGTGTGATCTCAGGTGTTTTTGAAATTAGTAGAGTTGGTGCTTTTCAGGGTTTTTTGGGATTGCAGTAAGTGCCCTTCCTATCCTTTTCTATTTAGTAAGTTTGGGCCCCAACGTTTGCTCATACTATTTTCTGTCTGTGTCAGTATTTCTTCTTGTCTAACCGCCATTACATGTTTGGGGGCTTTCTATGTTCTTTGGGGATCTGCTCCGGGGCAGATAGCTTTCCTCTTTCTATCTTTAGGTGTAGTTAGTTTCTCAGGCTGTGACGAGGCGTCTAGGACCAACGTAGGAACGCTCCACGGCTGCCTCTAGTTGTGGTGGTTAGTCAGGGTACTGCAATCTCATAGTTTCCAACTGCTCTGGTGTATTTCCTTTTTTGCCTGCTCTCCTCAGCTACCAAATCATAACAGTATCACCGGCCTAAACTGAAAATTATATGGTACTCACAGAAGGGAAAAATATTGTGGAAAGAAAAAGGTTGTCAGAGTTGTCAGAGATTTTTTTTTTTTCTGTTTGTTGCATTTTTTTTCCCTCTGTATCTCTGGGTGCTGAGGAGGATTTTTTTTTTCTCTCTCAATGGAGTTTGCACAGTTGTCTGGCCGTGTGGATCAGCTTGCCACTGAAGTTCGGAGTATTGCTACCTATCTTGCTAGGTTGCCTGTTGTGGAACCTAGGATCCCCATGCCAGATTTGTTTTTAGGGGATCGAGCTAAGTTTCTGAATTTCAAAAATAACTGTAAATTGTTTTTTGCCTTAAAATCTAAGTCCTCAGGGAACGCAGCGCAGCAGGTTCAAATTGTCATCTCTCTCCTGCGCGGCGACCCTCAGGATTGGGCTTTTTCCCTGACACCTGGGGATCCTGTTTTGAGTGATGTTGATGCATTTTTTCAGGCCTCGGGGTTATTGTACGATGAGCCTAATGTCACTGATCAAGCTGAAAAAACTTTGTTGGCATTAAGTCAGGGGCTTGAGGACGCTGAGTTATACTGTTAGAGATTCCGTAAGTGGGCAGTCCTGACCAAATGGAATGACGACGCTTTGGCAGCTCTTTTTCGGAAGGGACTGTCAGATAATATAAAGGATGTTATGGTGGGATTCCCTGTTCCCTCTGGTCTCAATGATTCTATGTCATTAGCGATTCAAATTGACAGACGTTGCGTAGCGGAAAGGTATGCGTGGAATAATGTTGCCTTGTGAACCTGCTTCTGAATCCATGCAGTGTGATAGAGTGGTTTCTGGGGCACAGCGTCAGGAATTTCGAAAGCGCAATGGGTTATGTTTCTACTGTGGTGATGCCTCTCATGCTATTTCAGTCTGCCCTAAGCGGGGAAGACGTTTTGCACGCTCAGTTGTCTTGGGTAGTGTTCAGACTAAGTTTTTATTAACTGTTACCCTGATATGCTCTCTGTCCTCATTTTCTGCTCAGGCTTTTGTTGATTCTGGAGCAGCTATTAACCTGATGAATTTTGATTTTGCTAAACGTTGTGGGTTTCCCTTGATACCCCTACGGAAGTCTATTCCCCTACTGGGGATCGATTCTACCCCTTTGGCTGAGAATAAACCTCAGTTCTCTACTCAGGTGATAATGAGGGTAGAACCTGATCATCAGGAGAGTTGCAAATTTTTGGTTCTGTATAATCTGCATGACATTATCGTACTGGGTTTCCCTTGGTTACAGTCTCATAATCCTGTTTTGGATTGGAAATCTGTGTCTGTTACCAGTTGGGGCTGCCAATGTGTTAATACCAACACTCCTGTTTTTTCTGCCTCCCCCAGGCTCAGGATGTTCCTGACTTTTTGATTGATTTTTCTGATGTGTTTAGCGAAAGTAAATCTGCATCCTTACCTCCCCATAGGAGCTATGACTGCGCTATTGAATTAGTGCCTGGTAGTAAATTCCCTAAAGGTCGCCTTTTTAACTTGTCTGTACCTGAACATGACGCTATGCGGTCTTATATCAAGGAGTCATTGGAGAAGGGTCATATCAGACCATCCTCTTCACCCTTGGGTGCCGGTTTTTTCTTTGTGGCCAAAAAGGATGGTTCATTAAGGCCGTGTATTGATTATCGTCTCTTGAACAATATTACTGTGAAATATCAATATCCGTTAACCTTGATCTCTGATCTGTTTTCCAGGGTGAAAAACGCTACTTGGTTTACCAAGCTTGACCTCAGGGGGGCATATAACCTTATTCGCATTAAGCACGGGGATGAATGGAAGACGGCATTTAATACCCCTGAAGGGCATTTTGAGTACCTTGTGATGCCCTTTTGGCTCACAAATGCTCCTTCTGTCTTCCAGTCCTTCATGAATGACATTTTCAGGGATTTTGTGGATACATTTCTGATTGTTTATTTGGATGATATCTTGATTTTTTCCAATGACTGGGACTCTCATGTAAAACATGTTCGGACTGTGTTCCAGATTTTGAGAGAGAATGCTCTGTATGTGAAGGGATCAAAGTGTCTTTTTGGCGTTCAGAGGATCTCATTTCTGGGATTCATTTTGTCCCCATCTGTTATTGAAATGGACCCGGTCAAAGTTCAGGCCATCTGTGATTGGGTCCAACCTACTTCATTAAAGGCTCTTCAGAGATTTTTGGGTTTTGCCAATTTTTATCGTAAATTTATTGGTAATTTCTCGGTTATTGTTAAACCATTAACTGATTTGACCAGAAAGTGTTCTGATGTGGTGAATTTGCCTCCTGAGGCAGTCTCTGCATTTCAGGAACTTAAGCAGAGATTCACTTCTGCTCCTGTTCTACGGCAGCCTGATGTTTCTCTACCATTTCAGGTGGAGGTGGATGCCTCTGAAATTGGGGCAGGTGCCGTTTTGTCCCAAAGAGATCCAGAGACCTCTAAAAGTAACCCTTGTGCCTTTTTCTCTCGAAAATTTTCTCCCACTGAACGTAATTATGACGTGGGTAATCGGGAGTTATTAGCCATGAAGTGGGCTTTTGAAGAGTGGAGACATTGGCTGGAGGGAGCCAAACATCAGGTGGTGGTCCTTACGGACCATAAGAATCTGGTTTATCTGGAATCTGCCAAGCGACTTAACCCTAGACAGGCCAGGTGGGCCTTGTTTTTCACACGTTTTAATTTTGTGGTTTCATTTCTTCCTGGCACTAAAAATGTTAAGGCGGATGCCCTCTCGAGGAGTTTCCTGGCGGACTCTCCTGAGTTATCTGATCCTTCTGTTATTTTGAAAGAGGGTGTAGTTCTTTCCGCCATCTCGCCCAATTTGAGACTGGCTCTGGAGGGGTGTCAGGAGGATAAGCCCGAGCGCTGCCCTGTTGGGAAATTGTTTGTCCCGGACCAGTGGAAAAAGAGTGTAATGTCTGAGATTCATTGTTTCGCGTTGGCCGGTCATCCCGGAATTTTTGGTACCAGAGACTTGGTTAGTCGGTCCTTTTGGTGGTCTACCTTGTCTCGTGATGTCAGGGAGTTTGTGCAGTCCTGCGGGACTTGCTCTCGCTCCAAGCCTTGCTCTCGTTCTAGTGGTTTGTTGATGCCATTACCTGTGCCCAAGAGACAATGGACCCATATCTCTATGGATTTCATTTCCGACCTCCCTGTTTCTCAGAGAATGACCGTCATCTGGGTGATTTGCGATAGGTTTTCCAAGATGATACATCTTGTGCCATTACCTAAGTTGCCTTCCTCCTCTGAATTGGTGCCTTTGTTCCTTCAGCACGTGGTTCGTTTACACGGCATTCCTGAGAACATTGTGTCTGACAGAGGAGTCCAGTTTGTTTCCAGATTTTGGAGGACCTTTTGTTCTAAAATTGGTGTTCAATTGTCTTTCTCCTCGGCGTTTCATCCTCAGACCAATGGTCAAACTGAGAGAACAAACCAGACATTGGAGACTTATCTAAGATGCTTTGTGTCTGCTGATCAGGATGACTGGGTCTCTTTTTGCCTTTGGCTGAGTTTGCTCTTAATAATAGGGCTAGCTCTGCCACTTTGATGTCTCCATTTTTCTGTAATTCTGGGTTTCACCCTCGATTTTCTTCAGGACAGACGGAGGCTTCTGTCTGTCCAGGTGTTGACTCTGTTGTTGAGCGTATGCAACAGATTTGGGACCAGGTAGTGGAGAGGTTGTCCCTCTCTCAGGAGAGGGCCCAGCGGTTTGCTAACCGGCATAGGACTGATGGTCCTCGGTTTTAAAGTGGGGGACTTGGTCTGGTTGTCCTAAAGAAATATTCCTATGAGAGTGGCATCTCCTAAATTTAAGCCTAGGTTCATTGGACCTTATAAGATCATGGAGATTCTTAATCCTGTTTCTTTTCGTTTGCTTTTCGTTTGCTTCTTCCAGGGACATTTAAGATCCATAACGTGTTTCACAAGTCCTTGTTGAAGAGGTTTGTTGAGCCAGTGGTTCCTACTACTGTGCCTCCTGACCCTGTTTTGGTTGAGGGCAATCCGGAGTTATGTGGTTGAGAAAATATTGAATTCTCGTTTTTCTAGACGGAAACTCCAGTATTTGGTTAAATGGAGAGGTTATGGTCAGGAAGACAATTCTTGGGTGTTTGCTTCGGACATCCATGCTAGGAGACTCATCCGTGCTTATCATAGAACTCATCCTGACCGACCTGGTTGCTCAAATGAGGGTTCGGTGACCCCTCCTCAAGGGGGGAGTACTGTTGTGAATAGGCTGGAAATGAGTTCTGAGCAGAAACTCCCTCTGGTGGTTACAAACGGTACTGGACTGTCCAGTGAAGATTGTGAGGATTGGGAATCAGGTGTTACTGACTGGTCTTATATAAGGGAGTCGCCTTCCCATCAGGGTTGCCGGTGATCAATTGTTCTGGTCTCAATCCTTGATTCCTGTTTCCTTGGTAGCCTGCTGTGTCGTGTCTGAATCTCCTGCTAACAGATAAGACTTTTTCTTCTTTTTGTTTTTGTGCTTGATTTTTGCATTTTGTCCTGCACTTCTGTGGGGGCCTTCAGGGTCCCTTCTGGGGGCTTTTGCCCTCTCAGTTCAGTTCAGCCACTGATGTTTGTACATTTGCTTTTTCCAGTTTTTTCAGTGGCTGCTGTTTTGTTTTTGGTTACACCAGAGAACTAATTTAGGTGGTAGAGGTCGTGTGATCTCAGGTGTTTTTGAAATTAGTAGAGTTGGTGCTTTTCAGGGTTTTTTGGGATTGCAGTAAGTGCCCTTCCTATCCTTTTCTATTTAGTAAGTTTGGGCCCCAACGTTTGCTCATACTATTTTCTGTCTGTGTCAGTATTTCTTCTTGTCTAACCACCATTACATGTTTGGGGGCTTTCTATGTTCTTTGGGGATCTGCTCCGGGGCAGATAGCTTTCCTCTTTCTATCTTTAGGTGTAGTTAGTTTCTCAGGCTGTGACGAGGCGTCTAGGACCAACGTAGGAACGCTCCACGGCTGCCTCTAGTTGTGGTGGTTAGTCAGGGTACTGCAATCTCATAGTTTCCAACTGCTCTGGTGTATTTCCTTTTTTGCCTGCTCTCCTCAGCTACCAAATCATAACAGTTTCCCATGGATTTAAGTCTTTGTACATCAATTAAGGAATCTGCTTCTCTGACCTGGAGGCATCAAAACACAATACCAGATAATACCAATAATAATCAGAGGGCAATAAAACTTTCACACTCCTTATCTATGAACTGTTCCAATATTATGTTCATCCCTCTCCCATAATGACAGTTCTGCTTCACATCACTTGTCTTACCTATTGCATTATTTCTGTGCTGTGTTGTGTATAAATATGTGATTCTTCAGTTTTTGTTTGTCTTTGCCTGATGAAGAGACCTGAGTAGTCTCGAAAGCTTGCAATTTGTTACCATCTTTTCAGTTAGCCTTTAAAAGGTATCAACCACTGAGGACTCTCAATTCTAAATATTTTTAAGTTAATGTATTCATTTAAGGTTGCACATTGTTGAAAAACCTACAAAAACTGACAATCTAGTATCTTAGTCTCTATGACTAAGGACTTGTTTAGTGCCGGAAACGCGTCAGAGATGTACATACTAGGACAACATGACTAAGGTTTCAATGGATTAAACAATAAAGAAGTTTGTTTTTACTTACAAGTACTTTTTGTTGTCTGCAAGTCAGTGGTTGGGATGGCACCCACGATAATAGCAATGGAGTGTGTTGATTTACGTGGTGAGTTCAGCATTTTTCTTCTTTTCACTAAATCTATCGTGCTATTCACATGTCTGTGCTTTTTGCGGACCGTGTGACCGCAGAAATGTCACTGAGACATGTCTGATCACAGTCGTAGATCAAAAATTACCCATAAAAATGTCTGTTTAAAATCATGGAGAGCACACGGATGCCTTTTGAAAATGAGAATTTTTGCAATTTATTCATTTATTTTTCTGTATGTGGAGAACACTGATGAAGCACTAATAGTACAAACTGCTGCACCGACCAAACTCCAATGAAACTCTGATGAAAAAACCTTGACTCTCAGACCCTTTTTGCGTATGTGCAAAATTACTGACTTCTCGATGAGGCCTAAGTATGAGTCACTGGGTGCTAACTACCATCTATCAGCACCAGAGGCGTAGCTAGGGTTTTGGTTCGGGGGGGGGGGGGGAAGGGTGGAAGGCGGGCGAAGCTTCTGACTGGGCCCTTAACCAGGTAATCTTGATTACAACTGGGTGACGCAACCTAATAGTGGAGGAGAACCTCAGCAGGTGACCGCGCTGTTGCTGAAAATAATCTCTATACAAAGACCAACATTGATATTACCGCCATCTGGTCAGTGGTTGATACCAGTCCTGCAAAACATATAACAGATCAAAGTACAGTTACAGATAATGACTTACCGCTGACGTTCTTTCTGATGGAGTTGTTCACTTTTCCGGTCTTTTCTATCTGGCCCAGATCGATGCAACTTCTTCCAGCCAGAACTCATCTGCAGAGATTACAACAAAGACACATTTCACTTCTCATATTTTCAGTACGTCACCATCTCTTCCCAACCTGCACAAACTCCTCATACTTCTGGTACCCCAATGCTGCTGCCGTATGTGTCCCTATTACTGCACCTGCTGTGTGCCCTCTAAATTCTAAAGCATATAGAATATAGTAATGCTGGGCGCAAGTGCCCTAGAAAACAGTGCCCACATTTTTCCCCCTAGAAAGTAATAGTGCCCCTTTGATAGTCATAGTAACCTGAGTTCCCTATAACAATAAGTGCCCACTTAACATTGAGTAATGTCCCGAGTCTCCCCCCGGTACTGCTCCCCTATACACAGTATAATGCTCTCTTATACATAACATGATGCCTCCTCACTGTAATGTACCCCTCATAGTATACTGACCCCTTAGTAGCCCCCAAAATGCTTGATGGCCCCTTCACTGTAATCCCCACACTGTATGATGGCCCCCTAGATAGCCTCCATATAGTATAATGTACCAGATAGTCCTCAATATAGTATAACGCACTCTCCATAGACCTGTAAAGTATAATGCATTCCCCATAGGCAGCTTGTATAGTATAATGCATTCCTTGGCTTACTATCGTCCATAGGCTCCAGTTCAAAACCCTAACTATGACATACAAAGCCATCCACAACCTGTCTCCTCCATACATCTGTGACATGGTCTCCTGGTACTTACCTACAAGCAAACTTCGATCCTCTCAAGATCTCCTCTACTCCCCTCTTATCTCTTCTTCCACAACCGCATAGAACAGGGTTCCCCAACTCCAGTCCTCAAGGCCCACTAACAGGTCATATTTTCAGGATTTCCTTCGTATTGCCCAGGTGATAATTGCATCACCTGTGCAATACAAAGGAAATCCTGAAAACATGACCTGTTGGTGGGCCTTGAAGACTGGAGTTGGGGAACCCTGGCATAGAAGACTTCTCCCGTGCTTTCCCCATACTCTAGAACTCTCTACCCCAACACATCAGACTCTCGTCTACCATGGAAACCTTCAAAAGAAACCAGAAGACCCACCTCTTCCGACAAGCCTACAACCTGCAGTGATCCTCAGTCAACTGAACAGCCGCACGACCAGCTCTACTCTCTCCTAGTGTATCCTCACCAATCCCCTGTAGACTGTGAGCCCTCGGGCAGGGTCCTCTCTCCTTCTGTACTTGTGTGTGCCACGTGCAGTCATCATTGCAATGCACAAAAATGGCCTAACAGTGAAGAGTATCGCAGCTAGAAAGATTGCACCTCAGTCAACAATCTATCGCATCATCAAGAACTTCAAGGAGAGAGGTTCCATTGTTGCCAAAAAGGCTTCAGGGCGCCCAAGAAAGACCAGCAAGCGCCAGGACCGTCTCTTAAAAGTGTTTCAGCTGCGGGATCGGGCTACTAGCAGTGCAGAGCTTGCTCAGGAATGGCAGCAGGCAGGTGTGAGTGCATCTGCACGCACTGTGAGGCGGAGACTCTTGGAGCAAGGCCTGGTCTCAAGGAGGGCAGCAAAGGAGCCACTTCTCTCCAGAAAAAACATCATGGACAGACTGATATTCTGCAAAAGGTACAGGCAGTAGACGGCTGAGGACTGGGGTAAAGTTATTTTCTCTGATGAATCCCCTTTTCGATTGTTTGGGACATCAGGAAAACGCCTCATTCGGAGAAGACAAGGTGAGCGCTACCACCAGTCTCGTCTCATGCCAACTGATCCTGAAACCATTCATGTGTGGGGTTGCTTCTCAGCCAAGGGAATCGGCTCTCTCACAGTCTTGCCTAAAAACACAGCCATGAATAAAGAATGGTACCAGAATGTCCTCCAAGAGCAACTTCTCCCATCCCTCCAAGAGCAGTTTGGCGATCAACAATGCCTTTTCCAGCATGATGGAGCACCTTGCCATAAAGCAAAGGTGATAACTAAATGGCTCAGGGAACAAAACATAGAGATTTTGGGTCCATGGCCTGGAAACTCCCCTGATCTTAATCCCATTGAGAACTTGTGGTCAATCATCAAGATACAGGTGGACAAACAAAAACCTAAAAATTCTGACAAAATGAAAGCATTGATTGTGCAAGAATGGACTGCTATCAGTCAGGATTTGGTCCAGAAGTTGATTGAGAGCATGCCAGGGAGAATTGCAGAGGTCCTGAAGAAGAAGGGTCAACACTGCAAATATTGACTTGCTGCATTAACTCATTCTAACTGTCAATATAAGCTTTTGTTACTCATATGTTTGCAATTATTATATTTCTGTCTGTGATAAAAACATCTGTCAAACACACATAAAAACCAGAGGGCAGCAGATCATGTGAAAATATAATATTTGTGTCATTCTCAAAACTTTTGGCCATGACTGTACATCACTTGATTTGCATGATAAGCCTCCGGCAGAACAGATGTATGAGCAGGTCATTTTCCGTTTAGCAAAAACTTTCATGAGATTCTTTCATAATACCTTTGTCAATATGAGAAAAAACAGACTATGGGATTTACTCTTTTCATTGAGCTCTCTAAAAACAATAGAAAAGTTCAAAGTTAATTATTATATTTCTGTCTGTGATAAAAACATCCGTCAAACACACATAAAAACCAGAGGGCAGCAGATCATGTGAAAATATAATATTTGTGTCATTCTCAAAACTTTTGGCCATGTCTGTAGTATAATGCACCCCCATAGGCAGCCTGTATAGTATAATGCACCCCCATAGGCAGCCTGTATAGTATAATGCACCCCCACAGGCAGCCTGTATAGTATAATGCACCCCCATAGGCAGCCTGTATAGTATAATGCACCCCCACAGGCAGCCTATATAGTATAATGCACCCCCATAGGCAGACTGTATAGTATAATGCACCCCCCATAGGCAGACTGTATAGTATAATGCACTCCCGATAGGCAGCCTGTATAATATAATGCACCCAGATAAAAAAAATAATAAATCCGATACTCACCTTTCTTCCTCCTTGTTGTTCCCCTCAGTGCTCTACGCACCTGCATATCCTCAGACAGCGGGCGCTGAGTACGGACGTCATCACGACCCCGTCAGTCTCTGCGTCGGTGATGTCAGACGCTGAGAGGGGAATGATGGGAGAGGGAGTGTAATGCTCCTTCTCTCATCAATGCGGTCAGCTGTATCGGCATCTAGCTGCTGGCACAGGGTCCCCCACCACCTCCTCAGGGGCCCCATGGCGGCTGGGTGCTCGCCCACACAGTTACATAGCATAGCTCCGGGTGGGCCCACACAGAGCGCGGGGCCCAGGGCCACTGCCCCCTCTGCCCCCCCGGTAGATACGCCACTTAAGCACCTTATATTTGCTACACATGTCAGCAAGGGATTAAACTTTGTCGCATTCTGCAGGGTTTCTATTTTTCACATTTTTCAGACATCGGTCTTATGCCTGTGAATTTACAGAGACCAGACTATTAATGCTTGATACATGTGTTTTTATTGTGTTTTTGATGCTGTTGTTTTTTTCTCTTGTCGGTGTGTCATTTTAAATGTTTTTTTTTTTTTACTTACAGATTTTCTGCATCCAGTGAAAGTTTATGCGAATAGTTTTCACATAGAACTCAGCATACCCGCAAGAGAAATTAACATGTTGGGGATTTGAAACACTCACTGGAGATCAGTTTAGGCTGGGTAAGAAAAGTATGGTTGGGCAGGAGATTTCTATAAATATCATCTACTTTGATGGAACTGTAAGACGCTGCGTTCTTGAGGCAGCGAAAACCCGCAGCTTCAAAAACTCATTGTGGTCGCTCAGCCTCAATGTTTATAGCACACCTAAACTAAACATCAAAGTAAAAATAACACTAGCGCTAACCAACTACACACGCAGAACTATGGATGATCTTGGCTAAAGGCAATTGCTCACAATTTTGCCTAGAAAATCCTGACTTATTGTAATTTACACAATATCTAATTTTAGAAGATAAAAAAGCCAGTCACTGTCTACCATAAGCCTTGATTTCCTTGATTATGACGCCTATGATATATTTGAGAGGTGTAAGTCTTTAGTTGAACAGAGACGCTCACTGTATGTTTCTTTTAAAGGGAATCTGTCACCCCATTTTTCGTATATAAGCTGCAGCCACCGCCATCAGGGGCTTATCTACAGCATTTTATAATGCTGTAGATAAGCCCCCGATGTAACCTGAAAGATAAGAAAAATGAGTTATATTATACTCACCCGGGGGGGTGGTCCGGTCCGATGGGCGTCGCGGTCCGGGTCCGGCGCCTCCCATCTTCTAGCGAAGACGTCCTCCTCCTTGCTTCTGTCGCGCTCTTGCGCAGGCGTACTTTATCTGCCCTGTTGACAGATTCCCTTTAAGAAGAAGGGTAGCCTAAAATTTATAAAAACCATAAAAATATACAGTCCCTCTAATAACGTGCATGAATAACTTGTACTGTGATAAGTAACATGGCAATATCCGAGCCGCAGTACCAGGCACATCCATACTATATGGAACGCCACTTTGTTCTTTGGATTACTTGGTGTACTAGAAATAAGATCCCCACTAAAAAATAACAAGGAAACGTTTAAGACTTAGGGCCTGTGAACAACACTGGTCTTGATGATGGGGTGTTCTGGAGTCAAACGCTCCTGATTCATGAAGAGGCACGCTTCTTCACGAATCGGGAGAGTCTGACAAGTGGACTACACCTCTGTGCACTATGCCAGAAATCTCACTCCCATCTTGACTAGAGTGAGATTCCTGGCGTATGGAACACCACGGCTCATCATGAACTAGACAGGTTGTGACATCACTCCCCCCCACTGTGCCCCTGTCCCTCGGAGCTGGGAGAAACGGTTGAAAATGCAAAAAACCGCAAAACTTAGGTGCCTAAATTTTGTAATTTTTACAAACTTTTAAGCCTGAATTCTGGCATGAACGCTTTAATGAATTAGACCTTTTAAATTTATTGTTCTTGTATACGCATAGCGATTAGCCCAACATGTTGTAGCACCACCGTATATAGAACTTTCTATTTGGCTACAGGGTATAATTTGTCCTTTGCTCTTGTTAGTTTAGCTCTGATAATGACAAATTTAGACAAATTAGACAAATATTACCACTTTTTGGGGGCAGGTCCTTATTTTAGAACAGGCGGGGAGAACACACGTTATGTTGAATCTTTGAACCTACTATCGTATAATACCATGGGAAACGACGACAATAAAGCTGCTAACCACACATGAAAGAAACCATAGTGACGGAGTACACCAAACACACCCTAGCTTCCCCACTGTTGTTTTGTACAGCATTTTGTATGATATAAACCTCTTCTTAAAGCCGGGTTCATACAAACGTATAAAAATCATCAGAGTTTCATCCGAAAACCCAAACACTTTTTTCGCACTTGTCATGTGTTTGCACTCCGTATACATTCTTTTTTTTACAGAAGCAGCAATTCATAAATTACAAGACCATTTACAGTTTCCTATCTTATAGAATTGCAATGTATCCTTAAAAAAAATAATGTATGCTATACTGCTGCTCTGTTTTTTTTCTGCGTATCGATAGACTTGAATGGGCAAGTCTTATTCGACACATGGAAGAAACTTTTCACATGCAGATTCGTTCAGTGAAAAAATCGCTCATCAGCACTGCCTCATTTATTAACACTGGTCCTCAGGATGTCCTTTTTTTTACTGACTGCTCGCAGACTGAAAATACAGGCATGTGAACGAACCCCAAGAAGAAGATTACTTTTGTCTTTCTGGCCTATTTGACCTTCCTGCAGAATTACACTATATAATTCTATAAGTGGGAAGACTTAACCCGTTCCTGACAGCGCGTTACATATATGATTCTTTTTAAACGTTTTTATTTTTCGTTTTAGGGAGCTGTGTGATAGGGTTTTTTTTTCGGGGCTGAGCAGATGTTTTTATTGATACCATTTTGGAGTGGATACAATGTTTTAATCTCCTATTGCAGGGTTGCAGTGCTCGAAAAAGCACAATTCTTGTGTTTCTATATTTTTTTTCTCTTTATAACATTTACCCACCTAGTTAATTAATTTTAGATTGTGATAGATCAGACTTTTATGAACGTGGTGATACCGAACATGTTACTTTTTTTTAATTCTTTTTTCTTAATGGGAGGAAAAGGTGAGTGATTCAAATTTGTATATACAGGTTTTTTTTCATATTCTTAAACATTTTCTTTGAAATTTCCATTTGTTAGGCCACAGTATGGCACAGCAAAAGTACAGCAAATATCACGATCTCCTCTGAAATTCAGCCACTGGCTGGACTTCAACAGAGCACTGTCATGACAGCATCCTCATTACACAATAACATCTTCAGTAGACCCTCAGCTATCATGGCAACCCATTGGCACTCTATGATCGTGTCATGGGGGGTCAGGGTGATAGGCAATAAGAACAGCGCTCCACAGATTGGCATTTATCAGGCTAAGGTCGGGGTCACACAGCCGTCGATTCTCTCATGAAAGAATCCTATCAGAGGTGCCGCAAAGACAGAGAACTTTATTTCACCATTATCTCTGTCCGCAGATGTCGGACTGCACTTGGATGACATCCGAGTAAAGGCTGATGTTTCACACACTGACAGACTTGAATGATGGTGCGTGATCCGAATATCCGATGCACTGACGTCATGCTGCGATTGCTTTCCTATGCTGAATCGGCATGAGGAAAAAAAAATTGCAGATCTACACTGCACATTGGGCCGAGTGCTATCCGATACAACATAAAATAGCATTCAGCCGAGTTACTGTATACAACCGTCTGACTGAGCCATATCAGCTACAGACAGAGCTCTGCGCCACTCACGGCTGCTAAAGATAGATGTAACCCAGCAAAATTTTGTCAGTATGTCCAATGTTGGAAATGGGTTAAAGGCTTCTCATGTTAAATCTTTAGGAGGGCACCCGACTTACTGACGCTGGGGGCAGTGCGCTCTTTAAAGGGTATTTGTCTACAGGTTTTTGTCACCTAATCAGAGAGTAGCATAAAAAAAGAGATAAACCCTGATTACAGTGATGTGTCACTTAATGGGCTTCTGGCTGTAGTTTTGATAATCTCCTGCTGATAAAACATTGATTTTTCTCACTAAAGTAGTAGTAAACCTGCTGCCGTATAATTCTCCATATTCATAAGTCCTGTATAACCCCACCACTGATTGGCAGCTTTCTGCCTCTGCACATTGTACACAGAAAGATGCCAATCAGTGGTCTGGGAAAGGTTATACAGGGCTCAGCATTCAGAGAATTGGTAGATCTGTTGCAGATAAAACAGTGATTTTTTTTTTTTTCAAAGCTGCAGCAAGCAGCCCAGTAAGTGACACAGTGCTGGAATCAGGGTCTTTGTAACTAAATCATGGTATTTTCAGATGGCAAAAAACCTAACAATAGTTAACAATTCGGGTGAGCAGCATAGTTACACTGCTGCCAGAACTTTGCAGTGTCTGACGCTGCAGCGACATCAAAGAAGCACAGGAACATTAACCCATTCATGACCTTTGATGTAAGTTTACATCATCGTTGGGAAGGGGTTCACGACTCATGATGTAAACTTACATCCTAGCGATCGTGTGGGCACAGGCGCTATGCCCGCGTGATCGTCGCCGGGAACTCCGGCTGTTACGGCCACAAGCGGTGCCCACACTGCCCCGGCGCATTTAACCCCCTAAATGCCGTGATCAATAGCAATCGCAACATTTAGGAAACTAAGAGAGGGAGGGGGCTCTCCCAACCGATTAACGCACCGCAACGTCATTGGAAGGGCCCTATAGTTGTCATGGCAACCCAAAGTCGTCATTACGACGTCCAGGTCTGCCAGCTATGGTAGCCTTATTAGACCATGCCAGCAGCATGGTCTAAGAGGCTTATATCCATGCAGCACTGACGGCTGTAATGTGCATTGCACTGCATTAGACCAGAGATCAGAGTAATAAAAGTTAAAGACCCTTAGGCCTCTTTCACACATCCGTTTTTTTACCGTCAGGTGTGATCCGGCGCTTTTTGAAAAAAACGGATACGGTTTTTTAAACCGCTGGATGCGTTTTTTTGTCATTGCTGATGTCATTGCGTTGCTTCCGTTTTTTGCCGGAAATGTATATTCCGGCGGCCGGACAAAACGGTCACTGCAATGGTTTTTTTTTTTCTGCCGCACCCGCCGGATAGCGCCTGAAGCGTGTCTCTCTCTCTCTCTCTCTCTCCTCGGTCCGGACATGCGTACCTGCATTTTCCGGGTTGAAAGGTTCAGGACGGATCCGGCAAAAAACCTGATCTGTTACATCAGATTTTTCACAATCAGCGCCGGATCCGTCCTTTCCGGTTTTGGACGGATTGTGCCTAACGGCACAAAACGGATGTGTGAAAGAGGCCTTAGAGCAGGGATGTCAAAGTCAAACACACCGAGGGCCAAAAAAACAAATTTGCTACAAGCCGAGGGCCGGACTGGTTCAATGTTTATTAAAACATATCGAAATGATTGCACATAGCCTATTGAACCAAGACCTAACACAGTGTACATTATTTATGATTAAATGAATATGGCAATATTTTGTTATGGCTCTGTCAGTAACTTCAAGTTAAAACATTTTCAACAGCCAAACAGCAAGCGGGGGGCCCAGTGGCGGCGCTAACACCGCTCTCCTCCGCTAACAGGCGCCGGCAGAGGTGTATCTAGGTTTTCTGGCACCCAGGGCAAGAACTCAGTTTTGCGCCCCCCTCCACACCCACCCCCTAACCCTAATCCCCCCTTCACACTGAATAATCTCCCCTTTACACTAATAATAAATCCCCTCACACTGAATAATCCCCAACACACAGAATAATCCCCCTTACACAAATACCCCTCCACACTGAATAATACCCCTCCACACAAATAATAAATCTCCTTCACATTGAATAATTCCCCAACACACAGATTAATCCCCCTCCACACAAATAATAAATCCCCCTTACACTGAATAATCCCCATCCACACTAATAATAAATCCCCCTCACACTGAATAATCAATCCCCCAAAACACAGAATAATCCCCCTCCACACAAATAATAAATCCCCCTTACACTGAATAATCCCCAACACACAGAATAACCTCCCCTCCACACAAATAATAAATACCCCCTCCACACTAAATAATCCCCCCTCCACACAAATAATAAATCTCCTTCACATTGAATAATCCCCCAACACACAGAATAATCCCCCCTCCACACAAATAATAAATACCCCCTCCACACTGAATAATCCCCCCCACACAAATAATAAATACCCCCTCCACACAGAATAATCCCCCCTCCACACAAATAATAAATACCCCTCCACACTGAATAATCCCCCCCACACAGAATAGATCCCCTCCACAAAGAAGGAATTCCACCCACACAAGCAAACAATAAATCATCCCCCTTCTACGCTGAATCTGCAGCTCCACAGACACACGAGGCAGGAGCACTTACATCAGATCTTCTGCTCTCTTCTGCCTGCCGGAAAGTGACTTCAGCACTTGCCCGGGTGTGCCGGGTTCTGACGCCGGCCCTGCTACCGGTGCATTGTGGGAAATGTAGTGTTGGTGCGTGCAAAACACCAGCAGGCGGCTGTGGCCTGCGGGCCGGATCTAATAGTAATTAAATATCATCCAGGGGGCCATAGATAATCAATTCGCGGGCCGGATCTGGCCCGCGGGCCTTGACTTTGACATATGGGCCTTAGAGGAACTAAATAAAAAAAGCAAAAAAAAATTGTACAAATATATATATTATATATATATATATATATATATATATATATATATATATATATATATATAAAAAAATCACTAAAAAAGATACAAAAACAAAAAAATTCAAATATTTGATATTGCGCATCCATTACAACGTGGCCTATAAAACTGTCACACCAAATAACCCCTTCAGTGAAAACCATAAAAAAAAAAAACAAGATAGAAAACCATGCTTTTGCATCATACCAACAAACAAAAAGTAGAATAAAATGCAACCAAAAAGTCAAATAGAAATAAAAACAGTATCGCTGAAAACGCAATCTTGTTCCGCAAAAAAACAGTTGCCATACAGCTCCGTCAGTGGAGAAATTAAAAAGTTATAGCTCTCAGAAAATAGCGATATAAAATCAATTTTTTTTTTCTAAAAAATAGTTTTTATTGTGGAAAAGTGCCAAAACATAAAAAATTATATAAACATGGTATCGCTGTAATCATACTAACCTGAGGAATAAAGCTACAAGAGGGTAACAGGAGAAAATGGACCATACAATTTGTTGTTCAGTTTTTCCTGAGTACGATACCCCATATGTGGTGGAAAACTACTGTTTGGGCGCACGGCAGGGCTCGGACGGAAGGTGCACCCTTTGACTTTTGGAGTGACAAAATTGTCTGGAATAGATAGCCGATGCCATGTCACATTTGCAGTGCCCCTGGGGTGCCTAAACAGTGGAAACCCCTCACAAGTGACCTCATTTGGAAACTACACCCCTCAAGGAATTTATCTAGAGGTGAAGTGAGCTTCTTTAACCTCCAGGTGCTTTGTGGAGGTTTAAAACATTGGACCGTGAAAATTAAAATTTTTTTTTTTTTTTCAAAAATTGATTTAGCCCCCCATTTTTCATTTTCAAAAAAGTAACATGAGAAAATTAGCCATAAAATTGGTTGTGCAATTTTTCCTGAGTACAGATATGCCCCATATGTTCTCAGAAACTCTTCTTTGTTAATACGACAGGGCTTGAAAGGGAAGGAGCGCTATTTGATTTTTAGAGTGCAAAATTATCTGGAACAGATTGTAGATCACATGTCGCATTTGGAGAGCCGCCAAGGTTGCAGAACAGCAGAAACCCCCATAAATTACCCATTTTGAAAACTACACCTCTCAAAGAATTCCTCTAGGGGTGTAATGTGCATTTTAAACCCACAGGTATTTCACAGAATTGTATAACATTGGGCTGTGAAAATGAAAAGTTTAATTTTTTTACACTAAAATATTGTTTTAGCCCCAAGTTTTTAATTTTCAAAAGGGATAATAGGAGAAAATTGAGCACAAAATTTGTTACACAATGTCTCCTGAGTACGACTCTTCCCCATATGTAGTCAAAAACTACATTTTAGGCACAGTGCAAAGCTCAGAAAGGAAGGAGCACCTTGGAATTTTTTGCGGGCGTCATGTCACATTTGCAGAGCCTCTGAGGTGTCAGGACAGCAGTACTTCCCATAAGTGACCTTATTTTACAAACTACTCCTCTTAATGAAAATCTAGGGGTGCAGTGATCATATTGACACCACATGTGTGTCACAAAATGTTATACTATTGAGTGGTAAAGAAAAAAAGTACACTTTTACCACTATAATGTTGTTTTAGCCCAAAATTTTACATTTTCACACTGGTATTTTGAAAGTGGCAATACCCCATATGTGGCTGTATAGTACTGTTTGACCACAAGGCGAGACTCGGTAGTGACAGAACTCTGACTCTTGGAGAACAAATTATCATAGAATAGTTTCCAGACTCCACATGCAGAGCCCCTAAGTGCCAGAAGAAACAGAAACCTCCCTCAATTGACTCTATTTTGGAAATTATACCCCTCTTTTTTGACTCCATGGCGGTTTTCCAGAAACGAGCAGCAATGGATGTTGCTAAGTGAAAATGCAAATATGCCATTGCAATTACCATACATTTCCTAGCGGCATTAGATCAACGTATGATTTTTTGAGGTGCCGTTCATGCACTTTTTTTTTTTTGTGTATCCCATACATTGTAGTGCCCATACATTGTGCCCAGCTTGTACTTCTGGAGATATGCACCCTGTAAATTAAGTGGGCTCTCCTTGCTACAGTAATGCCAAACATCAAACCCAAAAGAAGAGTAGGACTATCCCACAAAGGGTTGCCTTGACGTGGCGGGATGGCTTGTACATTCTTTTGATCAAAATTATGTTTACCAAATACCCTTATTATTATTATTATTACAACTTCATGCATGTTTTGCAATATATTTTTTATTTTGTTTTATTTTAGGATATTTGTTTCTTGTTTTTTGTTTTCTCTGTTTAATGGTCATGTGTTTGATATGCATTTACATTTTGCATACACATCAACTTACTTTTTCAGTTCAGACCCAGTTTTTCATTTAGTTCTTAGTGCATTTTGTGCATATAAGGCTATGGTTCCACGGTCCGGAACCATAGCGCTTTGGACGGAGCGGAAATTCCGCTCCGTCTAAGCCCCGCCCCCTTTCTGACGCGCGATCTTTCCGGAGGTGTTCAGGACACCTCCGGAACACCTCCGGAAAGAGCGCAGGGCTACATAGCCCTGTGTTAATTCTGTTGCGGCGACGCACCGTCGCCGCAATACGCGAGGACATGCTGCGGTCTAAAAAGACGCGCCGCATGTCCGTTTACGCAGGTTTGCCACCTGCGTATTGTTACGCATGGTGGAGACGGGATTCCTTGAAATCCCCTCCACTATGCTGTAACATCTGGACGCTGCGTGTTTGGCGCTGCGCCAGCGCACAGCGCCAAACACGCAGCGTTTCCTGACCGTGGAAACTCACCCTAAGGGTGTGACCGCCCTGCTTTTGAGCTGAAAATTCCATCCTGTCTGGCCTATGCTTCAACTGGTGGGTTCAGTCTCTCTGTCCTTGTTCACATTTACGTCACTTGACAAGTGGAAAGGTTTTTAACCCCTTCACCCCAAGGGTGGTTTGCACGTTAATGACCGGGACAATTTTTACAATTCTGACCACTGTCTCTTTATGAGGTTATAACTCCGGAACGCTTCAACGGATCTTCGCGATTCTGAGATTGTTTTCTCGTGACATATTGTACTTCATGTTAGTGGTAAAATTTCTTCCATATAACTTGCGTTTATTTTGAAAAAAACGCAAATATGGCGAAAATTTTGAAAATTTAGCAATTTTCAAACTTTGAATTTTTATTCCCTTAAAACAGAGAAATATGTAACACAAAATAGTTAAGAAATAACATTTCCCACATGTCTACTTTACATCAGCACAATTTTGGAATCAAAATTTTTTTTTGTTAGGAAGTTATAAAGGTTAAAAGTTGACCAGTGATTTCTCATTTTTACAACAAAATTTACAAAGCCATTTTTTTTAGGGACCACCTCACATTTGAAGTCACTTTGAGGGGTCTACATGACAGAAAATACCCAAAAGTGACACCATTCTAAAAACTGCACCCCTCAAGGTACTCAAAACCACATTCAAGAAGTTTATTAACCCTTCAGGTGCTTCACAGGAACTAAAGCAACGTGGAAGGAAAAAATGAATATTTAACTTTTTAGCCACAAAAATGATCTTTTACAAACTTTTTTTTTATTTTCACAAGGGTAAAAGGAGAAAATGGACAGATAAAGTTGTTATGCAATTTCTCCTGAGTACGCTAATACCCCATATGTGGGGGAAAACCACTGTTTGGGCACACGGCAGAGCTCGTAAGGGAAGGAGCGCCGTTTGACTTTTTCAAACTAAGATTGGCTGGAGTTGAGATTGGACGCCATGTCGCGCTTGGAGAACCTCTGATGCGCCTAAACAGTGGAAACCCCCCACAAGTGACCCCATTTTGGAAACTAGACCCCCTAAGGAACTTATCTAGATCTTTGGTGAGCACTTTGAACCCCCAAGTGCTTCACACAAGTTTATAATGCCCGGGCATGAAAATAAAAAATCCTATTTTTTTCCCACAAAAATTATCTTTTAGTCACTAATTTTTTATTTTCCCAAGGGTATCAGGAGAAATTGGACCACATAAGTTGTTGTCCAATTTGTCCTGAGTACGCTGATGCCCAATATGTGGGGGGGAACCACTGTTTGGGCGCACGGCAGAGCTCGGAAGGGAAGGAGCACCATTTGACTTTTTCCAACCAAAATTGGCTGGAATTGAGATTGGATGCCATGTTGCATTTGGAGAGCCCCTGATGTGCCTAAACAGTGGAAACCCCACACAAATGACCCCATTTGGGAAACTAGACCCCCTAAGGAACTTATCTAGATCTTTGGTGAGCAATTTGAACCCTCAAGTGCTTCACACAAGTTTATAACGTAGAGCCGTAAAATTTAAAAATCATATTTTTTCCACAAAAATGATCTTTTCACCCGAATTTTTATTTTTCCAAGGGTAACAAGACTCCAAAAGTTATTGTGCAATTTGTCCTGAGTACACTGATACCCCATATGTGGGGGTATACCACTGTTTGGGTGCATGGCAGAGTTTGGAAGGGAAGGAGCGCCGTCTCACTTTTTCAACGCAGAATTGGCTGGACGCCATGTCGTGTTTGGAGAGCTCCTGATCTGCCTAAACAGTGGAAACCCCCCACAAATGACACCATTTTGGAAACTAGACCCCTCAAGGAACTTATCTAGATGTGTGGTGAGAACTTTGAACCCCCAGGTGTTTCACTAAAGTTTATAACGTACAGCCTTAAAATAAAAAATCCTTTTTTTTTTTTACAAAAATGATTTTTTCGCCCCCAATATTTTATTTTCACAAGGGTAACAGAAGAAATTGGAACCCAAAAGTTGTTGTCCAATTTGTCCTGAGTACGCTGATACCCAATATGTAGGAGAAAACTACTGTATGGGTGCACGTCAGGGCTCGGAAGGGAAGTAGTGACGTTTTGGATTGCAGACTTTGATGGAATGGTCTGGGGGTGTCATGTCGCATTTGGAGAGCCCCTGATACGCCTAAACAGTGGAAACCCCCCATAAGTGACCCCATTTTGGAAAATAGACCCCACAAGGAACTTATCTAGATGTGTGGTGAGCACTTTGAACCCGAAGTGCTTCACAGAAGTTTATAACGCACAGCCGTAAAAAATAAAAAATCCTTTTTTTTTACAAAAATGATTTTTTTCGCCCCCAATATTTTATTTTCACAAGGGTAACAGGAGAAATTGGAACCCAAAAGTTGTTGTCCAATTTGTCCTGAGTACGCTGATACCCAATATGTGGGAGAAAACTACTGTATGGGCGCATGTCAGGGCTCGGAAAGGGAAGTAGTGACGTTTTGGATTGCAGACTTTGATGGAATGGTCTGGGGGCGTCATGTCGCATTTGGAGAGCCCCTGATGCGCCTAAACAGTGGAAACCCCCACAAGTGACCCCATTTTGGAAAATAGACCCCACAAGGAACTTACCTAGATGTGTGGTGAGCACTTTGAACCCCGAAGTGCTTCACAGAAGTTTATAACGCACAGCCGTAAAAATAAAAAATCCTTTTTTTTTTTACAAAAATGATTTTTTCGCCACCAATATTTTATTTTCACAAGGGTAACAGAAGAAATTGGAACCCAAAAGTTGTTGTCCAATTTGTCCTGAGTACGCTGATACCCAATATGTGGGAGAAAACTACTGTATGGGCGCATGTCAGGGCTCGGAAAGGGAAGTAGTGACGTTTTGGATTGCAGACTTTGATGGAATGGTCTGGGGGCGTCATGTCGCATTTGGAGAGCCCCTGATGCGCCTAAACAGTGGAAATCCCTAACAAGTGACCCCATTTTGGAAAATAGACCCCACAAGGAACTTATTTAGATGTGTGGTGAGCGCTATGAAGCCCCAAGTGCTTCACAGAAGTTTATAATGTACAGCCGTAAAAACAAAAAAATCTTATTTTTTTTACAAAAATAATATTTTTGCCCCCAGTTTTTTATTTTACCAAGGGTAACAGAAGAAATAGGACAAATTTCACAATAACTCTTGGGGTCCAGAGTACGCTGATACCCCATATGTGGGGATAAACTACTGTTTGGACGCATGGCAGAGCTCAGAAGTGAAGGAACACCGTTTGACTTTTTCAACGCAGAATTGGCTGGAATGGAGATCAGACGCCATGTCACATTTGGAGAGCCCCTGATGTGCCTAAACAGCGGAAACCCCCCAATTCTAACTCCAACCCTAACCCCAACACACCCCTAACCCTAGTCCCAACCCTAATCCCAACCCTAACCTAATCCTAACTCTAACCCTAATCCTAACTTTAGCGCCAACCCTAACCCTAACTTTAGCCGAAACCCTAACCCTAACCCTAACCCTAATGGGAAAATGGAAATAAATACATTTTTTTTATTTTATTATTTTTCCCTAACTAAGGGGGTGATAAAGGGGGGTTTGATTTACTATTTATAGCGGTTTTTATGATTGGCAGCTGTCACGCTAAAAGACGCTTTTTATTGCAAAAAGTAGTTTTTTGCATCGCCACATTTTGAGAGCTATAATTTTTGCATATTTTGGCCCACAATGTCATGTGAGGTCTTAATTTTTGCGGGACGAGGTGACGCTTTTATTGGTACCATTTTTGAGCACGTGACATTTTTTGATCGCTTTTTATTTCGATTTTTGGGAGGTTAGAATGAACAAAAATCAGCAATTCATGAATTTCTTTTGGGTTAGGCGTTTTTATTGTTCCGCGTGTGGTAAAATCGATAAAGCAGTTTTATTCTTCGGGTCAGTACGATTATGGCGATACCTCATTTATATAATTTTTTTATGTTTTGGCGCTTTTATAGAATAAAAACAATTTTATATAAAAAATAATTATTTTTGCATCGCTTTATTCTGCGAGCTATAACTTTTTTATTTTTTTGCTGATGATGCTGTGTGATGGCTCGTTTTTTGCGGGACAAGATGACGTTTTCAGCAGTACCATGTTTATTTATATCCGTCTTTTTGATCGCGTGTTATTCCACTTTTTGTTCAGCGGTATGATGATAAAGCACTGATTTTTTGCTTTGTTTTTATTTTTATTTTTTAAGGGGTTCACAAAAGGGGTTAACTAGTGGGACAGTTTTATAGGGGGGGTCGTTACGGACGCGGCGATACCATATATGTGTACTTTTATTGTTTTATTTTTTTTATTTACAATAAGTAATGAATTTATTGGGGAATTTTTTTTTATTTTCTTTTTTTATTTTGGATTTTTTTTACACATGTTTATTTTTACTTTTTTTTACTTTTTTACTTTGTCCCAGGGTGGGACATCACTGTATTTCATCAGATCGCTGGTGTGACAGTGTGCACAGCACTGTGTCACACCAGCGATGTGACAGGCAGTGCAGGACGCTTCCTCATGCCTGCTCTCGGCAGGCACTGAGGAAGCCGCCTCCCTCCAGGACCCCAGCGCCATCTTGGATCCGGGTCCTGGGAGGGAGGAAGCCCTCAGAGCAGCGCGATCACATCGCGCTGCTCTGAGGGTCTCAGGGGGCGCGCAGGGAGCCCCCACCCTGCGCGATCCTCCCCTGTGCCTCCAGTACACCGCGATCATGTTTGATCGCGGTGTGCAAGGGGTTAATGTGCCGGGAGCGGTCCGTGACCGCTCCTGACACACAGTCACGGGTGTCAGCTGTGATGATCAGCTGACACCCGGCGGCGATTAGCTGCGCTCCCTCCGGGGAGCGCAGCTAATCGCCTATGACGTACTATCCCGTCCATGGTCAGAATGGCACGGGTTTTATGGACGAGATAGTACGTCTAATGTCAGAGAGGGGTTAATATTAGAGTAGGACTGTCCCACAAAGGGTTGCCTTGACGTGGCGGGATGGCTTGTACATTCTTTTGATCAAAATTATGTTTACCAAATACCCTTATTATTATTATTACAACTTCATGCATGTTTTGCAATATATTTTTTATTTTGTTTTATTTTAGGATATTTGTTTCTTGTTTTTTGTTTTCTCTGTTTAATGGTCATGTGTTTGATATGCATTTACATTTTGCATACACATCAACTTACTTTTTCAGTTCAGACCCAGTTTTTCATTTAGTTCTTAGTGCATTTTGTGCATATAAGGGTGTGACCGCCCTGCTTTTGAGCTGAAAAATCCATCCTGTCTGGCCTATGCTTCAACTGGTGGGTTCAGTCTCTCTGTCCTTGTTCACATTTACGTCACTTGACAAGTGGAAAGGTTTTTAATATTAGAGTAGGACTGTCCCACAAAGGGTTGCCTTGACGTGGCGGGATGGCTTGTACATTCTTTTGATCAAAATTATGTTTACCAAATACCCTTATTATTATTATTACAACTTCATGCATGTTTTGCAATATATTTTTTATTTTGTTTATTTTAGGATATTTGTTTCTTGTTTTTTGTTTTCTCTGTTTAATGGTCATGTGTTTGATATGCATTTACATTTTGCATACACATCAACTTACTTTTTCAGTTCAGACCCAGTTTTTCATTTAATGTATATAGAGAGATGCGACAGTGGTGAACCAAAAAGGTGGAACCACAGGGGTACCCAGTGTCATGACCCAGGACGGGGTTTTGTCTTTGCCCCGTCCTGGTCAGATTGGGGTTAATGGTTTCAGCCTCTCTCTGGCAGAGGGCGGCTATTTAGTTGCCAATTGACCTAGGTCTGGTGTCAGTTATACTCCTGCCCTCGGCTGAGTTAGTTGACCTCCTGTGTGCCTGTGCCTTGTGCCTGATCTTGTTGCTTGTTTGGTTTTGACCCGGTCCGTCTCTTCGTTGTGAGTTTGTCTACTGTCTTGGTACTGTGTATTTGCCCGTTCTGGTTTTCTGATCCCTTGGCTACGTTCTGGTTATTCTCTGCCTGCTCCACTTGTACTGTGTTGCTCCCTCTGTGTATGACCTGGCTATCCTGACTATCCGTTTTGTCTATGCCCCTTGGTAACTCTGTCCCGTAGTTACCCTTCTAGGAGTTTTCTTTCTGCTCATAGCTCTCTGGAGCTTAGGCCACGCCCATCAGCAGTCACGTGCTTAAGGTCCTCTGGCCTGAAACAATCTCTGTCTGTTACTGCCTTCTCTGAGAGACCTGTGGCCGGCGCCGCCCCTTGGCAGTCATGTGCTTCGGGTCCTGTTAGTCTGAAGCATGCATCTTAACCGCTACTGCCCCGCTCCACAGGTATCTTTGAGTGCAGTCTGTCTTATTCAGGACACGCGCACTGGCTCAGTGAGTAAGTGCAGTGCGGTGTTCGTGATACCCAGGTAATGAAAACAGGTTTGTTTATACTCAGTTGTTACACACAGGAAAGCTAGTACATAAATATAAATCGCCAAGAACCCATATACCAGACTACAAAGAGTCAGTCACACAAAGGGGAGGCAAGATGAACAAGTCAGAAAAGGCTGTATGCCAAGCCAAAGACGAGAAAGTATAATAAGTGTGTGCACAAATAAATCAATCAATAACCTGAGACATACCTGAGACCCAGTGGTGCCACCCACCCCAACGGGCGTTTTGGCGCTGTGCCTTCTTCTTCTTCTGTGACTCCCTCGGAAGAAGGCACAGCGCCGAAACGCACGTTGGGGTGGGTGGCACCACTGGGTCAGACGGGGGGTGGGCCCTGCTTCCCAACGGATGATACTGACACATTGATTAGAGCTATAAGGTCCACTATGGGCATTTCTGATCCCAAGTCGACCAAGACAGTTCAGGACATTATGTTTGGGGGCTTGAGTCAGAGGAAGAGGCGTTCCTTTCCGGTTAATGAAAACATCAAGATGCTCATTAATAAGGAGTGGAAGAAGCCAGAAAGGAAAGGGCCGCTACCATCTTCTTCGAAAATGAGATATCCTTTTGATGAGGAAGAGGCAGGCATATGGGAGAAGAACCCAAAAATTGACGTTGCACTGGACAAATCAGTTAAAAATCTATGTTGCCCTTTGAGGACCTAGGGACTCTAAGAGATCCTTTCGACAAGAAGGCAGAAATCTTCCTAAAACAAGCCTGGGAGTCTTTGGCATGTTCATTAAAACTGGCAATAGCTGCAACCTGCACGACAAGGTCAATAATGGTATGGCTACAAAAGCTAGGTGACCATCTGAGAAACAATACCCCAAGGGAGGAGATTCTGGCGGATCTTCCACTGTTGCAGGGAGCAGCTTCCTTTTTGGCCAATTCCTCTGCCGTCTCAGGTTAGTGGCAATATCAGCAAACCTCTCTAACGCAGCCCGTAGAGCGTTATGGCTTAAAAGCTGGCCGGGGATACTCAGTCCAAAGCTAGGCTATGCTCTATTCTGTGTGAAGGCAAATATCTATTTGGTCACGCTTTCGACGATATTCTTGATAAGGCAGCAGACAAGAAGAAGGGCTTCCCTAGTGTGTCCCATCCTCAGTTTAAAAGTTCCTTTCATAGGAGAAAGTATACCAGAAGTAGACCACCCAAGGAACAGAGCGACTGGAGAGATAAGAAACCAATGAGCAAGGGTTTCATGTTTGGGGGTTCCTCATCGAGGATCCGAAAATCCTCCAAGTGATGGGCAGTCACAAGTAGGAGGAAGGCTGTCCCACTTCCAAACTGCCTGGGAAATGATCTTTGCCAATGCCTGGGTGCTCACTATAATAAAATGAGGACTGAGACTGGAGTGTTAGATGATAGGGTGGTGTTGAGGCCAGATCCAACATATCTCCCCAAGGTGGCCTCGAAGTTTCATAGGAGTCAGGAGATAGTTCTTCCCTTCTTCTTTAGTGAACCAAGGACTGCAGAAGAACACAAACTTCACACATTAGACGTCAGGAGGGCCCTGATATAGTACCCAGACAGTACTAGGCAATGGAGGAAGGATGAGGCCTTATTTGTATCATTTCAGGGAATCAGGAAGGGATGTGGTGCTACAAGGGGGACCATAGCTAGATGGATAATGGACATCATTAGCTTTGCCTACACCTCTAGCAGTAGACCAGATCCTGGGAGTCTGAAAGCCCATTCCACCACGGCTGTTGCGACCTCCTGGGCTGAAAGAGCGGAGGTGTCCATCGACAAAATATGTAAGGCAGCCACATGGTCTTCCCCGTCTACCTTCCATAGACACTATCGTCTCAAACTATCCTCCTCTGTTGACCTGTCCTTTGGGAGGAAGGTTTTGCAAGCTTTGATCTATATAAATCTCTCAGGTGGTGCTGTCATGGGAGAAGGGAAAAAAATCTTAGTTACCGATAATGGAATTTTACAGAGCCCACGACAGCACCCTTATATTCCCTCCCCCGCTTTGTCACTTGTAGTGTGCACTGTTAAGGGTGTTAACCATAACCAAATACATTTTTCTTATGTTACTAAGGGTATGTTTCCACGTAGCGCATTCATTGTGCTATTGACGGAGCGGAAAGCCCGCTCCGCCCAAAGCCCCGCTCCCTTCTGTACGCATGGTGATACTGCATCTGTTCATTGAACACATGCGGTATCCCCGCGTCGCATACATAGACCGGGTTATTTACCTTGCGGAGACTGAGTGTCTCCGCAAGGTAAACAGACATGCTGCGTTCTAAAAAGACGCGCCGCATGTCCGGATTCGTGAGTGTGTCACCCGCATTTTAGGACGCATAGTGGAGACGGGATTTCTTCAAATCCCCTCCACTATGCTGTAACATCTGGACGCAGCGGATTAAACGCTGCGGCTGTACACAGCGTTCAATCTGCAGCTATTCCGGATGTAATACGCTACGTGGAAACATACCCTAACTGTCTGGAGGTCCTCTCGTGCTCTGAAACCAAACTGATGCAGAGGAGAGGTACCGCCTTTTTATTCAGTAGGTTTCATGTCCTGGTGGGCGGATACCCTCTCTCAGGTGGTGCTGTCATGGGCTCTGTAAAATCCCGTTATCGGTAAGTAACTAAGATTTTTCTTACTTATCATTGAAATGGATTAGATCTTACTTGTGCACCATGATACAGTAGTGCCCTAGTCCTCTCTATACTTCTTCCTCCACATTTGCAGACCCCTGCCCAGGATGTTTATTCACATCCTAATGCGGGAAAACAATATGACTCAATTATCAGATACAGGAGGAGACATCCCCAGCTGTGGGCTGACAATGAGTATCAGTCCTTTGCTCTTAGGGTACCGTCACACCCAGCGACGCAGCAGTGATCTTGACAACGATACGACCTGGCAGGGATCGTTGCTGCCTCGCTATGTGGTCGCTGGTAAGATGCTAAACAGTCAGATCTTCCCAACGACGCTGCAACGATCGGTGACCCGTAGCGACCTGTGTAACGATGTGTCTCCTATGTGTCTCAGTGCTGAGTCGCTAGCGAGATCGTTGGTAAAAGGTGTCAAACACACCGATGCATGCTACCCAGCGGGATCTCAACGACCAAAGAAAGGTCCGGGCATTTCTGACACGACCAGCGATCTCACAGCAGGGACCTGATCGCTGGTACGTGTCAAACATAGCGAGATCACTCCTGAGATCGCTGTTGCATCACAAAACTTGTGACTCAGCAGTGATCTCGATTACACTTCAGAGCTCATGTTTACCTCTGAATCATCCAGGTAAATCAGTAGTTTACTCTCTCTTCATTACATTTTCTAACTGTGTGGGAGTGATGCTTAAGGCTAAGTTCACAGTTGCGGAATTGCCGCGGAAATTTCCGCGGCAATCCCGCACTTCTCCCGCAGGAAATACGCACATTTTTTGTATGCTGATTCCCGCCAGAATAATAGCGTTTTGCAAGCGTAATTAGCTTGCAGAATGCTAGCGTTTTCCTAGCGATCTGTAGCATCGCTTGGAAAACTGATTGACAGGTTGGTCACACGAGTCACACATAGTGTTTGACACGTGTGACCAACTTTTTACTATTGATGCCGCCTATGCCGCATCAATAGTAAAAAGATCTAATGTAAAAATAATAAAAAAAATAATAAATAATGATATTCTCACCTTCCGGCGGCCCCCGCAGCCTTCCCGCCTTCAGCGACGCTCCCGGCAACTCCCGGTCCCAAGAGTGCTTTGCGACAAATCACACCGATGACGTAGCATCTCGCGAGACCGCTATGCCATCTGGGTGATTCTCGCAAAGGACTCTTGGGACCGGAAGTTGCCGGGAGCGTCGCTGAAGGCGGGAAAGCTGCGTGGGACGCCGGAAGGTGAGAAATATCATTATTTTTTATTTTAATTATTGTTTTACCAGGGATATGGTACCCAGGGCCTGGAGGAGAGTCTCCTCTGCTCCAGACCCTGGTTACCATCCGCACATGAACCGCTTACATTGCCCAAGGTGGGCATAGCCACATGCGGAAAGTAAGCGGTTCAATGCATTCCTATGGCGGCGGAATCACCGCGGTTACGCTAAATTAATGAACATGTTGCTTTTTTTTCCGCAAAGCGTTTTTTTCGCGGAAAAAAACGCAACATGTGTACAAAACATGCGGAATCAATTAAAACGTATAGAATGCTTAATGCTTGCGTTTTGTTTGCGGTTTAACCGCGGAAAATAGCGAAAAAACCGCGAAAAAAAACGCAATTATTCCTGATCGTGTGCACTTAGCCTAAATGTTAGTAAGAACTAGGGGTTAAATATGAGGAAGTGTGGCTGCAGAATTATATAGACTACATACAAAGTTTCTTTGGAGTCTGTTCCATCTGAGACAGATATTTCTTCCTAGGAAATTTAGACAAAACAATAGATCTTTAATTGAAACTTACAGATATAAGTAATTTCTGTGTATTGGATGTGTTAGGCCTCTTTCACACATCCGTTTTTTGCCGTCAGGCGCGATCCGGCGCTTTTTCAAAAAAACGGATCCGGTTTTTTAAACCGCCGCATGCGTTTTTTTTTGTCATTGACTATCATTGACTATCATTAGCGCCGGATCACGCCGGATGTCATTGCGTTGCGTCCGTTTTTTCCTGATCCGGCGGAAATGTACATTCCGGCGGCCGGACAAAACGGACACTGCAACGTTTGTTTTTTTCTGCCGCACCAGCCGGATGCGCCGCTTTGCAACAATACAAGTCTATGGTGCCGGATCAGTCTTTTGTGCAATCCGGCAAAAGACTGATCTGGATTCTGGAAACCAAGGTCTTTCTCTCTCCTCGGTCCGGACATGCGTACCTTCATTTTCCGGGTTGAAAAGTTCAGGATGGATCCGGCAGAAAACCTGATCCGTTGCATCAGTTTTTTCAGAATCAGCGCCGGATCCGTCCTTTCCGGTTTTAGACGAATTGTGCCTGACGGCACAAAACGGATGTGTGAAAGAGGCCTTAGACAAGAGCTGAACTGTCACGTCTAGACAACTCAGAGCATCTCCAAAACTGCAGTTCTTGTGGGGTAATTCTGGAAATCAGTGGATATTGTCTTTCAAAAGTCACCCAAGAATGGACAGTCTGTGAACCAACAACAGAATGATGGGATTCCTAAACTCAATAATATGCATCCAATCCATTGAGGCTCACCAAAGATCTGCTTCTAAAATGTGGTGCCAGATGCCATGAGACACACTAAAAGTGCCACAGACCCTTTGGTGTCAGGAGGGGGAAGCTACAAAAGGTGGTTTTACTGTTATGGCTGATTAGCGGATATATAAATATATGTTGAATTGACAGAACTATTTAAGAAACAAATTGTTCAAGAAAACATGTTCAGTTCATGTGAAGCATTGGGCTCTATATTAGCATAGTGTCTCTTTAGATAGTGCTTCCTTGCATTCATCAGATCATGAGTTCCAAGCCTATCAGTGGCAAGATATCAGAATTTGTATATCCTATTTGATCTTGTGCTTGCGTGTGTTTTCCATTTGTAAGTATCTGACATAGTGAAATTAGAGACTTAAAGGGTATATCCGGGTCTTTGTGAAAAACAAAAAATATGCCTACCTACCTGCCTGTTGAGCACGGCACCATTCTTCCCCAGCATAGAATGATCACAGATCACTCCTGCCAAGGATTCAGCTGCCTCTGCTGATATGATAGAGCGTAACTTCAGACGTCATTCTGATTGACAGCCGGCTTCCCCAGTTAGGCTGCGGGAATCCGTCTATCAGACAATGGAAGTCCTGCACTGTCAGCAGAGGCAGCTGAATCCTTGGCAAGAGCGATCTGTGACCTCTACGTGCTGGAGAAGAATGGCGCTGTGCACAACAGGCAGGTAGGTAGCAACTTCCTACCTAATTAGTGCTTAGGCACATTTTTTGTTTTTCATAAAGTCCCGGATATACCCTTTAAGCTCTCCATACGCTCTAGAGCTGGCTGAACCACAGGTATATCTATTTTTTCTGGCACCTAGGGAAAAAATTCAGTTTGTACCCCTAAAGCATATATGTGATTTGCACACTTAGTCACTTGCCGACGAGCTGCTAGCCCTAATTCCTCATATGGTGTCTTCAAATTTCTCCCACTCACCATATTGTGCCTGCTTCTGTCCCTTCTTTACTCCCCAAACTTCTGCCTTTAAATTATTCCCCCGTTACTCTAAATACCCCCGTCACGGTAAATCCCCCTCAGGCCCATTACAGTAAGTCACCCCCACACACAGTAAATACACCCCCACACACAGTAAATACACCCAACACATAGTAAATATCCCCCAAGCAGTAAATGACCCCCAGCCCCGTTACACTAAATCTCTCCTAGCCCCATTACACTAAATACCCCAACACAGTAAATCTCCCCCAGGCCCGTTACAGTAAATCTTCCCTACTCACAAGTAAATACCTCACGCCCACACAGTAAATACCTCACCCACACACAGTAAATACCCCCCACACAAGTAAATACCTCCCCATGCAGTAAATTCCTCCCCCACGCAGTAAATACCCCCATGCAGTAAATACCCCACACACACATAGTAATTACCCCCCAAGCAGTAACTAACCCCATCCCCGTTACGCTAAATCTCCCCCGTCAGTTCCACTAACGTAGAGCACTTATCACCAATGGTCTCTGTGCTGGCGAGTGATGTCAGCAGCATGATCACATGACCTGATCACGCTGCTGATGTTACTCTGACCCGGTGGTCAGAGCTTCAGTTGTTCTTGCGTCTGTCAGCTTGACAGCCAGCTCAGAGAACTGTCGACTCCCAGTCCGAGGGGTGGCAGAATGCAGATGCCAGAGGACACCCTTTGGACCTCCGCATTAGGCAGCTCGACTACGCCCCCTTACTGGCTGCGTCGGAGGCTCATGCCCTGGCTGTGCCACCCCCCCCCAGATACGCCTCTGGGCTGTACAATCGTCTGAGAGCTTTCTCGGCTGATTCTCCCATACAAAGGAACAATAGCTCTGCTGAGCACTCCTGTGTTCTCTAAAAGAGCTGCTGTCAGACATGACTAGTGGCTGCTTATCTAGCCTTAAGGATATGCCACACTAAACGAGATCGCTAACGAGATCGCTAATACGTCACTATTTAGCGATCTCGTTAGCGACGTCGTTGTGTGTGGCATGTAGCAACGATGTGGCCCCTGCTGTGATGTCGTTGATCGTTCTGGACCGTTTTTTGATCGTTGGCATCCCGCTGGTGAGCCTGAATCGTTGTGTTTGGCACCTTTTGTGAACGATGTGCGACGTCGTTGACGACGCATTAGTCAGCGGCGCAGGCGGGACTGGGTTTTCTTTAGTTAACGCCCTTCAGCTCCTATTGGTGACCACAACATCACCTCAGCTATAATAACTGCGCCCCCATCCATTGTTTCCAGAGCGCTTTGTGGGTGACCAACGGTGCTTTGTGCGTTGTTGCGAGGATAGTATCGTGTGTCGGAGTTTTGCGATCCTGTTTGTGGCGCAGTGGTGGGTTTTGCGATCCTGTCTGAGTCACTAGAGCGTTTCATCTTTCCCATTTGGATTTGGATCTTCAGGATATTTGGATTCAAGGTACATATTGTTTGTGATGTTGTTTGATACTTTTTTTACCTTATTTTTTTTTTTTTCGTCTGCTTTATTTATTTTACACCCCCCACCATTTTAGGCATTTGTAAACTGTATTTTAAATGTTAACTGAAAAGTTAACAAACATTTTTTTTTTTTTTATATATATTTTTTATTTTATTCTTTATTTTATTTTGTTTAAACACTTTATTAATAGTAATTAATTAGTAATTAACTTTTCTCTTCTTTACCGTACAGGTTGCACATAATGAACCTGACCACTGCAGACCTTGTGATTGTGGCAGTTGAATTATCAATGGAGGCAGATCGACAAAAGAGGCGCGGGTGGAAGAGAGGCGCTCCAAACGAAAGCGTCGCATGTGGACCAGAGAATGGCTGGAGCAGAGGTCCAAATTCACCCACATGCATCTAGTGAGGAAGTTGCAGGAGAAGAATCCGCAGGATTTCCGGAATTATCTACGGATGTCGGAGGATTCATTCAAGCTCCTACTGGAATGTGTGAGGCCACTCATTGAACGGCAGGATACACGGATGCGTGCAGCTGTTTCAGCAGAGGAACGTTTGGCAGTAACGCTGCGATTTCTGGCAACCGGACGTTCAATGAAGGATTTGCAATTTTCTGCTGCAGTTTCTCGATCGCTGCTTGGAGTACTAATTCCAGAGACATGCAACGCCATCGTCCGCAGTTTACGGAGCTACATGCCATTTCTATTATTACAAGGGCTACTTCAGCATGATCCTCATGGCCCTTGTTAATGCCAATTATGAATTAACGTTGATGTTGGCATTAATGGAAGGGTTTCTGACGGTGGCGTTTTGTAGCACACGAGTTTTGGTGAACGGTTTTTGAATAATAAACTTAACTTGCCAACCAACATGGACACCACCGCCAACCTTAACTTTGTGTTTGTGGGTGATGAAGCCTTCCCCCTTTATGAGCATCTTGTGAAACCATACCCACAAAAGACTTTGACAGGGGAAAGGCAGATTTTTAACTACAGACTGTCTAGGGCACGGCACGTTGTTGAGAATGCCTTCGGCATAATGGCCAACCGCTTCAGGGTTTTCCACACTCCAATCAACATGAAGCTGGAATCCATAGACTCGGTGGTGTTGGCCTGTTGTGTGCTGCACAATTTTCTACGAAAACGCGATGCTGGTACTTACAGTCCGCCAGGCTTCATGGACTCGGACAGCAATGGTGACGTGGTGCTTGGAGAATGGCTTGACAATGATCCCGCTATTGCAGGCCTTCAACCTGTCAATCAAGGCAGGAGCAAGGACGATACGAAGGCCGGCCGAGACAAGTACTGCCATTACTTTAATGGGCCTGGTGCAGTGAGTTGGCAGCATCAGATATAGTTTGCTTTTGAAAATGTTTTACTTTTGTCTTTTTTTAACAATCTTTTTATAATAAAAATTTTTTATTTTAAAAATGCATTCGTGTTTTTTTTTCAATTATTTTACCAATATGGGAGAAGGGATAATGATGGGTGAGATGTGGGGAGGGAGTAATGGGGATGGCAACGAGACATGTTACCATGCTGCTGTATTTTTTAAAATCTTTTCTAATGTTTTTTTGTTGTCTATATTTTTTTTTTTACATTGTATCTACTTGTCACACACGGGGTCATGGGAGTACCATCAGTCATAGGAGTTCATTGTTAAAAAAATAAAAAGAAAAAAATTTCACAAATTTACAATTATTTTAAAGGCCCATGGTCTCACTAGCGTTCAAACCTTATAATTAAAAATAACACATAATACACCACAGCTGCATATATAAAGTTTAAATATATAATATATATTTTTAGTCATATATGAAAGATTAAAAAATTGTTATAAATATATAAAAAAAAATTTGGGAGGTAAAGGTCAACATTCACCAGGGAATCCTTTGTGTCACACTTGAGTTCTCAAATCCGACGCAAGACGCCACAGCGATCGCAAGGTGACGATTCTCGCATGGTGCCCCAGCTATTCACAGATATGCGACGCCACTGTGATCGCAAGGTGACGATTCTCGCATGATGCCCCAGCTATTCACAGATATGCGACGCCACTGTGATCGCAAGGTGACATTCTCACATGGTGCCCCAGCTATTCACAGATATGCGACGCCACTGTGATCGCAAGGTGACTATTCTCGCATGGTGCCCCAGCTATTCACAGATATGCAACGCCACTGTGATCGCAAGGTGACGATTCTCACATGGAGCCCCAGCTATGCACAGATATGAGACGCCATTGCGATCGCCTAGCTTGGAACCATCATCTTGCGATCTCAACAGCATCTCATATCTGTGCTTGGCTGGGCGCATGGCTGCTGCGGCCACTTTGCGATCGCAATACCGTTTTGCGTCGCGAGTGCGGCCGCACGTAATGTGTGCACACTGTGACGTCATGGCGCTGGCGTCGCCCAATGCGGTGTTTTGTAATGGCGGCGAGACAGCGCGGGGCTAAGTGGACGGATGAGGAGGTCCGTTTTTTAATAAAAAAACGGACCAATGGGACTACTACTGCAGGCTACCTGTGGCTACCGGGGCCTGGAGAGGCGCTTTAATGTGCGGCGGACCACCACCCAGATCCGCAAGAAGCTGGCGGACCTTCACTACCGCTCCCACGAGAGGGTCGCCAGTAGGGTTGAGCATTCCGATACCGAAACCCGGTTCCGATACCTGAAATCCAATGTAAGTCTATGGGAACAAAATATCGGAATATTTTTAATTCCGATATTTTGTTCCCATAGACTTACATTGGATTTCAGGTATCGGAACCGGGTTTCGGTATCGGAATGCTCAACCCTAGTCGCCAGCATCCGGGCCCAGCTACTCAGGCCTCTGAGTGAGTATTGATGAGGGTATCTGGAGAGGTTATGTTTTGTGGGTTATCTACCTATATCAATGCACCCGCAGTGATGGGAGTACCGTCAGTGATGGGGCAGGCAGTGATGGGAGTACCAGTCGTGAGGGGGTTTACAGGCATAGATGGAAGTACTGGCAGTAACGGGAGGACCCGTAGTGATGGGAGTACCAGCAGTGATAGGGCAGGCAGTGATGGGAGTACCAGTCGTGAGTGGTTTAAAGGTATAGATGGAAGTACTGGCAGTAACGGGAGGACCAGTAGTGATGGGAGTACCAGCAGTGATAGGGCAGGCAGTGATGGGAGTACCAGTCGTGAGTGGTTTAAAGGCATAGATGGAAGTACTGGCAGTAACGGGAGGACCAGTAGTGATGGGAGTACCAGCAGTGATGGGGCAGGCAGTGATGGAGTACCAGTCGTGAGGGGATTTACAGGCATAGATGGAAGTACTGGCAGTAACGGGGTTAGTAGAAGGAGTATTTGACTGAATTGTATATTTTATTTACAGCACCACCTTCACCAGCTGCTGCGGCTCCACCGTCCCCAGCTACCCCTCCACCTCCATCACCTGCCCCTCCACCTCCATCACCTACCCCTCCACCTCCATCATCTCCGTACCTGTCTACCCCTTCCCCGGCAGCAACCCCCCCTCCACAGTTGGGGTCATCCAGCCCTTCTACTGGAAATGGATTCTCTCCAGTGTCACCCCGTGACACGGATGCAGGCTCCCCATCAGGTAATTTACGCACATTATATAAGCTTCAGACAAGTTTGAGAACTTTGTTAGGTCTTATGTGTAATGGCTGTTGTGATATAATTTTTTTTCTGTGTTTCCCTAGCCGGCGGAGCAACTGGTTCTGGGTGGGCGGTCAGCGGGTCGCCTGACGAAAACCATAAGTGTTAATAAACATAACATGTACATGTTGATGTTGCAACAGAATTCACTATTAACTGTTACCTCTACCTCCACAGAAATCCCAACTGCCCAGGACCTGTTGCTGTCACACCGCCGGTTGATGGCGGCAATGAACAGTGCGGTGTCAGCGATGCACACTGCCATGGGAGCTCTGCATCACCACGGGGTGATGCTGGAGAGGCTTGTGGCAGGAATGCGGGGCCCACTATAATTTTTTTTTTTAATTATTTTGTAAATATTTTGTTTATAATTTTTTATTTTATTATTATGTTATTGTATTTTTATTTACATTTTATTTATTTACAAAAAATATATATATATGAATATAATATATATTATATATTTAACGTTTATCTACGCAGGTGTGTTGTATTCTTTTTTAGTATAAGGTTTTAGCGCTAGTGTGACCAGGGGCCTTTAAAAGAAATGTTAATTTTTGAAATTTTTTTCATTTCATTTTTTCCCTATGATGGAACTCCTATGACAGCTGGTATTCCCATGACTCCGTGTGTGACAAGTAGATGTAATAAAAATACAAATTTTTAATAGTTGTCAACAAAATTGTTGACATTAATAAGAATACAAGACCACAATTCATTAGATAAATAAGATTTTTATTAAAAAAGGTAACAATGTAAAAAAAATATAGACAACAAAAAAACTTTTGTAAAAATTTTTAAAAACTACAACTGCTGGTAAGATGGATCGTTGCCATTACCACGTTGCCTCTGCGGTGTATAAAAATAAGGTGGAGCAACAACGTTTTGGTTTGGTGGATTTATCCCAATTGGGTTCGGCACAGGATTGTGCGGCCATGAGTATTGCGGGTACTGCGGTCTTGGCATGACTACATAATTGTTATCCAGGTTTCCTAAAGATGCTTGAGTCAGGACCTCAAACATGAGTCTCTCTGCATGAATCCGCTGTACAGGATCCAGTGTAGGTAGCTTCTCATTAGCGAAGTAAGCAAAGCCAGTTATTTTTGTTTGGTCTTTTTCCGCTGTAAGCACTTTTTTGGCAATTTCAACCAATTCTGGAGTAGCCAAGGTGGGAGCCTTCCTTTTTCTGCCAGAAAATGTAAGCCGGCTCCGCACAGATGAGGATGGTGGCTCAACTGCTTCTTCGTCTTGGATCAACGCCATGCTGTCTTCTTCAGTTGCAGGTGTGGAGACAGCCTCTTCTGTGTCCTGCATGAACAAAAAACAAATGGTAAATCACAAAGAAAAAGAAATTTATCTTCACACTAGAACACCCAAATACAGCAAAAATGTGAAAACGACACTTGTAAAGACAAAGAAGTTTATCTTCACACTATAACACCCATATACAGCAAAAATGTGAAAACGACACTTGTAAATGGATAGGCCTCAACTGTTTAGCTACATAAATTATCAGTACATGAAGGGATATATTCTGCCATTTTATCTACATTTCACAATTATATTTTTAATTTCAAGTCCACTTTGGCATGTACATTAAAATGTGTTTTAATACAAAGGTACTTACATGTATGACAGGGGAGTCCGGCTGGATCACTGGGTCTAGATCCAACATGGATGTTGCTTGTCTCGGTACTTCTTGGTCCCTTGTGAAAGAGAACAGCTCAAAGTACCACAATTTGGGGACATACACATCTTCGGCCCCGGCTCCAGATTTTGTAGAATTTTGGACTTTAACTCTTTTTTGTAAACAGTGCGGAGGGCCTGAATACGTTTTTTCACCGATGACTCATCCGCTGGTTCATCGGGGTTACGGTTCTTGCACAGCTCCACCAATTTTTGGTACGCGTCCTTCTTTTTAAGCCTGTTGCTGTAATCAGCCGACTTTATTTTCCACAGGCAAGGCATCGAGCGGTACATCTCGATGAATTCCCGCAGAAATTCATGCTTATCGGCCATCTGTAATAAAAAAAGGATTATGTGAGAACGGCAGAATGGTTAAATAAAATGCTTACATAGCTACAACATAGAACACAGCAGGGAACATAAAATGGTGGTTGTGGGTGCAGCAGGAGAAAACAATGGCAGACCAAAATAAAAGTCATAGATGGACAATTACGGTAAAACCAGCAGGGATCATAAAATGGTGTGGTGGGCGCAACAGGAGAAAACAATGGCAGAGCTAAATAAAAGTCATAAATGGACCACTATGGTAAAAACAGCAGCGATCACAAAATGGTGGTTGTGGGCGCAGCTGGAGTAAACAATGGCAGAGCTGGGATCATAAAATGGTGGTGGTGGGCGCGCCAGAACAAAACAATGGCAAAAAAAAAAAAATTCATGGACGACAATGGTTAACAACAGCTGGGATCTAAAAATGGATCTGTAAAATTTAAAAAAATACCTACCTTACTTGTTTGTGATCCTGAAAAAAAAAAAAAAACGCAATAGAGGCACAGACTGGATCGCAGCAAAATGAAATAGAGGCACAGACTGGATCGCAGAAAAAATCAACGGCATAGACTGGATCGCAGCAAACGCAAAGGTGGCACAAACTGGATCGCAGTAGCTACAATGGCTAGCAGGATGTACTGGAACGATGCTGTAGATTTGAAAGAACCGCTTCTGCTCAAGAGCAATGGAAAGGAGCGCTGATACGTCGTCTTTTATGACGCGGTCATCCAATCACAAAGTGAGAGTTGTGATAAACAGTCATGACATAAATAGTGACCACCAATCTGTGCTGAGGGGCGTGGAAAAGGTTGCGCTCAATCACGCCTATCGAGGTCGTGATCTTTCACAATACATGCCGTGTGGCACGTCCCAACGACCACCAAAGTCGTTAAAGAGATCGCTGACCGCTGATGCGTCGTTAATGAGATCGTCCAGTTTGGCAGCTACTAGCGACCTTAAGGCAATCACACCAACGATCTCATTAGCTTGCGTCGTTATCGTGATCGCTAGCGAGATCGTTTAGTGTGGCAGTACCTTTACTCCCCTGACACTCAGCTGTTGGAGACCCCCATACACATCACACTGTCAGATGAATCTGTCAATATCGGCAGATTCATCAGACGTTAAGGGTATGCCACACTAAGCGAGATCGCTAGCGAGATCGCGCAAGCGACATCGATTTTATGATGCAGCAGCGACATCGTTAGCGACGTCGCTGTGTGTGACATGTAGCAGCGATGTGGCCCCCGCTGCGATGTCGCTGATCGTGCACAAACGGTTTGGGCCGTATTTTGATCGTTGGCGTCCTGCTGGTAAGCCTGAATCGCTGTGTTTGGCAGCTTTTGTGAACGATGTGCGACCTCGTTGGCGACTCATATGTCAGCGGCGCAGGTGGGACTAGGTTTTAACGCCCCTCAGCTCCGATTGCTGGCCACATCACCTCAGCAATAATAAATGTAAACGGAAAAAAATTAATCGGGGCAAACGCAATAGCAGCACAAACTGTCACTTTGCGATCGCAATGGCGTGTCATGTATGTGTGGCTGGGGCGCCTAGCTGGGACCTGTAACTTTGCGATCACAATGGCGTCTCGTGTCTGTGTGTTGTTGGGGCGCCTGGCTGGGACCAGTCACTTTGCGATCGCAATGGCGTCTCATATCGGCGTGGCTGGGGCGCCTGGCTAGGACCTGGAACCTTGCGATCGCAATGGCGTCTCGTGTCTGTGCGTTGTTGGGGCGGTCACTTTGCGATCGCAATAGCGTCTTGCGTCGCAAGTGCGACCAGTTTATGGAGTACGTACGTCGTGACGTCACGACGCTGGCGTCGTTCATGCGGCGTTATCAATATCTAGAGACTATGGCGGCAAGGCAGCGTGCAGCAGCCTGGGGGGACGCAGAGGTGCGTTACCTCATTAATAAAAGTGATGCATGGGACTATGAGTGCAGGATCCCGACGGCGCGTCCCATGCATCACAAAAAGGCAGTCCTGCGCCAAGTCTAGAGGGGCCTTGCTCGGCGGTTCGGGGTGGAGAGGACAACCAAGCAGATAAGAAAGAAGCTGGCGGACCTGCGCTACCGGTCGAGCGATAGGGTCGCCAGCATCCGTGCACAGCTTCACAGGCATCGTGGTGAGTGTTGGTGAGGGTATCCGGAGAGGCTAGGTTAAGACTGTGACGGGAGTACCAGTAGTGATTGGGTTACAGGCATTGACGGAAGTACTGACAGTGATGGGGTTACGGACAGTGACGGGAGTACCATTAGTGATGGGGTTACGGACAGTATAGTCCTCCATACAGTATTATGGGCACCACATAGTGCGCCATACAGAATGGGCCCATATGTGCTCCATATGATGCTCCATATATAAATGTGATGTCCCATAAATAATGAACTCCATATGATGCTCTAGTATATGATGGGCCCCATATATAATTCTCCAGTGTATAATGCTCCCCATATATTGCTCCAAACATTAAATACAAAGGAAAGACCTCTCCTCGCTGGGCACTGCTCTACTCTGGACTTGTCAGGAAATGCAGAAGATGTCACAGCGGTTGAGCAGGGAGAGGTGCTCCCGTGTGCGCCAGGTGCTGACGCCGGCCCTGCAGGCAGTGACGGGAGTACCAATAGTGAGGGGGTTACAGGCAGTGACGGAAGTACTGGCAGTGACGGGAGTACCGGCAGTGATGGGGTTACAGGCAGTGATGGGAGTACCAGTAGTGAGGGGGTTACAAGCATTGACGGAAGTACTGGCAGTGACGGGGTTAGTAGAAGGATTATTTGACTGAATTGTATTTTTTATTTGCAGCACCTCCTTCACCAGCTGCAGCTGCACGACTGTCCCCCGCAGCGCCATCACCACAGGCATCACCGTACCCAGCTACCCCTTCACCGGCAGCTACCCCCCCTCCACTTTTGGGGTCATCATCCCCATCCCTCCTAGGATTCTCTCCAGCGTCACTCCATGACATGTATGCAGGCTCGCCTTCAGGTAATTTACGCACATAATATAAGCTTCCGACAAGTTTGACAACTTTGTTAGGTCTTAAAATGTGTAATGGCTGTTGTGATATATATATTTTTCTGTGTTTCCCCAGCCGGCGGTGCCACAGGTTCTGGCTGGGCAGTCAGCGTTTCATCCGGAGAACCGCAGTCGGACGAAAACCATAAGTGTTAAACAGCAAACATGTAACATGTACATGTTGATGTTGCAACAGAATTCCCTGTTAACTGTTACCATTACCTCCACAGAAATCCCCACTGCCCAGGACCTGTTGCTGTCACACACGTCGGCTGATGGCAGCAATGCATGAACACGGGGTGATGCTGGAGAGGTTTGTGGCTGCCCTAGAAAGGGTGGACAGTCGTTAATTTTTTATTTATTTTTTTTTTATTTTTTTTTTATTATTATTTGTATTATTTTTTTTTTTTTATTTTTTTATAAACAAAAATATATATGACAAAAATATATATTATATATTTTAAGTTTATATACGCTGCTGAGGTGTATTATTTTTTATTATAAGGTTTTAGCACTAGTGTGACCAGGGCCTTTAAAAGAAATGTTGTTAATTTTGAAATTTTTTTCATTATATTTTTTTTACCAATGCTGGAACTCCTATGACTGCTGGTACTCCCATGACCCCGTGTGTGACAAGTAGATACAAGTAGATGGAATAAAAATACAACATTTTAATAGTTGTCAACAATATTGTTGACATCACATAAGAATAAAAGACCACAATTCAGGAGATAAATAAGATTTTTATTAAAAAAATGTAACAATGTAAAAAAAATATAGACAACTAAAAACGTTAGAAAATATTTTAAAAACTACAGCTGCTGGTAACATGGATCGTTGCCATTACCACGTTGCCTCGGCGGTGTATAAAAATAAGGTGGAGCAACAACGTTTTGGTTCCGTGGATTTATCCCAATTGGGTTGGCTCATCCGCTGGTTCATCGGGATAACGGTTTTTGCACAGCTCCACCAGTTTTTCGTACGCGTCCTTCTTTTTCAGCCTGTTGCTGTAATCCGCCGACTTTATTTTCCACAGGCAAGGCATCGAGCGGTACATCTCAATGAATTCCCGCAGAAAATCATGCTTATCGGCCATCTGTAATAAAAAAAGGATTATGTGAGAACGGCAGAATGGTTAAATAAAATGCTTACATAGCCTACAACATAGAACACAGCAGGGATCATAAAATGGTGGTGGTGGGCGCGGCAGGAGAAAACAATGGCAGACCAAACTAAAAATCATAGATGGACAACTACGGTAAAAACAGCAGGGATCATAAAATGGTGGTGGTGGGCGCGCCAGAACAAAACAATGGCAGACAAAAAAAAAAAAAAATTGAAGGACGACAACGGTTAACAACAGCTGGGATCTTAAAATGGATCTGTAAAATTAAATAAAAAAAAATTAAAAATTAAATGTGAAAAAAAAAAATACCTACCTTACAAGATTGTTTGTGATCCTGAAAAAAAAAAAATCCGCGGGAAACGCAAGAGCGGCACAAACTGGATCGCAGAAAAAAACAAAACACAATTTCAATAACGTCACAGACTGGATCGCAGCAAACCCAGTAGAGGCACAGACTGGATTACAGAAAAAAAAAAAATCAAAAACGGCACAGACTGGATCGCAGCAAACGCAATAGTGGCACAGACTGGATCACAGTAGCTGCAAAGAAGGCTAGCAGGACGCACTGGAACGATGCTGGAGATTCGAATGAACCGCTTCCGCTCGAGAGCAATGGAAAGGAGCGCTAATACGTCGTCTTTTATGACGCGGTCATCCAATCACAAAAGCGAGAGATCTGTGACATAAACAGTCATGACATACAGTGACCACCAATCTGTGCTGAGGGGCGTGGAAAAGGTTGCGCTCAATCACGCCTATCGAGGTCGTGATCTTTAACAATACATGCAGTGTGACACGTCCTAAACGACCGCCAAAGTCGTTATACAGATCGCTGATCGCTAATGTGTCGTTTGAGATCTTCCTGTTTGGAAGCTACTAGCGACCTTAAAGCGATCACACCAACGATCTCGTTAGCTTGTGTCGTTGTCGTGATCGCTAGTGCGATCGCTTAGTGTGGCAAACCCTTTAGTCTAGTGTATATGGGAGGGCTTAAGGATCATTGTGGATAGGCTGGGATGTGTGTACAGTGCTGACATTAGCCTCAGTAACAGGAAATAAATTCTAAATATTACTAATCCAATATTAGATTCCATTTTCTGGATATAGCCTAGGTCAATCAACCTACTGTACTTCTCAACTCTGTCCCCTTTATTTACATTCCGTTCCCTCTTCCCATTCCCCATCTTTGTATTTTTTTCTTTGCTGCTGCTATTTATCTTGTTAGTTGAATATCTTGAATAATAAACCAGAACAAAGACAAGAATGATGAAAGCCATCCTTTTACACTGGTATTAAAGGCTATACAAACTTACATGTTTGCACTGTGTACAAAGCTATTGCTACTGATTTGCACTGATGCTTGTTAATGATAATACATCTACTATTAATAGTAATGTAATAATAATCTCTTATATAAGAATGATAAAACAAAATAAGGCAACATACTCTATTTAAAGGGTAGAAGGAAAACATACTTGTTCATGGATGGTAGATTCCGCTGAACAACCTTTTATGATTCATCTCATGTCATTTATTACTACACGGCCGGACTGGCCAACTGGCAGTTCTGGCAAATGGCAGATGGCCCGGGACGGCCGTGGGCCGCATTACCTGCTGCGCTGGTAGTACCCCGATAGTACCATTAACAATTGTTACGGAGCACAGAGCCACAGGCTTCATCACTTACTCAGCCGGACAGCGGGTATTTATTCTGCCTGGGGCCTGCTGGGGGCAATTGTACCCAGGTGACGTCGATGGTGAGATAACATCACTTCATTGTACCACCAGTGTCCTCTGAGAGATGGGACAGAAGAGGAGACTGATGCGGAGGACGAGGAGACAGTATTAGGTGAGTAAATGGATTTTTTTTTATTTTTGAAGGATGTGGGGGACCATCATATTATATAGGGGCTGTTTGGGGGACCATCATACTACATTGGGGGCTGATTGGAGGGACCATCATACTATATAGGTTCCTTTTTGGGAGACTATCATACTATATGGGAGGCTGTGAGGTGCACCGCGGTACTATATAAGGTGCCGTTTGAGGGGCCATCATACTATATAGGGGTCTGTAGGGGATCTTCACAGTGTGTGGGGGCTGTGGTGAACATTAGACTGTGGAGTTCTGTGGGGTACATTATACTATGTGGGGGGCTGTGGTGACCTTCATACTGTATGGGGTGATTAAGGGGCACATCAAACTTAATGGCGTGGTTATGGGCACATCATGTTTATATAGGAGTCTGTGGTGCATATCATGCTGTATATTGGGGGCTGTGGTGAATACCATAATATATGGGAGGATTTGGTGAATATCTTAATATGTGGGGTGCTGTGGGGCATCATATTTTGGTGATAATACTAATAATAATAATATGGGGATACCATAGTGGGTGAGACCACTTAGTGTCACGGGGTTACCGCAACAGAGAGGTGCTGTCAGGACCCCATGACTGATACACTGGTCAGTGCACGGGTCCTGATTCAGGTCGGACACGACGAGGCTGCGCCGAGCCCGGAGGGAGCTGTAGGGTAGACGCGACCGCCAGCCAGCAGGACCTGCAGCGTGTGACTGCAGGAGATGAACCAGGGCGGGGCCAGCCACTACACTCCTGAAGGGAGTCGCTGAGCGTGGCGGGGACCTGCTGGAAGGCAAGGTTGTCAGGGGCGCCGATGAGCGCTAAACAGGAGGGAAGTCAAAGTTAGGCCAAGAGTCAAAACCGTGCGGGCAATCAAAGTATAAGGGGTGTAGACAGGAGATTAGTCAGGGACGTAGCTGAAGTAGGAAACCAGGCGAAAACACACAGTACCAAATCAGAAGACAAGAAAACAACGGTAAACGGACCGGATCAAAAGCAATGGATCAGATAACAAAGCAGGCACAAGGCACAGGCACTCAGGGGTTAACTAAGTCAGCCAAGGGCAGAAGTATAACTGACAAGGAGTGTAGCTCTACAGCAGTCATATAAAGCCCTCCCAGAGCCAAGGAGAGGCTCCAAGTATTAACCCCTGGAGCATCGGCCCCCAGATTCCAATGTGGGCTAAACCCGTAGTTGACCAGAAATTGAGACATACTGGTGGACTGACTCACCCGTTTGTTAAAAGCGAATTCAGCCAAGGGCAACGCATCACACCAGTCCTCCTGCCTAGTCAAGGACAAACATCTAAGAATCTGTTCCAAGGACTGATTGGTGCGTTCGGTCTGCCCATTACTCTTGGAGTGGTACGAAGAGGAGAAAGACAAAGAAACACCCAATTTCTTACAGAATGCCCTCCAAAACTTAGCCACAAACTGCACACCTCTGTCAGACACCACATTCATGGGTACCCCATGCAAAGGGACCACTTGTACAAACAATCTGGACAAGGTTTCCGCTGAAGGTAGTGCAGCCAAGGGTATAAAATTAGCCTGTTTAGAGAACCTGTCCACCACAACCCACACCACAGTGTTACCCCTGGACGGAGGGAGGTTGGTGATGAAGTCCATGGACAGGTGAGTCCATGGCCTATCATGAACTGGAAAATGCACCAGTTCCTTGGTCGCCCGGCCATGAAAGCCCTTGGAAGGAGCACAGACCCCACATGCAGATACAAATTTTTTAATATCCGAACCCAATGAAGGCCACAAAAACACTCTAGCCACCGCTTTAAGTGTAGCAGAAATGCCTGGATGAGCACTCAACTTGGATTCGTGAAATTCCTGAAGGAGCCTCTGCCGAAATTTTTCCGGGACAAACAATTTACCCCCCAGCTTGGAAGCAGGAGCAAGAGACTGAGCCCCCACAATCTCTTGCTCCAACTCTGATGATATACCTGCTACCACTACCCCAGGATGAAGAATGGAGAACGGCAGCTCGGGGGGAGACACAGGATCAAAACTTCGGGAAAATGCATCCACTTTAACATTTTTGGATCCAGGACAAAACGTAATCGAAAACTGAAACCGAGAAAAAAAAATGACCAGCGAGCTTGTCTGGGAGTCAGTCTTTTAGCAGACTCGATGTATGCCAAATTCTTATGATCCGTAATCACAGTGATAGGATGAGCCGCTCCCTCCAAAAAATGCCTCCTTTCTTCAAAAGCCAACTTAACCGCCAGAAGTTCTCTATTGCCCACGTCATAATTTCTCTCGGCTGAAGAGAACTTCCTGGAGAAGGCACAGGATTTGAGGTTGGTCAAAGTAGCAGGTTCCTGGGACAACACTGCCCCCACCCCCACTTCATAGGCGTCCACCTCCACAATGAATGGTTTGGATGGATCCGGCTGTACCAGAATCGGAGCAGACATAAAACATTTTTTCAATTTCAAAAAGGCTTCCTTGGCAGCCACAGACCAATTTTTTACCTCCGCACCCTTGCATGTAAGATCCGTAAGTGGCCTAATTACCTGTGAAAACCCCTTAATAAACTTACGGTAATAATTAGCGAACCCCAAGAAGCGCTGGAGTCCCTTGACATCTCGGGTTGGACCCAGTCGGAAATAGCCTGCACCTTCTTGGGGTCCATGCGAAACTCTTCACAAGACACAATCAGGCCCAGGAAAGACAGCTCCTGTACAAAAAACAAACATCTCTCCAATTTAGTGAACAACTGATTTTTCCTGAGTCTTTGGAGAACCGTTCGCACATGCTGTAGATGAGTGTGACTATAAGGGGAATACACCAAAATGTCGTTCAAATAGACAACTACAAAACTGCCTATAAAGTCAGCGAACACTCTATTAATGAAGTTCTGGAATATGGCAGGAGCATTTGTAAAATCAAACGGCATAACCAGATTTTCAGAGTCCCTCCGATGTGAAGAACGCAGTTTTCCACCCATCCCCCTCCTGGACCCTTATCAAATTATAGGCTCCCCGCAGATCAAGTTTGGAAAACCACTTGGCCTCCGACAACTAGTTACACAAATCAGGAATAAGGGGAATAGGGTACGTGTTGCTTACAGCTATCTTGTTGAGTTCCTGAAAATCGAGGCATGGCCGTAAACTGCCATCTTTTTTCTTTACAAAAAAGAACCCTGCCGCCACGGGAGAGACTGAAGGATGTATATGCCCTTTGCGGAGACTTTCCACAATATACTCCTTCAAGGCCAAACATTCCAAAGTTAACTTAGCCCCAGGAATTAACTCAATAGCACAATCAAAGGGTCTATGTGGCGGTAAGACCCTAGCCGTGCTTTCGGAGAACACGTCCTCAAAGTCCTTCAGGTACTCTGGAATACCTTCCAGACCTCCAGGCGGGGCCAGCCACTACACTGAGGGCACCGCTGAGCGTGGCGGGGACCTACTGGAAGGCAAGGTGGTCAGGGGCGCCGATGAGCGCTAAACAGGAGGGAAGTCAAAGTCAGGCCAAGAATCAAAACTGTGCAGGCAATCAAAGTACAAGGGGTGTAGACAGATTAGTCAGGGACGTAGCTGAAGTCGGAAACCAGGCGAACACATACACAGTACCAAATCAGAAGACAAGAGAACAACGGTAAACGGACTGGGTCAAAAGCAGGTGATCAGACAACAAAGCAGGCACAAGGCACAGGCACTCAGGGGTCAACTAACTCAGCTGAGGGCACAAGTATAACTGACAAGGAGTGGAGCCAGACAGCAGTCATATAAAGCCCTCCCAGAGCCAAGGAGAGGCTCTAAGTATTAACCCCTGGAGCACTGGCCCACAGATTCCAAACAGACCATGACAGGTGCCAGAAAACCGCAGCATCTGATTGCTCCTACTCCTGCGCTGAAAAGAAGCACTTCTTCTTTTTAAATAGTGTTCTTTTTTTTTGACAGTACAGGGTTAATCGGCTATGTTGTGAGCTCTGGGAGTCTGGGCTCTCAGCTGTGCACTGTTAGCCACACCCATCCCCTACATAATCTGGGTCCTGACTGATACATATAATCAGAGCTAGCTAATGGTGCATGGCTGGGAGGATAGTTATTCATTGGTTATATGAGAAGGCATATGGTGAGTTTGTCAGTGACTGTTGCTTGGATTTGTAAGTGTGATAATTCCCTTTCCTTCTCCTACTTTGGTTTTTACCCCATCCTCCACTCCCCGGTGCATACCCCTGTTATATGTGAGTGAATATTTGTATGCCTGGTATTTTCAGTTGCCCTTGTTTGTGTTGGCTTGTTCGTCTGGTTGGTGTACTGCCGTGCACATCTGCCCCCTTCTTTCCTGGGTGTGGAAGGGTACAGACAGAGGGCGGATACAGGAGATAAGGCAAGGTATGTGGCCCCGGCTACCTCACCTTCAGAAGTAACCCAGGGAATAAGGCGAGCTAGGGCGCCCCTTAACATTAGGGACAGGGAAGGAGCCCCTGGTTCCGGGTCCCCCAACAACCGAGTCATGACACTTAGGGGCTTTAGTAGAGGGAAAATAAATGTAAGTGCTGCAATACATATCCTTTTCCGTTTCTTAAAAAGTTGTGAGGTATGCCTTTTTTGACAGACGTGATAGGACTTCTTCTATGGGACCTGTTATTTCTATGTACGCCCCTGCTCCGGAACATTATTACAATAAAGAGGCCCTAAGGATCATTATTATAAGGAGGCCCAACCAGGGAGTCGTTATCATTATGGTGAAGCAAGGAGGCATTATTATTATAAGAAAGCTGTTATGCCACTGTGTTTGTGCTCTGCTTACCCGGCATTACTCTGCATATCTCTGCTTTAACCCTTCGCTCTACTCCCTCTAATGAGCTGGAATGCTGTTGTCAGTTACCTGTATGGATGCTGCTCAGTTCCCGGCTCCGCTGCGTAGCCGCACATGCGTGAGTGTCTCCGCTGCGCTGCATGACCACCCATTTCTGCTACTCTGTGCTCAGCTTGTTATTCGGTGCAATCCCCGGCCATCTCCAGTTCTACCCGGCGCGGCTTACACCAGACCGCTTGGGTTCCTTTTTAGGTCGCTGCCAGATGTCTGGAGCCCAATGACCGTGGTCTCTTGTCCGGAGCCTGATGACCACTTCCAGATGTCCGGATCCTATCCTACCCTGCCCGATGCCCGGAGCCTGCCGATTGCTGCCAGTGGTCCGGAGCCTGACGACTGCGGCCTCATGTCCGGAGCCTGATGTCCGCAGCCTGATGTCCGGAACCTGTCGATCGTTGCCAGATGTCCGGAGTCCGATACCAGTGTTCAGATGATCTACCTGAGATCCGAATCCCAATGTCCTGATGTCCTACCTGATGCCTGGCTTGTGCCATGATGTTCCGATGTCCAGTCCGTGTTCCGATGTCCAGTCCGTGTTCCGATGTCCTGCCAGTGTCCGGATGTCCAGTCCGTGCTCCGATGTCCTGCCAGTGCCTGGATGTCTAGTCCCTGGTTCTGGTGGTCCAAGTTGTGCTCTTGAGCCGGTCTGGCTTGTGTTCCTGGATGGATTCCTTCTTTGTGGTTTCCGGGAGTCTCCAGCTCTGTTCTCCGGTGACGGTCCCGCCAGTGAGTCCTGGACCTGACCAGCCGATGCCCGGTGCTGTAGTGCCAACGTTCCTGGACCTGTGCTATCTGTGTCTTGCTTATGTTCTGATGTACTGCCGGTTCCCTGGGGTCTTAACCGTGGTGGCTCCTCCCATAGTCTGAAGGCTGCTTAAGGTCAGTGTCTGATGTTCTCCTGCTGTGCCAGTGCTGCGCCTGAGGCCTGAGAGAGGCCATCCTAGTATGCCGTGCCAGATAACCTTGGACTGCATCAACCTGTGATGACCCTAGCCATCATCTGAAGTCTGCCTGAGGTCGGTGTCTGATGTCCTCCTGCTGAGCCTGTGCAACGCCCAAGGCCTGAGAGAGGCCATCCTAGTATGCCCATGCCAGATAACCCTGGACTGCATCGACCCGTGATGCCCTCTTGCCATCGTCTGAAGCTAGTCTGAGGTCGGTGTCTGACGTTCTCCTGCTGTGCCTGGGCTACGCCTGAGGCCTAAGAGAGAGGCCATCCTAGTATGCCCGTGCCAGACGACCCTGGACTGCGTCAACCTGGATGACCTCTTCGCCTGTCAACCTGAGATGTGTTTCCTTCGTGATGTGCATAATCCGGAACCTGGTGTTTTGATGTCATTTGCTTTATTTAAGTAAACTTTATGTTTCTTCATACCTGAAGTTGTGCGGTGGCTTTTAGTCCTGCATATGGCCATCTTGTCCACAAGCTCAGCTGCCACAGACCCCGGTCTCTACCCTTCCCTAGTCCAGGTAGGCCCGGGTCCCCCCTGTGGTCCAGTGGGTCCACATTCCACGATCACCTGGGAAGCTTACCCCGTCATCGTTATGGTTCGACGACATGGGAGCGTTGGCTGGGTAAGCCTTGCTGCATCCCCAATTGTAACAGGAAGCTCTGGCCATGGACTCCGCTGAGCCTATAAAGACTGCAGACATTTCCGAGCCCGCCTGGTAAGAGGAAGAGATGGCTCGGATCCCACGTAGTAAGTAGACTAGATTGCTCTATCCCTTGCTTGTTCTTGTTTGGGGATTTTTTTGAGCGTTGGACTCTGCTGCTACTGTGTGAACTTTGGAACTTTCCGCCAAACCCAAGCTAATTTTCTGTGGATTTTTTTTTTTTTGCTTGGGTCTTCAGAAGACAGGACCTGAGGAGGGGATACTGTAATGCCGCTGTGTTTGTGCTCTGCTTACCCGGCATTACTCTGCATATCTCTGCTTTAACCCTTCGCTCTTCTCCCTCTAATGAGCTGGAATGCTGTTGTCAGTTACCTGTATGGATGCTGCTCAGTTCCCGGCTCCGCTGCGTAGCTGCACATGCGTGAGTGTCTCCGCTGCGCTGCATGACCACCCGCATGTGCAGCCCCTGCTACTGCTGTGGAAGCTACCCACGGGTTGCAAGGTCCTCTGCAGTTGTGCATGACTTACCACGTGTGTTCACGCTTCTGTGGTACCCAAGGAGTTCGGTTGCCACAGTGACCTTGCCTCCCTCCAGGGGAGAGTGATGTCATGTCTGAAAGCAAGGAAGGATCCCTTTAACATTTAACACAGCATACAACACCTTTCTTACTCCAGACCAGAAGGGGGAGCTCTAACGCCTGATTTCAGGAGAGCTCTTCTAGAACATTCTGGCTGGGGGAGGAGTTAATGAGTCTGGCTGGAGGGACGAGAGAGGAAAGATGTGTGGAGACAAGCTGGGGGAAGACAGGAGCTATAGCAGAGCTCACCCCCAGGTCTGAGAGCCAGAGACCGGACTCCGGAGTCCGAGGTTGAGTGGGTAACTAAACTCCCAGCAGCAGAATCCAGAGGGCAGGAGACAGCAGGTTCTCTGCCCCAACTAAGACTCAACTGCACAGCAGCAGCACATGTGAGCCAGAGACTCCATAGACGAGTGATTCCTGAAGCAGGCTATAGTTGCCTGTTATGAGAGTGAAGTTCTACTTAGACAAGAAACAGAGAGAGGAACTTGGACAGAGCTTACAGCAGCAAGTGCCTCAGAGAACAGCGCTAGAAAGGAGACCTCACATCCCACCTGAAATAAGGGGATTCCAAATTGCTTTTAGGCCGACCAACTCCAGCACCATCTGTACTCAATGCCCTGGATACTTTGCCTGCAAAAACTATGAGTAAAGCTTTGGAAACTGATCTAACTGTGTCCTCTCAAGGTCTTCCTGCAAACCACACTCCACTCTGCTACATCTCCCAGCACCATTACTTTCTACAATATCTCTTTCTGCCCTGAGACAAGCTTCACTTGTGAGAAGCTATTCCAACTCTGCTGCATCACACAATCAGTCTCAGAGGATCTGCACTGCAGCGCTGGTCACCTCTGACCAGATACCACAGGTGGCATCACGAACACCTTACTACAAACTCTATCATACCCTGTAAATATTCCCCTTTTATTGGACGCCCAGGGCCACGGACCGGGTCACTGCCGCTGTGACTCTTCCCCTTAAGACACCGGCCCGGTACCGAGTATCCGTTCCCTGGCGGGCGATCCATTTTGGCGTCACGAACAGGATATCGAAGCCCGGTATCACCGGGTCCTGTGTGCCTATTTTGAACTGTCTAGTGTGCCAGAGACTTTGCTGAAAGTTTTGTGTGATTGCTGCCATTACAACACCACGAGGCGTGCAGGGAGAAGAGAGGCGTGTCATCGTGGGCGGAGCCAGAGTGAGAGCGCGCGAAGAGTGAAGTGCTGCGCATAAAAACGGCGGCTGGCAGAGCACAGGGAGCTGAGGCCTGGAATCCAGGCCCGCACCACTCACTGCGCCGGCAGAGCAATAGCCTGGTAAGCCAGTGGAAACGCAGAGCCTGGCTAAGATTAACTAGGGGGGGAAGAGAATGTCTCATGCAGGAGAAGATATTTTGGCGGACGCAGCCACAGCCCCCATAGCGCTGCAAGATGTAGAGTCAGGTGCAGCCGCAGCTCCCATAGCACAGCAGAATCCAGCAGCCAGCGCAGCCACAGTCCCCAGAGCGCAGCAAGATCTGGTGACCGCCGCAGCGGTCCCTATAATGCCGCTCTCAATGCAATATATACCGGGAGCGGCCTGGCTACCACAATACTCAGGGGAGCAGTATACCGTGAGCGATTTCAGGGAGAGACTGTGCAGTTTATTTGATGTATACCCCCTGTCTGTAAACCAAAAAGTAAACATTCTCATTGGACAGTTAACTGGTGCAGCGCAAAGAAAAGTTAAGTCATGGCAGCACGCTGATAAAGAGACTGTCAAGCAAATTCTGGCTAAGCTGAGGAGCACCTTTGACACCTGCACTACAGCAGAAATAAAGATGAGGTTCTTTGGGTGCAAACAAAGGATGCAGGACAGTATACGGGACTATGCTCAACCTTCAGGAGGCACTGCGGGCGATAAAACAGATTGACCCAGACAGCGTGCAGGATGGAGACAGATTGTTAAAGGAGCAGTTTGTTGAGGGACTTCTGTCCAGCACCCACAGATCACAGCTGCGCATCATGGCCCAACAAAACCCTGACCTGAGCTTTGCAGACTTTAAAGACAGGGCTATCCGGGCGTTACATGAACCAAATGTCAGCCGTACAGCGCCCCTAGGCGCCCAGTCATTACATACCACCAGGAGGCGGCATCCTTCCCTCAGGCTCTCGCTGCGGCTGACGCACAGACCCTGGATGATGACCCGTCTGCAGAGCAGTGTCTGCAGGTTCAGGAGCTGACCAAAAGTGTGGCTGCACTAACCAAAACCGTGCAGTCCTTGCAAGTGCCCCAAATGGAGAAAATAGAGTTAGCCTCCAGTCTAGATGACGTCCCGTGGCGATGGAAGAAGAGGATCCCGCCAATCAGAGGGAGGGACAACCAGTGGGCCCTGGCATCTGGGGGGCCCTGGCACCTGCTGGCATACAGGCGCCAGTTGCCTAGGGCCCCCGCTGCTCCAGGGGCCCCCAGCCGGTGGCGTGTCGCTAATAGCGGCACACCACGCAGCTGCCATGGGGGCCCTGTGCCAGCGGAGCAGCAGCGGGTGACAGGAGGCAGGAGCCCCTGTCCCCGCTGCTAAAGAGAAATGAATATTCACTGCTTCCCACGCCCACATGGGCATGGGAAGCAGTGAATATCATTACTTACCTGTCACCCGCTCCAACCGCTGAGCGCCGCTGTGTCCTCGGGCCCTCTTGCTGCAATGTTCAGGCAGAGGCCGCGATGATGTCATTAGTGAGCGCCGTGCCCCCTGCCTGAGCATTCACTGCCGGAGGACCAAAGACAGCGGCGCTCAGCAGTGGACCCGGTGACAGGTAAATATCACAGGTGCCGGGGCCCTGAGCCAGTGGTGACACCGGCACCTGTCACCCATAGCGCGCCGGTGTCCCCGCCTGCTCAGGACACCAGCACCTGGCCCCCAGCGACGAGAGGTGAGTATGTCTTTTTTTTTTTTTTGCAGCATCTATGGGGGTACAGTCTGTGGAGCATCTATGGGGGCATAATCTATGGGGGCATAATCTGTGGAGCATTTATGGGGGCATAATCTATGGGGACATAATCTGGAGCATTTATGGGGGCATAATTTATGGGAGCATAATCTGGGGAGCATTTATGGGGGCATAATCTGTGAAGCATCTATGGGGGAATAATCTAAGGAGTGTTTATGGGGGCACAATCTATGGAGCTTCTATGGGGGCATAATCTAAGGAGCACTTATGGGGGCATAATCTATGGAGCATCTATGGGGGCATAATCTATGGAGCATTTATGGGGGCACAATCTAAGGAGCACTTATGGGGGCATAATCTAAGGAGCACTTATGGGGGCATAATCTATGGAGCATCTATGGGGGAATAATCTAAGGAGCATTTATGGGGGCACAATCTATGGAGCTTCTATGGGGCACAATCTATGGAGCTTCTATGGGGGCATAATCTAAGGAGCATCTATGGGGGCACAATCTATGGGGGCATAATCTATGGGGGCATAATCTATGGAGCATCTATGGGGGCATAATCTATGGAGCTTCTATGGGGGCATAATCTATGGGGGCATAATCTATGGAGCTTCTATGGGGGCATAATCTAAGGAGCATCTATGGGCATAATCTAAGGAGCATCTATGGGGGCATAATCTATGGAGCATCTATAGGGGCATAATCTATGGGGGCACAATCTATGGAGCTTCTATGGGGGCATAATCTAAGGAGCATCTATGGGGGCATAATCTAAGGAGCATCTATGGGGGCACAATCTATGGAGCTTCTATGGGGGCATAATCTAAGGAGCATCTATGGGGGAATAATCTATGGAGCATCTATGGGGCATAATCTTTTGGGGCATAATCTATGGAGCATCTTGTGGGCATAATACATGGGGCAGCATATGGGGCATAATCTCATTTTCCACCCTAGGCTTATACTCGAGTCGATAAGTTTTCCCAGTTTTTTGTGGCAAAATTAGGGGGGTCGGCTTATACTCGAGTATATATGGTATCTATCTATTATCTATCTATATATATATATATATATGTATATATATATATATATATATATATATATGTATATATATATATGTATATATATGTATATATATATGTATGTATATATATATATATATATATATATATATATATATATATATAGCATTATACCCTATGAGGGGGGGCAGCATTATCCCCTATGAGGGGGCTGCTTTATAATCTATGAGGGAGGCTACCCCAACTCCTGCTACATAATTAAGACATGTACTACTGTTATGTTTCGGTAGCTGAGGAGTGCAGGTAAAAAAGGCAATACACCAGAGCAGTTGGAATCTATGAGATTGCAGTACCCTGACTAACCACCACAACTAGAGGCAGCCGTGGAGCGTTCCTACGTTGGTCCTAGACGCCTCGTCACAGCCTGAGAAACTAACTACACCCAAAGATAGAAACAGGAAAGCTATCTGCCCCGGAGCAGAACCCCAAAGATAATAGAAAGCCCCCAAACATGTAATGGCGGTTAGACAAGATGAAATACTGACACAGAAAGAAAATAGTATGAGCAAACGCTGGGGCCCAAACTAACTAAATAGAAAAGGATAGGAAGGGCACCTACCGCAATCCCAGAAAACCCTGAAAGGCACCAACTCCACTAATTTCAAAAACACCCGAGATCACACGACCTCCTCCACCTAAACTAGTTCTCTGGTGTAACAAAATCAAAACAGCAGCCACTGAAAAAACTGGATAAAGCAAAAGTACAAACATCAGTGGCTGAACAAAACTGAGAGGGCAGAAGCCCCCGGAGGGGACCCTGAAGGCCCCCACAGAAGTGCAGGACAAAATGCAAAAATATAGCACAAACACAAAAGAAGAAAATGTCTTATCTGTTAGCAGGAGATGCAGACACGACACAGCAGGCTACAAGGGAAACAGGAATAAAGGATCCAGACCAGAACAATTGATCACCGGCAACCCTGATGGGAAGGTGACTCCCTTATATAAGACCAATCAGTAACACCTGATTCCCAGTCCTCACAATCTTCACTGGACAGACCAGCACCGCTTGTAACCACCAGAGGGAGCCTCTGCTCAGAACTCATCTCAAACCCATTCACAACATACTACCTTATATTATACCCTGATATTAGTGTGTTTTACTGCACAATTTGTGGTCTTGTATTTATTTCTATGTAGCTACATAGTGGGCCCCAAGAATGATTTTCTCTGGTGGGCCCAAGGTGTTCCAGTGCAACGCTGGGGACAACGATCGCTACGACCAGGACGGATGTCCCATTTGCCGCAACTTGAGAAAAGCAGGGCACATCGCAAGGTTCTGTTTATTTAAACGAGCGACCCCTGGGGCAGAGGGCCAACCCCCAGGATTAAGACGACCAGGCCCACAGAACTGGCGAGCCAAGTACGTCGGAAGAAGACCGTTCCTCCCAGTTGTGATTGACGGCATCCCGATAAACGCTTTGCTGGACACTGGCTCTCAGGTGACGACTATGCCATATATTCTTTACAAACAGTACTGTGCTGACTATGATCTTACTCATGGCCCAGATGATGAGCTGACAGTAGTTGCCAGCAATGGTCAGCCTTTGCCACAGAAGGGGTATAAGGAGGTGACCATTAAGTTGGGGCGAGTAGAATTAAAAGCCCAAGGTATGATAATTGTAGACATTGATCGACGAGAATGTAAAACAATGATGACCTTAGGTACTAATGTGATAGAAAATTGTCTTGCCGAGGTTATTGTTTTGTTGCAACAGGTAGCCGAAACTGCTGGTTCCAGTGAGCAACGGGTCCTGCAGAAGGAGATCAAGGCCCTGATGCAAAGACAGCAGGTAGAGCTGTCTGGTGAAGAAGTCGGCAGTGTCAGAGTGAGTGATGCATTCCCCATTGCAATACCCCCAAAAAGTGAAATGTTAATTTGGTGTCGGGCAGCCATAGGCCTCAGAGGAAGAGATTACCAAGCCCTGGTAGAACCAGTGTACTCTGATAGTAGGCCCACTATCCTGACAGCCAGAGGGGTAGTTGATGTACGCAAGGGAGAGTACCTGTACGCATCTTAAATTGTGGGGAGGAGGAGGCCAAACTACCTCGGTATGCCACCGTTGCTAAGCTGTTTACTGTCAATAACAACGCAATTCAGACAGCAGAGCCCTTGTCCAACCAGGCGGAGGACAATGACTCTGCAAAACAGCTGGAGGATTGGTGTCAGCAGCTGCACGTAGGCACTGACTCCACCCTTCCACACCAAAAGAATGGGGTTTACCGAGTGGTTCAGGAGTTTGAACGGGTATTCAGCAAACACCCTTTAGACTTTGGGCAGGCAAAAGGGGTCCAACATCATATCCCCACTCGAAATCATCCGCCCATTAAAGAAAGGTATCGGCCTGTACCTCCAAATCACTACCAATGTACCAAGAGTATGCTACGAGAGATGAAGGAGGCTGGGGTGATCAGAGACAGTTGTAGCCCCTGGGCAGCTCTACTAGTCCTCTTTAGAAAGAAATATGGTACAATGAGGATGTGTGTTGATTACGGAATACTTAACAGCATTACCCACAAAGATGCCTATCCGTTGCCTAGGATAGAGGAATCACTAGCTGCACTGAGAACCGCTAACTATTTCTCTACCTTAGATCTCACTAGTGGGTATTGGCAGGTTCCCGTGGCAGAGGCAGACAAAGAGAAGACCGCCTTTGCAACACCAATGGGCCTCTCAGAATTCAACTACATGCCGTTTGGGCTTTGCAGCGTGCCAGGAACGTTCCAGAGGTTGATGGAGTGCTGTCTTGGACACATGAACTTCGAGACGGTTCTGTTGTACCTAGATGACGTCTTAGTCTTCTCCAAGACCTATGAGGAACATTTGGAGCACCTGGCCAAGGTGTTCGAAGCCCTGTCCAAATTTGGCCTAAAGGTGAAGCCGTCCAAATGCCACTTCCTGAAGCCCAAGGTGCAGTACCTAGGCCACGTACAGAGCGCAGAAGGCGTGGCACCAGACCCTGACAAAGTTACTGTTATCAAGGACTGGCAGAGGCCCAGCAACATCCATGAAATACGCCAGTTCTTCGGGTTGGTAGGCTACTACCGAAGGTTCATCAAGGGCTTCACTGAAATAGTCGCACCTCTGCAAAATCTCCTTGTGGGCCAGCCCAAGAAGGCCAGGAAGAAGAGTTCTTCATTTGATTGGAATGAACTGGAAAGATCCTTCACTTGGTTAAAGATGGCTCTTACGGGGGATGAAGTTCTGGCCTACCCAGACTATAACCAACCATTCATCCTCTATACTGATGCCAGCAACGTTGGACTGGGAGCAGTGCTGTCACAGGTACAGAAAGGCAAAGAAAGAGTGATCTCCTACGCCAGCAGGAAACTTCGTCCCACTGAAAGGAACCCTGACAACTACAGCTCCTTCAAGCTGGAGTTCCTCGCCATCGTCTGGGCTGCGACTGAGCAGTTCAAACACTACCTAGCTGCGGCAAAGTTTACCATCTTCACAGACAACAATCCGCTGACTCACTTCGAAACCGCAAAGCTAGGTGCGCTGGAGCAGCGATGGATGGCCCGGCTGTCCAACTATGAGTTCACAATCAAGTACCGAGCGGGACATAAGAATGCCAATGCTGATGCGCTGTCCATAATGCCCAACTTACCAGATGGGGGAGAAGATCTGGACATACTCGTAGAAATAAAGTTACCAGCCTTTCACCATCCAATTGCAACCCAACGCGCCCAAGGGGTGAAAAACAAGCGCTACATCACGAAAGAGGCTACATTAAACCCATTGCCTTACCATGAGTGGGCAGAAACACAGGATAGCGACCCAGCAGTTTGCCTGGTAAAGGAGCTACTGGCACAAGGTGACTCGCGTCCTGGTTCAGATGCTCCACAAGAGACCCAACAGTTGTGGAAGGAAAAGGGCAGACTGTTTATCTACGAGGGAAAACTGTGTCGGAGGAGTGTCAACGCCAGAACTCACGAACTGGTCTGGCAGGAGGTAGTCCCGAGGCGAGATGCATCAATGGTCCTGGAAGCGTACCACAATGGGGCAGGACACTTCGGATGGAAGAAGTTGGAGGTCCTACTGCGCAAAAGATTCTACTGGATTGGTATGAGGAAGGCCATTGAAGATTGGTGTCGGGAATGTGGACCATGCAACTTGCGCAGAAAGGACCGCAACAGCCAGCGAGCCCCGTTGCAGCCAATAATCACCAAACAGCCGCTTGAATTGGTAGCCTTGGACCACGTGAAGCTAACTCCAAGCCGGTCAGGCTATGTCTACGCCCTCACCATCGTTGATCATTACTCAAGGTTCCTGGTAGTCGTGCCTGTGAAGGACCAAACAGCAAAGACAGCGGCCAAAGAATTTCAAAAACACTTTTGTCGACCACATGGTTACCCTGAACGAGTGCTTACTGACAAAGGCCCAGCCTTTGAAGCAGAAGTGTTCCAGGAGTTCTGTAACATGTACGGCTGCAAGAAAATCAGAACAACGCCGCACCATCCACAGACAAATGGCATGTGTGAGAATATGAACCAAGTGGTAATTGACCTCTTGAAGACCTTGCCTCTGGAAGAGAGAAACTTGTGGCCAGAAAAGTTGCCAGATCTGGTGGATCTCTACAACCACATTCCGGTAAATTCTACCAACTGTACACCAGCCTACCTAATGAGAGCAAGACCTGGCAAATTACCAATTGATTTGAACATGGGTGTCCTGACACCTGAGGTGAGGTCACCAGATGCAGACTGGGATACCGAGCGGCAGCAACAGTTCCGCAAGGTGCAAGAATGTGTAGAGAAGAGTTTCTCAGGCAAGACAAAAACAAGAAAGAAATTACAACCAGCATGCACCTGCAGTTCCCTTGTCACCTGGAGAATAGGTACTGAAAAGGAAAAGGCGACTCCACAAGCTTGACGACCAGTAGGAAGCTGAGCCATATACCATTATGCACTTGGACTTCGACAATACCAAGGTGTGCCTTATCAGTAAGGATGGAGGAGAAAACTCCACAGCAGTGTCCAGGGATCACCTAAAACCGTGCCCTGACCAGTTAAAGGGAAAGATTGCAGATAAGGACATTCCTTCGTCAGTAGAAAAAGTGGAAGAAAAGGTCCGCACTGTACTTGGCGAGTTCCCATCGAACTGGACAAGAGTAAACCAGGCCATAGTAGTGCCCGTCTTGACCTTTTCCCAACCGGCAGTGCCTGAAAGAGAAGTGACTCGGATCAGCCTGAAGAACTGCCAGTTCAAGTGCCAGAAGCCACACCTGCAGTGGAACGTGAAAATCTGCCCCCTGCTAGCAGTGAATCTGTCACACCCACAGTGAGCCTAGGAAATCGCAGAAGGTTACTGCCCAGCTTACCAACACACATACTAGACTAGGCTAGATCACTAGAGACACCTGTACTGCGTAAATCAGTCCATAGTACTAGAGGTCAAATCCCAGCCAGGTATATGGACTAACATGCTACTGTATTAGTATTGTAAATAAGTTAATGTTCCTAATTGCAACTATTAAGCTTATGTGCCTACAGAGACTACTGTAAGAAGTTTTAAGCATTCTTATTTAATTCTTTAAATGGACGATTAGGTCACTGGACTCGTAGTGACCAGGACAATGCCTGTAAATAGTTAATATTAATGACTACAGAACAAAAACCGTCTGGCATGGCCGAAGACGTGGTCCAAAAGGGAGACCAGCCATGCCTTGTAGCCTGCCCAAGGCCTTCGTTGAGGGTTTGAGATGGGTCCCTCATACTGTACTTTGTAGGGTGAAAAAGGACACCCCATTTCAAGACTTCACCAAAAATGTATATATTTGATGTTACAATTCTTGTAAATAGTTATAATATGTTTTCTTTCTCTTTTATGTTTCCTCAGTCCAGGAGTACTGAATTGTACTAGGGGGGAATGTGGCACCCCAGGATTTTGGTTGCCACAGTGACCTTGCCTCCCTCCAGGGGGGAGTGATGTCATGCCTGAAAGCAAGGAAGGATACCTTTAACAGGTAACACAGCATACAACACCTTTTCTGACTCCAGACAGAAGGAGGAGCTCTAACACCTGATTTTCAGGAGAGCTTCTCTGGAATATTCTGGCTGGAGGGACGAGAGAGGACAGATGTGTAGACAAGCTGGGGAAAGAGGGGCTATAGAGAGCCGATCCCCAGGTCTGAGCGCCAGAAACCGGACCCCCGGAGTCCGAGGCTGTGTGGGTGAATTAAAGTCCCAGCAGCAGAATCCGGAAGGCAGAGGACAGCAGGTTCTCTGTTCCAATTAAGACTCTTCTAAAAAGCAGCAGCACATGTGAGCCGGAGACTCCATATCAGAGTGATTCCTGAAGCAGGGTAGAGTTGCCTGTTATGAGAGTGAAGTTCTACCTAGACAAAAGACAGAGAGAGAGAGGAACTTGGATGGAGCTTATAGCAGCCAGTGCCTCAGAGAACAGCGCTAGAAAGGAGACCTCACATCCCACCTGAAATAAGGGGATTCCAAATTGCTTTCCGGCTGACAGACTCCAGAATCATCTGTACTCAGTGCCCTGGATACTTTGCCTGCAAAAACTGCAAGTAAAGCTTTGGAAACGGCAATTGACTGTGTCTTCTCAAGTCCTTCCTTTAGCACACACTCCACTCTGCTACATCTTCCAGCACCATTACTTCCTATACCATCTCATTGCCCTGAGACAAGCTTCACTTGTGGGGAGCTATTCCAACTCTGCTGCATCACACCATCAGTCTCAGAGGATCTGCCCTGCAGCGCTGGTCACTTCTGACCACACAACACAAGTGGCATCACGAATACCTTACTACAAACCCTATCATCCCCTGTAAATATACCCCTTTTATTGGACGCCCAGGGCCACGGACCGGGTCCCTGCCGCTGTTACACATCCCTTCAATACACCGGCCCGGTACCGGGTATCCCACTGCCCTGGCGGGCGCACCTGCTGGGTACCCCTGTATGGAGATGCGCCACCCCCCAGCTTTCTTAGGGACCTCTCGACCACCTGGTACCTTTCTAGGAGGCTCACCAGGTCATCTGCATTCCGAGGGTCTACCTGGGCAACCCAGGTCTGTACTGGCCTAGGGAGGAAGTTAATAAATCTGTTCATGACCACCTGCTTAACCATCTGGCATACTGCCGGGCATCTTGTAAGTCCAAGTCAAAATCAGCTTTCTGGGGTTCGCCAGTGAGATAGAGGGCCAGCACCTCTGCCCACTGCTCTGGGGGCAGCTTCTGCCACTCTGCAATCTGTTCGAACACAGTCAAAAATGCCTCTACATCATCACCCAGCGTCATTTTCTGTGTCGCTCGTCTTACCGCCTTCCGGACGTATGTATCATCACATGGACTTGTGGAATGGGCTTCCGGTCTCTCTCGAAGTGCCGCGGCAAGCAACTCAATCTGCTGCTGTTGTCTGAACTGGTCCTGTTGGTATTCCGGCAGTGGCTTTAACTGCTGCTGATGCTGTTGCATCTTCTGGATAGGCAGCTTACTCGTCTCCTGATGTGCCAGCTCCTGCTGCTGTGCGTTCACCAGATGTTTAATCAGGTCCTCCATACTGTCTGACTTTGTTTCCTTGCTTGTGGCTGCCTTTATCCAGGACATGCTGTTTGTCCCCAGCTGCTACTCTTGTTCCCGGAACATTGCCCGCATCCAAAACACCACTTGTGGTAGTTCAGCTTACTTTGCGGTACACAGAGGCAGAAAACAGGAACACTGTCTCTTTAAATCTTCTGTTGGTTTATTAGACAGACAGCATAAATCAACATGAAGGGAACAAATAAACGCAGCCTGTTGGGCAAACCAGGAAAACAAAAAAAAACAAAATGCTGTAACACATTCCATACGTTTGCAGCTCTGGAGCCACACAGGGATAGTACAGGTTCAGTCTTTCCTCCTCAGTACAGAAACCACTGGAGATCCTCTCTCCAGCCCTACTGAACCCAGACTGCCTTGGAGTCCAGCTATTTAAAAGGAATCTGTCACCCCATTTTTCATATATAAGTTGCGCCCACCGCCATTAGGGGTTTATCTACAGCATTTTTTAATGCTGTAGATAAGCCACGGTGTAACCTGAAACATAAGAAAAACAAGTTATACTATACTCACCCAGGTGCGGTCTGCTGTGGTCCGGTTCCGATGGGTGTCGCACGTCTGGGTCCAGCGCCTCCCATCTTCATTTGATGTCCTCTTCCTTGCTTCTGTCGCGGCTCCTGTACAGACATAATTCTCTGCCCTGTTGAGGGCAGAGTAAAGTACTGAAGTGCGCAGGTGCCGGGAAAGATCAGAGAGGACCGGCGCCTGCAGATCAGTACGCCTGCGCTGGAGCCGCGACAGAAGCAAGGAAGAGGATGTCATGAACGGACCGCCCCCCGGGTGATTATAATAAAACTTGTTTTTCTTATCTTTCAGGTTATATTGGGGGCTTATCTACAGCATTATAGAATACCACATAGAGCTCCATACAGAATAATAACCCCGTATAATACTCCTTATATAATGGACCCTATAAGATTCTCCATATATAATAGGCCCCAAATGATGCTCCATATATAATGGGCCCCATATGATGTTCCATATATAATGGGCCCCATATGATGCTCCAGTATATGATGGGCCCCATATATGATGCTTCAGCGCATGATGGGCCCCATATAATGCTTCATATATAATAGACCTATACATGATGCTCCTGTATATTATGGGCCCCATATAATGCTCCATATATAATGGGCCCCATATATGATACTCCAGTGTATGATTGGTCACATATGATGGTCTACATATATTGCACCCAAACATAAAAAAAAAAAAAAAAAATGAAATACTCACTGGTCGCTGCTCTGCTCGGGTACTGGCACAGGCATCGGGCCCCCATAGCATGCCGGTGTCCCCAACTGTGAATGGGCCCCCCGCCTGCTCAGGGCCCCGGCACTTGCCCGGGTGCGCCGGGTGCTGACGCCGGCCCTGTGTTAACCCCTCACAGCACTTAGTGTACTGGAGGAAAATCTGTGGGTTTCACATCACTGACGCCAATAAGCGCAGTGAGACATATCAACCCTCCAGAACTTTACCAGTGACTTTGTTATTATATATATATATATTGTATATATATACATATATATATATATGTGTGTGTGTATATATATATATATATATATACACATACACTATATCTGTATTATTGGTATTATTAGAAATATTATAAATCTTGATTTCCTCCAGGCAGGGTAATATTAGTAATAGATATCCGCATCTGGGTCTCGGGGGGCGGGGACAGCATGGGTCTGTATGCTTTTATATGGGCTGAATTTCAGTTCCAGTCCGTCCTTGCTAAAATCCCTTTAACAACGTGAGGGTACGTTACAAAGCTGCATACACAGACTCTGTACAATGACATATAGCAGAGGCGTACCTGGGGGGGCAGTGCAGCCAGCAGGGAGGCGCAGTCGGGCCGCCTAATGCGGCGGTCCGCAGTGTCTCCCCCCGGCGGCCGCATTCTACTGCCCCAGACTGAGTCAGCCATTCTCTGTGCCGGTTGTCAAGCTGACAGCAGGCACAGAGAAGCTGCAGCGCCCCGGCTCCAAGAGAACAATTGTACTCGCGTCTTAGACATGAGTTCAATTGAAGCTATAACCGCCGGGTCAGAGCAACGCCAGCAGTGTGAGCATGTCATGTGATTACGCTGCTGACGTCACTCGTCCGCGCTGCAGAGGCACACATTGGTGGTAAGTGATCCAGTGGAGCTGAAGACACTGAAGATTAAGTGCACAGGGGGATTTAGTGTGGGAATGGGGAGATTTGGAGTGGGGAAATGGAGGGTTTAAGTGTGTGGGGGGATTTGGAATGGGGATGGGGGGATTTAATATGTGTGGCGAGATTTGGATTGAGGATGGGGGATTTAGTTTGTGTGGGAGATTTGGTGTGGGGATAGGGGGATTTAAATGTGTGGGGGGGAATTGGAGTGGGGATGGGGGGATTTAATGTGTGTGGGGACATTTGGAGTGGGGATGGGGATTTAATTTGTGGGGGGAGATTTGGAGTGGGGATGGAGGATTTAATGCGTGGGGAGATTTGGAGTGGGGATGGAGGATTTAATGTGTGTGGGAGATTTGGAGTGGGGATGGGGATTTAATGCATGCGGCGAGATTTGGAGTGTGGATGGAGGATTCAATGTGTGGGGGAGATCTAGTATGGGGGGATTTAATGTGTGGGGGAGATTTGGAGTGGGTATGGGGCATTTAATGTGTAGGGGGAGATTTGGAGTGGGGATGGGTGATTTAATGTGTGGGGGAGATTTGGAGTGGAGATGGAGGATTTAATATGTGTGGGGGGAGATTTGGTAGTGGGGATGGAGGATTTAATGTGTGTGGGGGAGATGTGGAGTGGAGATAAAGGATTTAATGTGTGTGTGGGGAGATTTGAAGTGGGGATCGGGGGACTTAATTTGTGTGGAGAGATTTGGAGTGGGGATGGGGGATTTAATGTGTGTGGGGAGATTTGGAGTGGGGATGGGGGATTTAACGTGTGGGGGGAGATTTTGAGTGCTGATAGGGTTTTTATGTGTGGGACATTTGGAGTGTGGATAGGGGGATTTAATGTCACGATCCATTTTTGGATCTGTGGCAGATTTTGCTTTTCATATTAATTTTTTTTTCCTTTCAGCCATCGGGGGTTAATGTCAGTCTTTTCCCCCGGTGGCTGCTGGTGTAATTACATTGCTGCTGGTGCAGGTGGTGACCACTCCCACCATCCTTTAAAAGGTCACCTGATGCGTCAGCTGACTGTTGGTGATATACTTCATCTTTGGAGACCAACCAAGCTGAAGTCAGGAGCTTTTCTGGTGCTGCAGCTGTATACTGTGATCTGGTGCCTTACTCTGTGGTGCGGTGCTTTGCAGCAGAGAAAGCTAATTTTTGTTTTTTAGTTGCCTTGTCCCCTAGGTGTCTGTCTTTTCTTTCCTTTTGTTATATTGGTGCAGTTCACTTTATTCCCTGTCTCACCTCCTGGGGAGGGGGATGGGGGATTAGCTTAGGGCTAAACAGGAGATAGGGACAGGTCGGTGACTCGGGCCTCCCTACCTTCAAGGGTACCCCCAAGTTAAGGAAAGACAGGGCACTCCCTTAGCCTGAGGGGGCCCAGGTTCCTCGTCCCCTGTTTTCCCATTACTGCCTTGTGCATTTAATGTGTGTGGGGAGATTAATGTGTGGGGGAGATTTGGAGTGGAGTTAAGGAGATTTAATGTGTGGTGGAGATTTGGAGTGGAGTTGGAGAGATTTAATGTGTGGGGGAAATTTGGACTGTGGATGGAGGATTTAATTTGTGGGGGGATTTGAGGTCAAATTGAGGAGCAAAGGGGGAGAAGCAGGGCATGTATGAGGAAACAGTATGAGGGACCTGTATGAGGAAACAGTGTGGGGAGGATGGGGGGCATGGACGAGGAAACAGTATGGGAGAATGGGGGGCATGTATAAGGAAACAGTATGGCGGATGGGTGCAGACAGTATGGTGAGTGGGGGGATGGGTGCAGACAGTATGGGGAGCGAACGGGGGAATGTTGCAGACACAGTATGAGTAGTGATGGGAAAAATGTATATGGACACAGTATGGGGAGTGAGGGTGATGGGATGGGTGCAGACAGTATGGGGAGCGAGAGGGGGAATGTATGCGGACACAGTATGAGTAGTGATGGGAAAAATGTATATGGATACAGTATGGGGAATGAGGGTGATGGGATGTGTGCAGACACAGTATTTGGAGTCGGGGGTATGTGTGATCAGGAAGTATAGAGAGTGAGGGGGTAAATATATGAGGAGACAGTATGGTGAACAGGGGGGAAGTGAAAAGAGACAGTATGAGGATGGAGGGGAATAGTGTGAGGAGACAATATGGGGGAAAAAAGTGAGTGGGCACAAAATAGAGACTAAGTAGTGGGAGTGAACCCCGGGGGACCGTGTAAGTGTACAGCCAGGAGGGGATAGAATACCAAGGAGGGGGAGTGTGATGAGAGGGTACAGTATGGAGACTGGGCCCTATAGGGAGGACACAGTGTGAGAGGACAGTGTGAAAAGGGGTCCCAGTCTGGAAAGGAGAGGTCAGTGTGACGAGCATGTACCATAAAGGCACTGTCACACTTAGCGATCGCACCAGCGATCACGACAACGACACTACCTGGCGAGATCGCTGGTGCGATCTCTATGTGATCGCTAGTTAGATTCCAAACACAACTCATCAGCGATCTGTATGACGACTTCTGCGGTCGTTGGGAAAACCTAGTCCCACCAGCGGGACACCAACGACCAAAAAACGGCTCAGAACATTCATAAGCGATCAGCGACATCTCAGCAGGGGCCACATCGCTGCTACATGTCACACACAGCTAAGTCGCCAACGAGATCGCTACTGCGTCATAAAATCGGTGACGCATTAGCGATCTCGTTTAGTGTGACAGTACCTTAAGAGGGACAGCGTGGGGTCATATTTTGTGCAGACAATATAGTGAGGGGCAATTATTTATTCAGGGGCTCAGCATAGGGCAGATATTTTTATTCAGGAGCATTATAATACTGCTATCTTTAAGGGCATCGTGGAGATTTGCTGCAGGAGACAGGAGAAGATGGAAGTCTGCAGAGACGGCTGTGGATGATAAAACTCATCAGGGGTCTTGACAAGATGAAGAAAAGAAGGAGAACGACTCCAAAGACAACATCATCTATAAGTTACCTGGATGTACCGTAAATATTATTTGTGATACTGACTAATTCTCATGTTTTTATTTATGTTAGGAGCATTAAAGGGGTTGTTCCAGGTTTGTGATGAGTCTGCAGTCATTCTATGTGACTGCAGACTTCTCAATTCTCATAGTGCTCACTGCACTCTGTTAGGATTCGCTCGTGCCGACGATTTACATACATGTGGTCATATGCTGATTAGACATGTATGGCCTCACTCAATGAAAATGAACTGATCGAGGCTGAGCACGTCTAGTCGGAATGTGGCCACAAGTATACAAATAGCATACTTGTGCTGACATGACTGTCCATCGGTAAGGGAGAATCCTAAAAGTGTGCAGTGCATTCGTTGTTAGAATTCAGAAGCTGCAATGTCAGGATTCAGCTCTGCAGGTTCCAGTAGTCATCACATAGGTACTTCACTCATGTGCGACTTCATACTTATGGTCCTGTGACAACGAGATTCTCTTCCTGCTTCTCTCACTTTTTCAGTGAACATTGAAAGCATTAGGGAGAGCAACTCGTCGGTACATGACTAAGGCTGGTTCACATTTGCGTATCGGTGCGCAGCGTTTGATCCGCATAGATCAGCATGCGTCATGCGTACATATCTTTAACATGGTGTACGCAGGGACATGCGTTTCCAGGTTATTGAGGGCCCCGGGCGAAAGAGTCTCAGTGGGACCCCCCTTTAACACATACCACGATTCATGATGCACAGATACAGCAGAGAAATATAGGTATACAATGCCAGATTTCACTTCTTACATGAGTGACAGCGCCCGACTCAACGCAAGTCAATGGGTGCAGAAATGCTGCAGATCCGCACAAAGAATTGACATGCTCCGGAAATGAACCCGCAGTGTTTATGCTGCGGTTTTTTCCGCATGTGCACAGCGTTTTTTATTTTACAGAGACTATAATGGTACTGTACAACGCAGGAGAATTTGCTGCGGATCCGCAGGGCCAAATCTGCTGCAGATCCGCAGCTGAATCCGCAACGTGTGCAGAGACATGAAAATGCAGGTAAAAATCTGTGTTTTTTTTTTATTCAGATTTTCTAGCGTTTTTGCGCTTTATGCGGTTTTGTATGCATTTGGACCGACCACGGATAAAAAACAAACAAAAACCTCTTGCTCAGGTGCCAAGTGGGCCCCCCCGTCTCGCCAGGGCCCCGGCATTTGCCCGGGTGCGCCCGGTGCTGACGCCGGCCCTGCATACGCGTGCCATTTCGCAGTGTGCGGCGGTGTCCGGCGAACGCAACATGTTGCATTTTTTTTAAGCGTCAAAAATCTGTCAAATATGCGTAGTCATGCGTATGCGGATGAGTGCGTCAAAAAATGCATCATTGTCTATGGGAACTGTTGTGAATGGGTTTGAGATGAGTTCTGAGCAGAGGCTCCCTCTGATGGTTACAAGCGGTGCTAGTCTGTCCAGTGAAAATTGTGAGGACTGGGAATCAGGTGTTACTGATTGGTCTTATATAAGGGAGTCACCTTCCCATCAGGGTTGCCGGTGATCAATTGTTCTGGTCTGGATCCTTTATTCCTGTTTCCCTTGTAGCCTGCTGTGTCGTGTCTGCATCTCCTGCTAACAGATAAGACATTTTCTTCTTTTGTGTTTGTGCTATATTTTTGCATTTTGTCCTGCACTTCTGTGGGGGCCTTCAGGGTCCCCTCCGGGGCTTTTGCCCTCTCAGTTTAGTTCAGCCACTGATGTTTTGTACATTTGCTTTTTCCAGTTTTTTCAGTGGCTGCTGTTTTGATTTTGTTACACCAGAGAACTAATTTAGGTGGAAGAGGTCGTGTGATCTCAGGTGTTTTTGAAATTAGTTGTAAGGTTCTTTGTACATGTTCTTGAAACTCAGTTTTCCGTCAGCCATTTTGCTTTCTGTCTTGCTGCAGCTATCTTGCCCTCAGTCAATATGGAGTTTTCAGCTTTCATGTTCCCGCCCTGATTCTCTCCCTCTTGCTTCTTAAGCAGCCACAGCTGAGCAATCAGTGCTTCAGAATCTAGCCTGCAGTGAACCTGTGACCTGACTCCTGGAAGCCTTGGACTATGTACTCCAGCTATTCCTACTGAGGAACTCTGGAACACTTGTGGACTCTGGAACCCGCTCTTTGAAAGATCCACGTTTGCATGGACTTACGGTAACAGAGAAGAAGATCCTGAACCTGTTGTGGAGAGTGATTGCTGAGCTTAAGTTACTCTGGCCTGCTGTGTCTCCTGCTTCTGTATCTGCAAACTGTGTGACTATTTTTGCCACTTGTATGAAGTAATACAAGACCTTCTATATCAAACCTGTGTCTCATGTATTTTCATCGCACCCAAGCACAAGACGCTATATGAACTGTACTACATACATTACAAGATTCTGAAGCCAAAACGTTAGTGTCTGCTGGGTCTGGGAAGGCTGTGTCTGCTGTAACTGTGGATATCAGACGTCCAGTTGTACTTTCTGTGATGACAGTGGTTGTGACTTCTCACAACCATTCCAGTGTTACCACAGGTAAACACTATTTTTTTTTTTTTTTTTTCTTTTCTCCTCTCCTTCCAGTACTCCTGTCTTAAAAGATCTGGAAAATGGAGGCCCGCATAAAGGAACTTTGCGGAGTGACTGATAATATCCTTGCAGATTTACAGACTATAAAAACCCGTTTTACAAACCTACAGGACCTCACTAATCACAATTTGCAAGTGTTTGGACAGACTGCCCAGGATTTGCGAGCCAGGATTGAGGTTCTAGAGGAGCGAGTCCAGGCTCCTGCCGTAGCCCCAAGTTCTGGGATTCCCAAGTTGCCCCCTTTTCGTTTTGGCGGTGAACGTGAAAAATTCAGGGGATTTATTAACCAATGCAATCTGTTTTTTTCTGCACATGCTTCACAATTTCCCACTGAACGATCTAAAGTGCTTACTATAATTATGTTACTTACCAACAAGGCTTTGATGTGGGCAAACCCTCTGATTGAGACTGAGGATGAATGTTTGGATCATCTTGATGCTTTCATTTCAGCCATGGGGCAGGTGTTTGATGACCCCAATCGAGGTGCAACAGCTGAAGCAGCCATGTTAACTTTGCGCCAAGGTAAGCACTCGGTAGCCGAATATGCCTTGGATTTCAGGAGATGGGCCCTTGATACCACCTGGGACAGTTCCGCCAAAAAATCTATTTTTCGAAAGGGGTTGTCTCCACTAATTAAGGATGAACTTGCTCGTGCCGACCCTCCCACTGCGTTAGGTGACTTTATTAACTACTGCATCCGTATTGATGCTCGCCTGACTGAACGCAGGCAAGAGAGATGGTTCAAAAGCAATCGCACTAACCTTTTCCTACCTTCCTCCCCAGCTAAGGAACCTTTGAGTAGGATCACACGGGAACCTGAACCTGAACCCATGCAGGTAGACTCTTTACAAAGACGGGTTAGTGATGCACGCAAGGAACATCGTTTTAAGGAAAATCTATGTTTCTATTGTGGTAAGTCAGGCACTTCATTATAAACTGCCCCAGCCGTTCTCGTAAGACTACTGCAGCACTCATTCACTGTGAGTGTTGCGAGAGGAGATCTGTCAGGTCCGAGCCTCAGGCTCCAGAGAGATCTGCAGCAACAGATCTTGATTTCTCGGACTTAAACTCCGTTACTTCTGAGGACGATGACTGTGTAAACGCTGCAATTTTTCAAGTTTCCTCAGCGGTGTCCCAGCTGAGTTGTAGGAAAAACAATTCTCATTGCTTCCTTTCCATCAAACTCTGGGTTAACTCAGTCTGGGTGTCTAGCTCTGCTATGATCGACTCAGGGGCAAGTGGGAATTTTATGGATGTCTCCTTTGCTCTGAAACAGGGGATACGTTCAGTGAAGAAGGCTACTCCAGTACAGATGGAAACTGTGGATGGCTCCCTGCTGACCTCTGGACCAGTGGATCAGGAAACGGAGCCTTTAAGGGTCCTTATGGGTAAAGATCATCAAGAGAAACTGTCCTTTATGCTTATCTCTTCTCCCCACTTTCCCATTATTCTAGGGCTACCATGGCTGCAGGCTCAGAACCCTACCATTAACTGGGAGACCAAGGAATTACACTTTCCAGAGAAACAGATGAGTCCAGAAGTTTCAGCTTGCTCTGTTCCTAAAGGAACCATGTCAGTCCCTGAACTACCAGCTGTATACCAGGACTATGTGGATTTATGTGACAAGAAGAACGCTGACCAGCTTCCCCCTCATCGTCCATATGATTGTCCAATTGAATTATTGCCTGGAGCAGAGATACCTTTTGGTAAGATCTACCCCCTGGTGGGGCCTGAGCTAAAGGCTTTAAAGGATTACATAGACGAAAATCTAGCCAAGGGCTTCATACGCCCCTCTTCATCTCCTGCAGGTGCACCCATCTTCTTTGTGAAGAAGAAAGATGGATCTCTGAGACCCTGCGTAGACTATAGGGAACTCAATAAGGTTACTATTAGAAACCGTTATCCATTGCCTTTAATCCCTGAGTTATTGGAGAGAGTGCGGCATGCCAGAATTTTCTCTAAATTGGATCTCCGTGGGGCCTATAACTTGGTCCGTATTAGACCTGGGGATGAATGGAAGACTGCATTCAGGTCACGCTATGGACACTTTGAATATCTAGTTATGCCTTTTGGTCTGAGTACCGCCCCAGCCACTTTCCAACACTTGGTGAATGACATCTTTAGGGATCTCCTAGATACATTCGTGGTGATTTATTTGGATGATATTCTAATTTTTTCTAACTCCACAGAGGAACATCATGGACATGTGAGAATGGTCTTGGAACGTCTAAGACAAAACCATCTTTACATCAAACTTGAAAAGTGTGAATTCCATAGGACCGAAATTCAATTTCTGGGGTATGTACTGTCTACACAAGGAATTAGTATGGATGGAAGTAAGACCCAAGCCATCAAGGATTGGCCAAGTCCTAGAAATGTGAAGGAGGTGCAGCGCTTCATCGGGTTTGCCAATTTCTATAGACGTTTCATTAGGAATTTCTCTGAGGTAGTGTCACCTATCACCCAACTTACCCGGAAAGAGTCTAGGTTCTCCTGGACTCCCCAAGCCCAGGAAGCATTTTCTCGTCTAAAAGATAAATTTACCACCGCACCTATCTTGGTACATCCCAACCCCGAACTTGCCTTCATAATAGAGGTGGATGCTTCAGATTGTGCCGTTGGAGCTATACTCTCTCAGAGAACAGGTGAGAAGAATGTCTTGCATCCCTGTGCCTTCTTTTCCCAGCAGTTGTCTTCGGCTGAGAGGAACTACGATGTGGGCAATAGAGAGTTGTTGGCCATTATTGCCGCCTTCAAAGAATGGAGACACCTTCTTCAGGGAGCTGCACAGCAAATAGTCGTCCTGACAGACCATCGTAACCTTGAATTTATCAGGTCGGCTAAGTGCCTGACTCCTCGCCAGGCTCGCTGGAATCTTTTCTTAAACCAATTTAATTTTGTAATTTCTTATAGACCAGGATCGCGCAATGGAAAGGCTGATGCACTCTCTAGGATTCATTCAGCAGAGACCCGTCCACTTGCTCCTCCTAAGACTATTCTTCCTGACTCTAGATTCCTGGGAGTGATTCATAATCAAGACCTACTTAAGGACATCAAGGAAGCATACCATGCGGATTCCTTGTTGGCACAACCCCCAAGGGACGTAAGTCTTGTCTTTAAGAATGGTGTGTGGATTCTGGGACAACATCTGTATATTCCTGAAACAGTCAGATTGAGAGTATTGCAACTCATTCACGATTCCAAGATAGCTGGGCATAGAGGAATTCTAAAGACACAGGAATTTCTTTCTCGTTTCTTTTGGTGGCCCACTTGCAGGAAGGATGTTTTAAACTATGTCACTTCATGTGAAGTCTGTGCAAGATGCAAAACACCTCGCTCCTCACCAACTGGTCTGTTACAACCTCTTCCCACCCCGTCCCGCCCGTGGGGATCCATTTCTATGGACTTCATTGTGGAGTTACCAACCTCTCAAGGGAAAAACACCATTCTAGTGGTGGTTGATCGTTTAACAAAGGCAGCTCATTTTATTCCTTGTGTCTGCTTACCCACTGCAAAACAGACATCAGATTTGATGATTAAAGATGTGTTTCGCTTACATGGAGTACCGGATGAGGTTATTTCGGATCGAGGGGTGCAATTCACTTCAAGGTTTTGGCAAAATTTCTGTGCAGCATTGGACATTAAAGTAAACCTTTCTTCTGCTTTTCATCCCCAGACTAATGGACAGACCGAACGAACCAATCAAACTCTGGAGCAGTATCTCCGCTGCTTTATCTGCCACCTACAGGATGATTGGGTGGATCTACTTCCAGTGGCTGAGTTCTCTTATAACAACTCTCAGAGCGCCTCCACTAAGCAGTCTCCTTTTTACTCCAATCTAGGTTATCATCCTAACATTCTTCCACGATTTCCCATAGAAACGCCTTTACCAGCAGTGGCCGAAAGAATCACGTCTTTACAGAAGAATATGGATCTTCTAAAGGAGAATCTGGAATTGGCTCAGGAAAGGTACAAGAAAGCAGCAGATAAATTTCGTAAACCTGCACCAGCTTTCAAGGTAGGAGACCTGGTCTGGCTGTCAACCAGAAATCTTAAGTTAAGGATTCCATCGTCTAAGTTGGGACATAAGTACATTGGACCCTATAAAATCAGTAAAATTATAAGTGCCGTTGCTTGTCGTCTTCAATTGCCTAGAACTATGAGAATCCACCCTGTCTTTCATGGATACCTACTAAAGGCTGCAACACCCAATACGTTTCCTGGACGTTCTTCTCCTTGCCCTGACCCAGTGCTAGTCGATGGTCAGGAAGAATTTGTGGTGGAAAGAATTCTAGATTCCATGTTATACAGAAATCAGTTACAATATTTGATTAAATGGCAGGGCTACCCAGTGGAGGACAACTCATGGGAACCAGTCAATAACGTTAATGCTCCTCGTTTGCTCCGCCAGTTTCATCAGAGGTACCCAGACAAGCCTGGTCTGAGGCCATCCGGAGGTTGTCCCTAAGGGGGGAGTAATGTAAGGTTCTTTGTACATGTTCTTGAAACTCAGTTTTCCGTCAGCCATTTTGCTTTCTGTCTTGCTGCAGCTATCTTGCACTCAGTCAATATGGAGTTTTCAGCTTTCATGTTCCCGCCCTGATTCTCTCCCTCTTGCTTCTTAAGCAGCCACAGCTGAGCAATCAGTGCTTCAGAATCTAGCCTGCAGTGAACCTGTGACCTGACTCCTGGAAGCCTTGGACTATGTACTCCAGCTATTCCTACTGAGGAACTCTGGAACACTTGTGGACTCTGGAACCCTGCTCTTTGAAAGATCCACGTTTGCATGGACTTACGGTAACAGAGAAGAAGATCCTGAACCTGTTGTGGAGAGTGATTGCTGAGCTTAAGTTACTCTGGCCTGCTGTGTCTCCTGCTTCTGTATCTGCAAACTGTGTGACTATTTTTGCCACTTGTATGAAGTAATACAAGACCTTCTATATCAAACCTGTGTCTCATGTATTTTCATCGCACCCAAGCACAAGACGCTATATGAACTGTACTACATACATTACATTAGTAGAGTTGGTGCCTTTCAGGGTTTTCTGGGATTGCAGTAAGTACCCTTCCTATCCTTTTCTATTTAGTTAGTTTGGGCCCCAGCGTTTGCTCATACTATTTTCTTTCTGTGTCAGTATTTCATCTTGTCTAACCGCCATTACATGTTTGGGGGCTTTCTATTATCTTTGGGGTTCTGCTCCGGGGCAGATAGCTTTCCTATTTCTATCTTTAGGTGTAGTTAGTTTCTCAGGCTGTGACGAGGCGTCTAGGACCAACGTAGGAACGCTCCACGGCTGCCTCTAGTTGTGGTGGTTAGTCAGGGTACTGCAATCTCATAGATTCCAACTGCTCTGGTGTATTGCCTTTTTTACCTGCACTCCTCAGCTACCGAAACATAACAGGGAACGCATCGGTACTCAAGGACATGCGCATGGATGCAGACTGCGCATGTCCAGGGACTGATTACAGCACCTGGAAATATAGAATGCATGCGCATAAACAACGCAAACGCATGCACATGCGGATGATGTGCTGCGCACACAAACGCTAATATGAACCTAGCCTAAGTGTGTAAATTGCATATGTGTTTGGGGGGGGGGGGTGCCAAACTGAATTCTTGCCCCGGGTGCCAGAAAACCTAGATACACCTCTGACATATAGACTCCCTACAGGTATTTATGCACTTTGAAAGCTGCCTTGTGATGCTTACTTGAGGAAATCTATTCTTTCCATATGTTTTAAAGAAGACATGCATTCAGCGATGGGATAAGGGGTAGGCTAAATAGGCAGTAGCACTAGACACCATATCTTTGTGGATTTGGTTTCCAATTCATAAGCCACAGATTCCACAGATTCCACAGATTACATGGTCGTGTGTACAAAGTCTATCACTGTAATCAAAAACAAGAAAATTACTGTGATAAAATGTTATAGATCAATAGATAGTTATTTCATCAATGATTGTGTGGCAATATTATGCTCTTGGTGCAGTTTTGCAGAAATCGTGGTAAAAAATGCTGTAATGCAGCATAATGTGAATGCACCCTCGTTTTTGTGTAAAACAAGAAACAGAAACTAAAAGTCCTATAAACAATTCTATCTGCAGTGTCAGGCTATGTTCACAGGTTCTGTAGTTATTTCCATCTTTGTACACATTTTGTGATGACAAAAAACTGAAATAAAATATTCCAACATGGGTTCCATTCCTTTGGAGACATAAATGTCCTGCATTTGACTGTAATACAGCTGCTATTAGTTTTTAGCTGGATCAAAAAACGTCTGCACAACTTATTGTTTGATAAAAAGAAAAAAACAAACAAAAACAAATAGCAACAGCATCTGTTTCTCCTTAACTTTGAAGTCAATGGGAAACAGAAGTCATCTGCGCATGCCCAGAACACCAGAGGCGGTCAGAGACGCCTCTACTAAAGAAGGATCCCAAATGGAGACAAATATATTTATTCATTTTTACTCCGTTTGTAATGGATCATATTTCTTATTTTTTATAAATGGATGACAACTGGACATTTGAACCAAGCCAAAGAGGTAGCTGCTGTTTTATGAAGAATTCCCACTAACATGAAACTCAGCCTTGTAATTTAGGTTGTGAAGTCTAATGATTATGTAACAGCAGATCTGCATCTACCCACATATTGTGTTGTATGTAAATGAGGCTACACCCTGAAATACCATTCTCATGGATCACAAAACCAGCAATGAATCACAGAAGTGATATCATAATTACAAATCAGTGCTGTGCCTGTCACTGTCCTAGGAACAGCAGTTCCTCTACTAGAAGCTTTTATCTTCATAACTGAAGTCAATTGAAATTGCTAAACTACAAGATCCACAATAAATGTGCATGGTCGTAAATGAGGTATTACCATGCATTTTGGCCTCCCTTTAGCCATGATACGCTTTAAAAAAAGCATGGAATGGTGTAGTAAACTAAGCAGTTCCATCTGGTGGAGCCCAGTAAAGTCAATGGAAACCTATGGGTGACACGTGCCACTGTACAGCACCTATCACAAGCACCTATTACATGTATGTTATAGATTTTCATGGCACATCTGGTAAACATCCAATGCCATTATAGCCTAAGGGTAACAGATCCTACTGTTCTTCATCAGCCACATCCTCTCCCAGCACATACGTTAAGCAGAACAAAAATGAAATGTGACCATAATGGCCTTACAGAGGCAACTTTGAGTAAAAATCCACCTTTAAGCTCTGAGCAATGTGTCATCATATGATGCTTTCATAGCTCATCATATTTGGAGAAAATGTCTGATTAAACATTTTTTTCTTTTGTATTCATATGTAATCTGAAAAAACACAACCCTGTATACCTCTGTATGACACTGAAGAGCGTAGAAATAAATACAATATCAACCTTTTCAAAGTCAACTGTCCAATATTATGGCTACATACGCCTCAGATAATGTTTGAATCTGTAATGCTTTTCTGTGCTTTAGCACTTAACCAAGATGACAGATGAATGTGGAAAATCCAGCTCTGCACAGGGAGATGGAAGCATTTTACTGATCTATGTAAATTTTACAGTCACAGCACTTCATGTTTGACCAGGCCTAAAAAATGTAGTTTTATACGATTTATATTCCATCAGAATAAATCCCCAGATCTACGTCCTTCTAAAGAACCTAATATTTGTAGGATACAATATTGTTAAGCTCCAGGAAAACATCTAGGTCTCTCTTGAGTTCACAATCACCACCTCCTCAGGCAAGGAATTCCAGATTCTCACTGCCCTAACAGTAGAGGAGCCAATAAGTAATAAGGAGCCAATCCTATTGGAAAAATCTGTTGCATAATCACTT
>JARQOD010000003.1:224927774-224938656 GCA_033576555.1 Oophaga sylvatica | reverse complement strand
TTCAGTTTCACAACTGAAACATGTTCTTACCTCTGCGTGATGTCAGCCACGTTTTTTTTACTGATTGCTTTCACGGAAAGGACCTAGGAAAAAGAACAGAAATTGGTGTCTATTAGGGCTGAGCTTTCCCGATACCGAAACCCGGTTCCGTACCTGAAATCCAATGTATTTCTATGGGAACAAAATATCGGAAGTAAAAATATTCGAATTTTGTTCCCATAGACTTACATTGGATTTCGGGTATCGGAACGGGTTTCGGTATCGGAATGTCAACCCTAGTGTCAATAGCTATTCCTGCTCCCCATTCTAATCTTTGGGTTTTTTTAGACTGACTTACCATATGGCCTTTATTCTCCAGGGGAGACTGCTGTATAGGTTCACCCATTGTTCCACTGACTGTATCCACCATCATTGTGACAGCTTATAATTTGTTGTGCATCTCGGCACCAGAAAATATTTTCCGTTGCAAAGATAGAAGAAAATAATTTGAAGAGTCAAAAGAACAGAATGCAAGCTGTTATGATATTCTAGGAACATATAATGTACACATTAAGCATATTGATACCTGGGTGCCAAGGAATTGCTGCACGCAACCCAGTTCTTACATCCCAAACCATCATAAGTCCACGACTGTAGCCAATAAGGATTTGGTCTGGATTCTTTGGATGCTCCTGCAAAGCTTCCACGGACTCAAAAGGACGTCTGTTAGTATACTCATTTGGGAGTCTGTGGATAAATGAGAAAATGGGATGAGAAAAATCCTCAAAGGTCTAAAACAGCAATTCAAACTGAACAGCGTTGCTTACCGTGTAAGGCGTATCAGCACCACTGTTTTCTCCTCCAGTACTTGCAAGGATGGTAGTGAAAGGGTGAAAACACTGCCTCCTTCTGTGCCCACATACAGCCGTTCCCCAGACGAGGTGCAAGGAGCCCCTTTAAATTTTTGGGTTACACTAGGAGGTGCCCTGTTAACATAGGAAACAAAATATTCACATCAAGTTTAGATATAATCCCAAAAACATTGTGAGAGTAAGAAAATGGACGCAACCGGCAACAATGTCATTGTTCAATATGCAGGATCTTCACATTATATATAAAATATACATATGGCAGGTTTATGAACTCGCATCCGCTACAACTGGATAAAACCCTCAAAGATTTATTTTAGGGAAACAGTCAAAATTTCTTGATATGTCGTTTAATTTAACTTTTGGGTATACCACTAAAATAATTAAAGAGTTGGTGGAGGGCTTCTTCTTCTTTCACCTTCCGTGGCCTCCTAATTCCCAGGGGACTGGAAAGAGAGAAGTCAGCCAGGCTGTTCCTATCCCCCCCCCGACCTACGTCTCCTCCCTCACAATCCTGTAGAATGAAAAGGGTATGCCACACTAAACATATCGCTAAGGGGATCGCTAAAAAACGTCACTATTTAGCGATCCCGTTAGCGATGTTGTTCAGTGCGGCAGCTTCCAGCGACGAGCTTCTGCTGTGATCTCGCTCGTCGTGAATTTTTCCGGACCCTATTTCATCGCTGGCGCTCCGTTGGGTAAGTATCTTATCGCTGTGTGGCACCTTTTCTAGCGATTTAGCGGTACTTTTGTACCGTAAAGTCGTTAAGAAGATCGCAAACGGCGATAGCGTCGTTAACTATATCGCTAAATGCAGCAGCATTAGCGATATAGAAACAATCCGCTAGCGATCTCATTAGTATGAAACGCTAACGAGATCGCTAGCGGGATAGCTTAGTGTGGCAGTACCTTAAGCCCGAAAGGGCAGGGTCCTCTCCCCTCTGTATCAGTTGTCTTGTTAGTTTGTTTACTGTAAGTGATACCTGTTATTTGTATGTAACCCCTTTTTCATGTACAGCCATGGAATCAATTGGGCTATAGAAATAAATAATAATAAAAAATAATAATATACATCTGCACAGCAGATAAAACTTCATAGCAAGAGCCCGGAAAGAGACAGTCCCCCCATCATGTCTAGATCTAGATGGGTAAATTAGCAAGAGCCTGGAAAAGAAACAGTCCCCCCATCATATCTAGATCTAGATGGGTTTAAAAAAGCAAGAGCCTGGAAAGAGACAGTCCACCTTTCATGTAAGTTTTAGATGGGTAAATTAGCCAAAAAGCCCCTTGAAAGAAACAAGTAAAATTTCCCCCCATCATTCTAGATCTGATGGGTAAATTAGCAAGAGAATGGAAAGAAACAGTCCACCCCATCATGGGTCCCCAAAGAATTTTAGATTGGGGTAAATTAGCAAAGGAAATGATCTTGGGCAAAAGAAGAAACAGTCCACCAATCAGTGTTTCTAAAAGAATTTTTAGATGGGTAAATGAAGGCTGTCCCCTCATGGAGCACATAAATGTCTACTTCAACAACTCTGGGCAAATTTGTGCAAACCTGGGATGTCTATGACTCCACAATCAACTTTCTAAAAGCCCGCTGGAGTCACAACCATGAAACCTTCTCCTTGATTCCCTTTCTCCTATTTTCTTCTTGTTTTTTTTAACCTTGTCTTGTGGGATGTACCCCCCCTTCTTTACCTTTTCACCTATTAAAATTGAATTGTACCCGTAATTGAGAGTTCAAATACAACATCAGGTTAATGTCAAGTGTTCAGAGTTTGTGTTTTTGTAAAATTGCAATAAAAATTTTTTAAAAAAAAAATTGATGAAACTTATTTTTTTGGGTTAAAACTCTTCTGTGGCGTTCTTAGTTATTCACCATATAAATAAGAAATATCATGGAAAATTTTAGAAGGTTAGAGTTGGAAGTGACCTCCAGGGTTCATGTCCAACCTTGCTCAATGCAGGATTCACTAAAAACCCTCTCAGACAGATGTCTGTCCCGCCCATTGTCCCCATTCTTTCTCACCATTGTACCACCAGACATCTAAGCTATCCCCATGTCCTTTATGTGCCAGGCTCACTCCTCTACTCATTTTTTCACTTATGTGATTGTACTGTATAGTTTGTAGAACAGGACAGGCTGGTTTTTAATGCCAGTCTAAACTTGCCCATGGCTGGCAAACAAACCAGCCAGGAGCACTAGAGAAAGTATGAGAGGGTCAGGCTACACATTTGCTTACAGGAGACACTGTACTATATTTTTACTCCTCGCAGAAATGTTTGAATACCTTAACAACTCCCTAGTCATTCTGACAGTCAGTGCTGACACTATCACTTTGTAAGGACACTCCCTTTTGCAAGAAGATTGGAATCTCTGCTATTCATGATGGCATCCCCTGTCCAGAATCTTCCTCTGACTATAATTTGGCCTGCTAATCATTAGTAAATATGATGGTCTAAGCTCTCTTTGAAGCCTCACCTTTTAAAATTCATTAAAAGAAAATTCTCAAATCTCAATGGGTAAAAAATGCACATTTCTTGTAAAAATAAGCAAAATTTGCAACTCACTTCCTATTAAAAAATCCCCTCTGTTCATAATGGAGGAATTTTAAAGTTTACTTGTCGTTGCCTAGTTACCGGCCACCTGTACAGTCTATCAGTGGTGGCAAGGAGCACAGCGCTTCAAGTTGTTTGCTTCAGAGCTTGCAAACACGACTCCTAGACAGATCAGTGGATCCAGCCAGCTTCAGTGCATCTGTACTTATCTGATTCTACAGAGGTACAGCTGTCTTTGCTAGCGTCATCGGAGAGCGCACAATTTTGGGCCAGCACCTCAACCGGGGTGCTGGTCAGGACTGCAATTCATTAGGCGCACAAGCAGGAAGACGGGATGCAGGAGAATGACAAACCAATAAAAGACAAACTGTCTAGACTGAAAGGGGGGTTCCCCAAAGAATAGTTTATGGCAGAAATAGGCATACCTAATGATAAACGGCAGCTCACTTTCACGGGGTCACAGAAATAATATGGCACAGCTCACCGTAACCCTGTCCACCTCTGGTTGCACAAATAGATAGGCATTTCCACATCAGCCATGAATTCTGAAGTTGGAATACTCCTTTAACCAGGAGTGATCAACCCCCATGTTTCAAATCGGATGTGTCACTTTATGTAGTAATAATTCTGGAATGGTCTACATTTCCCAGTGTTTATTAAACTACTAGAAATTTTATGAAAATTTTGAAAAATTTGCAATTTTTAAAACCTTATCTGTTTTAGGGTATAAACACAAACATAACAGAAACTTTGTAATATATTTTAAAAACTTAGTTTTTTTTTTACTTTGTTAGGGTGTTTGAAGGGTTAAAAGTTTAAAAACTTTCCCCCCCCCCCCCACAAGGAAATTTAGCAACCTTATTTTTTTTTTCAGGGTCCTATTCATTTTTGATTTAACTGAGGTGCCTCCCCTCCAAAGTTATACCATTTTGAAATCCCGCAACCCTCAACGTATTCAAACCTGCTGTCAGAGAGTTTGCATTAATTCCCGTGAAGCACCTAAAGGATTAACAAAGTAGACTGAATGGAATGAAAAATTAAAAATTTTTTCACACTAAAATTTTAACAGGCCAACATAGCTGACAAGTAAGGGGAACCACTTAAAAGCAGGCTGCCAATGAGGATAAAGAGTGAGCCCCCTCCCTCCATTAACCAACTAGATGTGGTTGACAGCGAATCAGGGGTTAAAACATCATGATCGGTGTTGACATTAATCGAGGTCAATGATGGAGTGTCAGGTATGATATATAACGGATACCTGCTATATTTTCACCCATCAGAGGGCGCTATTCTCATTCCTTAAGTCAGTAAAATGCATACTGTCATTAAAGAAGCACTCCCATCATAGTTTTTTTCCTCTTAATATAGAAGTTATATTATATGGCACGGTGTACATGCAATTGCTGATTTTGCCCTTCTACCAATTAATTCTTCTGTTTTCCATTAGGTCTATGGCATCCGTGATTAAAAACGGACTAGCTGAATCCTTCTAAGCTCCATATAGAAAACAGGAAGTCTCTTTTCCCTACAAGAGTCAGCAATAGAACTACAATTTACTTCACTGCAAAGTCCTGGCAGGGATGAGAGAGGAGCAGCTGGGTCAGGAGGTGAAGAGGGAGTGGAGCTTAGAACGATTCAGCTAGTCAGTTTTTAATCACGGGATGTCATAGTTTAATGGGAAAAGAGAAGAAATTAGCTGGTAGAAAGGCAAAATGAGCAATTGTAAGTACACAGTGCTATATAATATGATGACTGCATATGTTAAGAGGATAAAAACTTTGATGGGAGGAGTGGTCCTTTAACGGGTTTAGGTAAAATTAATCTTCAAAGACTCACTGCATGCAGTGCAGTTAATTTTACAAATTCCTCTTAAGGGTATGCCACACTAAACAGCGTCGCTAACGAGATCGCTAAAAAACGTCACTATTTAGCGATCCCGTTAGCGATGTTGTTGTGTGCGGCATCTACCAGCGACGTGGCCCCTGCTGAGATCCTGCTGTGATCTCGCTCCGTTCTGGACCCTATTTTATCGTCGGCGTCCCGCTGGTAAGTATATATCGCTGAGTGTGGCACCTTTTTTTAGCGATTTAGCGGTATTTTTGTACCGCTAAAGTCGTTAAGGAGATCGCTAACCGCGATAGCGTCCTTAACGACATCGCTAAATTAGTGCGCTACTAGCGATATAGAAACAATCCCGCTAGCGATCGCATTAGTATGCGTCGTTATCGTGATCGCTAGCGGGATTGTTTAGTGTGGCAGTACCCTTTTGTTCATTTTTAATGTGCAATATCCAACAGGGCCCATATCTATGGCACACACGCGGTATGCAACTACTGGTCTATTCTCTATGGACACTATTTGTTCTACAGTGCCATCTTGCAAAAACAGTTTAAACTACAGCAGAACGTTTACCTTGGCATGATAAGATGCCATGTTGCCGAGCACATAAGCTGGCACAGACAAATTCATTCACATGCAAAGCAGCAAGCCAGTGTTTTTCACACCAGGGTTTGATCGTCGAGCCCAAAGCAGGCAGGAACCGGCAGATTGAGCAGTGACTGGTCACCGAAACTACTCCTATAAATTTATGACAGAGAGGCCCGGTAATGACAAGGACTGAGAGCTTAAATGTAATGAATGGAAATTCACGTGACCATTTCACAACGCATTTGTGACTAGTTTAGTTTGTAGTCTGGGGCCCAGCTACTGTCTTTGTTAAGATTTAGAGTCGGTTCTTTTCTTTTACAGAGGGGTGCAAACAGTAAAGCTATTCAGAAGATCTCATTTATGTGTGAACTCCACTATCCAGTTACAAAATATAGAGTCCCAAAGTAAGGAAACTATCAGAGAGGAGTCAGGTCATTAAAATCAGAAAGGCAGCTGAAATGTCATGTTTTCTATTGTGAAGACCAAATATCTATAAAAAAAAAAAAAAAAAGTCCATGAAAAGGTAAGGAAAAATAATATTGTGACGGATCTTGTATGTACTCACCCAGGTGGTCCTCGGAGGGTGAACTTCTTCTCCTCCTGTAGTTCTGACACGCCATCTTGCTGCCTCAGTGACCCATAAGTGGAGGCTGTTATCATCCAGAAGTGTGATAAGTTGGCACTACGAGAAATGTTATACCATCTGATAAACCTTATGTAAACCCAATGTTTTGGGACATAGCACACCAGATTTTATACAATATGGGACTCAGGGTGGAAAGGTTTAAAGTAAGCAGAGGTTATATACAATGCACAAAATGTCCATCTTTGCTGACGATTTACTACTATACGTGACGACGCCAAGAAATCTCCCTACCAGTGACTCTGGCCGAGTTTCAGCGATTCGCTCTACTCTTAACTTTAAGGTAAATATCGCTAAGTCAGAGATCCTTAATTGAACATTCCGGAAACCGAGGCCTCACACCTCAGCTCCACATTTCCCTTTAAAAGGAGAAAGGACCATATCAAATATTGATACTCACAGATCTACCCACTTAAATTTGTGCGCTATCGCGTAACCTGGAGGAAGATCTATCACAATGGTCCAGGCTCTCGGTCTCCTGGTTTGGAGGAATTAACATTCTGAAGATGGACATTTTACCTATAATTCTTTACCTGTTCCAGACTATTTCAAATGATTTACCCAAAGTCTTTTTTTGGAAGATTAAAGAAATTTCTTCTAAATTTATTTGGGGGCATCTAAACTTAGATTATCATACACGGTTTTGACGAGATCTAAAACCTCGGGGGGCATGTGTGTCCTGGATTTTGTGTCATACATAGAGCATCAATATTAAACAGCATTTTGCATATCATAAAACCTTTCAAGGGACTATGGACTGACTTGGAGGAACACTTAAATCCGTCCCACTTGATAAACTACTTTGGGACGGACATACTTTTCGATCCATTATATTTCCCTAACACCTATATAGTGTTTTCAAATATCTGGGACAAAATAACAAATAAATATAAAATATCATCTGCTCCACGTCCGTTGTCTCCTATACTCTGTAATCCTCAGGATGATTGTGGTTTGCGTTTCTTAGGCACACTAGATAATCCATTGTCCCAGATGAGACAGGTTGTCTCCCCAAGTGGCTTAAAACCCTTAGAGAGTCTTACTACACCAGGATGTTCATCTGGTCAGGCTTGGATTGAGCACCACTGTATCCATAGTCGATATTACTCAATTACAGCCATGAGGTGTGGATCAGACCTTTAACTGATTTTGAAAAAAATCTGTATTGGGAGGAGACTTATTTTGCATTTTATTTCTTTGCAATGCGGGCTGCTGAAGAGGGAAGAGGTGTTGGGGACCCGGTTCCTATCAAAACCAATGGGAGAAGGAGCTAGGTAAAAACATTTGACCTTCTGATTGGCATAAATCGTTCATTTTTACTCAAAAATTATCTATATCATGTCACATCCAGGAAACTAATTACAAGATGGTCTCCAGATGGTACAGGACAACAGACCGCATTCATCACATGTATCCTAATATCTAATATATAAAGCTGAATGTATGTATGTGTGTATGTATGTGGGTATTGTTTGTCCGGGATTGGAATCCGCACCGTCGCACTTACGGGCATGAAATTTTGCACGCCGCACGTCTCGACCCCGAAAGCGTCCTAGGCTATGTTTGAATCGAAATTTTAACCCCCGCACGTTCCAAATCGCCAAACAATTTTGGCCCTATCTACATAATGGGGAGAAAGCTGAATGCTTGTGGTATGTCCGGCATAGGAATCTGCATTTACGGGCATGAAATTTTGCACACCGCACGTCTCGACCCGGGAGCATCATAGGCTGTCTTTTGAGTCGACATTTTAACCCCACGTGTTCAAAATTGCGCGCATTAAAAACACACATACGTCTGGTATTTTTATCTTTTAAAAATAAATATTGATTAATAACCAGCAAACTACAAGACCAATTTGTTATAAATTTGCCATATAGGGAAATAAGCCAGATGTCAGTCACATGAGCTGTATATTATTTGTATGTGTGAGGTAATATATACTGCCAGAGGGGAATGTTTTTCTGTTGGCTGGAGAATTATCAGGCTGCCTATAGCAACCAATCACAGCTCAGCTTCTATTTTGCCATAGGTCATTAATATGAGCTCTGTTTGGTTACTATAGGCAACAGAGGACATTGTCAGTATAAGAAAGCTTGTGTGAGGTAATAGGATTTCAGTTACTATGCTTGGCCAATGTTGGTGTAATGACTGATGTAAGTCACATCACCTGTATGTGGGAGGATATATATATAGTAGCAGCCACAGCTTTGTCCTTCTATGTTGCTATCCTGATGAGGGCACAGTTTAAGTACATTAACCCGGGCGAAGCCGGGTACTACAGCTAGTCTAATATATAAAGCTGAATGTATGTATGTGTGTATGTATGTGGGTATGTTTGTCCGGGATTGGAATCCGCACCGTCGCACTTACGGGCATGAAATTTTGCACGCCCGCACGTCTCGATCCCGAAAGCGTCCTAGGCTATGTTTTGAATCGAAATTTTAACCCGCGCGTTCCAAATCGCCAAACAATTTTGGCCCTATCTACATAATGGGGAGAAAGCTGAATGCTTGTGTGTATGTCCGGCAATAGGAATCTGCATTTACGGGCATGAAATTTTGCACACCCGCACGTCTCGACCCCGGGAGCGTCATAGGCTAGGTTTTGAGTCGAAATTTTAACCCCGCGCATTCCAAATCGGCAAATAATTTTGGCCCGGGATAGGAATCTGCACCGTTGTATTACGCCATGAAATTTTGCATGCCCGCACATCTCAACCCCAGGAGCATCATAGGCTATGTGTTGAATGGAAATTTTAACCCCCGCATGTTCCAAATCGCCAAACAATTTTGGCCCTATTACATAATGGGGAGAAAGCTGAATGCTTGTGTGTATGTCCGGCATAGGAATCGCATTTACGGGCATGAAATTTTGCACACCCGCACGTCTCGACCCCGGGAGCGTCATAGGCTAGGTTTTGAGTCGAAATTTTAACCCCGCGCATTCCAATCGGAAAATTTAATTTTGGCCCGGGATGGAATCTGCACCGTTGTACTTACGGCATGAAATTTTGCATGCCCGCATATCTCAACCCCAGGAGCATATAGGCTATGTGTTGAATGGAAATTTTAACCCCCGCACGTTTTGGTGTGTGATTTTTATATGCAGAATAAATTTTGTTAACATAGTCTATTTTGTTACAGCTAACAGCAGTTATTAATTAACCCGGCGAAGCTGGGTACTACAGCTAGTAACAAATAAGTATTGAAGATGTGACTCCCTGTAGGTAACATGACCCATATCAAGTGGTCTTGCCCCAATATCCAAATTGTGGACGGGATCGTTTGATCTCTTCATAAATTATTCAGCACTAATTTTCCTGAACTCTTCAGAAACAGCTTTACTATCAATATTCCCATAATCTATAAAAAGGGACAATTTAAGAGTATTTTTAGCTGCATGAGACAGATGCCAGACATTGGAGATCAATCACCATTCCTTTAAATTGGAATGGTTGAGGCAGTAGATAACCTTATTCACATATAAGAACTCATAGTCTCTGACAATTGGCTGAATTTGGGCTCATAAGAATATATGAGAGCTTGGATACCCTGGACATCATTCAGAAATTCATATGAATTAGCACTTAGCTAACATCGCCATTCTGTGATGTTGAGCCATTGAAATCACACTCAAATAGGCAAAATTCCCCTCCCTAATCCTTCCTCCTGTGTTGGCCTTTGTGTTCTCCCGATTGTTCCCTATCGTGTCTCGTCGTTTGAACACAACAATTTATTCACATAACATGATACAACGTTTCAATACTAATACCTGCACTATACTCTCCCTTTCCCAAAATAGTATATGCTGGTTAATATACTTACATTTTGTTGATTGTACCTGTTTTGCAACCTGAATTTGGTTTTGATGTATGTTGAAACATCAACTGTTAATTATAACTTCAATAAAAAATATATTGAACCATAAGCAAGCAGAGGTCAAAAGAAGAAATAGGGATGACTTAGAGCCTTCGATATTTTCCTGAGCATTTTTTTTTATATTTCCCCATTCTAAACCCAGACTACATGTTTGGGAGAGGGGCTGGTCTATGGTAGTGTTGTGTCCCTTCCTACCTCACGGAAGTACCCCCTTCCCATGGTTTACACTGCCCCTCTCTGGAGGAAATTGGATGAAAACCCAGAAGCTAAAATTGAGTGAAAAAATGTTTTACCCTTCTTGGTTTTCCCTTTTTTTGCAAGATCACAAAAAAAAAGTAAATTAACAAGATAACCAAGTAAAAAAATAAATTTAAAATGAAAGGAAAAAGAAACCAAACCACAGGGGTCTGTGGGGAAAAAAAATTTCCCAAACCTAATAAGGGGGGTCACCCTTGCTCAAAAACCCCCCAAACAGCATTGCATAAGGCAAGAGTATTTTACAAAGTCGGAGAAATTTTTGGGCC
>JARQOD010000003.1:224653885-224927674 GCA_033576555.1 Oophaga sylvatica | reverse complement strand
CCTGCTTTTATGAGGAATGGGTGTGTGCTTGAATTGCTGCTCCAGCCTATCGCTGTAAGGCAGCTCCTATATAAAGTTCCCCTGACCTGTGGGGCGTTGCCAGAGCTTCGCATTAAGTTTCTGAGACTTGCTATGTCTGTTTGGTGTTCAGCACCTGTCCTGCCTGCCTGCAGTTTGAGGTGAGCTGATGCCTGTCTTCCGCCTGCTCTGGGGGCAGAATACCCAGATCTGTTTCTGTTATCAGCTTTGGGACAGCTGATGTCTGAGTTCCTGGACTTATCCTGTTTATGTGTTTGTACCAAAGTCCTAGTCCTAATTCCTGCTGTGTTGTGTTCCTGAAGTCCTGATTCCTGCTGTGTTATGTTCCTGAACTCCTTCTGTGTCCTGAACCCTGAGCCCAGTGACTGTGACTTTTTGCTAGCTGACTTTCTGTGATCTAACCTGGGTTCATCTTGAAAGTAGGAGTCCGGTGTGTCTGCTGAGTCTCTGCTACTCTGTGCTTAGCTTGTTATTCGGTGCAATCCCCGGCCGGCTCCAGATCAACCCGGCTGGGCTTGCACCAGACCGCTTGAGTTCCTTTTTAAGTTGCTGCCAGATGTCCGGAACCCGATGACCGTGGCCTCTTGTTCGGGGCCTGATGTCCGGTGTCTGATGACCACTTCCAGATGTCCGGATCCTACCCTTTCCTGCCCGATGCCCGGAGCCTGCCGATCGCGGCCAGATGTCCGGAGCTTGATGACTGCGGCCTCATGTCCGGAGCCTGATGTCCGCAGCCTGATGTCCGGAACCTGTCGATCGTTGCCAGATGTCCAGAGTCTGATGCCAGTGTTCTGATGTTCTACCTGAGATCCGTATCCTGATGTCCCGTCCGTGTTCCGATGTCCCGCCTGTGTCCCGATGTCTGTCCGTGTTCCGATGTCCAGCCTGTGTCCAGATGTCCAGTTCCTGGTGGTCCAAGTTGTGCTCTTGAGCCGATCCGCTTGTGTTCCTGGATGTATTCCTCCTCCCTGGTTTCCGGGAGTTTCCATCTGTGTTCCCCGTTGACGGTCCTGCCAGTGAGTCCTGGACCTGACCAGCCGATGCCCAATTTTGTAGTGCCAACATTCCTGGACACTGTGCTATCCGTGTCTTGCTTATGTTCTGATGTCCTGCCGGTTCCCTGGGGTCTTACCCGTGATGGCTCCTGCCTTTGTCTGAAGGCTGCCTGAGGTCAGTATCTGATGCTCTCCTGCTGTGCAGGTGCTACGCCTGAGGCCTGAGAGAGAGGCCATCCAAGTATGCCCATGCCAGATAACCCTGGAATGCATCAACCTGTGATGACCCTAGCCATCATTTGAAGTCTGCCTGAGGTCGATGTCTGATGTTCTCCTGCTGAGCCTGTGCTACGCACGAGGCCTGAGGCCATTCTGGTATACCCGTGCCAGGCAACACTGGACTGCGTCAACCCGTGATGATCTCCTGCCATCGTCTGAAGCTAGTCCGAGGTCGATGTCTGTTGTTCTCCTGCTGTGCCTGTGCTACGCCTGAGGCCTGAGAGAGAGGCCATCCTAGTATGCCCGTGCCAGATGACTCTGGACTGCGGCAACCCGTGATAACCTCTTGCTTCGCCTGTCAACCTGAGATGTGTTTCCATCATGATGTGCATATTCCGGAACCTGGTGTTTACATGTCTTTTGCTTTATTTAAGTAAATTTTGTTTCTTCATACCTGAAGTTGTGCCGTGTCCTTTAGTCCTGCATTTGGCCATCTTGTCCACAAGCTCAGCTGCCACAGACCCCCGTCGCTACCCTTCCCTAATCCAGGTAGGCCCGGGTCCCCCCTGTGGTTCAGTGGGTCCACATTCCACGATCATCTGGGACGCATACCCGTTGTCATTATGGTTCGTCGACATGGGAGCGTTGGCTGGATAAGCCACGCTGCGTCCCCGATTGTAACACTCAGTATATGTAAGCCAAAACCATGAGTGGGTGATAAATACAGAAGTGGTGATGCATTTCTATTATACTTTTCCTCTGACTGTCCCGCTCCTGGTTTTGGCTTACAAACACTGATGTAAAATCCTGAACGTGTGAATGTGGCCTAAGTGGTTAAAAGACCTGACCTGACCATTCTTCAGGCATTTTCTGCTCTGAAGACATTCTGTACTTTGCATGTCAATGGCAATCCTTACCCCTGACGAAACCACAAGTGTGACGATACGTGTGGGGTCTCTGGTCCTCATTTCACCTTTGTAATGTTCAAGGTTCCAAACTTATAGGTTTGTTAGACTTATTTTGACCTTGTTTCGGGCACACCACAAGCAATATATTTTAGATGCTTACCATGTATGCTGCATCTGTTGGGACAATTTGTCCATTGGATGATCATTATTCTGCCTCTATTTAACTAGAGATTGAATATTACGATGTATGCTACATTGGTTGGGGAAATCAGTCTATTTGATAATCATCATTTTTGTGCCTTCATTTAGTCACATTTCTAATATATTTTCTTTTGCATTTTATGTACATTGCTACTTTTGCTGCATTTGCACTTTTGTACATATATAATTAATGTGACCCACGGATACCTTGTATGTTATTCATATATATTTGGCAAATAAGGACAGGACAAGTGTTGGGTAAAGTTCAGATTAGCGTTTCTGTGCGCAGCGTATCATCTGTATGCCAAAACGCATGCTAACGCAGAGTTTTTTAATCCGCATCAGTTTACACACGACGCAAAAAAAAAGCGTGTGCATGCGTTTGTTTGCGTTATTTATGCGCATGTGTTCGATATTTCCAGTTGCTGTAATCAGTTCCTGTATATGCGCAGTCTGAAGTCCGCATGTGCATCGAATGCATCCATGCGCATGTCCTTGCGTACCAATGCATTCCCATAGACAGTAATTCAGGTTTTTTTGACACACTCATCCGCGTGCATATTTGACGGATTTTTGACGCTTAAAAAAAAAAGTAACATGTTGCGTTAGCCAGACACCGCCGCACACCGCGAAACGACGCATGCGAACGCATGTCCCTGCGTACACCATATTAAAGATATGTATGCATGACGCATGCTGATCTATGCTGATCAAACGCTGCTCACCGATACGCAAATGTGAAACCAGCTTAGGTCTTATCATAGTCTTTCACTTTTCTTTACTATTGTTTCAGCCACAGGCTTTTTAATTGGTTTTAGCAATTTGTGTGTATTGTTCCATTTTTTTGTCACTTATATATAGTACTAAAATATATATTTTTTTGGTGATCCCTCAGTATTTGCATACATTTTTCTAATTGGTTCTTAATGCATGTCAATGGGAAGCACAAAAGGTGGCCGAGTGTCTTTTTTAACATTTTGCCAATGTGTTTGCTTAAAATCCTGGTATTGATTCCTTCATTGATGAATAGAGTGAAAAAAAAAACAATTGGAAAATGCCAGTTAAAAATGTGCCACAAAAATGGGAAGTCTCCCACATGTCTTTTGGCAAACTCAAAACGAGCCTTGCAATTTTTGTGTGTAAGTAAAGGTTTTGTCTGCCCACTCTTCCATGAAAGCCACCTCTATGGAGTGTACAGTTTATTGTGGCCTTACGGACAGATACTCTACAGTCATGGACAAAAGTTTTGAGAATGACAAAAATATTAATTTTTACAAAGTCTACTGCAGGGGTCTCAAACTCAATTTACCCGGGGGCCGCTGGAGGTAGAATCTGGGTGAGGCTGGGCCGCATAAGGTTTTCCACAAGAAAAGCTCTTACAAAAACATTCCAATGTTATCAAATGTTCCAATGGGGACAATGTTGATGATGTATGTATAGTGCTGTGGAGTTAATAGCGCAATATCAATGAATAAATATTATCCTTAATATTATGTTACAATACCAGAATCTGAGGATTTTCTGTTTCGAGGTCAAGAGCTCTCTGATGTGATGTTGCTGCCTGTCTCGCTGTCTTCCTCTTTTGACACTGCAGTGTGGTGGACAAATAAACATTAACTGGTTAACAGCAAGAAGTCATTCCCCCAGCGCTCATTCTCCCCAGCGCTCATTCTCCCCCAGCGCTCATTCTCCCCCAGCGCTCATCCTCCCCAGCGCTCATCCTCCCCAGCGCCCATCCTCCCCCAACGCTCATCCTCCCCCAGCGCTCATCCTCCCCCAGCGCTCATCCTCCCCCAGCGCTCATCCTCCCTCAGCGCTCATTCTTCCCCAGCGCTCATTCCCCCCGGCGCTCATTCTCCCCAGCGCTCATTCTCCCCAGCGCTCATTCTCCCCATAGCTCATTCTCCCCCAGAGCTCATTCCCCATTGCTTTTTCCCTCATCACTCCCATCATTGCTTTTCCCTCATCACTCCCATCATTGCTTCTCCCCATCACTCCCATCATTGCTTTTGCCCATTGCTTTCCCCCCCATTACTGCCATCATTGCTTTTCCCCATTACTCCCATCATTGCTTTTCCCCATTACTCCCATCATTGCTTTTCCCCATTACTGCCATCATTGCTTTTCCCCATTACTGCCATCATTGCTTTTCCCCATTACTGCCATCATTGCTTTTCCCCATTGCTTTTCCCATTACTGCCATCATTGCTTTTCCCCATTACTGCCATCATTGCTTTTCTCCATTACTGCCATCATTGCTTTTCCCCATTACTGCCATCATTGCTTTTCCCCATTACTCCCATCATTGCTTTTCCCCATTACTGCCATCATTGCTTTTCCCCATTACTGCCATCATTGCTTTTCCCCATTACTGCCATCATTGCTTTTCCCCATTACTGCCATCATTGCTTTTCCCCATTGCTTTACCCCATTACTCCCATCATTGCTTTTCCCCATTGCTTTTCCCCATTACTGCCATCATTGCTTTTCCCCATTACTGCCATCATTGCTTTTCCCAATCGCTCTCCTACACACACACACACACCACCTCTCACCTGTCCACACACACACACACACCACCTCTCACCTGTCCGCAGCATCACCGGCGCCCGCGCTTCCTCACTCTGACAGAGCAGGCCGCTGAATGATGACGTCATCCAGCGGCGCTGCTCTCTGTGTCAGAGACAGGAAGCGCGGGCGGCGGCAGCGGCAGGAGATGAGGTGAGTATGCCCGGCGCTGCCATCTTTCTGTGGTACCGCTCATTAAGCTTATGAATATGCGCGGCACGCCTATGAGAGGAGTGGCGTCCATATTCATGACCTTAATGACCGGTACTACCAGTGACTGGGATTTCACATGCGATGTTTCTCGCATGTGAGATCCCAGCCGAGGGCCGCAAAGTATATACCGAGGGCCCATGAGGTGGGGGCCGCAAACTCGTGTCCCGAGGGCCGCAGTTGGCCCGCGGGCCGCGAGTTTGAGACCCCTGGTCTACTGCTTCACTTTTTCTAATGGCAATTTGCATATACTCCAGAATGTTATAAAGAGTGATCAGCTTAACAGCAATCACTTGCAAAGTCAATATTTGGCTAGAAAATGAACTTTATCCCCCAAAACACATTTCAACATCATTGCAGCCCTGCCTTAAAAGGACCAGCTAACCTCTTTTCAGTGATTGCTCTATTAACACAGGTGTGGGTGTTGATGAGGATATGGCTGGAGATCAATCTGTCATGATTAAGAATGACACCACTGGACACTTTAAAAGGAGGCTGGTGCTTGGCATCATTGTTTCTCTTCTGTTAACCATGGTTATCTCTAAAGAAACACGTGCAGTCATCATTGCAATGCACAAAAATGGCCTAACAGGGAAGAGTATCGCAGCTAGAAAGATTGCACCTCAGTCAACAATCTATTGCATCATCAAGAACTTCAAGGAGAGAGGTTCCATTGTTGCCAAAAAGGCTCCAGGGTGCCCAAGAAAGACCAGCAAGCGCCAGGACCGTCTCTTAAAAGTGTTTCAGCTGCGGGATCGGGCTACTAGCAGTGCAGAGCTTGCTCAGGAATGGCAGCAGGCAGGTGTGAGTGGATCTGCACGCACTGTGAGGCGGAGACTCTTGGAGCAAGGCCTGGTCTCAAGGAGGGCAGCAAAGAAGCCACTTCTCTCCAGAAAAAACATCATGGACAGACTGATATTCTGCAAAAGGTACAGGCAGTGGACTGCTGAGGACTGGGGTAAAGTTATTTTCTCTGATGAATCCCCTTTTGATTGTTTGGGACTTCAGGAAAACGCCTCATTCGGAGAAAACAAGGTGAGCGCTACAACCAGTCTTGTCTCATGCCAACTGTTAAGCATCCTGAAACCATTCATGTGTGGGGTTGCTTCTCAGCCAAGGGAATCGGCTCTCTCACAGTCTTGCCTAAAAACACAGCCATGAATAAAGAATGGTACCAGAATGTCCTCCAAGAGCAACTTCTCCCAACCCTCCAAGAGCAGTTTGGCAATCAACAATGCCTTTTCCAGCATGATGGAGCACCTTGCCATAAAGCAAAGGTGATAACTAAATGGCTCAGGGAACAAAACATAGAGATTTTGGGTCCATGGCCTGGAAACTCCCCAGATCTTAATCCCATTGAGAACTTGTGGTCAATCATCAAGAGACGGGTGGACTAACAAAAACCTAAAAATTCTGACAAAATGAAAGCATTGATTGTGCAAGAATGGACTGCTATCAGTCAGGATTTGGTCCAGAAGTTGATTGAGAGCATGCCAGGGAGAATTGCAGAGGTCCTGAAGAAGAAGGGTCAACACTGCAAATATTGACTTGCTGCATTAACTCATTCTAACTGCCAATATAAGCTTTTGTTACTCATATGTTTGCAATTATTATATTTCTGTCTGTGATAAAAACATCTGTCAAACACACATAAAAACCAGAGGGCAGCAGATCATGTGAAAATATAATATTTGTGTCATTCTCAAAACTTTTGGCCATGACTGTAGTCTCTGCTTGGGAATGCTGCAGCTCCTTCAGGGTTACCTTTGGTCTCTGTGCTGCCTCTCTGATTAATGCCCTCTTTACCCAGGCTGAGCATTTTGGTGGGCAGCCATCTCTTGGCAGGTTTGTTGAGGCACCACTTTCTTTCCATTTGATGATAATAGATTTGATAATGATCTGGGGGATTATCAAAGATTGGGATTTTTTTTTTCATAACCCAACCCTGACTTTTACTTCTCAACAACTTTGTCCCTGACTTGTTTGGAGATCTACTTGGTTTTCATGGTGGTGTTTGGCTAGTGGTGCCTCTTGCTTATCCCTTTTACGTCCAATGACAGACATAGCTCGTCATGAGCGGGTGTCAATTCCTGCACCACTATGCCCATCATCACTTTGAACTGTCAATGCATGTAAACAAGCAGTGACAGTTCAGTGCTGATAGCGGTCAGTGACAGCTGGGCGGCATGGGAAGACGTGCGGGACCCATACCGTCAGTCCCTGCACTCAGATCAGTGTGATTGGTCAGTCAATCTGACCGACTGATCATAGCATGATCCTGCAGAAGGTGTTGAAATATTAGCAACTCCTGTCCGATCAGAGCAGGAGCTCGGTGCTGCTAGTGGAAGAGCTCGGGCACTAACAGCCAGGGATGGTGCCAGCACAACACCAGCTGTTTAACCCTCTAAATGCTGCGATTGCAACATTTAAGAGGCAGGCAGAAGGAGGGGAGCTCCCTAAGCCTTCAGATTGGTGCCCCCGCAACGTTGCCATGGTCATGATGACCCCCATGACGACGGTCACTAAGCTATGGGAGGCTTCTGAGTCCATTCTCAAAGCATGGTCTGAGAAGCTTTCCGCACAGGTATAATGCATTGTGATGCATTATAAATTCAATCAAAGTGAAAGTCCCATAGAGGGACTACGTATAAAAGTAAAAAAAAAATGTTAAAAATAGATTACAAAATAATAAAAAAAAATTACACTAATAAGTATATATTTATATGTAAAAAAACACAAAAAAATAACAAGTACACATACATGGTATTGCCATGTCCATAACAACCCGATCCATAAAAGTGCCACAATGGTTAACCCCTTCAGTGAACGTCATAAAAAAACAAGGAAAACTATGCTTTTTCATTATACAGCTGGAAAAAAGTGGAATAAAACGCAATCAAAAAGATGAAAGTAAATAAAAATGGTATAGCTGAAAACGTCATCTTGTCCACAAAAAAACAAGTTGCCATACAGCTTCATTAGTGGAATAATTTAAGTTATAGCTCTCAGTATATAGCAATGCAAAATGATAATTTTTTCTATAAAATGTTTAGTTGCGCGCGGTGAATCCGGATGTGTTCATTGAACACATCCGGAATCGCTACACCATACACATAGAACTGTGTTATTTACCTTGTGGCGACGGAGCGTCGCCGCAAGGTAAATAAACATGCTGCGGTCTAAAAAGACGCACCGCATGTCCGGTTTAGCGGGTGTGTCACCCGCGTAATTGGACGCATAGTGGAGATGGGATTTCATAAAATTTCTGCTGTACTCAGAGTTCCTAAGAGCACAGTGGCCTCCATAATTCTTAAATGGAAGAAGTTTGGGACCACCAGAAGTCTTCCTAGACCTGGCCGCCCAGCCAAACTGAGCAATTGTGGGAGAAGAGCCTTGGTGAGAGAGGCAAAGAAAATGGCAGAATGGCCCGACCGAAGCCTCTCCTCAGTGAAAGACATATGAAAGCCAGCATAGAGTTTGCTAAAAAACACATGTAGGTCTCCCAGACTATGAGAAATAAGATTCTCTGGTCTGATGAGATGAAGACAGAACTTTTTTGTGATAATTCTAAGTGGTATGTGTGGAGAAAACCAGGCACTGCTCATCAACTGCCCAATACAATCCCAACAGTGAAACTATGGTGGTGGCAGCATCATGCTATGGGGGTGTTTCTCAGCTGCAGGGACAGGACGACTGGTTGCAACTGAAGGAAACATGGAGGAAACTCTTCCAGAGTGCTCTGGACCTCAGACTTGGCTGAAGGTTCACCTTCCAACAAGATAATGACCCTAAGCACACAGCTAAAATAACAAAGGAGTGGCTTCAGAACAACTCTGTGACCATTCTTGACTGGCCCAGCCAGAGTCCTGACCTAAACCCAATTAAGCATCTCTGGAGAGACCTGAAAATGGCTGTCCACCAACGTTCACCATCCAACCTAACAGAACTGGAGAGGATCTGCAAGGAAGAATGGCAGAGGATCCCCAAATCCAGGTGTGAAAAACTTGTTGCATCATTCCCAAGAAGACTCATGGCTGTACTAGCTCAAAAGGGTGCTTCTACTCAATACTGAGCAAAGGGTCTGAATACTTATAACCATGTGAAATTTCAGTTTTTCTTTTTTAATAAATTTCCAAAAATTTCTACATTTCTGTTTTTTTTTTTTTTTTTATCAAGATGGGGTGCAGAGTGTACATTAATGAGAAAAAAATAACTTTTTTTTGTAATTTACCAAAAGGCTGCAATGAAACAGTGAAAATTTTAAAAGTGTCTGAAAACTTTCCGTACCCACTGTATGTGAAGTCCACAAACTATTTTAGCAAAATCTGTGCCAGAATCTTGCCGTGTGGCTAAGCAGTACTGTACAGTCACATATTGGGTATCTGTGTACTCAGGAGAAATTGCAAAGTGACAAATTGTATGGTGCATTTTTCCTTGTGAAAATATCATGGGCACATACCCTAAGGCTATGTGCAGACGGTGCGGATTCTGCTGAGGAATTTTCCGTGCAGATTTTGGTAAATCCGCAGGTAAAATGACCTGGGTTTTACCTGCGGATTTAATCGATTTTACACGTTTTTTTGTGCGGATTTCCCCTGCGTTTTTAGACCTGCGGATTTCTATTTAGAGCAGGTCTGACAAGGCTGCAGAACTGCACAAAAGAAGTGACATGCTGCGGATTTAAATCCGCACGGAAAAATCCGCAGCATGTGCACTGCGTTTTTTTTTTTTACATTGCATCTAATGCTACTGTACATCACTTGCAATTCTGCAGCAGAATCCGCAACGTGTGCACAGACCGCATGTTTTCGTCATTTTAGAAAGAGGGATACAACAAGAATTGTAGAAATTGACACAGAACATAAATGGACTCAGCACAATGAAAAACACAGACCATTTTTCATGTATGAGAAAATAAATGTGTGATGAGTGAGTCCAGCAGAAGTGTCAGTTCACATTACGTTTTCTTTTCTGGCATTTTTTCTAAAAAAAAAAAAAAAAAAAAACACACACCGTAAAAAGTATCAATTAAAAGCTCAGATGGTTCTTCTTATTAATTTTTATGTAAAATGACTTGCTGTCCATATGTTCGGGCTTTTGAGCGTCAAGTCTCCAGGCATTTATAAGAAGTGACTTGTCGGTCCTCAGGTGTTTCCCGCTATTAGGTTCCTCCAAACTTTACTATAGAAGTCGATGAGAAGGCTAAAAACAAGTTCGAAAAACACTTAGGCTTCTTTTTAAGCATTTTTGCCTCAAGAATAATGTGGTAGCGTTTTATTCTTAATGGATTCCAAAAAAACATTAGAAAAACGCTGGAAAACACGTTAACCAAGCGCTTGAAGGAAACAACCCAAAAAGTCTAACAAAAATCACTTCAGGCGAAATGTCACACGAATGGAGCGATTCCTGAAGCAGCTGAAAGATTCCTGAAAAAGACGCAGTGTGAACGCACACTTAGGCCACGTGCACACAGTATTTGGTGACGTTTTTACCTCAGTATCTGTAAGCCAAAACCAGGAGTGGAACAAATACTGAGGTAAAAGAACTCACCAAATACTTGTGTGCACGTGTCAGTTTATAAGGAGGCAATAACTTATTGTCAATTACTTTGTATTTTTAATTATTTCTCCTTTTCACAGTTGTTTTCCCTCTCTTGTTAGAAATGTGTGTAAATCTATGAACTGCCACCAGAACATAATGCTGACATGCGGGGACAGCTGTAGTACTGGGGTGAGCAGGTGAGCGTTTTCAGTGACTGGGCGCCACCAGCGGCTTTCAGGGATTTCTTTTCTACACCGCGCAATGTTACGGGCGGTTCCATTCAGTATTGTGACCAGGTAAGCCAGGTGCGCGGAGGAATCAATGACATCCAGCCTAATACATTATTCATGAGAAGAAGGGCCGGACCTGAGGGCCTGTACGTAACCTGCCTATAGGGGCGTAGCTTGGTGAGCAGGATGTCTTTTTTTTTATTGGTCAGCCGTTGTAAGGAGGCCATGAATATGTAATTAGCCGGCCCCCAGTGGAGGGAACCAGGAAGCGGCTGCGGCCCAGGCGCCTCCCGCGGGACGAGGATCGGGGAGCTGCTGGTCGCGGGGAAGGTGAGAGGGGAATGAGAGACTGGAGGCGGCGGAGGCGCCGGCTTCCCGGTTATGTGCGCGCCCGGTAGTGGCCGGGACGTGGGCCAGTGATGGGGGCGGGGCGCACGAGTGCTGCTGCCGTAGATAAGAGCGCTTCAGTCATGTGTGAGTGCCCGGTGATGTGAGGGGCGCCCGGTGTGCTGGGTGGCGGCTGTGTGCCCGGGTGTGGCCGGCTCAGCGCCTGTGTCTGCCTGGTACAACAGGTGTGTGCCGGTGGGCGGGGGTGTAAGTTCCACGGTGTCATATCCTCCTGTCACCCACCTGCAGAGCCTGCTGTCACTGCGCTGCACAGCGCCGCTGCTGGCAAAAGTTTGTTAGTGGAAGGAATATATGGAGAATGGTAACGTGCAGGTGCTGAACTCCCATTGTAGGGAGGGATGGAAATGCCCATGTCAGATCCTCTGTAGGGAGCAACAGCGATCCATCCTTGTGTTCTGATCCTCTGTAGGGAGCAACAGCGATCCATCCTTGTGTTCTGATCCTCTGTAGGGAGCAACAGTGATCCATCCTTGTGTTCTGATCCTCTGTAGGGAGCAACAGTGATCCTCCTTGTGTTCTGATCCTCTGTAGGGAGCAACAGCGATCCATCCTTGTGTTCTGATCCTCTGTAGGGAGCAACAGCGATCCATCCTTGTGTTCTGATCCTCTGTAGGGAGCAACAGCGATCCATCCTTGTGTTCTGATCCTCTGTAGGGAGCAACAGCGATCCATCCTTGTGTTCTGATCCTCTGTAGGGAGCAACAGCGATCCATCCTTGTGTTCTGATCCTCTGTAGGGAGCAACAGTGATCCATCCTTGTGTTCTGATCCTCTGTAGGGAGCAACAGCGATCCATCCTTGTGTTCTGATCCTCTGTAGGGAGCGACAGCGATCCATCCTTGTGTTCTGATCCTCTGTAGGGAGCGACAGCGATCCTCCTTGTGTTCTGATCCTCTGTAGGGAGCACGGCGATCCATACTTGTGTTCTGATCCTCTGTAGGGAGCACGGCGATCCATCCTTGAGTTCTGATCCTCTGTAGGGAGCGAACAGCGATCCATCCTTGATGTTCTGATCCTCTGTAGGGAGCAACATGATCCATCCTTGTGTTTTGATCCTCTGTAGGGAGCAAACAGTGATCCATCCTTGTGTTTGATCCTCTGTAGGGAGCAAACAGTGATCCATCCTTGTGTTCTGATCCTCTGTAGGGAGTAACAGCGATCCATCCTTGTGTTCTGATCTCTATAGGGAGCACGCGATCCATCCTTGTGTCGATCCTCTGTAGGGAGCGACGGCGATCCATCCTTGTGTCAGATCCTCTGTAGGGAGGAGAAATGCCCATGTCAGATCCTCTGTAGGGAGCAACAGCGATCCATCCTTGTGTTCTGATCCTCTGTAGGGAGCACAGCGATCCATCCTTGAGTTCTGATCCTCTGTAGGGAGCGACAGTGATCCATCCTTGAGTTCTGATCCTCTGTAGGGAGCAACATGATCCATCCTTGAGTTTGATCCTCTGTAGGGAGCAAACAGCGATCCTCCTTGGTTCTGATCCTCTGTAGGGAGCAACATGATCCATCCTTGTGTTCTGATCCTCTGTAGGGAGCAACAGTGATCCATCCTTGTGTTCTGATCTCTTAGGGAGTAACAGCGATCCATCCTTGTGTTCTGATCTTCTTAGGGAGCGACGGCGATCCATCCTTGTGTCAGATCCTCTGTAGGGAGCGACGGCGATCCCCTTTGTCAGATCCTCTGTAGGGAGCAACAGCGATCCATCCTTGTGTCTGATCCTCTGTAGGGAGCAACAGCGATCCTCCTTGAGTCTGATCCTCTGTAGGGAGGAAGTGAAATGCCCCATGTCAGATCCTCTGTAGGGAGCAACAGTCAATCCTTGGTTCTGATCCTCTGTAGGGAGCGACAGCGATCAATCCTTGTGTCTGATCCTCTGTAGGGAGCGACGGCGATCCATCCTTGTGTCAGATCCTCTGTAGGGAGCAACAGCGATCCATCCTTGTGTCTGATCCTCTGTAGGGAGCAACAGCGATCCTCCTTGTCTGATCCTCTGTAGGGAGGGTGGAAATGCCCATGTCAGATCCTCTGTAGGGAGCAACGCGATCCATCCTTGTGTCTGATCCTCTGTAGGGAGGACAGCGATCAATCCATTGTCGATCCTCTGTAGGGAGCAACGGCGATCAATCCTTGTGTCTGATCCTCTGTAGGGAGCGACGGCGATCATATCCTTGTGTTGATCCCTCTGTAGGGAGCAACGCGATCCCTCCTTGTGTCTGATCCTCTGTAGGGAGCGAGAGCGATCCTCCTTGTCTGATCCTCTGTAGGGAGCGACGGCGATCCATCCTTGTGTCTGATCCTCTGTAGGGAGCGACGCGATCAATCCTTGTCAGATCCTCTGTAGGGAGCAACAGTGATCCCTCCTTGTGTCTGATCCTCTGTAGGGAGCGACTGGATCCCTCCTTGTGTCTGATCCTCTGTAGGGAGCGACGCGATCCCTCCTTGTGTCTGATCCTCTGTAGGGAGCGACTGCGATCCTCCTTGTGTCATGATCCTCTGTAGGGAGCGACTGCGATCCCTCCTTGTGTCTGATCCTCTGTAGGGAGCGACTGCGATCCCTCCTTGTGTCTGATCCTCTGTAGGGAGCGACTGCGATCCCTCCTTGTGTCTGATCCTCTGTAGGGAGCGACTGCGATCCCTCCTTGTGTCTGATCCTCTGTAGGGAGCGACTGCGATCCCTCCTTGTGTCTGATCCTCTGTAGGGAGCGACTGCGATCCCTCCTTGTGTCTGATCCTCTGTAGGGAGCGACTGCGATCCCTCCTTGTGTCTGATCCTCTGTAGGGAGCGACTGCGATCCCTCCTTGTGTCTGATCCTCTGTAGGGAGCTACTGCGATCCCTCCTTGTGTCTGATCCTCTGTAGGGAGCGATGGCGATCCAGCCTTGTGTCTGTTCCTCTGTAGGGAGTGACTGCGATCCTTCCTTGTGTCTGATCTTCTGTAGGGAGCGACTGCGATCAATCCTTGTGTCTGATCTTCTGTAGGGAGCGACTGCGATCAATCCTTGTGTCTGATCCTCTGTAGGGAGCGACGGTGATCCAACCTTGTCTGATCTTCTGTAGGGAGCAGCAGCGATCAATCCTTGTGTCTGATTCTCTGTAGGGAGCGACGGAGATCCCTCCTTGTGTCTGATCCTCTGTAGGGAACGACTACGATCAATCCTTGTTTGATCCTCTGTAGGGAGCGACGGTGATCCCTCCTTGTGTCTGACCTTCTGTAGGGAGCAACAGCGATCAATCCTTGTGTCTGATTCTCTGTAGGGAGCGACGGAGATCCCTCCTTGTGTCTGATCCTCTGTAGGGAACGACTACGATCAATCCTTGTCTGATCCTCTGTAGGGAGCGACGGCGATCCCTCCTTGTGTCAGATCCTCTGTAGGGAGCGACAGTGATCCCTCCTTGTGTCTGATCTTCTAAAGGGAGTGACGGCGATCCCTCCTTGTGTCTGATCTTCTGTAGGGAGCGACGGCGATCCTTCCTTTGTGGCAGGATGTTCGGTAGGGAGCATGTGTGGATGTAGGGAAGGATGGCAAGACACACAGGACATATCTGATGCTGAATTTTTTTTAATTAAATTATTTATGTTTTGAACAACTTTTGTTGCATTGGAAAGTTTAAAAATCTGTGGCAATGCTCAATTTAGTCTGTAAAAATAGCAGATAGGAGGAAGCCAGAAGGGTGATCATGGCATTATTATATTCGGGCTATTAAGTAATGTAGTTAGAAGAATTTAGGAAGGCTCGCCTTATAGCGTTATGTATACATATATAGGTGCAACATGTCTGGGGTCAGTGGAGCCTGATGTCAACGTCTGTCATTACAGTTGCAACTGATCTAGAAGACTCTGCAGCAACGTGATAAAGAAGGAGATGTGTATTGGACTCATTTCATTCCCCCTAAGTAGCCTAGTAACTCACCTGAGCTATTTAATGAATTTAGCTTTGTTCAGACAGCCATGGTTGACGTACAACTTTATCTGTTTGTCACAGGACATGTACCCATTATAGCCTATGCTACTGTAGATGTGTTTGTGCTTTCCGCAGACTGAGTGTCCAGCCATTTTTGAAATTTGTCAGTTTTTGATCTCAGTCCTGGATCACTCACTCAAGGCCCATGGTCCTGTGTGAAGCTCAGACAGCACACTAATTACAGACTAGTACCTGTTTTGCACTGTCTGGTGGGAAAATTCCTTCAGGTTTTCCTTTTTTTTTTTTCTTATTGCAAGTGATGAAACTGGTTTTAAACACTGATACTGATTAAAACGGATCGCACATGTTTCGGATCTGACTTGTACAAACTGACCCAAAGAACACAGAAAGGATGCATTATTTTAATAAGGTTTTCTTTATTTTCTTCTGCTTTTGGTTTACAAACCCTAATGCAAAAAACTAGTCTTGAGATTCAAGTGTGAGAGTGGCCAGCAGTAAATGTTCTGCCCCTAATATTCGATCTGTTCATGTAAGTGTAAATCTTCATATTTTCTAATTAAGAATTTTAATATAGCCGCATATGTTGTAGGATAGATCACCTACGTTTACGGTACTCTGAGGGCAGTTGTAGACGAGTGTGTCTTCGCTCCATCCAAGAGGAGGAAAATGGTTCCATAGCGCTATTCACACGGAGTGTTTTTTTTTCTTTTCCTCTGACGAATCCATAGACATGAATGGGCGAGTGCCATCCAATTCTCTGAGGCAAATCATAAATCATGTATGCTGCAGTTTTTTTTTTTTTTTTTTTCCTCCGTCCTAGGAAATAATTGGACATTTGCATATTCCTATAGAATAACATGGGTATGAGTACGATATGTCTGGATGAAACGGTCGCATACACGAGCCCTTATTGGCGCACTTGCTGTTTTAGCCGTAAGGGTGGCCTCATGCTTAAACAGAAATGATGCTATTTTCAAAAACTGAAGATAGACTGAGCTTTAAGACCATGTTCACATTGAATATAATTTCATGATAAATCGTGCCCACAGTGCATTTAAAGCTGTGTACCCACAAACACACTTTATCGCTGCGTAATTTCACCTGTGTCAAAAACTCAACATCTTATGGTTCCAGTGAAGGGGATGGGATTTATAGAAATCTCATGCCCACTGTGCTGCGTAAACTGACCTGCGGTGCGTTTTTCGAATCCACAGCATGTCAGTTTCTTGTGGGCACAGTTTTATGTGCAGATTTCCCCATATACCGTGTTTTGCGTACTATGATGCAACCCAAACTTTGGCTTGGAAAATGGGAATTTAAAAAAATAAAATAAAATGGTGAGATGTTTTATCTGTAGCCTGCTGGGGGTGGAGGGCGGTGGTGCAACGGGGCCACAGGAGGCATGGTCGTATATTAAGGAGTGGGGCGATGCTGAGAGGAGGGGGCGTCCAGGCAATGTAAAGCTGTGGGCTCTCATAAGATGTCAGCGCAGGTGAGCGGAGACGCCTTTTCCATTGATTTCCCTGCAGTGGGCTTCAGGAAAACTGGCGACGGGAGGTGGCGCATGCGCAGACTGATATCTTAATCTGCGCATTAGATGCAGAAAATCCCCTGGTAAAACACACGATGGAAACGCATAAGCTCATGTAATCTGCACATGAATATATCGAAGTTTTGTAAAAGCAAAATACCTGGAATTATCAAAAAACAAATCCGCTTTACTGAAAACATGACATACCAACAAAAGACAGAAACTGCATGAAAATAAAAATAAAAAAAATGCAAGTAGCCTAATTTAATAGTTGCAAGACTGATGCAGAAAATCTGCAACATCAAAAACTCATCGAGGGAGTTTAATCGAGAAAACCCATGTAAAAAAAACCCCAGCTGTGCAGTCTGGGGGAAAAAACTGATGTGTGAACATAGCCGTTACTGTGGATTTAAGCACAAGTAACATGCAGTATTTGAGTTTAACAGTCTCATCTACACTAAAATCGATCGGTGGTACTGATATTAGGATCTGCAGCAAGGCAATTCTGTTTGCAGATCTCTGATGCAGGTTTCACCCTCTGCAATGTGGTTTGGGGTAAATCCTTATAAAATCTACAACAGTGGATTTACCAAAATTCTCTACTGATCTGTGTGGACAAATCCGCACCATGTGCAGCTACGCTGTAGGGTTCATATCCGGAACAACAGCACTGACGTACATCAAAAACTTCTACAACTGTCCAATTCATCTCTGGCTTGCAGAAGGACATCGGATTGCCTCCAAAACAACCCTATTCTGATGAAGACATGCCTGCAAATGAAAAAGATCTGTGTGGTGTCCCGTCACATTGTGCTGCAGTTTTGACCTCTTCTACATTGAATGTGGTGAAATCTTGCACCAGAATGAGCATGCTACATGTGTTTTTTTTTTTTTTTTTTCTCTGTAATCATGGCGAAAGCCACATTGTTTTTATTGTAATTTTCCAAAGTTGTGGCAAAACCTTACTGTTCTTCTTGAATTATGTGAACGCAGCCTTAAAATACTTTTTCGCTCAGAAATGGTGAGCGGCGTGTGGATGAAATTTGGTAAAATGGTTGCACTTTGAACATCATGGGTATTTGCTCTTCTCACTTTCACATTGAATGCGAGTGTGGCCACTGACAACGCGTCTACTGATACCTGCCAGGTTGCATGTGTGATTGCTGGTATCGCCTAGCTTATTCATTAGGTTTTCCAGACACTTCCTAGCAACCTATCTGTGGAAAATTGGGAAAAAAAGGCTGTCTGTTCATGGACTCCTTTACTTGAGTTCTGTCCTCAAACCCGTAGGGTGTTTCTTCTCTTTTTATTAGGACCTCCAAAAAAAAGACCTGTAAATAGCCTCTCTCTGTGGAAAAATCTGAGATGTATTCACAACACTGGTGACTACTAGCCCCCCAATACTCGTTAGACTAGAGTCAGCTGAACCCGACTTTTTCATACAGCACATAGGAGCTCTCGCCCGAACAAGTGCTCCTGTGTATGGGAGGGTCAACTGAGATGGCTGTTGTCTGAATGATTGGCAGAGGCATCGTTCAGCTGACGGCCAGCCGAAGACATGAATTGTAGCCCCCTCCGATACACATTAGATGGCATTTGGCTTGACGTCTGGCTTCCCTGATTCTCTTACACAGGAGTGCTCGCTCTGCTGTGGTATTTTCTATAGGAGATAATTGAGTATTTTCAGATAGGTCAGGTAGATGTGCCCCAGATCAAGCCACACCGCCAATGCAGTGCTATCTGTAAAGATATATTATCTGCAGGGGTGTTAGGCTCCGTTCATGTCTGCTGGAGCCTCCATCACAGATGCCCTTATTTTCTATAATGAAAATCAAATGTGTTATTTTCCCATTAGACTACAGCCTGACCCCATTGCAAGTTAATGGGGTCTGTGCTCCTGGTGTGAAAGGTCCGGCACGATTAAGCTTGACTATTTGCAGGATACTAGGTGAGAGTTTTTTTGCCCAAATATGTCGCCATCTAAAAAAACTGATGAACGAACACTATTCCTAAAAAGTAGGTGCCCAAGCGATGAGGGTATTAATACTCCCACCACACGATAACTTCATAGGGTAGTCCATTCTGCCAACTTTGGAGCAGCAATGATGATGGGGGGGCTGTTCCTGTTTCAGTATGTTACGGGAGATTTGATCCCAACCGCAACCACAAACTATTAAAGCAAGGCTGATCACCCAACATCTATGGTCAACCTGATGAACACAAGTGGCTGATTCCTCCTCACCGTGTCTATAATCCTAGTAGAATGAAGGACCTGTTGTATAATTTATGATTTTTAAATGAGATGTTTATCACATACATAATATGTGGTTACATAAGGTTGTGTGGCATAGGGTGGATGCTTATGGCTTTTTTCTGCAAACATGGTGTAGTGTAAGAAATTGATTACAAGTTGTGTGTCATTTTACAGATGCCGCATCACTGACTTTCCTATACTATATATGTTTTGTTTTTTTATTTTCTTTAATAAATTCAGACTCATTGGAGTAATAAAGCAAAAAAAAAAAGACCAGATTCTCGTGTACCAGATCTCTACCATTCCAGAGCACCTCCTATAGGTATCGTGCACCTGTCCTAGTCAATAGTACAAGGGTATGATATTAGCTTATAGTGCAGGTAGCAGCAGGCATGGTGTCACCTCCCAATGTGTCAGTGGAATACAAATACCCCTTTTATGCCTCGTTAATGTCATGACAATCAACTATGATTCTACTGCTATATGTGAATAGACCCCTAAAGTTACTATTTAATGCAGAGCACTTGATGACTGTGATGTAAGGAATCCAGCTACAGGGTGACTGAATAAAAAGGAGGAACAGCCCCACATAGGGTAAAAATGCTTTGTGATGGGCACAATGCTGGACAAACGTGCTCACCTTGTCAAGTTGTGCTTTTATGTAGGCTGACTGCTAATTTTTGTCATACAATGGATGTCCTGCCAGTCCGCAAACAACTATACTTGGCTTTTCACCAAAACATGGATCCACAGGATGCGGAAGAGATTTCTCATTGCAAACTATCTTGGGTGAAGGTAGGGAGAAACTTTGTTGGCACAACCTTCCAGATATTTACAGTGTAATTACCCTAAAAACAAGGTGTGGACACAAAGAATAAAACCTCTATTAATACTATAGAATTGCCAACGTATAGAGGCTGTTGCCCATAAATACGCAAAAGTAGAAGAGTGACAAGAATAAAGTTAATGCCCCAACAGTGTCCATACCACAGGCCATATGATGTGCTTAGTGCGCACATATCTCTAATGCAGCGGCACTTTAAGATATAACATTACAGGTATGTAGAAAGCGGGCACTATGCCCATGGAGCGGTTTCCAGATGAATGTTGATCACTGCCTTATCTGGAAGAGATTTGGAACGCAACTTCTGAAAATGTGTCTGAGGCCGGGGTCACACTTGCGAGTGCAATGCGAGAAACTCGCGCTTCAATACCTGGCACTGCCGCCAGCACTCGGGACCGGAGCGTGCGGCTGCATGTATTTCTATGCAGCTGAACACTCCCATCCGAGTGCCGGATATTGAGGCGAGAGACTCGCGTGAGTTTCTCGCTTTGCACTTGCAAGTGTGACCCTGGCCTTATTAAAAGCATTGCTGTGGAGTCAGTAAGCCAAACCTCAGACTCTTCAATTTCCCTGACTTCCGAATCTCATAGGCTACTTTCCCACAATCCTGAAGTAGCAGCGCTTTGGTTGCAGCTTATTTTTGCTTTGTCCAAAACGCTGCGTTCTATTGAACGTAGATAAATCTGCATGTGTCCGCTGAACCATGAGGGTTCACCACGTTCAATACATTCTATTGATTACATTTCTGTTGCAGAGATTAGTGTCTCCACAAGAGAGATTGCCATGCTGCGGTCCTGAAAGATGCGCCGCATGTCAGTTTCTGCGGGTGATCTGCAGGTGCACATGACATGGGATTTCTAGAATTCCCATCCATTATGCTGTAGCATCTGGCTGCTGTGGATTTGACTCTGCATAAATACTCAGCGTCAAAACAGCAGCAATTCCCGATCGAGAGCACATACCCAATTCTTCACTACTTAGCATGTACATAAAGTGCAGCACAGATTCATCTCCACTACGACTCCACAGCACTCGTCACTACTGAGCATGTACATAAAGTGCAGCACAGAGTCATCTCCACTACGACTCCACAGCACTCGTCACTACTGAGCATGTACATAAAGTGCAGCACAGAGTCATCTCCACTATGACTCCACAGCACTCGTCACTACTGAGCATGTACATAAAGTGCAGCACAGAGTCATCTCCACTACGACTCCACAGCACTCGTCACTACTGAGCATGTACATAAAGTTCAGCACAGAGTCATCTCCACTACGACTCCACAGCACTCGTCACTACTGAGCATGTACATAAAGTGCAGCACAGATTCATCTCCATTACGACTCCACAGCACTCGTCACTACTGAGCATGTACATAAAGTGCAGCACAGTCATCTCCACTACGACTCCACAGCACTCGTCACTACTGAGCATGTACATAAAGTGCAGCACAGAGTCATCTCCACTACGACTCCACAGCACTCGTCACTACTGAGCATGTACATAAAGTGCAGCACAGAGTCATCTCCACTACGACTCCACAGCACTCGTCACTACTGAGCATGTGCATAAAGTGCAGCACAGAGTCATCTCCACTACGACTCCACAGCACTCGTCACTACTGAGCATGTGCATAAAGTGCAGCACAGAGTCATCTCCACTACGACTCCACAGCACTCGTCACTACTGAGCATGTACATAAAGTGCAGCACAGATTCATCTCCACTACGACTCCACAGCACTCGTCACTACTGAGCATGTACATAAAGTTCAGCACAGAGTCATCTCCACTACGACTCCACAGCACTCGTCACTACTGAGCATGTACATAAAGTGCAGCACAGATTCATCTCCATTACGACTCCACAGCACTCGTCACTACTGAGCATGTACATCAAGTGCAGCACAGAGTCATCTCCACTACGACTCCACAGCACTCGTCACTACTGAGCATGTACATAAAGTGCAGCACAGAGTCATCTCCACTACGACTCCACAGCACTCGTCACTACTGAGCATGTGCATAAAGTGCAGCACAGAGTCATCTCCACTACGACTCCACAGCACTCGTCACTACTGAGCATGTACATAAAGTGCAGCACAGAGTCATCTCCACTACGACTCCACAGCACTCGTCATCGTCACTACTGAGCATGTACATAAAGTGCAGCACAGAGTCATCTCCACTACGACTCCACAGCACTCGTCACTACTGAGCATGTACATCAAGTGCAGCACAGAGTCATCTCCACTACGACTCCACAGCACTCGTCACTACTGAGCATGTGCATAAAGTGCAGCACAGAGTCATCTCCACTACGACTCCACAGCACTCATCACTACTGAGCATGTGCATAAAAAGTGCAGCACAGATTCATCTCCAGTAAAAGCCCTGATCCTGAGATCAGGAACAGAACAGACATTTATAGGACATTTCATAACTTTCCCAAATCCTTATGAAAACATTTACAGCACATCCTGCATTGTACTGCTGTACCCAATTTATTATATATTTTAGGAGTCGGTCCATGTTATACAGACTCCACAGCCCTCAAAAAGCGATGCATTTCAGTGCATCATGGCCCCCTTTTTTTTCCCAAGCCATAGAGTAACCTTGTTGAACGCGACCCTTTAATAAATAGAACCAAACTTTTTTTTTTTTTTTGGTGAGGGGAGGGATTTCTTGGTATGTGGGTCAAACTGAAAAGTTGGTTTTGTACACTTTGTCCATGATCTGCATTGTGGCTGACATTAGGGTGTCTGTGCGAGCTTCCTGACGCGCGCTCTCGTCAGCAGTTTGTACATGGCATGAGTAAACATTACACATAGAATATACATATCTTCCTCACACTACAGTCAGTAGTTTATACAAATAGTTCTTGTGACCATATTAAGACTGGAGTAGTGACTCCTTGTTATGTCTGGCAGCCAAGTATATTTGGGTGATGGAAAAAGCAATGTGAACACCTGATTGATGGCTTGTATTAAATTGCCATTACCTTTTAAAACATCAGTGAGTATATAATGGCAAACACTTACTGTATGTATCCCGTCTGTAAATCCATTGCTTGACATAGTTTGTATTGATCCGAGGAGCCATCCTGCATAGTCCTGAGCTGTAATCGCTGTCTACCAGCTTGTTACAGGAGAGCAGCATGATGTAGGGTCAGAGACCCTGATTACATCGATGTCAATGGGCTGCTTGTTGCAGGTTTGATAAAATCACTACTTGCTGTAGATTTAGCAGTTCTCTGAATGTTGCGCTCCGTATAACCCCTCCCATGGCACTGACTGCAGCTGTTTGTGTATGCTGTGTATAGGCAGAAAGCTGCGGCGGGGGTGCATTTTGACTGCATGGCAGCAGATTTACTAGTGATAATCTTCTGATTGAAATTTATATAAACTACAGCAAGCCACCCAGTAAGTGACACATTGCTGGAATCAGGGTCTCTTCCTTTTTACATCTCGCTTCTCTCAGATTAGGTATTAAAAATTTGGTGACAGATTAACTGACACCACAGTGAGGGTACCATCACACCAGCAGGTATTGCCATACCTCTACCACATAGAACCTGAAAATGAATGATGTGGGTTTTTTTTCAGCAGTTGTGGCTTTTTTTTTTTTTTTCTTTTTTTTTCAGAAATAATTTTAGGCAGATGTTCTTAGAACTGTTACTGTGGAAATCAATGCTTTATGTAGATTAATTCTATATATAAATTGTAAAATGTTGCTTAAGGGTAGTCCTGTACTTTAATAGTCCAGCCAACTAATGCTTTTAAAATCAACTTACAATGCTATAAAATAACTCCAAAAAAGTAACTCTCCTTACCAGAACCTGCACCTCTTCTGTGTCTGTGCAATGCATGTTCCCCAGGTGAGTATTTCAGATTATTTTATAGCTGATTAAAATAAAGAATACATCAGGTGTCCGGACAACCTTTTTGGGCATGTATTTCCACATGGAAACATGTCAGATTTTTGCTGTGGATTTACATGCAGAAAATCAGTTGCTTATTTTACAATTCTGTCTGTCTGTAATGGAAATCCCGCGTCGCTGATTGGTCGCGTCCGGCCGGGCGCGACCAATCAGCAACAGGTGCCGTCCGGCCGCGAATTGGCGCCGGATTTGAACCACACACGCCACCGCTATGGTCGGGATATCAGCAGCGCTAGCCGCATGTCATCTCCTGCCGAAAGGAGGTCAGCGGCGATGCAGCCGGGAGATGACCGGTGCCAGCGGAAGTACCCCGACCGGCGGCCTCCACGTAAACCCCAGCAGCAGCAGCCTCCACATATACCCCAGCAGCAGCAGCAGCCTCCACATATACCCCAGCAGCAGCAGCAGCCTCCACATATACCCAGCAGCAGCAGCCTCCACATATACCCCAGCAGCAGCAGCCTCCACATATACCCCAGCAGCAGCAGCAGCAGCCTCCACATATACCCCAGCAGCAGCACAGCAGCAGCCTCCACATATACCCCAGCAGCAGCAGCAGCAGCAGCCTCCACATATACCCCAGCAGCAGCAGCAGCCTCCACATATACCCCAGCAGCAGCAGCCTCCACATATACCCCAGCAGAGCAGCCTCCACATTACCCAGCAGCAGCCTCCACATTACCCCAGCAGCAGCCTCCACATATACCCAGCACAGCCTCCACATATACCCAGCAGCAGCAGCCTCCACATATACCCCAGCAGCAGCAGCCTCCACATATACCCAGCAGCAGCAGCCTCCACATATACCCCAGACAGCAGCAGCCTCCACATATACCCAGCAGCCTCCACATATACCCCAGCAGCAGCAGCAGCAGCAGCCTCCACATATACCCCAGCAGCAGCAGCCTCCACATATACCCCAGCAGCAGCAGCAGCCTCCACATATACAGCAGCAGCAGCCTCTATATACCCCAGCAGCAACCTCCACATATACCCCAGCAGCAGCAGCCTCCACATATACTACATACATATTCTAGAATACCCGATGCGTTAGAATCGGGCCACCATCTAGTTTTACAATAAGTGTTGTGAATAAGATGTCACTCTCGCGCACACAATGCAGATAAAATCTTTAACCAGCACTGTGGATTTGATAATAATTTTATTTCTATAGCGCCAACATTTTCCGCAGCACTTTACATTATAGAGGAGACTTGTACAGACAATAGACTTTACGGCATAACCATAAATACAGATCAAAGTAGATACCAAGAGGAATGAGGGCCCTGCTCACAAGCTTACAATCTATAAGGAAAAAGGGGGAGACACAAAAGGTAGATGGTAACAATTGCTTTCATTGTTCGGACCAGCTATAGTGTAAGAATCGGGTGTTCATGTAATTCTGCATGAACCAGTTAACAGCCAAAGTATGTAACAGTACAGACACAGAGGGCTATTAAATGCATAAAGCGGGTGAGAACATAATAAGAGGTACCTGATTATGGTAGAAAATTTTTTTTGAATGGGCCAACAGGGATAGTTAGGTTAATGCATTGAGGCGGTATGCCAGTCTGAACAAGTGCGTTTTTAGGGCACGCTTAAAACTGTGGGGATTAATCGTATTAACCTGGGTAGTGCATTGCAAAGAATTGGCGCAGCACGTGAAAAGTCTTGGAGACGGGAGTGGGAGGTTCTGATTATTGAGGATGCTAACCTCAGGTCATTAGCAGAACGGAAGGCACGGGTAGGATGGTAGGCTGAGACAAGGGAGGAGATGTAGGGTGGTGCTGAGCCATGGAGTGCTTTGTAGGTGAGGGTAATAAGTTTGTACTGGATTCTGTAATGGATGGGTAACCAGTGTAATGACTGGCACAAGGCAGTGGCATCAGTATAACGATTGGGAATATGATCCTAGCTGCAGCATTCAGGATGGATTATAGGATGTCAACTTTGCTGTGGCTGTCAATGTACTTTTCACTGTTAGAAATGTGTGGCAACCCAGCCTGTGGGAACTTGCCCTTTACCTCCTTCCTACCATATATCTAAACGCTCACGCACATGGCGGAGTCTGTGGCTCATAGGCCATATGTCTCCTTGTATGGAGCCGCATGGCCTCTGTGCTTTTGGGCAGACTCCGTCTAGTTCCTTTTGTAAGGAGACCTATGACCAAAGAAGCATTTCTTATAATGGAGTATTATTAGATGTGTTTTTAAAATAATATGAATGTGTATAATATATAATATATATATATATATATTATTTATTTTTTTATTCCCTGTTGGAATGGTATGGGTACGCCAGACCCGTCATGTATGTCTCGTATTCATCAAAGATAAAAATGGATCCCAGTGAATTAGCGAAAACTGAAAAAAAATCTTAGTATTCATGCTTTCCAATGTAAGACTAGGTATCACGTTACCTTACTTTTGTAAAGCTATTTTGTGAATAGTTAAGAATTGCTTTCTTTTTGGCTACCATTCGTGAGACAGTTTTGCATGTTTGAGACTTGCTTTTGATGAATTAAAAGGCTGTTTCCATCATTAAAAGTTGTAAATAGGTGATAATTTTCTGATTTGTGGGGACTAACAGTTTGGACCACCCAACCGATAATGGGGCTATGTGAGGCCACCACTCAATTATGACAGGGCATTTTATTGCCTGAAGGCATGCGTTTTTACACCTGCGGATTCCTATAATGGAATAGGTGTAAAATAGCTGCGGAATCCGCACAAAGAATTGACATGCTGCGGAAAGTAAACCGCTGCTTTTCCGCACGGATTTTTTCGCATTATGTGCACAGCGGGTTTTTTTTCCATAGATTTACATTGTACTGTGAATCTCTTGCAGATCTGCAGCGGATCCGCAGCAAATCCGCAACGTGTGCACATACCCTAAGATTTGCCTGCAGAATTTTCTGCACAGGATCCGCAACTCTTTGAAGAAAACGCAGGTGCGTTTTTGTAAGCTAAAATAAATAATAATTATTTAACAAAAAAAAAAGATTTGTGATGTAATTTCTTGTCCAACCTCCTCTTTTATATTTGTCCAACCCACACTCCATTACACTCACAGATAGATATACAGTCATGGCCAAAAGTTTTGAGAATGACACAAATATAAATTTTTACAAAGTCTACTGCTTCACTTTTTCTAATGGCAATTTGCATATACTCCAGAATGTTATAAAGAGTGATCAGCTTAACTGCAATTACTTGCAAAGTCAATATTTGGCTAGAAAATGAACTTTATCCCCCAAAACACATTTCAACATCATTGCAGCCCTGCCTTAAAAGGACCAGCTAACCTCTTTTCAGTGATTGCTCCATTAACACAGGTGTGGGTGTTGATGAGGACATGGCTGGAGATCAATCTGTCATGATTAAGTAAGAATGACACCACTGGACACTTTAAAAGGAGGCTGGTACTTGGCATCAATGTTTCTCTTCTGTTAACCATGGTTATCTCTAAAGAAACACGTGCAGTCATCATTGCAATGCACAAAAATGGCCTAACAGGGAAGAGTATCGCAGCTAGAAAGATTGCACCTCAGTCAACAATCTATCGCATCATCAAGAACTTCAAAGAGAGAGGTTCCATTGTTGCCAAAAAGGCTCCAGGGCACCCAAGAAAGACCAGCAAGCGCCAGGACCGTCTCTTAAAAGTGTTTCAGCTGCGGGATCGGGCTACCAGCAGTGCAGAGCTTGCTCAGGAATGGCAGCAGGCAGGTGTGAGTGCATCTGCACGCACTGTGAGGCGGAGACTCTTGGAGCAAGGCCTGGTCTCAAGGAGGGCAGCAAAGAAGCCACTTCTCTCCAGAAAAAACATCATGGACAGACTGATATTCTGCAAAAGGTACAGGCAGTGGACTGCTGAGGACTGGGGTAAAGTTATTTTCTCTGATGAATCCCCTTTTCGATTGTTTGGGACTTCAGGAAAACGCCTCATTCGGAGAAGACAAGGTGAGCGCTACCACCAGTCTTGTCTCATGCCAACTGTTAAGCATCCTGAAACCATTCATGTGTGGGGTTGCTTCTCAGCCAAGGGAATCGGCTCTCTCACAGTCTTGCCTAAAAACAAGCCATGAATAAAGAATGGTACCAGAATGTCCTCCAAGAGCAACTTCTCCCAACCCTCCAAGAGCAGTTTGGCGATCAACAATGCCTTTTCCAGCATGATGGAGCACCTTGCCATAAAGCAAAGGTGATAACTAAATGGATCAGGGAACAAAACATAGAGATTTTGGGTCCATGGCCTGGAAACTCCCCAGATCTTAATCCCATTGAGAACTTGTGGTCAATCATCAAGAGACGGGTGGACAAACAAAAACCTAAAAATTCTGACAAAATGAAAGCATTGATTGTGCAAGAATGGACTGCTATCAGTCAGGATTTGGTCCAGAAGTTGATTGAAAGCATGCCAGGGAGAATTGCAGAGGTCCTGAAGAAGAAGGGTCAACACTGCAAATATTGACTTGCTGCATTAACTCATTCTAACTGTCAATATAAGCTTTTGTTACTCATATGTTTGCAATTATATTTCTGTCTGTGATAAAAACATCTATTAAACACACATAAAAACCAGAGGGCAGCTGATCATGTGAAAATATAATATTTGTGTCATTCTCAAAACTTTTGGCCATGACTGTAGATATAGATATGGGATAGATAGATAAAATGGTACATAAATAGTTAGACACACACACACACACACACACACACACACACACAATCTTCACGCAATATCTTTAATTTAAAAAAAAAATGGGAAAAAAATGGCGTGGGCTCCCGCACAATTTTCTGCGCCAGAGGGGGAAAGCCGACGGGCGTGGCCAATATTTCTAGCCTGGGAAGGGGTTAATACCCATGGGGCTTCCCAGGCTATGAATATCAGCCCGCAGCTAGCCTACACTGGCTATTAACCCCTTCACCCCCAAGGGTGGTTTGCACGTTAATGAGCGGGCCAATTTTTACAATTCTGACCACTGTCTCTTTATGAGGTTATAACTCTGGAACGCTTCAACGGATCTGCGCGATTCTGAGATTGTTTTCTCGTGACATATTGTACTTCACGATATTGGTAAAATTTCTTTGATATAACTTGCTTTTATTTTTGAAAAAAATGCAAATATGTCAAATTTTGAAAATTTTGCAATTTTCAAACTTTGAATTTTTATTCCCTTAAAACAGAGAAATATGTCACACAAAATAGTTAAGAAATAACATTTCCCACATGTCTACTTTACATCAGCACAATTTTGGAATCAAAATTTTTTTTTCTTAGGAAATATAAGGGTTAAAAGTTGACCAGCGATTTCTCATTTTTACAACAAAATTTACAAAGCCATTTTTTTAGGGACCACCTCACATTTGAAGTCACTTTGAGGGGTCTATATAGCAGAAAATACCCAAAAGTGACACTATTCTAAAAACTGCACCCCTCAAGGTACTCAAAACCACATTCAAAAGTTTATTAACCCTTCAGGTGCTTCACAGGAGCTGAAGCAACGTGGAAGGAAAAAATGAATATTTAACTTTTTAGCCACAAAAATGATCTTTTACAAACTTTTTTTTTTATTTTCACAAGGCTAAAAGAAGAAAATGGACAGATAAAGTTGTTGTGCAATTTCTCCTGAGTACACCGATACCCCATATGTGGGGAAAACCACTGTTTGGGCACACGGCAGAGCTCATAAGGGAAGGAGCGCCGTTTGACTTTTTCAAACTAAAATTGGCTGAAATTGAGATCGGACGCCATGTCGCGTTTGGAGAGCCCCTGATGCGCCTAAACAGTGGAAACCCCCCACAAGTGACACCATTTTGGAAATTAGACCCCCTAAGGAACTTATCTAGATCTGTTGTGAGCACTTTGAATCCCCAAGTGTTTCACAAAAGTTTATAATGCCTGGGTGTGAAAAAAAAAAAGAAACCATTTTCCACAAAAATGATTTTTTAGTCCCAAATTTTTGATTTTTCCCAAGGAAATTGGACCCCAAAAGTTGTTGGCCAATTTGTCCTGAGTACGCTGATACCCAATATGTGGGGGGGAACTGTTTGGGCGCACGGCAGGGCTTGGAAAGGAAGTAGTAACGTTTTGGAATGCAGACGTTGATGGGGGTCATGTTCCGTTTGCAGTGCCCCAGATGAGCCTAAACAGTAGAAACCCCCCACAAGTGACCACATTTTGGAAACTAGACCCCTAAGGAACTTATCTATAGCTTTGGTGAGCACTTTGAACCCCCAAGTGCTTCACACAAGTTTATAATGCCCGGGCATGAAAATAAAAATCCTATTTTTTTTCCCACAAAAATTATTTTTAGTCACAAATTTTTTATTTTCCCAAGGGTAACAGGAGAAATCGGACCACAAAAGTTGTTGTCCAATTTGTCCTGAGTACGCTGATACCCAATATGTGGGGGGGAACCACTGTTTGGGTGCACGGCAGAGCTCGGAATGGAAGGAGCACCATTTGACTTTTTCCAACCAAAATTGGCTGGAATTGAGATTGGACGCGATGTTGCATTTGGAGAGCCCCTGATGTGCCTAAACAGTGGAAACCCCCCACAAGTGACCCCATTTGGGCAACTAGACCCCCTAAGGAACTTATCTAGATCTTTGGTGAGCAATTTGAACCCCCAAGTGCTTCACACAAGTTTATAACGTAGAGCCGTAAAATTAAAAAATCATATTTTTTCCACAAAAATGATCTTTTCACTCCAATTTTTATTTTCCCAAGGGTAACAAGACTCCAAAAGTTATTGTGCAATTTGTCCTGAGTACCCCATATGTGGGGGTAAACTACTGTTTGGGTGCATGGCAGAGTTTGGAAGGGAAGGAGTGCCGTTTGACTTTTTCAACGCAGAATTGGCTGGATGCCATGTCGTGTTTGGAGAGCTCCTGATCTGCCTAAACAGTGGAAACCCCCCACAAATGACACCATTTTGGAAACTGGACCCCTCAAGGAACTTATCTAGATGTGTGGTGAGCACTTTGAACCCCCAAGTGCTTCACAGAAGTTTAGAACGAACAGCCGTAAAAATAAAAAATATTTTTTTTTTTTACAAAAATTATTTTTTTCGCCCCCAATATTTTATTTTCACAAGGGTAACAGGAGAAATTGGACGCAAAAATTTGTTGTCCAATTTGTCCTGAGTACGCGGATACCCAATATGTGGGAGAAAACTACTGTATGGGTACACGTTGGGGCTCGGAAGGGAAGTAGTGACATTTTGGATTGTAGACTTTGATGGAATGGTCTGGGGGCGTCATGTCGCATTTGGAGAGCCCCTGATGCGCCTAAACAGTGGAAACCCCCCACAAGTGACCCCATTTTGGAAAATAGACCCGACAAGAAACTTATCTAGATGTGTGGTGAGCGCTATGAAGCCCCAAGTGCTTCACAGAAGTTTATAACGTACAGCCGTAAAAACAAAAAAAATCATTTTTTTTTTAAAAAAATTATATTTTTGCCCCCAGTTTTTTATTTTCCCAAGGGTAACAGAAGAAATAGGACAAATTGCACAATAACTCTTAGGGTCCAGAGTACGCTGTTACCCCATGTGGGAGTAAACTACTGTTTGGGCACATGGCAGAGGTCAGAAGGGAAGGAGCACCGTTTGACTTTTTCAACGCAGAATTGGCTGGAATTGAGATCAGACGTCATGTCACATTTGGAGAGCCCCTGATGTGCCTAAACAGCGGAAACCCCCCAATTCTAACTCCAACCCTAACCCCAACACACCCCTAACCTTAGTCCCAACCCTAACCACAAACCTAACCCTAACACACCCCTATCCCTAATCCCAACCATAACCCTAATACTAACTTTAGCGCCAACCCTAACCCTAACTTTAGCCGCAACCCTAACCTTAACCATAACTTTAATGGGAAAATGGAAATAAATACATTTTTGTAATTTTATTATTTTTCCCTAACTAAGGGTGTGATAAAGGGGGGTTTGATTTACTATTTATAGCGGGTTTTTATGATTGGCAGCTGTCACGCTAAAAGACGCTTTTTATTGCAAAAAATAGTTTTTGCATCACCACATTTTGAGAACTATAATTTTTGCATATTTTGGCCCACAGAGTCATGTGAGGTCTTATTTTTTGCGGTACGAGTTGACGTTTTTATTGGTACTATTTTTGAGCATGTGACATTTTTTGATCGCTTTTTATTTCGATTTTTGGGAGGTTAGAATGAACAAAAATCAGCAATTCATGAATTTCTTTTGGGGGAGGCGTTTATACCGTTCCGCGTGTGGTAAAATTGATAAAGCAGTTTTATTCTTCGGGTCAGTACGATTACGGCGATACCTCATTTATATCATTTTTTTATCTTTTGGCGCTTTTATAGAATAAAAACAATTTTATATAAAAAATAATTATTTTTGCATCGCTTTATTCTGCGAGCTATAACTTTTTTATTTTTTTGCTGATGATGCTGTGTGACGGCTCGTTTTTTGCGGGACAAGATGACGTTTTCAGCGGTGCCATGTTTATTTATATCGGTCTTTTTGATCGCGTATTATTCCACTTTTTGTTCAGCGGTATGATGATAAAGCACTGATTTTTTGCTTTGTTTTTATTTTTATTTTTTAAGGGGTTCACAAAAGGGGTTAACTAGTGGGACAGTTTTATGGGGGGGTCGTTACGGACGCGGCGATACCAAATATGTGTACTTTTATTTTATTTTTTTTATTTACAGGAAGAAATGAATTTATTGGGGAATATTTTTTTTTTTATTTATTTTGGAATTTTTTTTTTACACATTTTTATTTTTATTTTTTTTACTTTTTTACATTGTCCCAGGGTGGGACATCACTGTAAAAATGTCAGATCGCTGGTCTCACAGTGTGCACAGCACTCTGTGAGACCAGCGATCTCACAGGCAGCGCTGCAGGCTTCTCAGTGCCTGCTCTCGGCAGGCACTGAGGAAGCCGCCTCCCTCCAGGACCCCGGCGCCATCTTGGATCCGGGTCCTGGGAGGGAGGAAGCCCTCAGAATAGCGCGATCACATCGCGCTGTTCTGAGGGTCTCAGGGGGGCGCGCAGGGAGCCCTCTCCCTGCGCGATGCTCCCCTGAGCCCCCAGTACACCGCGATCATGTTTGATTGCGGTGTGCAAGGGGTTAATGTGCCGGGAGCGGTCCGTGACCGCTCCTGGCACACAGTCACGGGTGTCAGCTGTGATAATCAGCTGACACCCGGCGGCGATCAGCTGCGCTCCCCCCAGGAGCGCAGCTGATCGCTATGACGTACTATCCCGTCCGTGGTCAGATTGTCACGGGTTTTATGGACGGGATAGTACGTCTGATGTCAGAGAGGGGTTAAAATAGAGGGACCTCAAAAAATGACATGGGGTCCCCTAAAATTTATAGCCAGAAAGGCTACGCAGACAGCTGAGGGCTGGTATTCATAGCCTAGGAAGCCCGTGGATATTGTTGCAACCCCTCCCCCCGGCTAAAAATACCAGTACCCAGCCGCCCCAGAATTGGTGCATCTGTACAATGCGCCAATTCCGGCACTTAGCCCCTCTCTTCCTACTGCCGTGTAGCGGTGGCATATGGGGTAATAAGGGATTAATGTCACCTTTGCTATTGTAAGGTGACATTAAGGCAGGTTAATAATGGAGAGGCGTCAATAAGACAGCTATCCATTATTAGGCCGGCGTCACACTAGCGAGTTTGATGCGAGTTAGTCGCACGACTTACTTGCATCACCACCCGGCACGGCCGCCTGCTCTCGGACCACAGTGCGCGGCTGCATGTATTTCTATGCCGCCGAGCACTCTGGTCCGAGAGCGGGCGGCCGTGCCGGGTGTTGATGCGAGTAAGTCGTGCGACTAACTCGCATCAAACTCGCTAGTGTGACGCCGGCCTTAGTCTTATAGTTTGAAAGTATTAAAAAAACACATAAGGATAAAGTATTTTAATGAAATAAAACACGACACTTTTTCATAATTTTTATTGTATGCCTAAATCCATCGATCACCTGCAAAAAAAAAACAAAAGACAGTATACTCCCTGTCTCAGTCCCTCTTTAAAACGAGTGTGCTACGACGATCTCTCCTATAGAGCGGTCACATCAGCAGATGTGACCGCTCTATAGGCCTCCGATGACACACTGACCGGAGATAACCCTCCCGCAGTGTATCATCGGAGTTCCCTTTACGGCACTACAGCCGTGAGAAAATTATCACGGCTGTAGTGCCGCAAATGACAGGTGAACTCCGGTGACCTGCTGGCAGCGAGTGATACAGTGCGGAGAATTATCTCCGTCACTGTACACCATAGCCCCTGGAGAGTGGTCGCTCCGGATGTGACAGCTCTCCACGGTAGATCTTCGTGGGACAATTGTTATTATATGGACTACGTCGGACACAGTGAGTATATTGGTTGTTTGTTTTTTTTTTTTTTTGGTTTCAGTTTTTCAGGTGAGCGAGGGCTTCAGGGATTAGCTGTATATGGTGAGTATGGACTATATATATGTGTTTTTTTTTCCATACATTCAACATATTAGCCAGATGATGGGACTACTACTTTCCCATCATTGGCTAATGCTCTCACTGTAGCAGGCATAGCCAATTGGGACTAGTAGTCCCATCGGACGATGCCTGCACACACAGCCACTCACACACAGGCCCGCAGACCCCCACACATACACAGATCACGCAGACAACGGCACACACCATACACGCACACAGTCACCGCCCACACACTTCCCTCCTCCTGAACTGCAGCGTTTCATCCGCAGCAAATCCGCAGATCTTTTTTACACCTGCTGTTTTGCTGCGGATGTGCCCGACTCAATGCAAGTCAATGGGTGCAGAAACGCTGCAGATCCGCACAAACAATTGACATGCTGCGGAAAATAAAATGCTGCAAATCAGCACGTTTTTTTCCCGCAGCATGTACACAACAAACCTGCGTTTCCCATGGATTTACATTGGTTGTGCACTACACTGCGGATCTGATGCGTTTCGGCGCATCCAAAAACGCTGCGGAAGCGCATCTAAATCTGTAACATGTGCACATACCCTTAAAGGGAACCTGTCCGCAGGATTTTGCACAGTAACCTACAGACAATGTCAGGCTGGCGCCGTTATACTGATTAGGCCGGGATCACACATGTGACGAAAACGTCCGACGCTCGCATGTGAAATCCCAGCTCTGGCGCCGGCACTCGGGAGTGGAGCGAGCGGCTGCATAGAAATACATGCAGCCGCTCGCTCCACTCCCGAGTGCCGGCGCCAGAGCTGGGATTTCACATGCGAGCGTCGGACGATTTCCTCGCATGTGTGATCCCGGCCTTACAATGATACCTGGGTGATGAAATCCGTCTTGTGGTTGTTGTTTAATCTTTATTTTCAGTTAATGATATGCCCTTACTCCGGGCGGCCTGTGGAGGGGGGGGTCTTCATGTGGTGCTCTGATTAGATATTCATCTGTATGGCTTCTGACAGGTCACTGATCCCTCACTGACCTGCCCCTATCTTACATACTGAATATAATGTTTTGCAGGAGAAAAAAAAAACAACTCACATTCAGCAGGCGCTGACGCTTGTGCTTTAGTATGATTGCATGTATAATGTCCATGTAATTATTTTATTTTGGGATATTCATATATTCAGAAAAAAAAATATTCTCTCTCAAAATGGCATCGGCCACGCCAACTCAGTAGCGCCATCTTGGTGGAGACAAATTATTTTTTTTTTCCTGTAGCAAAATGGCTCCTGCGCAGTAGCATCTATCGGATCGCTTGCACAGCCGGCGCCATTTTGAGAATTTTTTTTTTTTTGTGAATACTTGTATATCACCAAATAAAATAATTACATGGACATTATACATGTGATCATACTACAGCGCCCCTGCCTGCTGAATGTGAATTATTTTTTTTTTTCAAAACCTATTATGGAAATATTACTATGTTACTATGGACCTTCATCGGGTTAATTTCAGAACAAATGAATGGTGACGATTATTGTACATGGGCATTTAGATGTTCCAGCACAATTCATTTCCCATCATTAAGGGTTAACAGTATTGAACAGTATCTTGTTTTTCTAGATGAACTTTGGTCAGCCATTTAATCTGTCTGTTCAATTAGACCTTCCACAATAAAAAAGCCTGCTATAGGGGGAGGGTGTGCTGGGAACTTAGGGACTACAGCGTGGAGTTTGGGTGGATTTAGGGAAGGGCAGCTACAAATTCCAGGTGGTTTTCTCTTCGGCTTCCCAGCTTTTGAGTCAGTGGTGTGTCCTCAGACTTTGTTTCAAGTTGTAAAAGTGTCTGTCATGTTTTACCTGGTTCTACCATATCTGTTCATTGCCCCTAGTATGTCCTTAGTTCTTGGCTCTTAGGTAATGGTAAAAGATTAGGAACACCTGTATCTTATTGGCATGATATGTCCAGAGAATTTCAAAGATTTTGTAAAAATCCACATGGGGAAAAAAAACATTTTCCATTGATTTTGATGTACGACATACACATCACCCAGTCAGCTATTTTTCGACAAGTGTTTTTGAAAACCTCACTGCTGAATGGAGGAAAAAGTGTTACTATTTTACTTGTAAAGATTTGATACTTCTATCAAAATGCTACAAAAAATGCAGAGGAGGGAGAAACTTCAAAATCGCAGCAGATATGAAAACCTCGTTGGGGAACAAGTGTGTGCATGGTTTTGTAACAATGATTTATTTTGAAAACCATGTCTGATTTCCACCCATGCAACAAAGGGAACACCAAACACCGTGTGCACATACCCTTTAAGCTATGTTTCTTAAATGAATATTTTGGGAAGTTTTTGATGTTGCAGATTTTCTGCAGCATTTTTGCACATTTTCCCAGGCAGTGGCACCTTTAGGCTGTGTACACACAGTGCTTTTTGGCAGTGTTTTTTTCAGTACAGAAATGGGCCAAAAACGCTATGAAATTCTTATGTGAGCTATTTCAATGATAATCCTGAAGTGTTATGCACATGATCAGTTTATTTTCTTGAGTATTTGCAGTGTGTTTTTTTTTTTTCTGCAACATGTCAATTCTTTATGCATTTCTGCAGTGTTTTTCACCCATTGACTTCAATTGAGTTAGTTAATCAGCAGCAAAAACACAGGTCTAAAAATGTTTGCAGATTTGATGAGTTTTTGTATGCTTTTTTTACCGGCTTCTTGTGGGGTTTCCCACGTGGTCATCTGTGTGACAGCGTGGGAAACACAGGTGCGGTGGTTCTTATCGGCAGTAAGACCGTCGGTCAGAGCGTTGCAGTGTCATGCTGTTGTTGGATATCAACGTGACCCGCCGTAACATTATCGCCGGTGTGATCCCACAGCTGTGACCCGCAGCGGTGACCTGGAGTAAAAAACTTACCGCAGGCAGCAGCGTGGGCTGATGAGCCTACTACTCTCATCGGACTACGTTTGCTGTCACTGATAACAGTGACAGCAGTTGCCGCTGATGAGAGACATAGTCTCATCAGCCGGCACCTGTGCTCACAGTTAAAAAAAAAAAAAAATAATTATATATATTCAAATAAAAACAAACATTATACTCACCTAACACCAAATCCTGATACCCTAGTCTCCTAGAAAAAATGTAAAATAAATCGCCGTATACTCGCCTGTCTGCTGTAGTCCATGTAATCCCGAGTGTCCCATGGCGATCTCATGTGTAGACCAGTCACATCGAGAGATGTAACTGCTCTACCTGGCCACCGGCGATACACCGCCGGAGCCATTACTTCTGGTCAGTAAATCACTGAGCTGCCGTGAGGGAGTTCACAGGAGTTTATCAGCTTATCAGTTCCGGTGCTCTCACTTATGAGAATTTTCTCACGGCAGCTCAGTGATACACTGCGGGAGTGATTACTTCCTGTCAGTGTATCGCCGACTGTCTTTGAGAACTGTCACATCAGTGACTGCTCTCAAAGACATCAGGATCGTCGTGGGACATTATGAATTATATTGTCTGTAGACAGGTGAGGAATATTGTGGTTTATTTTATTTTTGTTGCAGGAGAGTTCGCTTCGATGGATTAGGTGTTCGGTAAGTATGGTTAAATTAAAATTAATTAAAGGAACCTGTGTCATTATTTCAAATAAAAGACTTTATTCTGTGTTTTTATACAATGACTATGGTTTTACTAATAGATGGGTGTCTTTATAGATTTTATATATTATTAGTCTTTGGGCTTGATGTCACCCAACAATACAAAGGTGACATCAACCCCACTTTCCACCGCTACAGGGCAAGTGGGAAGAGTGAGTCTAAGCGCCAGATCTTACAGATGCGCCTTAGAAAAATAGAAACAAACTAATATTTGGTACAGAAAAAAACTTTGTAATTAGAGGTCAGATGTTTCCTGTAGTTCTTGACCAAGTTTGCATCCGTTGCAGTAGAGATTTTGGCCCACTCCTACATACAGATCTTCTCCAGATGGTTGAGGTTTCAGGGCTGTTGCTGGGCAACACTGAGTTTCTACTCCCTCTAAAGATTTTCTATTGCGTTCAGGTCTGGAGACTGGCTAGGCCACTCCAGGACCTTGAAATGCTTCTTACGGATCCACTCCTTAGTTGCCCTGGCTGTGTGTTCCGGGTCATTGTCATGCTGGAAGACCCAGCCACGACTAATCTTCAGTTCTCTTACTGAGGGAAGGAGGTTGTTGGTCAAAAGCTTGCAATACATGACTCCACCAATGCTCCCTCCAATGCGGTGCGGTTGTCCTGTCCCCTTTGCAAAAAAGCACCCCCAAAGTATGATGTTTACCCCACTATGCTTCACGGTTGGGACGGTGTTCTTGGGGTTGTACTTATCCTTCTTCCTCCTCCAAACGCGGCGAGTGGAGTTGATACCAAAAAGTTCTACTTTGTTCTCATCTGATCATATGACCTTCTCCCATGCCTCCACTGGATCATCCAGGTGGTGATTGGTGAGCTTCAAATGGGCCTGGCCATGTGATGGAGTGAGCAGAGAAACCTTGCGTACCCTGCAGGATTTTAATCCATGACGACAGTGTGTTACTAAGGCCTGTGTCACACTTGCGAGAAACTCGCACGAGTTCCTCGCATCAACACCTGGCACTGCCGCTGGCACTCCAACCGTGCAGCTGCATTTATTTCTATGCAGCCGCACGCTCCGGTCCGAGCCGGGTATTGAGGTGTGAGACTCGTGCGAGTTTCTCGTAAGTATGACACCGGCCTAACAGTAATGTTTGAGGCTGGTCCCAGCTCTCTTCAGGTCATTGACCAGGTCCTCCCGTGTAGTTCAGGGCTGATTACAGACCTTTCTCAGAATCATCTTTGCCCCACAGGGTGAAATCTTTCATGGAACCCCAGATTGAGGAAGATTGACACTCACCTTGTGTTTATTCCATTTTCTAATAATTGAGCCAATAGTTTTGTCTTCTCACCAAGCTGCTTGCTTATTGTCCTTGTAGCCCATCCCAGCCTTGTGCAGGGCTATGATTTTGTCTCCTGTGGCCTTTTTATAGCTTTTTTTAGTTTCGGCCATGGTGGAGAGGTTGGAGTGTGATATTATGTAGACAGGTGTCTTTTATACAATAAGGAGTTGAAACAGGTGCAATTAATACAGGTAATGAGTGCAGAGTAGGTGGGTTTCTTAAAGAAAAACTAAAGCTCCCGTCACACTAAGCGAGATCACTGAAGCATCACCGATTTTGTGACGCTACAGTGACCTAGCCAGCGATCTCGCTTAGTGTGACACGCAGTGACGACCAGCCCCCCTGCTGGGTATCGCTGATCGTCATTGAATGTCCTGGACCATTTTTTCATCGTTGGTCTCCCGCTGGCCAGCGCGCATCGCTGCGTGTGACAGCGGGAGACCAACGTTCAGCAAGCTGGGAACTGGTATCCAATGTACATATCGGGTAACTAAGCACCGCACGGCACCTAGTTACCCGATATGTACCCTGTTTACCGGCTCCCAGCTTCTGCTGTAGAGCGCCTAGAGCCAGTATCTAGGGAACATATCGGGTTTCTAGCTGCCGCGCGGGGCTTAGTTACCCGATATGTACATTGGATACCGTCTCTCAGCGCTCTACAGCAGAAGCTGAGAGCCGGTATATAGGGTACATATCGGTTAACTAGGTGCTGCGCGGTTCTTAGTTACCCGATGTGTACATTGCTGGTCCTGATCGCTGGTGAGTTTGCCCATGTGACAGCTCACAAGCGATCAGCTAACGATGTCCCAGCGATCCCATCCACGTGGGATCGCTGGGACATTAAAGAGTGTGACGGGACCCTAACAGGTCTGTGATGCCCACAATTCTCACTGGTTGGTAGGTGATCAAATACTTATTTCATGCAATAAAATGCAAATTATGTAAAAATCATACAATTTGATTTTCTTTTTTTAGATTGTTTCAGTTGCAGTGTACCTACTATAAAAATTCTTTGTAGGTGGCAAAACTTGCAAATCGGCAGTGTATCAAATACTTATTTTCCCCACTGTAAATAACCAGTTTTCTGAGGATGGTATTCAGCTAACAGGTCATGGTTGGCTTTACCTTGTTTGAGGCACTTTTTGCTTTGACAGTGTCCTCTGTAGTGGATACTCTGATGTCTAAAATTTTCTGGCACCTCTAAAAAGTATTTAAAGTGGACCTTTCTTCACAATACACACTGTATGTTATAAAAAAAAATATATTAACCTGATGATTTTAATGTCATTACTCTTTTTAATGTATTTTGTATTAGTCTTTGCCTGATGAAGAGACCTGAGTAGTCTTGAAAGCTTGCAATTTGTTACCATCTTTTCAGTTAGCCATTAAAAGGTATCAACCACTGAGGACTCTCAACTCCAAATATTTTTATTTTTAATGTATACATTTGTGCCATGAAAGCTGATAAGTGATCCTCAGTTGGCATCAGTTTTAATCCTAGAATTTAGTGGGATCTGAGATGGGTTGGTTGAGCGAGTTGAATAGATTTATTTTTTTCCTGTTTTTATCAGGTTGCAGCATCTGTAAAGGTACTGCCACACTTAGCGATCTCGTTAGCGATCACGATAACGACGCAATCGTTGGTGTGATCTCTTTTAGGTTGCTAGTAGCTGCCAAACAGGAGATCTCATAAACGACACATCAGCGGTCAGCGATCTCTTTAACGACTTTGGCGGTCGTTAGGATGTCATTAGCATGTACTGAGCGCTTCTGATTCATAGGAATTTCCAGCATCGCTCCTGCTCTCTGCGTCCTGCTAGCCTGCTTTGCAACTTCTGCAATCCACTCCGTGACGCAAAACAGTCATATGCGTCACAAACGAGGTCGCTCGTCGTTCGCAAAAGGTGCCAAACACAGCGATTCAGGCTCACCAGCGGGACACCAACGATCAAAAAACGGTCCAGAACTCTAGTGAACGATCAGCGACATCACAGCAGGGGCAACATCGTTGCTACATGCCACACACAACGAGGACGCTAACGAGATCGCTAAATAGTGACGTTTTAGTGATCTCGTTAGCGATCTCGTTTGCGATCTCGTTTAGTGTGGCATACCCTTAAGAAAGCTGCCTGAATGTCTCTTCCCAGAGCATATTGTTCTTTATCTGAAGGCATTAACCCTGATATTTCCAGAGGCGCTTGGTCTCTTGTGCGTTGGTCGCCTTCACTTTTTCACCTGAGAGGTCTGTTTGAAATTCCTCAAATGATTGCAGCAATTACAACACCTGAAGATATCAGACCCAAGTAATAAACTTTGATCTTTAAGACTGAAGCCACCGCTTCTTTCCAGTGACCTTGTTGTTTGTGTACTTCCCATTCATTCTGAGGAATTTACTTTCCATTGTGTGTTCCTCCAGTTGGAGACATTTATCTGCTAGGAGCCATAAATCCAGCATAGTCTTTCTGAATCATCTGCTTGTTTTCCTAGCTCTTTTGTCCTGTCCCACTTGTGGCCCCACATTTACTGTCCAGTCATGCCTTTTCTTCCTCTTGATGCTTAAATAGGGTTCGGTGTACTTCTGAGTTTGAACACAAATGTTCTACATTGTTAGATGAATGGCCTGTTATGAAAATATATATATATATAATCATGAATCATACTTGTTTCATAGTTGAGTAAATTCATACAGTATTGGGACACCCATATTCCACCTACTGGAGCTTTCAAGACATTTCATTCAAGGGTTGTCTGGCCTTGGGCCACAAGTCAGCAGGCACTCTGTGACCATAATCCTCACCATGCGCGATGTGAGGATTCACAAGTCTGCAGGCACATAGAATGAATGTAGACTTCTACCCCAAGGTCAGGCAACCCCTTTGATGAGCAATTCGCCCACGTTGCACCTACAACTTCCAGTCTTCTGCTCATTGCTACTGATCTGAGTCAGCAACACAGAGTGCACTGTGATTGTGCACATCGCACAAAAACCTCTGAAACGAGTGTCACGCTTCGTTTCAGGGAGGCGACTGATGCTGTGACAGTGACCGCAGCCTCTGCCCCCTGATGCACTGGGATACTCAATATCACCCTGGAAGTAGGGAAAAATGCAATTGCTGTGAGATAATGTAGTTGGGGAATTTTTAATGCAAGTATATTAGAAATGTAGTTTATATTACGGCACTAAATAGGGATTTAGATTAAAATTTCTTTGACCTTCAGACCACCCCTTCAAGAATAGGTACCGGTAATCTGTCAACTCTCATGTTAATCGTGACCACCTACAGGTTTAGTGCAGTAGTAGGACTGTTGTATGCATGAGTTTTACCATGTGTAGGCCTCCTCTCCTAGAAGCATGGCTACACTGTGCTGTGTATGTCACCCAGTGCATAATACATGCCACAATCCGAGATATAATCAGCATTATGGAGATCTGCCGAGTGCAGTAGACACTTGTGACAATTAGTGTAAGTAGCAGGAACAAAGTAAGAGCTAAAGCTGGGGACAAAGTGCTCCAAGCTTTACAAACTGCAGTAATCTTTCTGTGATTATTGTTCACTTTTAACAAACACACATCTGCCATGTGTAAAAATAAATGTAACATGAAGACTCTGGAGTGAAAGAGTGGGCAGTAGTAATATTAGGATGTTAAGGTGCAATGCAGAGTTCACACCTTTCCTACATAAAACATACTGTAGTCTACAGGTCACAGTCTCGGCTTCTCCCAGCTTCTACGCCCACTGTTGAAAGTGCAAACACACCCAGAAACCAGGGCTGCTGGCTCTGTGCCATCCTTTGCCATACAAGCAGCGAAACTCCACACAGGGTGTATGACCCAGATGTGATCTGCCAAACATCCTGCTGTCACTGCACTGACAATACTTTCTGCAGCTCCCTTGTGCTGTATACAACTTCCCCTACAAGGGCAAGACTGGCAGGCTCTGTACAGCACACAGTGTGGTGGAAACCCGGCTGGCAATCCTTGTACGGGAACATTAGACCAAAAAAAAGAACATTAAGTCATTAAAACTATTCTTAGTCAATAAACACATCTTTAGAAGATGCAAAAAAAAAGATAGAATCCATGCCTCAGTTGGGTAATAATGTATAGCCATGCATGTTGTAGCTAGACTAAACTATCTATGACTGGTCTAAGGCCTCATTCAGACATTCGTTTTCCAGGTACGTTTTTTCTCATGGATGGAACATCCACCCATTATGGTCTATGGGGCTATTCTCTTGTTCTTTGCAAAAATTACTGAGACATGCCCTTTACCAATCCAGAGATGCAAAGTACCAATACAAGTCTATGGGTCCCTGAAAAACACCGCCGCACTCGGGTGGCATCTGTGTGCAGTCTGTGATGAACATTGCAGAGGATAGGAGACGCTTTGTCATTTACTTTTCCACATGTGAAAATTACTGATGGTAAAAACGGACTCTGACCAAACACTGATGACACGTGGATCCAAAACACTGAGACACGTATCGTTGTTTTTTGTGTACATAAACACGAACGTCAGAATCAGAACTAAAGAACACCTTTCTGCTCCCATGGCAAGTCTGTATTTCCTGTGAAAGGGCACTTCCAGAGCAGATTTCCTTGGCAGCTACTTCTGATATTCCTCCTGGACGTGTATGAAAGAACGGTGCTATTCATCGTGGCAGCGTGCTTGCTTCATGATCGACACTGATACGCACATTTTAGAGAAAGTTTTTTTTTTTTTTCCCATCAACATCTTTTATTTTGCACTTCATTGCGATTACGCAGATACCAAATTTATATAGGTTTTTTTAATTACCCTATTTAACTTTTTACTACTTGTCAACATTGGAAAAAAGATTTTTTACAAAACCAATGTTTTTGAGTCTACATATTCCCCATATTCAAGTATATTCTAACTTCTAACATGGGGACTAGCAGGGCTGTGGAGTCGGAGTTGGGACCCGTTTTGGTGGAGTCGGTGTCATGGAAATTCAGGAGTCTGAGGTTTGGCTTACCGACTCCACAGCCTTGGGTACTAGACCAGGGTTCGACAAACCCGGTCGCCAGTGGCGCCTAGAAAATCATGCCTGGCGCCCGGGGGGAGCGCAGCCGGGTGTCAGCTGATTATCACAGCTAACACCCGGCACTATGTGTCAGGAGCGGTCACGGACCGCTCCCGGCACATTAACCCCTGGCTCACTGCGATCAAACATGATCGCGGTGTACCGGGGGCACAGGGGAGGATCGCGCAGGGAGGGGGCTCCCTGCGCGCTCCCTTGAGACCCTCAGAACAGCGCGATGTGTCGCGCTGTTCCGAGGGTCCCTCCTCCCTGCAGGACCCCGGATACGAGATGGCGCCGGGGTCCATCCGGGTCCTGCAGGGAGGCGGCTTCCTCAGTGCCTGCTGAGAGCACGCACTGAGATGCCTGGAGCCTGATTGCTGGTGTGACAGAGTGCTGTGCACACTGTCACACCAGCGATCTGGTATTAAACACTGTATAATACCATGTATAATATACAGTGATGTCCCACCCTGGGACACAGTAAAAAAAAATAATAAAAAGTGTTAAAAAAAATCATAAAAAAAAAATATTCCCCAATAAATTCATTTATTCCTGTAAATAAAAAAAAACAAAAAACAATTAAAGTATACATATTTGGTATCGCCGCGTCCGTAACGACCCCCCCCCATAAAACTAGAATGTTGCCTAAAATCTACCGTATATACTCATGTATAAGCCGACCCGTGTATAAGCCGACCCCCCCCCCTAATTTTGCCACAAAAAACTGGGAAAACTTATTGACTCGCGTATAAGCCTAGGGTGAAAAATGATTATGCCCCCATATGATGCTCCACAGATTATGCCCCCATATGCTGCACAGATTATGCCCAATATGCTTCAGAGATTATGCTCTATGCTCCAATAGCCCCATATGCTCCAGATTATGCCCCCGTATGCTCCAGATTATGCCCCCGTATGATCCAGATTATGCCCCATATGTTCCACAGCTTATGCCCCCATATGCTCCAGATTATGCCCCATATGCTCCAGATTATGCCCCCATATGCTCCATCTTATGCCCCCATATGCTCCAGTTTATGCCCCCGTATGATCCAGATTATGCCCCATATGTTCCACAGCTTATGCCCCCATATGCTCCAGCTTATGCCCCCATATGCTCCAGATTATGCCCCATATGTTCCACAGATTAAGCCCCCATATGCTGCACAATTATGCCCCATAGTATAGGCCTCATATGCCGCTGCTGCTGCTGCAAAAAAAATGACATACTCTCCTCTCGTCGCTGGGGGCCAGGTGCCGGTGTCCTGAGTAGGCGGTGACACCGACGCGCTATGAGGGACAGGTGCCGGTGTCACCGCTCACTCAGGACCCCGGCACCTGAGATATTTACCTGTCCCGTTCCACCGCTGCACGCTGCGTCCTCGTCTGACTCCTCTGGCTGTGAATGATCTGGCAGGGGGCGGGGCGCACACTAACGATGTCATTGCGCCCTCTGCCATCACGCCCTCCGCCGGCGCGTCCCTGCAGCCCTCCTCTTCTCCCGGCGCTCTCCGCAGCACTTCCTTCCTACAGCGGTCACATGGTACCGCTCTCATTAAAGTCATGAATATGTGCATATTCATGACTTTAATGAGCGGTGCCATGTGACTGCTGCAGGAAGGAGCCAGAGATGTGGGAGAAGCAGGGGGCTGCAGAGACCGCGCCGGCGGGGGGGTAAGTATGATCCGACACCCCCGCTCCCCCTCCCCCGCCGACTAACCGTATATGACCCGCGTATAAGCCAAGAGGAGGACTTTCAGTCCTAAATAATGGGCTGAAAATCTCGGCTTATACACGAGTATATAAGGTAATATATCAAAATATAATATTTATTATCTTTAGAAGTTAAATGTTTATAACGTTTGTAACGTTTTTTTTTTGTTAAATTAAAAACCAAGTTTGTTAAAAAAAAAATTCTGCCTCCTAAATTTTTTGGCTGGCTCCTAGATTCTGAACAACTTTGTCGACCCCTGTACTAGACCATACGGCCACTTAATCGCTGGTAAAATACACTGCTATTTTTGGACTGTTGCACTGCTATCCTACTACTCTTGTACTTTTGTATTACACCTGCCAGCAGAATCCCTATCTACTAGGAATTGACAGTGCTAAAATGGCAAATCTGAGGGCCTTCATTGGGCTCCAGCTGCCACAACACATCACCACCCTGTTGAAGGTAATGCCAATGGCCTGGCAGAGGGAGCCCGATCCCTCGGTGTAACCTATTAGATGCCGAGGTTGGTATTGGCCCTGCAGATAATGTGACAACTACTGATAATTGGAGTATTCTCCATTCTCGGTAGTTGCTGTAGAGCGTGGCTATATGTAGCATTATCGGCCACGCTCCTGCAAGTACAGTGGCAGAAGTGCAAGATCAGAAAGATGTTAAGGCTATTGACGCTCATTGTGTATGTAATGCGTTTTTTTTTCCGCGTGTAAATGGTCCAAAAACGCAATGGAATCCTTATGCTAGCTTATTCAATGACCATCCTGAAGTATTGTGCACATGATCAGTAAATTTCCGATGTATTTGCAGTGCGTTTTTTTTTTTTTTTTTCTGCAGCATGTCAATTCTTTTTGCGTTTTTGCCTGCGTTTTTGACCCATTGAATGCACAGGAAAAAAACACATTCCAAAAACGCAGCGTATTTTTCTGCAGCGTTTTTGCTGCCAAGAGATTCAGAAATTTCTGCAAGCAAATACGCAACACGCTCACCTAATTTTACTTTATGAAGAATAAGGCTAACTTTCACTGACTGGTGTATATACAGTATATACATCATGGATCATTTAGGGGTTAAAGAGAACCTGTCATCTGTGGTAATTCATGCTGCCTGTACCACTAGAGTCTGGCTGCATTATTGTAGCTGTGTGTATTTTACACTGATATTAAACGGCGTTTCCTAGAAACCGTGCTTAGAAAAGACAGCTGGGACTGTGCCTCTTGGATGACTAGTAAAAGGCTGCTCCCCGGTGGCTTTTTCCTATTTGTGTATATTGGCAACAAGTAATCCAAGATGCATTGTTTCAGTAAGAACATACAAGGCTGAAATACCACAACAGATCTTAGATTCATGCTGCCCTTGGTTCAGGCAGGATGTAGACAATAGGTTCCCTTTTAGCGTAGGTTCACCCGAGTGTATACAAAAAAAAATTAAATCGTTAAGAATTTTAGATTTTTTTTTTTCTCACTTGTCATCCGTGTGCAGTCTTCATTTTTTATTTTTTCTCTAACAGCTATCAAACATTTCAGAACACATACAGTTTTTCAAGTTGCAGAATTGCAATGTATGCTTAAAAATGAAGGATGCTAAACTGGCTCCTCATGGCATCCGATACGTTATTTTTGTGTGCATCCGTAGAATTGATTGGGTGAGTCTCATCCGATTTACAGAAGAAACTAGTGCATGCTGTGATTTTATTTTTTTGGCTCCGATTCGGTCAGTAAAAAAAATCCCTCATCAGCATTGCCCCATTGAATAACATTGGTCTGACTGCTGTCTAGTTTTTCCATGGACAGCACTGTGACCAAAAATACGGTTATGTGAACGAGCCCTTAAAGAGATTGTCCAGAGGCAAAAAAATGTAAGATATTTAATTGTTTACACAAACCAGTGGACTTGCCATTATCCTCTGACCTGGTCTATAAAGGTAGCAGCCAAGATGATTGAATTATGGTAGAAAATTAATAGATTAAGATCTCTTTTCTGCTACCGGACAATACACTTCATATCTCTTCCCCCCCCCCCCCCCAAAAAAAAAAAAAAAAAATAAATTCTACTACTACCTTATCTTGAAGTTACTCCATAGCTCACAAATAGTTTTTGTGGACCATAAAATAGTAGTAAAATGCCAGAAGTCGCTCTTTACATTTTTCCTGTTATTGGACCATTATGGGTTGTCTGGTCCAAATCGATAAGTCTGCAGTCACACAGAGTGACTGCAGACTTATCGATTTGGACCAGACAACCCCTGCAATTATTTGGTGCACAAATTGTGAATTAAGTGACATGCTGCAGTTTAAAAAAACAAAAAACAAAAAAAACAGTTTTCTAAATCTGTCAGGAAAAAAAAACAATGTGTGCATGAGATTTCTGAAATCTCACAGCTTTTGCTTGTACTGTAAGGCTATGTGCCCATGTTCAGGATTGATTGCAGAATTTTCCTGATCAAAGCCAGACTCTTTTCCCAGGAAATCTGCATGCTTTTTTTTTTTTTTTTGTTTTTGTGCGGATTTTTCGCATTTTTTTCCGGAGCATCCGAATATAATAATATAGCGGCAAATCTGCAGATTTTCTGCAAAATTAATGAACATGCTGTTTTTTTTCCACAATGCGTTTTTTTTGCGGAAAAAATGCAGCACGGGTACAAAAATTGCGGAATGCATTCTAATAATAGGATGCTTAATGTATGCGTTTTTTTAAGCGGTAAAAAATGTGAAAAATCCTGAACGTGGGCACATAGCCTAAAACGCCGCTTTTAATTTGCATAAAAAAAAAATGCAGGCAAAAAAAACGCAACATGAGAACATAGCCCAAGAATCACAGCTGGGGATACCAATCTACATATAATGTAGCACATAAGCATTATAGCGCATTCATGGTTGTTTGGTTGATCTGCTCCCTTTCTTGTGTGTGGGAAGAGACTGGCTCTGCTGTTTAAATATTTTTTTAACTTTTGGTGTAGATTGTAGAAAGTGCGTATAAAACATAGCTGGAATTCCTCTTTCAGGTCAGTAGGAGTTGCGCTGCTCAAGAACTGAACGTGTGTAAAGTTTTTCCATATGAATCTAACAGCGGTGCTGAATAACATGATCATATTTAGTGCACACATGTCCTACACTGCTATGTAAGTTGTGCGCTAGGTTTTCTGCCTCTTGTTTGCTACTGTGAGACTGGTGGTGACAAAGCGGGCAGCTAGGGAGAATAGACTGTATTCCGCCACGTCTGTGATTGTGGTTCTAAGGAAGTGCTGCTTACTTACCAATCATACCTGGGGCCCTCTACTTTACCAAACATGGCACAAAATCATGGCTGATGAACGGTGCGGTACATAGTAAGAAAGGATTCAATGTGATAATGGCACGATCCATAATAAGAAGGGTTGTTTTACATCTCTGTATATAAACAGAATAAATATTTACATCCAGTGATTTAATGCCGATATCTCTTTTGATCAGTCATTATTTTCATTTCTTATTAGTCAGATGTCCATATCAACATCTTCCAGCCACTGCAAACATGTATAGTCTCTTCACCTCACACTTTGTCCCGGAAGGTTAGCCTATACCTCTTTAATGGTGGTTGCATTTGACTTTTTACGGGCTCCAAGTATTAACTGTTTTTTTTCAAAAGTCTGGCACTTAATAAACTTAATATTTTTTTTTCTTCAACTGGATTAAAAATAGACCACACTGCACCTCCTGAATATGACACAGTACATAGCTGGGTAGTGGGTGTGAGGGGACCGCCTGCACGCCATCCTGACTGCACCACCATCAATGTGGCGGTAATTAATCATTATCCTTTGCCCCTATAGTGACTTGTATAGCACTGAGAGAAAGGGTTTTCTTTCATTTTATCTACAAGCGGCTTTTATATGGCAACTAGGTTTTGCATACTCTGCAGAGGGACTGACCAGCACTCGCTGGTACCTTAGCTTACTTGCTATAGTCATATAGTCTCATTTACCCCCTCCCTTTTTTCATCTTGCCTTCTGTTGTGCTTGCCTCCCCACTATTAATAATACAATATTTGGCTTGCTACTGCTTTCCCTCCCTTTACTGGAGGTTTTATACCCTGTCTTTTTAAATGGTTTTAATTTTGTATATCAATAAAAAATATATTATTTTATTTCTATGATGTTGGGAATCTCTTTAGCAGGTGGATCTATTCTCCACCTGCCTTCTGTGTTCTCCTGGAAATGGAAGTCATGGTGTAATATGAGTTGTGTTGTCACAGTACATAGTTGGGGCTCATTATGTCAGCACAGGAACATTTTTGAACACATGCAGTTGTGGAACGTTATTATTCCAAGATCTGTAAATTAAAATGTAATTTGTTTGTGGGACGACACCTTTTAAGGGTACAAATATAGTACCGTCTAGTGATAAATGTTAACTGCCGTGAAAAGTGCCATTGACCTAGTGATCGAATACATATCATTAATGTGTCTATGCACTCCACTTCTGTAGGTTTATGTATGAACGCTGGGTTCTTTGGTGCAGTATCTTTTTCATTTTTGCGTTTCTTATTCAGACATGTTCAGTAGTACCCATTATGTTGTGAATTCATAGGTTATAAGTTGCTGTCTTGTCAGTATCTTCTTGTGCTTGGTAAAATTTATTGTGAGATGCTGTTTGAACAGCTACAACATGGCAAAGGTTGAGACAATCTGCTATATTGGCTACCAGGGTTACACTGTAACATGTTTTGGGACCCATTCACTTTCTGGTTTAATACTGATATGTTGGAGAAAAGATTCCTAGTGAATATGTATCTGCCGAACATGTCCTGATCAGCTTGCCTTACAGTGTGCTTATAGCTTCCAATGACTTTGCCGTATGTGTAAATGAGGAATAACACTATTTCTGGCCATTATGACATGTATCCTGCATTTTTCACTAGTTTTCCCTCTAAGGCTGGAGTCGCACCACACCGTCTAAAAAGTCGGACCGTTTTTGACGGCCAATAATCGCACAAATGTTTCCTGAACATTGCTCCGTCTGTCATCCGATTGGAATGCGATTTTGTCGCATCTGAGCGTACGTTTCACATCCGTTTGACATCCGTCTGGCGGGATTTTGTCGGTGGCTAGCAAAACCGAAATATAATGGATCCAAATGATAGTTTGTAAATCACAAAAGAAAGAATAGATATATACACATAGAATATTAATATATGTATATATATATATTATATATATATATATTATAGTTCATACACTTCTACATAGTATAATAGCCGCTAATTCAATTGCCAGTTTCTGTGAATTATTACAGAACCCGACATGAAATGACACATGGTTTATATACAGTTAACCATGTCATTTCATGTAGTTTGATATATGGTTTTCACTAACAATTACATGAGTGTATGTGTGCAAAATTTCATACATGTAGGGGTTAATTACCGGGTGTAAATTCGTTGTAAAAAAATACGTGGGCTCCCGCGGTATTTTCTCCACCAGACATGGAAAGCCAGTGAGTGGGGGCAGATAATAATAGCCTAGGGAGGGTGCATTTTTTTGTGCCCCCCCTGGCTACTAACATCTGCCCCCAGCCACTCCAGAAACGGAATCTATGATTAGGTGCGCCTTTTCTGGCACTTAGCCCGTCTATTCCCATTGCCCTGTAGCGGTGGCTAATGGGTTTATAATGGGTTAAGGCCACCTTGCTATTTTGGAAGGTGACTTTAAGCCAGGTTAATAATTGAGAGTTGTCAATTAGACAACTCTCAATTATTAATCCTATTGTATGAAATGAAAAAAAACACACACATTAATTAAAAATCATTTTAATGAAATAAATAGTTTTTGACCATATTTTATTGCACTGGTAATCCTTCGATTTCCTTGTTCTCCTGTAATAGAAAAAAATATATAAAAAAACATTATTCTTACCTCTCTGGCGCTCAGTCAGGTCCCCCGCTGCAATCCATCTGAAAGGGTTAACAGTTTTACAGCGAGTTTTGCAGCTAATGCTAAAGCCTTGCTGTAAACCCCCGAATGAATGAGCTCATCTCCCCGGCTGACAGGAGATGAGCTGATTAGTGTGGGAAGCTTAATTGATTGTTTCCCACGGTAATCAGTTTACTTCTGGTCAGCCAGGGACTTCGCACAGCATCAGTGACGTCAGAGGGAGTCACCAGCTGACCTGAAGTGAACTGATTAGCATGGGAAACATTCAATTAAGCTTCCCAGCTAATCACTTCCTCTCCTGTCAGCCGGGAGATGAGCTCATTCATGTGGGGGTTTACAGCGGGGCTGCAGCATTAGCTCCGGTACCCGCTGTAAACATGTTAGCCCTTTCAGATGGATTGCAGCGTGGGACCTGACTGAGCGTCGGAGAGGTAAGAATCTGGTTGTTTTATTTTTTTTATTACAGGAGAACAAGAGAATCGAAGGATTACCAGTACAATAAAATATGGTCAAAAAGTCTGTATTTATTTCATTAAAATGATTTTTAATTAATGTGTTTTTTTTTTTTTTTTTTCATACAATAGGATTAATAATTGAGTTGTCTAATTGACAACTCTCAATTATTAACCTGGCTTAAAGTCACCTTCCAATAGCAAGGTAGCCTTAACCCATTATTAACCCATTAGCCACCGCTACAGGGCAATGGGAATAGACGGGCTAAGTGCCAGAAAAGGCGCATCTAATCATAGATGTGCCTTTTCTGGGGTGGCTGGGGGCAGATGTTAGTAGCCGGGGGCACAAAAAAAAATGCACCCTCACTAGGCTATAATCTGCCCCCACTCACTGGCTTTCCATGTCTGGTGGAGAAAATACGGCGGGAGCCCACGCATTTTTTTACAACGAATTTACACATTTAATTAACCCCTACATGTATGAAATTTTGCACACATACACTCATGTAATTGTCAGTGAAAACCATATATCAAACTACATGAAATGACATGGTTAACTGTATGTAAACCATGTGTCATTTCATGTCGGGTTCTGTAATAACTTACAGAAACTGGCAATTGAATTAGCGGCTATTATACTATGTAGAAGTGTATGAAATATATATATCTCTATCTGTGTGTGTGTGTGTGTGTGTGTGTGTGTGTGTTGGTGATATTCTATGGTATTCTTTATTAAACCTGTCAGTGTGATTTTACAGTATAGCCGGGGATGAATTGCCGGCTTTTCTAAAGGACACCGGTGCGATTTTCTCGCAAGTCACACGTGTGGTCCGTTTGTAATCCGATTTTTCATCGCACCCATAGACTTGCATTGGCGATTCTCGCCCGATAATCGGTGACAATCGCAGCATGCTGCGATTTTCTCGGCCCGAGGAAACCGGCCTAGAAAAAATCGGATGCTGGGAGCTGCTTCATAGATTAACATTGGTCCGAGTGCAATGCGATATTTCATTGCATTCCACTCGTCCGTTTTTGTCGCCAGTGTGACTCCGGCCTAAAATTAACGCCTGCATTAGACTTCAAGTCTGTGGTCACTCTGTGAGCATTCTCCTGTGCTGGGAGCTTGCAGTCATGTGATTTGCATACTTTTGGCCACTTTCCGACTAGACTGTATCTGTTCGCTCAATACACTTTGAGCGAGGCCAGATACAGTCTAGTCGGCACGTGACTGCATGTGTGCTAATCACAAATTGTGGTCGCGTGTCTGGCACTGATAATCCTCATAGTGAATCCTCACATTGTGTGCACTGCTTGCTATGTCACTCTGATTGCAGACTTGTAGCTTAAGACCATATAACCCCCTTTAAGCTGCCTCTGACCTAGGGGATCACCACTAGCTGTGTCTAACATATACAGGACACAGAGGAAAACGGGAATCCCTCATGTTTCTATGTAGCATATGATCAAGAGTAGCAGCAGAGCAGTGTAGTGTGGATCCCTCTCTAGTCACTTACTTGCAAGCAGCGGGAATCTATGTCTATTCCTCTCTTTCACTGAGCTTCCTCCTCCTTAACGGGTTATTCTACCGTACATAGGTATTGTCAGATAGCACTTGTAAAAACTAGCACTTTTGCAATTTACTGCTTATTAAATGTAGCCACTATTGAGATGTTTACAGTTGAGTTGTTTACAGCTCGTTGCCTGGGAGACCGACCACCACTACTGTTGTCTAGCTTGTAAGCACTGAGCTAAAGTTGCCAGGGATTAGGCAATAACAGCATGGTCCAGCAATCCTGACCAGCTTCAAATTTGCACTTACAAACTCTGTAGAAAAGAGCTTGAAGTACTGTGCATGTACAACTGTGCAAAAGTAGTGGTCGGTTTCCAAGGCAACAAGCTAAAAATGTTTGTGCAAGCACTGTTGCATTTTACTGCTTATCTGACAATACCCTTTTCTTAAAATTGGAATAACCCTTTTAAGTGGCTCAACAGTGGAGAAAGAAGCAGATTTATCTGATAAAATATAACCGTTTCTTTTTGTTCACTTGTTCTATTGATTTATGCAAAGTTTGTTGAATCATTGACTATTCAGATTCTTCAATCGGGGGTTGACGCTCGATGTGTTATTCTCTCAATGCATTGTAAGGGGTAAAAAGCTATAAAATCCGCACTGCAGATTTTGTCTGCAGATTGTTCTATATATATTTTTTATTCAGTGGCTTGCGAAAGTACTCACCCCTTTATTTTCTATGTTTTGCTACCTCACAAGCAGAAATTTCAAGAACATGCCTAAAACTATGAACATTTGGTTTTCTTTTTGTGAAGACAAAGGCAAATAGGACAAAAAAACTGAAAACTTCAGTGTGCATAACTGTTCACTCCCCTAAAGTCAGTACTTTGTAGAGCGTCCTTTTGCAGCATTTACAGCTGTAAGTTGCTTTGAATAACATCCTATGAGCTTTTCACTTGCATTTTAGCCCATTCCTCAAGGCAAAACTTCTCCAGCTCCTTCAAGTTAGATGGTTTCCTCTGTTGAACAGCAGAATATTTGTAGTACCGTATATCCCGCCTATGTGACCACAGGTTCCGAGGGACCCGGATTCTTCTGTCATCCACTTCGGTCCCATGTGTTTATTAGACCGAACTGATTTTTCGTCCACTCTAAGTGAAATATCATCTTGTGTATGCTCCAGTAGTGGCAGGATTTTCTGTGGGAGTGTTTAGATGGCTTGGGCATGTTGATACTGACAAACTATTTTTAATACGACTTATACCATCTTAATTAAGTTACAACCCTTCATGAGGGCTTGTTAATCCTTGTTTACAAGTTTATAAATAGTTAAAGGGGTTTTCCTCTTTCAGAAACCTTCAGCCCGCAGGCTGTTATGTGAAGGAGAGGGAAAAGAAAAGCTTTGTTTAATGTGTTGATAACTTGCTGACTGGTTGGTGTCCCACCGCTTGGGCCAGCCCCGATTGGCACAATGGGGAACTCTAATCCACGCTACAAAATGCAGCTGCAAGCCTGTCGTGTTACTGCCGCTCCATTCATTTTCTGTGGGGCCTATGAAAAAGGCCGAGTGCAGCACCCGGCAGCCCCATAAGGAATGAATGGAGCAATGGTTGACCATGCACGCTGCTGCTCTCAGCGGATGGGCCCCACCGATGTAGAAGTTCTCGCCAATATTTTTAATAGTTTATAACTTGTTTTCACTGGACAACCCCTTTAAGACCCCATACACATTAGACTAATGATAGTCAATAGCAACAGGTTTGGCTAACCGTTTAATGTCTCTCGATGTCTAGGGACAAAAAGCATGTCAGATTTTGGACTGACGATCCAATCCTTGGGTTATCTAAGATTATAAGACACCGCCAGAGATGTTTGGCAGTGACACTGTCAAAGAGAACACAGGAGCGCTTGGCCAGCTTTCAGATGAACGATTGACTGAACCATCGTCTACCTAACAGCCACCTAAAGTGCATGATGTGCTTTACCCTCATCAGGTCCTACTCTGTGCAGATCTGCTGCCTCGGTCTGTGTTAGACTGCAGTGGTGACATCACATTGACAGCTCTGCAGCCAGTCGCTGAGCCGCTGTACAGTCATGGCCAAAAGTTTTGAGAATGACACAAATATTAATTTTTACAAAATCTACTGCTTAACTTTTTCTAATGGCAATTTGCATATACTCCAGAATGTTATAAAGAGTGATCAGCTTAACAGCAATTACTTGCAAAGTCTATATTTGGCTAGAAAATGAACTTTATCCCCCAAAACACATTTCAACATCATTGCAGCCTTGCCTTAAAAGGACCAGCTAACCTCTTTTCAGTGATTGCTCCATTAACACAGGTGTGGGTGTTGATGAGGACATGGCTGGAGATCAATCTGTCATGATTAAGTAAGAATGACACCACTGGACACTTTAAAAGGAGGCTGATGCTTGGCATCATTGTTTCTCTTCTGTTAACCATGGTTATCTCTAAAGAAACACGTGCAGTCATCATTGCAATGCACAAAAATGGCCTAACAGGGAAGAGTATCGCAGCTAGAAAGATTGCACCTCAATCAACAATCTATCGCATCATCAAGAACTTCAAGGAGAGAGGTTCCATTGTTGCCAAAAAAGACTCCAGGGTGCCCAAGAAAGACCAGCAAGCGCCAGGACCGTCTCTTAAAAGTGTTTCAGCTGCGGGATCGGGCTACCAGCAATGCAGAGCTTGCTCAGGAATGGCAGCAGGCAGGTGTGAGTGCATCTGCACGCACTGTGAGGCGGAGACTCTTGGAGCAAGGCCTGGTCTCAAGGAGGGTAGCAAAGAAGCCACTTCTCTCCAGAAAAAACATCATGGACAGACTGATATTCTGCAAAAGGTACAGGCAGTGGACTGCTGAGGACTGGGGTAAAGTTATTTTCTCTGATGAATCTCCTTTTCGATTGTTTGGGACATCAGGAAAACGCCTCAATCGGAGAAGACAAGGTGAGCGCTACCACCAGTCTTGTCTCATGCCAACATCCTGAAACCATTCATGTGTGGGGTTGGTTCTCAGCCAAGGGAATCGGCTCTCTCACAGTCTTGCCTAAAAACACAGCTATGAATAAAGAATGGTACCAGAATGTCCTCCAAGAGCAACTTCTCCCAACCCTCCAAGAGCAGTTTGGCGATCAACAATGCCTTTTCCAGCATGATGGAGCACCTGCCATAAAGCAAAGGTGATAACTAAATGGCTCAGGGAACAAAACATAGAGATTTTGGGTCCATGGCCTGGAAACTCCCCAGATCTTAATCCCATTGAGAACTTGTGGTCAATCATCAAGAGACGGGTGGACAAACAAAAACCTAAAAATTCTGACAAAATGAAAGCATTGATTGTGCAAGAATGGACTGCTATCAGTCAGGATTTGGTCCAGAAGTTGATTGAGAGCATGCCAGGGAGAATTGCAGAGGTCCTGAAGAAGAAGGGTCAACACTGCAAATATTGACTTGCTGCATTAACTCATTCTAACTGTCAATATAAGCTTTTGTTACTCATATGTTTGCAATTATATTTCTGTCTGTGATAAAAACATCTGTCAAACACACATAAAAACCAGAGGGCAGCAGATCATGTGAAAATATAATATTTGTGTCATTCTCAAAACTTTTGGCCATGACTGTACTTAGTGATTGGTTGCAATGCTGTTGACATGACGTCACTGCTGCAGCCAAACAGAAACCAGGGCAGTTGTGGAGACACTTGCAGAGATCAGTAATTGGCTGCAGCATTGTGTACTTGATGTCATCACTGCAGCCATACTACAGTGGCATTGCACTTGATCCTGGGAGGCAAGGTAAACAGTGTTTTTTTTTTTTTCCACATCTAAAAGGGAAAACTCTTCAGGATATATTGACACGTGGTGTTTTTTCTGCACCAAAAAACAGACTGTTGTCGGAAGAATACAATGGACAATTCTTACATTTTTTAAGTTTTATATGAATTTTTGCAAAATGTATTTATACTTTAGTTCCTTGAAAGGATGAAAAGCGCTGTGAAAATGCTGGAAGAATTGACATGCTTTGTTCTGTTTTTTTTTTTAATACAAGTGTTTATGTGACTTCAGAAATCTCATTGATCTTTCCGATGCAATAAAACATGTACCGTATTTTACACACCAAGTACTCAGCAAAACCGCCTCTTGTGAACATCCCCTAATATTGCATTTAACAGCTAGTCACCAACTTGCTAACTAAAGTTACTCCCTGAGGAGACATACCCCAATTCTTAGGACTTCGACCTCAGCTAAATATTACTCTGAACAGTTCCAGTCATTATCTGTTTAATGGCAGCTATTAGGTGCAGAATCCATGTCACCCCAATTCTGCTCCATGTGAAGGTGGCCTAGGTTTTTGTGTCTGTTCGGTGCAGAAGTTTATCCTGATGCTTCTGTATGTGAGGACTGGAAGTGTGTATTGCCTGCACAGAGCATGTGGTGTTCTTCATGCCACAAGTAGAAGAATGAGACCTGCACTGACTGATCACGAGAGCATCCTAAAAATAGGACCACAACTGTGCAGCAGCCTCCCCTTCACCAGCCCCTGTGTTCAGCACCGCCATTTGTAGCCGTCTTTCCGTACCTTGTGACTTGCAGTAGGAATGTGTACCGAGTCATTACGCACGGGCCTTTATGGGATTTGGCCAGTCTTTCTTGATAAATATATTCAGGTCCAGTGTGGTAACTCCTGGAAGCTGTGTCATTGAGCTGCCTTTACTACCAGGAATTCTGTACAGGGTGGCTGGATTACCTGTTGCATCATTCTCAGTAAATGTATGAAGATCCCAAGGTGAAGCTTTGCCTCATCTGCCGGACAGCAACATTTATAGTAAATCTACAAGGGAAGAATACAGCTTAATCTAATGTTAAGGAATAGCTATATATCTGGTATGCTCACTTTCTCTACAGGTGCACCTAGTCATTATCGGGGCCATGACTTTATAGCACTTACTAAAATATATAAGTATTCCAGTGGGGTTTTGGTACTTCGGCACCTCCATCGACTAACTTCAGCAGCGGCCAGATGTATACAATGTAACAAACTCCAGCTCCTACACTGTATAGTGGCTGCTCCCAGGTACTGCAGAATGACTCATATTTATTTGGGTATGGTAGAGCATTCCAGAAAACTGGTGCAGCACAACAAAAGACTTTGAGATAGGAATTGGAGATTTAACTTAAAGAATCTTAGAACTTTATGCAACATGAAGAGCATGCTTAAAGGGAACCTGACAGCAGGATTATGCATAGTAACCTACAGACAGTGTCAGGTCGGCGAAGTTATACTGAATAAAATGATACCTGGGTTGATGAAATCCATCTTGTGGCTGTTTTTTAAACTTTATTTTCAGTTTTGTGTCAAGGAAATGCTCGTATCCTAAGGCGGGGTTCATGTATGTGGTGCTCTGATTAGGTATTCATAATGCAGACTGATAGGTTCCCTTTAAGTTGTTACACAGATATGATGGAGATGATGTGGCAAGTGTCGCACTATGGAGAGATTTGTAGAGGATAGTAATACGTTTATATTGTATTCTTCAGATAATCAATCAGGTAATCAGTACAATTACTGGTACAGCGTGGAGGAGTCAGTGCAACAGCTGTACAAAAATATGAGACGTGCGCTCCATTAAGGATGGATTTAAAGGAAGAGAAGTTTGAAGGGAGACAGATTATTCATGAAGTAATGGGAACCTGTCATCAAACAAATTTTGTATTTTACATTTTCCTGTAGATATAGTAGTAATCTACAAGTACGTATATACCGTTGTTATAAATATATGTGGTTGTCTAACTAGATATTTGGCTGCAGGGAGAATTTACACAGTAGAAATCACTCTCCACGCTCCTTGACTGACATCCTGCTCAGCACACGCTGCACAGTAGGATGTCCGTCATGGAGCAGCAGTAGTGATTAGAGCGCACTAAGGCCTCTTTCACACATCCGTTTTTTTGTATCAGGCATGATCCGGCGTGTTGGTAAAAAAAACGGATCCGGTACCGGATGTTTTTTTTTTTACCATTGACTTTCATTAGTGCCGGATCGTGCCTGATGTTATTGCGTTGTTTCCGTTTTTGTCCGGATCCGGCGGAAATGTAGATTCCGGCGGCCGGACAAAACGGTGCATGTAAGGTTTTTTTTGTTTGCCGGAGCCGCCTGATGTGCCTGAAGCAGCGCATCAGGCGGCCAGAAACAATAGAAGTCAATGGAACCGGATTAGATTTTTGTGCAATCCGTCAAAAGTCTGATCCGGATTCTGGAAATCAGGGAACTACTACTACTACTACTACTATTTCTCATGTACTTCCGGGACATCCAAAACCCTCTTTTTCTGGGTACAAAAGTTCAGGTCGGATCCAGCAAAAAAACTGATCCATTCCATCAGTTTTTTTTATTTCAGTGCCGGATCCGTCCCTTCAGGTGTTCGACGGATCATGCCTGATACAAAAAAACGGATGTGTGAAAGCAGCCTAACTTGACCCTGGTGCTACCCATATTATTTGAAGTGAGTGGCTGCAGGGAGGATATAACTTTATTTTCTCCCTGCAACCAAAAATCCGGTTAGTCTGCCACATACACATAAAAGGTTATGAACTTGCAGATTACCAGTATGTCTACAGGTAAATTCCAGGTTTGGATAGCCTGTTACATTTTTAAAGTAATGAAGACAAGATGTGCAGCATGTGAAGAGAGGAAAAAAAAAGAACAATTTCTTATTTTGGAGGCCAGTGAAGACTGGTAATTAGTCAAGACAGGCAGTTTGATGTAAGGGACATTGGACCTCATTTGTTAAGTGGTGCACCCAATTATCCTGAGGCCAGAATATCCTCCTCTCTGTAATGGATAGTCTTCCTCATCCTAGATTTGCTCCGCAGCCTGTTGCTACATTCCAGATGCATAGATCTGGGCTGCTGTTACTCCTCCACCTTCATGTTTCCCAACAGACATGAGCGCAGGGGGGCCACAATGGCTGTCGGCTACTGTTTTTTTTTTTTGATGCCGTAATCTGTGCAGAGATCAGTGGAGGAAGCTACATGCGGCAAACTCTGCTCACACAGAGGAAATGCTCTGCTCATAAAGTGATGTTTGTAATTAATAATGGCTGAAAACAATGTGTTCTGTCTGGAAAGGAGAGGCTGGTGAAGTGGTAATCTCTCCTCCAGTCCCTGCCGCCAGCGCTGGGGTAAAGGTCCGGGGTGTGCAGCTGTCACTTGGGTTAATGAGTAACATTCTCAGCAGCCAGCTCTATATGCTATACTGCATGTGTAGCCTCCAAATTCAGCCGAACCTTCCTCTGAAAATACATCCGATTTCCCCGAGAGCTGTCGACGTGTGCTATGTGTGTAAAAGTGTTTATTACTGGGGGTCGTTTAGGCATCTGTATGGAATTCTCAATGGCAGTACCCATGACCCTAAGGTGCTGACCTGAGTCCTCCATGGTTGCCCAATGCTTGTATTGTCAGTTGTGGTTGTATAGTTCCCATCTGTAACTTCCATGATCTTGGTTCTGCATCCATCATGGAGAATTTTCATTTGTCTGTGTTGAATTTCCAGGGTGTCGCTGAGCTCGGGCGCTGCAGAAATGAAACGCTTCCTAAGGTCCGGTCAAGACTCTGTGAGGGAGAGACAGAAAAGGGACCTGTTCCAGTTTAACAAGGTGACGTGAGATTAATACTCGGCAGGGCTTCATTCCTAGTGTATCAGACGTGGTATGGCAGACTGCGACATGTCTGCATGTATGTATACATGGCGGCATTGTTGTCTGACTGCTATGGCTGTCTTCCTATATTTCATGATATGAATTATTTATTTCTTGTGCCACACTGTGACCATCTGCTGCTTCAACTCTCAGCTAAAAAAAATGGATTTCTTGTTCACACATGAATGATGGTAATAGAGCAGAGAGCCGCATCATAAAAGCACATAGTATTGTCTAAAGAGGATTAACCTGTCATCTCATGTCTTAGTAAACAGTTTTATTCACAGCACAATATCCATTTTGGATTTTTTTTTTTAAAGAACTTTCCATTGTTCCATTATTCCGTTGTTCCTCCTGGAAATGTATGAAGAAATTGACCACTAGGGGCATTATCATTTCTTTGTCAATAAAGCATTTGCAGAGTCTCATTTTGTCAGAACTGATTTGAGTGAGAAGAGACGAATCTAATTAACATGGGAAATGGTAACACTGGTTCTAAATTTAGTCTTAAAGTTCTGTCACACTAAGCGAGATCGCTAAAGAGTCACCGATTTTATGATGCAGTAGTGATCTCGTTAGCGACTTAGCTGTGTGTGACATGTAGCAGCGATGTGGCCCCCGCTGCGATGTCGCTGATCGCTTATGAACGTTCTGAGCCGTTTTTTGCTCGTTGGTGTCCCGCTGGTGAGCCTGAATCGCTGTGTGACACCCTTTATGAATGACTTCACCAGCATCGCAGGTGGGACTAGGTTTTCCCAACGACCACAGAGGTCATTATACAGATCGCTGATCTCTGATGAGATCTTTGTGTTTGGAAGCTAACTAGCGACCATATAGCGATCGCACCAGCGATCTCGCCAGATCGTGTCGTGAAGTGCGATCGCTAAGTGTGACAGTGCCTTTAAAGTTCCAGGATGAGCAACCGAGGAACAACAGAATGTTGTAGTCTAAGAACAAAAGCTCTGTAATTGCTTATTTATTGGTAATCCAGACCTGTCAGGAGAGCTGATCTCTCCTCTTTAAAGCACCTGTTTAGCGTTTTTTTTTTATTGCACTGCTGGAGTGGTACTTTAACTGTAATTGTCCTGCCACCTTCATGGTTTTCCAGCATTGCTCCTGTCAGTCTCCCCGAAAAGTGACCTGACAGCAGCTCCAGTGTTTCATGGAGCGTGACGGAGGTCACTTTTCAATACATTGAGCTCTTGTGACGTAACTTCTGACTTCCGGCCAGTTAGAAGGTACCAGATGGCTGTGCGGCATCAGGAAAAGGTGATGCCGCTGGAAGGTCAGCTTCCAGCTCACAGGAAGACAGGGTTGCAATATTGTTGCAGTGCAGCAGAACTCATAAGAGGTGCAAAAAATGTTTGCAAGAAGACAAATTTAATTTCTCCTTTTCTTTATTAGTTCCATGTCTCACACTGGTAACTCTGCCACCAGAGCTTATTTTACTATACTCTCCTACAGAGTGGTCTGCTCTGATGAACATCTCTGGTCTCGACCCAGGGCCTCCTCTCCTCTTCTTGAGATGCTGTCCTCCTGCACTGCTTCGTGTGGTTGACGCGTCCTACGTCATCCACACAGTGTCCAACATCGCGCTCGTGTGCAGGCATATTTCTTTCTGTCTTGTCGAGGGCAGAGTAAAGTAGTGCAGTGCGTGTACACCAGCGCTCTTTGGCCTTTTCCTGCACATGTGCACTGCAGTACTTTGCTCTGCCTTCGACACTGTAGAGAGAAGGGGCGCGATGTGGATGACAGGAGGACTGTGATCACAAGAAGAGAGGAGCAAACACCCATTGGACACAACCACCCCATTGGTGAGTGCACTAAAAGGTCTTTTTCTTGTCTTGAAGGCCAGATTGGGGGCAGATGTACAGCATATTAGACAGCTGGATATGAGGGCTTACAGGTAGAGGCCTTTCCTCATGGGGAAAAACCTGGTTATAGATTTCCATTGATCCCTCACTGACCTGCCCCCTATTTTACATACTGCATATATTATGGTATGTTTAGAATTTTTTTTTTTACACTGGGCAAAATGCCGCAGGTGGCGCACCTGCTCCAAAGCATGTATAGCATTATGCTTATAATATTGCTGGAAAAAAAATTACCTTCATTAAAATGTCAGGGGCGCATGCGCAGTAGCATCTATTGCGTTCCTGTAGATGCTACTGCGCATTGTTGACATTTTTTTTTTCTTTAGCAAAATGGCAGCGCTTGCACAGTATCATCTATAGGAACGCGATAGATGCTACTACGCATGCTCCGCCACATTGATGAAGGTATTTTTTTTCTTTTTTTTTAACCTGGCAATATTGTATGCATAATGCTATACACTCTTTGCGCCGGCGCTATTTGGCTCAATGTAAATTTTTTTTTTTTTTTTTAAACCCACCATGATGTATGTAAAATATGGGGCAAGTCAGTGAAGGATCAGTGACCTGTCCTAAGCCCATACAGATACATATGTAAGCTGAGCACCACATAAAGCCCCGCCCACAGCACCACTTGAAGCCCCGCCCACTGGCTGCCTGGAGCACCAGAATCTCATTAATCGAAAACTACAAACTCAGATTAAACAATAACCACAAGACGGATTAACCAAGGTATCCTTTTAATCAGCGCCAACCTGACAGTGTATTTAACTTACTGAGCAAAATCCTGCTGACACTTGTGGCTCATTTATATAAAAATTGGAAAAGTGATAACGCAAGAAAGGAATAAAGGATTTGAAAAAAAAAAAAGGGAAATTGGTATTATGCGACCAGACACTAGTTAGATCAGTTGAGGGTACTAAAACCTGAGAATTGTCATGTCTTGTTTGGCTAAACTTTCCAGTGGTGCTCATAGTGTTAGGCTATGTTGTGTTGCGTTTTGCGCGGATGGCGGGAACGTCAAAACGACACATCCGCATGTCTTGTGTACCCAATGTTAAAGATAGGTACGCAGGACGCATGCAGAAATAGGCGAGGCTTAACGGAGGAAGTACACAGCCCTCCGCAAAGCCCCCGAACGCTAATCTGAACGCAGCCTTACACTGGCAATAACTGTTATTGAGCGACAGACACAGACAGGTCGGGAGTTAGTATCCATTTTGGTGGCGTTGGGGTCAGTATAAAATGGACTAATTTAGACTCCTAAAACATCGGATGCTATACGCTAGTGTGACTCCCGCCTTAGTCCTCCTTACACATCAGATATCAGACAGCCTCTTGTCCTGCTGACAACAATAATGCTCGGCTGATAGCTCCTATTTTCTCTGAGAGTCATGTCTTTAGCAGTGGCTTGTCTCCCCAACACCAAAAGTATCCAAACGTCTTAAATCCAACACGTTAGATCCTTCTTGGCCTGATCTATCGGGGGAAGAGTTGGAAGGCCCCCATACACATTAGAGTGTTATCCAATACCACCAGTATCTGTAGGTTAGCCTTGTGGTAGTCAAAAATGTGTGATCGCCTTTAGGCTATGTTCACATGTTGTGTTTTTGCTGCGCTTTTTTTCTGCAGGAAAACCTGCTGTCTTGGCACTAAAGGAGCTGCTTAGAAAAAGTAGGTTTTTGCTTTGTTTTTCATCATCCCAATGTTCAGCTTTGCTTCCACTTACAGAAGCATGAACACAGGTCACCAATGTAAGACCTATGTGAAACCATAAAACCATTTTTGGGAAATGTACCAGAGAGGGGAGGTGAATTAATGGGGAATAGTTTACCTAAGACATGAACAGAGTATTGAGTTTGTAGGACACTGTTTACTTTCACACTTTGGTAAGGACTGGCATTGTTCAGTTTCACACCTAATATTTACTTTGTACACATCACTAATTTAATTATACTGCACTAATCCTAAACTGCCATTCTCAACTGCCATGGACACTATGACATTCTGGTTTAAACTTAAGGTACTGCCACACTAAACAATCCCGCTAGCGATCACAATAACGACGCATACTAATGCGATCGCTAGCTGGATTGTTTCTATATCGCTAAGTGCGGCCACATTTAGCGATATAGTTAACGACGCTATCGCCGTTAGCGATCTTCTTAACGACTTTAGCAGTACAAAAGTACCGCTAAATCGCTAAGAAAAGGTGCCACACTAGCGATATATACTTACCCAGCGGGAGCGCCGACGAGAAAATAGGGTCCGGAACGATTCCAGCGACGAGCGAGATCACAGCAGGAAGCTCGTCGCTGGAAGCTGCCGCACTGAACAACATCGCTAACGGGATCGCTAAATAGTGACGTTTTTTAGCGATCCCGTTAGCGATATTGTTCAGTGTGGCATACCCTTTAGGAAAAATCACAAAAATAAATGTTTCACATACTGCTGTACCTGCTTTTCTTAATTAAAAACGCAGCAATACATGATGCCTGCTTTTTTTTTTTTTTTTTTTGCTGTGTTTTTGCACTTACCCATTACTTTCTATGGGTATAAACTGCTGCAAAGACACAAAGTATACAACGGCGCTCATAGCGAGTAAAAATTTCTACTATACACAGGCGATCTGACCATTGCCTGTGTGTAGCAAAGGAGATCAAAGTACTGCAGCTTCTAGACTCCCATGGAGACTATTGAAGCATGCAAAAAATGGGGGAAAAAAAGTTTTTAAAAATATATAAAAGTTCAAAACGCTCTCCTATCGCCCCATTCAAAATAAAACAATAAAAAAATCAAATATTCACATATTTCGTACCGCCGCATTCAGAATCGCCCGATCTATTAATATAAAAAAACGCAATTGCTAAACGGCGTAACGAGAAAAAAAGTCAAAACGCAAGAATTAAGTTTTTGGGTTGCCACTAGATTGCAATAACTGGCTATCAAAAGATAGTATCTACACCAAAGTGGTATCAATTAAAAAAGCGTCCGCTCTGTGCACAAAACATAAGCCCTCATCCAGCCACAGATCATGAACAATGGAGATGCTACAGGTCTGAAAATAGCGCTTTTTTTTTTTAAACAAATTTGAGATTTTTTTTCCACCACTTAAATAAGAAAGAATCTATACATGTTTGGTGCCTATGAATTCGTAATGACCTGGAGAATCATAATGGCAGTTCAGTTTTAGCATTTGGTGAACATGTTAAACCCCTTTCTGCCATCGGACGTACTATCCCGTCCATGGTACCTGGGCCCGTATGACCATGGACGGGATAGTACGTCATATGCGATCGGATGCGCTCCCGGGGGGAGCGCGGCCGATCGCGGCCGGGTGTCAGGTGATTATCACAGCCGCTTGTCACGGACCGCTCCCGGCACATTAACCCCTGGCACACTGCGATCAAACATGATCGCAGTGTACCAGGGGCACAGGGAAGCATCGCGCAGGGAAGGGGGCTCCCTGTGTGCTTCCCTGAGACCCTCAGAACAACGCGATGTGACTGCGCTGTTCTGAGGGCTTCCTCCCTGCAGGACCCCGGATCAAAGATGGCCGTGGGGTTCTTCCGGATCTTGCAGGGAGGCGGCTTCCTCAGTGCCTGCTGAGAGCAGGTGCGGAGAAAGCTTGCAGCACTGCCTGTCAGATTGCTGGTCTGACAGAGTGCTGTGCACAAACTGTCAGACCAGCGATCTGACGTTATACAGTGATGTCCCACCCTGGGACAAAGTAAAAAAGTTAAAAAAAAATAAATAAAAATCACACGTGTAAAAACAAATTCCCAAATAAAGAAAAAAAAAATATTCCCCAATAAATTCATTTCATGTAAATGATAAAAAAACGATTAAAATACACATATTTAGTATCGCCGCGTCCATAACGACCCGCCCTATAAACCTGTCCCACTAGTTAACCCTTTAGTGAACCCCTTAAAAAAAACAAAGCAAAAAACAAAAAGTGGAATAACACGCGATCAAAAAGACGGATATAAATAAACATGGTACCGCTGAAAACGTCATCTTGTCCTTCAAAAAACAAGCCGCCATACAGCATCATCAGCGAAAAAATAAAAAAGTTATAGTTCACAGAATAAAGCGTTTTAAAAATAATTATTTCAGCAGCAGATGGAAGGAAGAGAGCCACACTAGTCATTACTAGTGGGTAGGCGGAGCCCAGATAGGATTGACACCTCAGATTAAAAAGAGTGTTGACCGGCCCCTCCAGCTCGGGCTCCTCCTACTCCGGCTTCTCCAGTCTAAAATTTGAGGTCTCAGAGGATGGTCGCTGCTGGAAGCAGCTCCTCAGAAGATTTTATTATTTTTTATCGGACAAGAGACTTGGATCACCAGAAGTGGTCTAGAGGTCTCAGGGGTCTCAGCGCTGCTGGACTCCCACCTCTCCCTTGGCGGATCTGTAATTACCCTGATGGTGGTCCCTGCAGAATCATGCCGGCCCTGGGGGATGAGGATTGCTTCCCTGGCGGGGACGCAAACCGCACATCGGGGGTCACTGCGTTCCCCGCCCTGGGGGGAAGCGATGGGCACAGCGCCACAAACCCCTGGGGTCCCTGTGGCGCTCAGCTGGTGAGTACTCCGCATTTGTTAATGTATGTGAGTGCTTTCAGCGGCTGTTGCGGCAGCTGCTGGTACATGTAAATGACATGTTTGGTGACTGTATTTTTGTCCGCAGGCAGATGCCTGCAGGACAGAGGAGAGCAGAGAGCGAGGGAGTTCGCGCTCTTTTTTTGAAGCCGGCGGGGGGCGTGGCTTCACGCTTCCCGGTCTTTCTTGTGCAGAAGCGCGCGATTATGTGCTTCTCTTCCGGCTTCTCTCAGCGCGGCGGCCATTACATCCCGGGCTCCTCATGCTCCGCTCCTCCCAATAGCAATATACATCACCGCGGCCAGCTGGGTGAGTGAAAGTCATCACCCCCACAGCGCAGGACCTATCTGTGTGACAAGTGACAGATAGCGCTATCCTGCAGCTGCGGTCTCATATAGAGACCTTTTTTCGTCTGGGACTCGCACACCCCCTTTCTATTTTAATAAGAGAGTTGTGGGGAGCCTGCGACATTAAACCCCTATGAAGGGTTAACCTTTTCAGCGCAAGAATCCAGCAATACCCGCCGTAGGTTCTATTCCGGTATGGATCAGAACGTAAAGGGTTAAATATACTGCTGACATATTCTGCTGATATTTTAGATTGAGACAGCTGGGGTAGCTCTCTACTTTAAGAGCTTTAACCCTTCAGCGTGCTTGTTTCGTCCACTTAAAAAATCACACTTGTTTCTAGTTACTGACAGGTTTTGACCTGCCATATACTGTGTGAGGGCATGTCGGATCATGGTCCAGAAGGTGCGGACCGTCTCCCAGATCCGCTTCAGGATCAGTCGCGCGTATCTGATATGCAGACCTCGACGGCGTCAAGCGCAGCGGTCGGAGGTTACAGCGATGCCAAATTGGATGCCATCGCCCGTTTCTATTGATGGCCTGTCTGACCTTTTAGGTCATTGGGTGTCAGCTAGATCCTCTTATGACAGGAAGCGACACAGGCCGGTACCATCCTTCCCGCGTAGCGAATCAGAGGCCTCTGATATGGAATGCGGACAGGGTTCCCCTTTAGACTCAGATGGGGAGTTATCCGATTCGGATAAGGAGGATCGGCAGGAGCATTCTGCCTCTTTGGTGGGCCGAACAGAGGCTTTCATTGAAGTTACCGGAGGAGGTAACTAGACGTCCTGGTAAGTCGGCCCGAATGTACCAGGAGTACCGTAAGTCGCGATCAACATTGCCTGCTCTGGTTGAGCTTAATGGAGCAGTGGAGGAGGAACGCCTGTGTCCAGATAAACGTTTTCAAGGGACACGATTCTTTGAGACACTATATCCGTGTTCTACGGAGTTGATTGATAATTGGATTCCTTCTCCTGAAGTGGATGTTTCTTTATCCCAGCTTAGTAAATCCTCATTGCTCCCTGTTAAAGGGAAGGCGAGTCTGCAGGACCCGCTGGACAGAAAAACGGAGATGGCGGCGAAATCCGCCTACTAGGCCGCGGTCATGGATTCAGAGCGGTGCTAGGATCCATGTGTGCTTGTAAAGCTTCCCTGAGCTGGTTGGCCCGTATAAGGACGGCGTTGCAAGATGGATCTCCATTATCCGAGGTAGATGGGCTTCTCGAATTGTTGGAGATTGCAGCCAAATATAGCTATGATGCAGGTCTGGATACTGCGTCACTGTTGTCCAGGGCGCAATCCTCGGCGGTCACAGTCAGAAGAGCACTGTGGCTTAGACAGTGGACCGGGGACGCGGTTTCCAAACAAGGTTTGCTGTCTTTAGCTTACAAGGGTGGTCAGCTTTTTGGGTCTGACCTCACAGAGCTGATTGCCAAGGCAAAGGCAAAAGAAGCGGCTTTACCGCAACGAAGGGCTATGGCTTCTGCGTCTAGCAGGCCTAGTGCCGGTAGTGGTCGGCGGTCCTTTCGGTCCAGGGGACGATTTGGTCAGTCCTCTTGGGGATCGAGTCGTCCCTCTTTTTTCGGGAAAAAAGTCCTCTCAGAAATCCCGCACCCCCTGGAAACAAAGTTTCCGTCAAGACAAGTGGGAAGCTGACAAGAAGCCCGCCAAGACGGACTGACGCCAGGGTTCCACTCGAGAGCTCTCGAGTGGGGGGTCGCCTGCTCCAATTCAAAGCGACTTGAATTTCCCGCGTTCCGGACACCTGGGTAACGCGGGTCGTGTCGGCAGGCTATTTCATAGAGTTTTCTTCTCGACCCCCGGACAGTTTTTGCCAGTCTCGCATTCCGTCAGAGCCCGAGCTATTTGCCGCTCTGCTGCGAGAGGTCGAATTTCTTCTGCAGAAGGGTGTGTAATACCGGTTCCGCCAGAGGACCGGGGAAGAGGATTTTATTCCAATCTTTTTGTGGTCCCCAAAAAGGAGGACAAATTTCGCCCTATTCTGGATCTCAAAAGATTGAATTGGCATGTACACACCCAAAAATTCCGCATGGAGTCGCTTCGCTCCGTTGTGGCAGCCCTGTCGCAGAACGACTTTTTGGTGTCAATCGACATTCGCAACGCTTATTTGCATGTCCCCGTCGGAAGGGCTCACCAGCGCTTCCTTCGTTTTGCCATAGGTCAGGACCATTACCAGTTTGTGGCTCTGCCATTCGGCTTGGCCTCAGCGCCCAGAGTTTTTACAAAGATTCTGGCGCCTCTCATGGCAATTCTTTGAAGACAGGGGTTACGATTCTTCCCTACCTGGACGACCTTTTGATTGTGGTGTCCTCAAAGGAGGAGGCGGTGACGGCTTGCAATCTATCCCTTCAGCTCCTGGAGGACTTCGGGTGGCTGGTCAATTGGGAGAAGTCGTCTCTGGAACCGTCGCAGTCAATCCTGTTTTTGGGGATGCATTTCGACACGGTACGGGCAGTGGTGTCCCTACCTCCAGACAAGCGGGCATGTCTCCTCCGACATGTACAAATTATGAAGTCTTCGACAGCAATGTCCCTTCGGAAGTGTATGCGCCTTCTGGGTTTGATGGTGGCGTCCATGGAGGCACTTCCGTTTGCCCAGTTTCATTCCAGGGCCCTCCAAAGACTCATTCTGAGTCGTTGGGATCGATCGCAGGCTTCACTAGATTGCAGTGTCATCATCTCTCGCAGGGTGCGGGAATCTCTAGGATGGTGGTTACGTCCAGGAGCGTTAACCCTGGGGAAGTCTTTCCTCCCTCCGAGGTGGTCGGTCATCACCACCGATGCCAGCCTGACGGGCTGGGGGGGTGTCTGGAACGATCTCTGGATTCAGGAGTATGGTCATCGGAAGAGTCTGTTCTACCGATCAACATCCTGGAATTGAGAGCAATTTTCCTCTGCCTCCAACACTGGACGGTCCCTTTGAGCGGTCTGCCAGTCCGAGTGCAGACAGACAACGCGACGGCGGTCGCGTATATCAACCACCAAGGCGGGACGAGGAGTTCCAGACTCATGGTGAAGGTGTCTCGGATCCTGATTTGGGCCGAGACCAGAGTGCCAGTCATCTCTGCAATCCACATTCCAGGGGTTCAGAATATCACGGCGGACTTCCTCAGTCGCGAGAAGATGGATCCCGGAGAATGGAGTCTTCATCCGGAAATTTTTGCACTGCTGTGCTCCCGTTGGGGAACTCCCCAAGTGGATTTGATGGCATCCAGGTTCAATGCCAAGTTACCGACCTTCATGTCCAGGTACAAGGACCCGAAGGCTGTGGCGGTGGATGCTCTGGTGGCTCCGTGGGACCAATTCGAGCTAATCTATGTATTCCCCCGATATCTTTACTTCCTCTGGTGCTGCGTCGGATCAGACTGGAGAGAATCCCGGCTATGTTGATAGCCCCAGATTGGCCAAGGAGGACGTGGTTCTCAACACTGGTGTCGCTTTTGGCGGCACCTCCATTCCCACTTCCTCTTCGCCCGGACCTGTTAACCCAGGGACCCGTTCGTCATCCGGACTTGAAGTCTCTGCGTTTGACGGCATGGCTCTTGAGACCGAAATATTGACCCGTAGAGGTTTCTCAGCCGAAGTCATTGCCACTCTGCGAGCTGCCAGAGGTCCGGCTACTACTAAGATTTATCACAAGACTTGGGAAGCCTTCTTCTTGTGGTGTTCGAGTTCTTCAAAGAACCCGAGGATTTTTTTCCATTCCCAATTTGCTGGCTTTTCTGCAGTACGGGCTGGACAAGGGTTTGGCAGTTAGCACTCTGAAGGGTCAGGTTTCTGCTCTGTCCTTGCTGTTTCGGAAGGCTATCGCCTCGCGGAGGGACGTACGTTCCTTTTTTCGCGGAGTAACCCGTCAGTTTCCGCCGCGGAAGGCGCCTGTGTCTCCTTGGCGGCTCAACCTTGTCTTGGAGGCTCTTCAGCATGGGCCTTTGAGCCTATGGACTCTGCTAGCCTTTCTTTACTTTCTTGGAAGGTTGCCTTTCTAGTGGCGGTCACCTCTTTGAGAAGGGTTTCTGAGTTGGCGGCTCTTTCCTGCTCGCCTCCCTTCCTGGAGTTTTACCCGGATCGAGTAGTGCTTCGCACACGGGGCGACTTTCTACCTAAGGTGGTGTCGCAATTTCATGTTAACCAGGATATTGTCTTGCCCTCGCTTTGTCCGGGCCCGAGGAATGCAAAGGAACGGGCTTTGCACACATTGGATTTAGTGCGGGCCTTGAAGTTCTATTTGTCTGTTACCCAAGGTTTTCGGAAGTCAGACTCTCTGTTTGTGATTCCAGCAGGTCGTCGACGTGGTCAACGAGCTTCCAAGGACTCTATAGCTCGTTGGATTCGGTCAGCCATTTTGGAGGCTTACCGACTTAAAGGCGAACTTTGCCCGATTAAGATTCGAGCTCACTCCACGAGGGCTGTGGCTTCATCGTGGGCCTTTCATCAAGGGGCCTCGGCAGCTCAGCTCTGCCGAGCGGCGACTTGGCGCTCCGTCCACACGTTTACAAAGTTTTATAAGGTGGACGTCAGTGCTTCCGCTGATGCGGCCTTAGGACGTAGGGTCCTGCAGGCGGCCGTAGTTTAAAGTTCTAGTTAACTTGTATTTGGCGCTTGATGCGCATTTATCAAGGTTGTTGGGATTCTGCCTCTTTTGGTTTTTTTTTCCCACCCTTAATTTTTGGACTGCTTTGGGACATCCCACTAGTAATGACTAGTGTGGCTCTCTTCCTTCCATCTGCTGCTGAAAGATGGATTTTGGTAAGAACTTACCTGTAAAATCCTTTTCAGCGAAGGAAGGAAGAGAGACACAGCTCCCTCCCATGGCAGAAGTGTGTTGTTGTTTTCAGATGCGGCGTGACCCTTCTCTGATAGCGATTATCTGGGCTGAGGTCGGTGCGCTAAGGCTCTGTTCCAGCATCGCCAGCTCATCGCAGTGGTCAGGTCCAGTGAGTAGTACCTGGAACTGTGTGATTTCTTCCTGTTGCATGCATAACCTGTATTCCTGTCTTTTTTCTGAAGTCCTTCAGAAGGGGTTATGTTGCTCCGCTGGTGATATTTGCTCTTCCTTAGCTTGGTACGACTGGAGAAGCCGGAGTAGGAGGAGCCCGAGCTGGAGGGGCCGGTCAACACTCTTTTTAATCTGAGGTGTCAATCCTATCTGGGCTCCGCCTACCCACTAGTAATGACTAGTGTGTCTCTCTTCCTTCCTTCGCTGAAAAGGATTTTACAGGTAAGTTCTTGCCAAAATCCGTCTTTTTTATATAAAATTGTTTTTGTTGTACAAAAATGCCAAAACATAAAAAAAGATATAAATGAGGTATCGCTGTTATCGTACTAACCCAAAGAATAAAATCGCTTTTTAATTTTACCACACACGGAACGGTATAAACGCCCCCCACCCCATATAAATTCATGAATTGCTGATTTTTGTTCATTCTAACCTCCCAAAAATCATAATAAAAAGCGATTAAAAAAAGTCACGTGCCCAAAAATGGTACCATTAAAAATGTCAACTGGTCCCGCAAAAAATAAGACTTCACATGACTCTGTGGGCCAAAATATGAAAAAATTATAGCTCTCTAAATGTGGTGATGCAATAACTATTTTTTGCAATAAAAAGCGTCTTTTAGCGCGTGACAGCTGCCAAACATAAAAACCCGCTATAAATAGTAAATCAAACCCCCCTTTATCACCCCTTAGAGAAAAATAAAATGAAAAAAGTATTTATTTCCATTTTCCCATTAGGGTTGGGGCTAAAGTTAGGGTTAGAATTAGGGTTAGGGTTGGGATTAGGGTTAGGGATGGATTAGGTTTGTGGTTAGGGTTATGATTAGGGTTTGGATTAGGGTTAGGGGTGTGTTGGGGTTAGAATTGGGGGGTTTCCACTGTTTAGGCACATCTGGGGCTCTCCAAATGTGACATGGCGTCTGATCTCAATTCCAGCCAAATCTGCGTTGAAAAAGTCAAATCGTGCTCCTTCCCTTCTGAGCTCTGCCATGCACCCAAACAGTAGTTTACCCCCACATATGGGGTATCGGCTTACTCAGGACAAATTGGACAACAACATTTGGGGTCCAATTTCTCCTGTTACCCTTGGGACTAAAAGATCATGTTTGTAGAAAAAATATGACCTTGAGAGGTCTAGTTTCCAAAATGGTGTCATTTGTGGGGGTTTCCACTGTTTAGGCACATCATGGGCTCTCCAAACACGACATGGCGTCCAGCCAATTCTGCTTTGAAAAAAGTCAAACGGCGCTCCTTCCCTTCCGAGCTCTGCCATGCACCCAAACAGTGGTTTACTCCCACATATGGGGTATCGGCGTACTCAGGACAAATTGCACAATAACTTTTGTTACCTTTGGAAAATAAAAATTGGGGTGAAAAGATCATTTTTGTGAAAAAAGTGATTTTTTAATTTTACGGCTCTACGTTATAAACTTGTGTGAAGCACTTGGGGATTCAAATTGCTCACCACAGATCTAGATAAGTTCCTTAGGGGTCTAGTTTCCAAAATGGGGTCACTTGTGGGGGGGTTTCCACTGTTTAGGCACATCAGGAGCTCTCCAAATGCAATGCGTCCAATCTCAATTCCAGCCAATTTTGGTTGGAAAAAGTCAAATGGCGTTCCTTCCAGTCCGAGCTCTGCTGTGCGCCCAAACAGTGGTTCCCCCCCCACACATGGGTATCAGCGTACACAGGACAAATTGGACAACCACTTTTGTGTCCAATTTCTCCTGTTACCATTGGGAAAATAAAAAAATGGTGACTAAAAGATAACTTTTGTGGGAAAAAAATAGGATTTTTTATTTTCATGCTCTGGCATAATAAACTTGTGTGAAGCACTTGGGGGTTCAAAGTGCTCACCACACATCTAGATAAGTTCCTTAGGGGGTGTAGTTTCCAAATGGGGTCACTTGTCGGGGGTTTCCACTGTTTAGGCACATCTGGGGCACTGCAAACGGAACATGACACCCATCAACGTCTGCATTCGAAAACGTTATTACTTCCTTTCCAAGCCCTGCGGTGCGCCCAGACAGTCCCCCCCCCCCACATATGAGGTATCAGCGTACTCAGGACAAATTGGACAACAACTTTTGGGGTCCAATTTCCTTGGGAAAAATTGGGGACTAAATCATTTTTGTGGAAAATTGTTTTTTTTTTTTTTTTTTCACACCCAGGCATTATAAACTTTTGTGAAACACTTGGTGGTTCAAAGTGCTCACAACAGATCCAGATAAGTTCCATAGGGGTCTATTTTCCAAAATGGTGTCACTTGTGGGGGTTTCCACTGTTTAGGCGCATCAGGGGCTCTCCAAACGCGACATGGCGTCCAATCTCAATTCCAGCCAATTTTAGTTTGAAAAAGTCAAATGGCGCTCCTTCCCTTACGAGCTCTGCTGTGCATCCAGACAGTGGTTTTCCCCCACATATGGGGTATCCGCGTACTGAGGGGAAATTGTACAACAACTTTATCTGTCCATTTTCTCCTTTTACCCTTGTGAAAATAAAAAAGTTTGTAAATGATCATTTTTGTGACTAAAAAGTTAAATGTTCATTTTTTTCCTTCCACGTTGCTTCATCTCCTGTGAAGCACCTGAAGGGTTAATAAACTTCTTGAATGTGGTTTTGAGTACCTTGAGGGGTGCAGTTTTATGAATGGTGTCACTTTTGGGTATTTTCTGCAATATAGACCCCTCAAAGTGACTTCCTATGTGATGTGGTCCCCAAAAAAATGGCTTTGTAAATTTTGTTGTAAAAATGAGAAATCGCTGGTCAACTTTTAACCCTTATTTCCTAACCAAAAAAAATTTTTGGTTCCAAAATTGTGCTGATGTAAAGTAGACATGTGAGAAATGTTATTTATTAACTATTTTGTGTGACATATTTCTCTGTTTTTAAGGGAATAAAAATTCAATGTTTGAAAATTTCAATGTTTGAAAATTTCAATGTTTGAAAATTTCAATGTTTGAAAATTTCAATGTTTGAAATTTCAAAGTTGAAATTTCAAAATTTTCACCATATTTGCGTTTTTTCAAAAAGAAACGCAAGTTATATCGAAGAAAATTTTTACCACTAACGTGAAGTACAGTATGTCACGAGAAAACAGTCTCAGAATCGCGAAGATCCGTTGAAGCGTTCCAGAGTTATAACCTCATAGACAGTGGTCAGAATTGTAAAAATTGGTCCGGTCATTAACGTGCAAACCACCCTTGGGGGTAAGGGGATTAAGAAAAAAAAGTGAAATTGCACTTTTTTTTACAATTTCACCGCACTTGGAGTTTGTTTCCTGTTTTCCAGTACACGATATGTTATAATCAAAAGTACAACTTGTTCCACAAAAAACAATCCCTCACATGGCCAAACTGATTGAAAAAGAAGTTATGGCTCTGGGAAGAAGGGGAGCAAAAACGGAAAATGACCCCGGAGTTAGCAGGTTAAATGTGTATAAATATGCTTGAAAAACGCATCAAAATTGCACATGGTGCATGCAACATTTTTCCTCCAAACACACTTTTTTTTTTTTTTTTTGGTGAAAAAAGCAAAATGTTCAGAATAGCTCCATGTGGATGTTCCCCAATTGGGTCGACATTGCAGGCTCTGGACAAGAAATGATAATGGCCTAGTTTACGGTGTGCAGGCGACCTGCCTCTGGTTATTGTGTGTCAGAGGAAAGCAGCCATGCTTCAGTGTGCATGGTCCCTTGAGAAATCTTCACTAAGGATTCCTGAGAAACTGGAGCAACTAATTTATAGCAAAGAGAACTGGAAGATTACATCCAGAAGTAATTGTTACATAAATATACAGTGGATGTTAAGCTGTGGTGAGCCTAAATAACTGTGTCATGTGCATGTATTGTTGTCCATAAATAGCAAATCCTTCGTAGGGTTATCAGAAAAAGTCCCTTTATCCACCGGGACGTTACAGGAGTTTCACGTCTGCCAACACAAACACATTTATTATTCATGTATACATTAAATGTGTGCACATATAATATATTCCCTATGTATAAAGGTTTACAAATACTCAGACATCATTGTTCTTTTTTTATGAATTTTTAAGAGCTAAAATGAATGTCTATCAGAAGCTCAGAAATGATTCTATTTATTTTTCTTAGATCTTACTGCTTTTTATATAAACTGCATTAAGGCCGTGATGTAATTTGTGACTCTACAGATTATCTCCAATGTCTACAGGAAGTCTGTAGTAGTCTGAGACGCACCTCCTGCCTCCTCATTGGTTTAGGCTGTTCCTCCTACGTGCAGCTGTTCCTCCTCTGATTGTCTGCTATGTATAAACTTAAATTTATCTCAGGCTCACAAGAAAGCAGATATCCAATACAGCAAGGGCAGAATGATTATATAGTACAAATTGCTACACCGCCAGTGAGAAAATAATGATCACCATGTAATTGCCAAACAAGGATATGATTTCTCAATGTCACTTTCTCAAATTGCCAAGGTGACTGTGATATGTAGTGCGATTCAGCACACTTTTAAAAGACTCTCATTCCTCAAAAGGAAGAGTGATGCTTCCATGTAAAATTCCCCAGTGATGCTTCCATGTGAAATTCCCCATTGACTTTCATTGGTCTGTGTGCAGTCCATTGGGAACACTGACCAAAATCATCCTCGTCTCAACCGACCCCCATATACCAAGGCAAATGAGCCTTACACCATACACATTACCAGCTATTGGCTCCCCACGGACAGGGAGCTGGGGTTGCGGAAACTGATGGACACATCCAAAATTCCTTTGGTCACTGTAGCCAGAAGTGCTGGCAAGTTAGGGTGTATGTGTAGTCAAAAGTTAGAAAGTGAAGTGAGTGCCAATGTGTCATCAGTGAGTGGGAGCCCATCCCCGGTGAGTTCAGGGACTCCAGGGTCTTTGTTATTTCAGTACTGTATCCCTGTCCCTCCTTATTACAGTTGCAGACGTTTATATTAAAATTATTGTTCCAGATAAACCGGTTGGGTGAGTCTTGCAAAATGTGTCACTAATGCCGAATCAGTCTCATTAAAGCGTTACAGGGCAGGCATCACTAATAATCACAACCAGAGCACAAACCACTTATTATTGTGCAGGAGGGATGATGTCAGTCTGTGCTGTTTGAATTACACGTCACTTAGAAAAGAGCTAAAACCTTGCAGAGAGCAGAATATCCAGTATCATTTTTCCCACGCTCCTTTGCCAACTCATGGGCTTATAGACTTTCTTTTTCTCTATTCCCAGTTAAGCTCATATTGATGTTTTAGTTCCTATAATCCACCTTACCAAGATTCCTGTAGATAATCGCTCAGAGATCATGGGATTCTTATAGAGACATGTAAATTCTTAGCACACAGCTGGGTACAAAACGGATACTGAACTAGGATGTCCTATTTTACAATCTGTGTGCAGTTATTTTGTTCTGTCAACCTCTTTACTTATATAAGTATATACTACATTTCCATACAGTGTATTGTTATTGTAATGATCCAACAATATATGTATGTATGTGTAATTGTATAAATTATGTGTAGTAAGGAGAAATGACTCTGGGAAAATGTATTGAATACATGAAGAAATGGAAGTGCCATGGAAATTTGACACCAGCTGTAATCTATTGGTAATAAGAAACCAATCCTGTCACTTAGTGAAAAATATCAGCTGGTTCAACTGATGGCCTTTAAAAAGGTGTCTCATTACCAAGGAGTCACACAAACACCTCATGATTGGTAAAACCAGTGAGCAGTGTCAAGACATTCACAACCTTATTGTTGCATGACAAGTTCATGGAATTGGTTACATCTTCTGAAGTCATGGTCATGCGCAGTGCGCCTCTGAAACCGGGAAGTGTAGACCCGGCTACAGAGACGCAGTGACGCTGTCAAGATGAGTGGCGCGCATGCGCAAGTTTTGTGCGAGCTGGCGATGATGCCAGCTCGTGCAAATTATGTTGTCACGTCCACAGGGGCGTGATAATCTGGAAAGAGGGCTGACTAGTCTGGAGAAACCAACTCCCCTTCGACTAGTCAAGGCCCTAATTTGCATAGGAAAAGGGGACCTTGTAAATGTTTTTTTTTTTTTTTTCAAACATTTAACTAAACATTATAATGAAGTAGTGAATGCTGCTGGGTTGGAGGGCATGGGAGACCTGACAGGTTCCCTTTAAAAGAAGAATGAATGGACAAATGCACCAAGATATCCTTGATAATAATCTGCTGCCGTTTGTGAGGATGATGATGAAGAAGATGATGATGAAGATGAAACGAGGGTGGACATTTCAGCAAGGAATAATAACATAGTTAGCAAGGCCAAAATAAGACATTTGTCCATCCAGTTCAGCCTATATTCCGTCAGAATAAATCCCCAGATCTGCGTCCTTCTAAAGAACCTAATAACTGTAAGGTACAGTATTGTTACGCTCCAGGAAGAGATCCAGGCCTCTCTTGAACCCCTCGACTGAGTTCGCCATCACCAGTTTCTCAGGCAAGGAATTACATATTCTCACTGCCCTAACAGTAAAGAATCCTCTTCTATGTTGGTGGAAAAACCTTCTCTTCACCAGACGCAGAGAATGCGCCCTTTTGACGGTCACCTTCCTTGGTATAAACAGATCCTCGAGAGATATTTGTATTGTCCCCTTATATACTTATACAAGGTTATTAGATCGCCCCTCAGTCGTCTTTTTTCTAGACTAAATAATCCTAATTTTGCTAATCTCTCTGGGTGTTGTAGTTCCCCCCATCCCCTTTATTAATTTTGTTGTCCTCCTTTGTACTCGCTCTAGTTCCATTATGTCCTTCCTGTGCACCGGTGCCCAAAACTGTACACAGTACTCCATGTGCGATCTAACCATGGATTTGTACAGAGGCAGTATAATGCTCTCATCATGTGTATCCAGACCTCTTTTAATGCATCCCATGATCCTGTTTGCCTTGGCAGCCGCTGCCTGGCACTGGTTGCTCCAGGTAAGTTTTTCATTAACTAGGATCCCCAAGTCCTTCTCCATGTCAGATTTACCCAGTGGTTTCGCATTCAGTGTGTAATGGTGATATTGAGTCCTTCTTCCCATGTGTATACCCTTACTTTTATCATTGTTAAACCCCACCTGCCACCTTTCAGCCCAAGTTTCCAACTTATCCAGATCCATCTGTAGCAGAATACTATCTTCTCTTGTATTGACAGCTTTACATAGTTTTGTATCATCTGCAAATATCAATATTTTACTGTGTAAACCTTCTACCAGATCGTTAATAAATTTGTTGAAGAGAATAGGTCCCTACACCGACCCTTGCGGTACCCCACTGGTCACAGCGACCCAATTAGAGAATATACCATTTATAACCACCCTCTGCTTTCTATCACTAAGCCAGTTACTTACCCATTTACACACATTTTCCCCAGACCCAGCGTTCTCATTTTGTGTACCAACTAGTGATGAGCGAGTATACTCATTGCTCGGGTGGTCTCTGAGTATTTGTAAGTGCTCGGAGATATAGTTTCTGTTGCCGAAGCTACATGATTTATGGCTGCTGGACAGCTTGAATACATGTTAGGAATGCCTGTTTGTTAAGGAATCCCCACATGTATTCAGGCTGTCAAATAGCCGCAAATCATGCAGCTACGGCAACAGAAACTAAATCTCCGAGCACTTCCAAATACTTGGAGATCACCCGAGCAACGAGTATACTCGCTTATCACTAGTACCAACCTCTGTGTGGCACGGTATCAAACGCTTTGGAAAAATCAAGATATACCACGTCCAATGGCTTGGTCCATTCTATAGCTTACCTCTTCATAAAAGCTGTGGTTTGCTGTTACACGACCTGGTATTTCATGTTTTGTTTTTTTTGTTTTTGTTGAGGGTTTGCATCAGTTCATGTAAAGAACATACCTGCAACTGTGATAATTTTGTTTTTTCTTCTTGTGAAGCAAATAGGAAAGAATAACTGAAAACTTCAGTGTGCATAACTATTCACCCTCCTCCCCCCCCCCCTCAAGAGACAGTACTTTTGTAGAGTGTCATTTTGCGGCAATTACAGTTGCAAGTTGCTTTGAATAAGTCTCTCTTTCCACATCTTGCTACTGGGATTTTTGCCCATTCCTCAAGGCAAAACTGTTCCAGTTCCTTCAAATCAGATGCTTTCCTCTGGTGAACAGTAATCTTCAAGTCTGACAACAGATTCTCAATTGGATTAAGGTCTGGCCTTCGACTAGGCCACTCGAAAACATTTATACGTTTCCCTTTTAAAGCACTCGAATGTTGCTGTAGCAGTATGCTTTGGGTCATTGTCTTGTTGGAAGGTGAACCTCAGTCCCAGTCTCAAATCACTGACAGACTAAAACAGGATATCCCTGTATTTCGCACCATCCATCTTCCCCTTGACTTGGACAATTTTTCCTGTCCTGCTGTCGAATAACATCCCCAGAGCATAATCCTGCCACCACTGTGTTACACTGTGGGAATGGTGTTCTTGGAGAGAAGAGCTGAGTTGGTTTGATGCAAGACATGACATTTACTACATGGTTTATGTGAGTTTATGTGCTTTTTGTATAATATGAAAGTGGGCAGTACCTTGTTAGTGATTGGTGTGTATGTGCCTCCACACTATATAATACTGCCATTTCTCCTATTATGTATACTTGATAAAGACCAACAATGGTTGAAATTTATCATTGCAGAATTAAGATTTTTTTTCTCTTTTTCACCTGGACTGGATGCTGTTCCTCTTTGCTTTATGACGTTTACCTTCGTGACCAAAAAGTTCAATTTTGGTCTCATCTGACCACAGCACCTTCCATACATTTGGGGAGTCTCCTACATGTCTATTGGCAAACTCCAAAGCGAGCCTTCCAATTTTTGTAAGTAAAGGCTTCTTTTTTAGCAACTCTTCCATAAAGGCCATCACTATGGAGTGCACGTCTTTTGTCGTATGGACAGATACTCCAGTCCCTGTTTGGGAACTTCTGCAGTTCCTTCAGGGTTACCTTTGGTCTCACCCTGATAAAATAGATTTTCTCCTCTTACAATACTATAAACGTAGCACCCTTTCTGATAAGAGAGTGATTGTATTAGGCTAGGTTCACATTAGCGTTTGAGTCCGCAGCGTGGTGCTGCGGACTTCTTTCCTTAAAGCTCCACCCACATCCGCATGGCTCAGCCCACTTCCGCATGCGTCCTGCCTATCTATCTTTAACATTGGGTACGCAGGGACATGTGTTGTATGCGGATGCCTCCGCGTGCGGCATTTTGACGTGCTCGCCGAACGCAAGAAAATGCAACATGTTGCGTTCGGAGGGCACTTCAAAATGCCGCATGCAGACGCATCCACATACAATGCATGCCCCTGCGTACCCAATGTTAAAGATAAATACACAGGACACATGCGGAAGTAGGCGGACGTAAGGAAAAGTCCGCAGCACCATGCTGCGGACTCGAACGCTAATGTGAGCCCAGCCTTAGATTACTTGTCCACCTTGGTCATATCCAAACGTACTACCAGATTGTTCAGTAAGGTATGTGCGCACAATGTTGACAGAGCCATTGAGTTTTGCAAGAGGAAGACTTTCAGGAAAACGCCGGCAGTCTTTTTCCTGACCCATCAGTCTCGTTTTTGCGACGGCTTAGCAGCTGTTGTGTTTTTGTTCTTTTTGTATGGATAAAATGGTGAAGTGCCTGAAGATTGGTCAGATCACCTCTTCAAACCATTTTGTGGCTTTGGAAACCTGAAGCTGTTAAAAGGGAAGCCCAAGAGTATGAACAGGGAGTCGTTTTTATATTACAATGCACATGTTCATTCTTTTGAATTTATTTGGCAATTTTTCAGGCAGGTTACGGGGCCATTATATAAAATCGAAAGCAATCCTTTTCTTGCAATAACTTTTTTTCTTTTCTGATGTTTGATGTTTTTGAACCTTTGTTCACATAACTTCTTTCTTTCTAACCTTATTTTCTTGCAGACCGTTGAACATGGATTTCCTCACCAACCAAGTGCCCTGGGGTTTAGTGACTCTTTACGGCTCATGGCGATTGGGACGCGCTCTGGAGCCATCAAAGTGTATCCTTCGATCATTTTAGTCATTACCTTATTGGTATTTAGAGATTTTCTCACGACTGACATTTATGGCATATACACAGGTTATTCCATAATTGTCTTAAAGATGTATTTCTCGCCTATCTCTAGAAAGGGGGTGTCCACAACCCCCATTTTGACAGGTGCCTGTCAGTAGTGGCAGAATATTCCTTGCTAATGCATTGTTTAACCCTAGCATGCAAAAGTCACAAATCTACACTTTTACATAACAGGGCATTTTAGGCCCCCCTGCAAATCATATGGAGAAACTCGCATAAATAACTTTTACAAGTTTATTTCAAAATTGCAAAATAAGATATGAATAATGCACAACATTTTAGCTATAATATTTTTCAGAAAGCGCCAAAAAACATTGTTATTTCAAACAAAGATATAAAAAACACACAAAGGTATATAAATCTAGAGTAAACTAGCTGCAGCTACATTTCTTTTCTAACTTTTTCTTTTCAAATTTTCTTGGTCTTCCAAACAATTTCACATGTTATCTATTCTAAAGAATGTTCTTTACAGACATTTTCCCCACAAGTGGTACAATATTGCTCAGTTTTCCTCTCTAAGTTCCTCTAAAATGCCCCTTCCTCCTCTCATCCTCAGCAGCTCTTACCTGTTATACTTTCTTTTAGGTGTTGTACAATTCTCTGGATTTTTGTGACTCACAAGCTCTTCCCTTTGCAAGCTTCTTATAGAAACAGAGACTGAAAATGAGTCAGACTTCCTCCCAACATCATATCATCATAGGTCCTTCAGCAATTTGCTCACAGTGTATACTGTCCTCAGTACTTTACACAGCTCATTACTGTGTTCAGAAGAACCTGAGATGATGTCATTGTTTTATCATTCCCTCCCAAAATCATATGACATCCTCACATGGCATGATCCACCCCCGACCCCTCCACCAGCAAACCTGAATACAAATAAAGTAAAGACACAAACACGGCTGAGTACATGATAAAAATAGGGGCCTAAAAGGCCCCCGTTCCGTACAGATGTGGTTTTCCCAAAAAAGCATTGTTACACCAAAATGCCTATCAAAAAAATTATCTGAACAACTGGATATTACCAACAACGACATACTTGAGGAATACCTAGAGTTTCAAAATTCTAACTAAAGTAATTTTGCAGATAATGGCAAAAAAGTAAGAACCAGGGCCTAAATGGCCCCCGATCCGCATTGTAGGGTTAATACAGACGAGCACACTTGCCTATTCTGGAGATGAGATGGAGAGATGAGATTCAGTTCTACTAGAAATCAACATTTGTGTTTAAAGGGTATGCCACACTAAGCGAGATCGCAAGCGAGATTGCTAACGAGATCACTACTGCGTCACCATTTATAACGCAGTAGCGATCTCGTTAGCGACTTAGCTGTTTGATTCCAAACACATCTCATCAGCGATCTGTATAACGACCTCTGCGGTCGTTGGGAAAACCTAGTCCCACCTGCGATGCTGGTGAAGTCGTTCATAAAGGGTGTCACACTCAGCGATTCAGGCTTACCAGCGGGACACCAACGACCAAAAAATGTCTCAGAACGTTCATAAGCGATCAACGACATCTCAGCAGGGGCCACATCGCTGCTATGTTACACACAGCTAAGTCGCTAACGAGATCGCTACTGCGTCATAAATGGTGACGCAGTAGTGATCTCGTTAGTGATCTCGCTTGCGATCTCGCTTAGTGTGGCATACCCTTAAGTCCCTTTTCCTTTGTCTTGTGAATTATTCTTTGACATTTTCTTTGTCACATTCTTCAAAATGGCACTCACGATTCATAAATTTTACTGAAAGTCAAATTTCACCCCCCTTCATGAACTGAACGGTTATGACTATAGCTCAAAAAGTCGTACATTTTACTGTACAATGTCTCAAATTGTGCCAAAAAAACACTGGCATACTTAAAATAAAAAAACCAGACTATGGAGGGATCTGTAGTGGAGTTGAGCCAAATTTTAAGAATTTGTAAAGAATGAGCTGAAATCATCTCAAATTGCTGAACTCCACTCGCAAAGTAGAAAACAAGTAAAACCAAAATAACAGTTGAGCACATATAAAATAGAATGATGAATTCTACACATATAAAATGTGGAAATAGAATGATGAATTAAAAAAAAAAAAACAGACAAAAAAACGTGCAAAGGCAATGATGACTAAGGACCTAAGCTTGTCATGCGGATGTGTCCTAAATGTCTGGATTGAACCCCATAAATAGGAATGTATTGCTTACGTTGTCTCTCATTTCAAACCAGTATTTTTCTTAACCCATGCTTTCCATCACTATGGCTCCCCTGGAGTGGAGTTCATGAATTTACATGAACAGAATAATGCAGTGATAAAGATCAGCTTTATTCAAACCAGGTGAGATGTTTTGGTTTGGCCAAACCTCAAGTCAGAATCACCTGTATTCTTCAATGTTGAGGCTCAATCACATGACCAATTTTTCTCATCTGAGTGTTATCTGTGGTTTTCTCATATAGAGCATATATATATATATAATATATATATATATATATAAATATATATATTATATAATATATATAAATAATATATATACTAGCTGTAGTACCCGGCTTCGCCCGGTCAATTAATAACTGCTGTTAGCTGTAACAAAATAGACTATGTTAACAAAAAATTATTCTGCACATAAAAATCACACACCAAATAGACAAATTATTAAAAAGCAAAAACTAAAGTAATAGAACCATTTCACAACGGATATTCAACAGCATAGATATTCCACACAGATTAATTTAAAAAGCCCCAAAGGGGGGGGGGGGGGGGGGGGGGGGGGGGGGGGGGGGGGGGGGGGGGGGGGGGGGGGGGGGGGGGGGGGGGGGGGGGGGGGGGGGGGGGGGGGGGGGGGGGGGGGGGGGGGGGGGGGGGGGGGGGGGGGGGGGGGGGGGGGGGGGGGGGGGGGGGGGGGGGGGGGGGGGGGGGGGGGGGGGGGGGGGGGGGGGGGGGGGGGGGGGGGGGGGGGGGGGGGGGGGGGGGGGGGGGGGGGGGGGGGGGGGGGGGGGGGGGGGGGGGGGGGGGGGGGGGGGGGGGGGGGGGGGGGGGGGGGGGGGGGGGGGGGGGGGGGGGGGGGGGGGGGGGGGGGGGGGGGGGGGGGGGGGGGGGGGGGGGGGGGGGGGGGGGGGGGGGGGGGGGGGGGGGGGGGGGGGGGGGGGGGGGGGGGGGGGGGGGGGGGGGGGGGGGGGGGGGGGGGGGGGGGGGGGGGGGGGGGGGGGGGGGGGGGGGGGGGGGGGGGGGGGGGGGGGGGGGGGGGGGGGGGGGGGGGGGGGGGGGGGGGGGGGGGGGGGGGGGGGGGGGGGGGGGGGGGGGGGGGGGGGGGGGGGGGGGGGGGGGGGGGGGGGGGGGGGGGGGGGGGGGGGGGGGGGGGGGGGGGGGGGGGGGGGGGGGGGGGGGGGGGGGGGGGGGGGGGGGGGGGGGGGGGGGGGGGGGGGGGGGGGGGGGGGGGGGGGGGGGGGGGGGGGGGGGGGGGGGGGGGGGGGGGGGGGGGGGGGGGGGGGGGGGGGGGGGGGGGGGGGGGGGGGGGGGGGGGGGGGGGGGGGGGGGGGGGGGGGGGGGGGGGGGGGGGGGGGGGGGGGGGGGGGGGGGGGGGGGGGGGGGGGGGGGGGGGGGGGGGGGGGGGGGGGGGGGGGGGGGGGGGGGGGGGGGGGGGGGGGGGGGGGGGGGGGGGGGGGGGGGGGGGGGGGGGGGGGGGGGGGGGGGGGGGGGGGGGGGGGGGGGGGGGGGGGGGGGGGGGGGGGGGGGGGGGGGGGGGGGGGGGGGGGGGGGGGGGGGGGGGGGGGGGGGGGGGGGGGGGGGGGGGGGGGGGGGGGGGGGGGGGGGGGGGGGGGGGGGGGGGGGGGGGGGGGGGGGGGGGGGGGGGGGGGGGGGGGGGGGGGGGGGGGGGGGGGGGGGGGGGGGGGGGGGGGGGGGGGGGGGGGGGGGGGGGGGGGGGGGGGGGGGGGGGGGGGGGGGGGGGGGGGGGGGGGGGGGGGGGGGGGGGGGGGGGGGGGGGGGGGGGGGGGGGGGGGGGGGGGGGGGGGGGGGGGGGGGGGGGGGGGGGGGGGGGGGGGGGGGGGGGGGGGGGGGGGGGGGGGGGGGGGGGGGGGGGGGGGGGGGGGGGGGGGGGGGGGGGGGGGGGGGGGGGGGGGGGGGGGGGGGGGGGGGGGGGGGGGGGGGGGGGGGGGGGGGGGGGGGGGGGGGGGGGGGGGGGGGGGGGGGGGGGGGGGGGGGGGGGGGGGGGGGGGGGGGGGGGGGGGGGGGGGGGGGGAAAAAAAAAAAAAAAAAAAAAAAAAAAAAAAAAAAAAAAAAAAAAAAAAAAAAAAAAAAAAAAAAAAAAAAAAAAAAAAAAAAAAAAAAAAAAAAAAAAAAAAAAAAAAAAAAAAAAAAAAAAAAAAAAAAAAAAAAAAAAAAAAAAAAAAAAAAAAAAAAAAAAAAAAAAAAAAAAAAAAAAAAAAAAAAAAAAAAAAAAAAAAAAAAAAAAAAAAAAAAAAAAAAAAAAAAAAAAAAAAAAAAAAAAAAAAAAAAAAAAAAAAAAAAAAAAAAAAAAAAAAAAAAAAAAAAAAAAAAAAAAAAAAAAAAAAAAAAAAAAAAAAAAAAAAAAAAAAAAAAAAAAAAAAAAAAAAAAAAAAAAAAAAAAAAAAAAAAAAAAAAAAAAAAAAAAAAAAAAAAAAAAAAAAAAAAAAAAAAAAAAAAAAAAAAAAAAAAAAAAAAAAAAAAAAAAAAAAAAAAAAAAAAAAAAAAAAAAAAAAAAAAAAAAAAAAAAAAAAAAAAAAAAAAAAAAAAAAAAAAAAAAAAAAAAAAAAAAAAAAAAAAAAAAAAAAAAAAAAAAAAAAAAAAAAAAAAAAAAAAAAAAAAAAAAAAAAAAAAAAAAAAAAAAAAAAAAAAAAAAAAAAAAAAAAAAAAAAAAAAAAAAAAAAAAAAAAAAAAAAAAAAAAAAAAAAAAAAAAAAAAAAAAAAAAAAAAAAAAAAAAAAAAAAAAAAAAAAAAAAAAAAAAAAAAAAAAAAAAAAAAAAAAAAAAAAAAAAAAAAAAAAAAAAAAAAAAAAAAAAAAAAAAAAAAAAAAAAAAAAAAAAAAAAAAAAAAAAAAAAAAAAAAAAAAAAAAAAAAAAAAAAAAAAAAAAAAAAAAAAAAAAAAAAAAAAAAAAAAAAAAAAAAAAAAAAAAAAAAAAAAAAAAAAAAAAAAAAAAAAAAAAAAAAAAAAAAAAAAAAAAAAAAAAAAAAAAAAAAAAAAAAAAAAAAAAAAAAAAAAAAAAAAAAAAAAAAAAAAAAAAAAAAAAAAAAAAAAAAAAAAAAAAAAAAAAAAAAAAAAAAAAAAAAAAAAAAAAAAAAAAAAAAAAAAAAAAAAAAAAAAAAAAAAAAAAAAAAAAAAAAAAAAAAAAAAAAAAAAAAAAAAAAAAAAAAAAAAAAAAAAAAAAAAAAAAAAAAAAAAAAAAAAAAAAAAAAAAAAAAAAAAAAAAAAAAAAAAAAAAAAAAAAAAAAAAAAAAAAAAAAAAAAAAAAAAAAAAAAAAAAAAAAAAAAAAAAAAAAAAAAAAAAAAAAAAAAAAAAAAAAAAAAAAAAAAAAAAAAAAAAAAAAAAAAAAAAAAAAAAAAAAAAAAAAAAAAAAAAAAAAAAAAAAAAAAAAAAAAAAAAAAAAAAAAAAAAAAAAAAAAAAAAAAAAAAAAAAAAAAAAAAAAAAAAAAAAAAAAAAAAAAAAAAAAAAAAAAAAAAAAAAAAAAAAAAAAAAAAAAAAAAAAAAAAAAAAAAAAAAAAAAAAAAAAAAAAAAAAAAAAAAAAAAAAAAAAAAAAAAAAAAAAAAAAAAAAAAAAAAAAAAAAAAAAAAAAAAAAAAAAAAAAAAAAAAAAAAAAAAAAAAAAAAAAAAAAAAAAAAAAAAAAAAAAAAAAAAAAAAAAAAAAAAAAAAAAAAAAAAAAAAAAAAAAAAAAAAAAAAAAAAAAAAAAAAAAAAAAAAAAAAAAAAAAAAAAAAAAAAAAAAAAAAAAAAAAAAAAAAAAAAAAAAAAAAAAAAAAAAAAAAAAAAAAAAAAAAAAAAAAAAAAAAAAAAAAAAAAAAAAAAAAAAAAAAAAAAAAAAAAAAAAAAAAAAAAAAAAAAAAAAAAAAAAAAAAAAAAAAAAAAAAAAAAAAAAAAAAAAAAAAAAAAAAAAAAAAAAAAAAAAAAAAAAAAAAAAAAAAAAAAAAAAAAAAAAAAAAAAAAAAAAAAAAAAAAAAAAAAAAAAAAAAAAAAAAAAAAAAAAAAAAAAAAAAAAAACTAGATATGATGGGTGGGCTGTTTCTTTCCAGGCTCTTGTAATTTACCACTAGATCTAGACAGAAGGTGGGGGCTGTCTCTTTCCGGTCTTGCTAATTTCCCCCATCTTTTGATTTTAGAAATTTTATGGGTGGACTGTTTCTTTCCAGGGTCTTGCTAATTTACCCATCTAGATCTAGACATGATGGGTGGACTGTCTCTTTCCAGGCTCTTGCTATGAGAGATTTATCTGCTGTGCAGATGTATATTATTATTATTATTATTATTTATTTCTATAGCACCATTGATTCCATGGTGCTGTACATGAGAAGGGGTTACATACAAATTACAGGTATCACTTACAGTAAACAAACTAACAATGACAGACTGATACAGAGGGAGAGGACCCTGCCCTTTCGGGCTTAAGGTACTGCCACACTAAGCTATCCCGCTAGCGATCTCGTTAGCGTTGCATACTAATGAGATCGCTAGCGGGATTGTTTCTATATCGCTAAATGCTGCTGCATTTAGCGATATAGTTAACGACGCTATCGCCGTTAGCGATCTTCTTAACGACTTTAGCGGTACAAAAGTACCGCTAAATCGCTAAGAAAAGGTGCCACACAGCGATAAGATACTTACCCAGCGGGAGCGCCAGCGATGAAATAGGGTCCGGAACGATTCCAGCGACGAGCGAGATCACAGCAGGAAGCTCGTCGCTGGAAGCTGCCGCACTGAACAACATCGCTAACGGGATCGCTAAATAGTGACGTTTTTTAGCGATCCCGTTAGCGATATTGTTTAGTGTGGCATACCCTTTACATTCTACAGGATTGTGAGGCAGGAGACAGTAGGTCGGGGGTGTATAGGAACAGCCTGGCTGACTTCTCTCTTTCCCAGTCCCCTGGGGAATTTAGGAGGTCCACGGGAAGGTGAATGAAGAAGAAGCCCTCCACCAACTCTTTAATTATTTTATGTGGTATACCAATAGTTACTTAAACAGACATATCAAGAAATCTGACTGTTTCCCTAAAATAAATCTTTGAGGGGTTTTATCCAGTTGTAGCGGATGCGAGTTCATAAACCTGCCATATGTATATTTTTATATATAATGTGAAGATCCTGCAATATTGAACAATGACATTGTTGCCGGTTGCGTCCATTTTCTTACTCTCACAATGTTTTTGGTATTAATATCTAAACTTGATGTGAATATTGTTGTTCCTATGTTAACAGGGCACCTCCTAGTGTAACCCAAATTAAGGTGCTCCTTGCACACTCGTCTGGAGAACGGCTGTATGTGGGCACAGAAGGAGGCAGTGTTTTCACCCTTACACTACCATCCTTGCAAGTACTGGAGGAGAAAACAGTGGTGCATGATATCGCCTTACACGGGTAAGCAACGCTGTTCAGTTTGAATTGCTGTTTTAGACCTTTGAGGATTTTTCTCATCCCATTTCTCATTTATCCACAGACTCCCAAATGAGTATACTAACAGACGTCCTTTTGAGTCTGTGGAAGCTTTGCAGGAGCATCCAAAGAATCCAGACCAAATCCTTATTGGCTACAGTCGTGGACTTATGATGGTTTGGGATGTAAGAACTGGTTGTTGCGTGCAGCAATTCCTTGGCACCCAGGTATCAATATGCTTAATGTGTACATTATATGTTCCTAGAATATCATAACAGCTTGCATTCTGTTCTTTTTGACTCTTCAAATTATTTACTTCTATCTTAGCAACTGGAAAATATTTTCTGGTGCCGAGATGCACAACAAATTATAAGCTGTCACAATGATGGTGGATACAGTCAGTGGGAAGCAATGGGTGAACCTATACAGCAGTCTCCCATGGAGAATAAAGTGCCATATGGTAAGTCAGTCTAAAAAAACCCATAAGATTAGAATGGGGAGCAGGAATAGCTATTGACACTAGGGTTGAGCATTCCGATACCGAAACCCGGTTCCGATACCTGAAATCCAATGTAAGTCTATGGGAACAAAATATCGGAATATTTTTACTTCCGATATTTTGTTCCCATAGACTTACATTGGATTTCAGGTATCGGAACCGGGTTTCGGTATCGGAATGCTCAGCCCTAATAGACACCAATTTCTGTTCTTTTCCTAGGTCCTTTCCGCTGTAAAGCAATCAGTAAAATAACGTGGCTGACATCACGCAGAGGGTAAGACATGTTTCAGTTGTGAAACTGAAATTCTTGACAGTGCTGCTTGGCTCTGGCATTCCAGTCTTGTTAATGGCTTCTTGCTTTTTTCAGGTCACCGTATATTGTGTTCCAAGGTGGCATGCCAATGGCAAGTTACGGAGACAGGCACAGCATCTCTGTAGTCAATGCTAGCCAACAAATAGCCTTTGACTTCACTTCTAGGATAATTGATCATTTGGTAATCTGCAACTCTGATCCATCAGCTGGTATGTAAAAGATGGTATTGGGATTTGGGGGCAGGGGTGGTCAGGAATATATGAAGACATGTAGATAAAATTAAAATCTTAAGTTAAGTTTTTATAACCTCATGATTTAGGCTATGTGCACACGTTGCGTTTTTGCTGAGATTTTCTGGCGCAAAAACGCTTACACAACGCATCCCATCCACTCCTATGGCATTCCGCATAGCTATGCTAATGTGTATTTTTCCGCGGCGGAATCGCATCGCAGAATATACGCAGCATGCTTATTATTTTTGCGTAATCGCGGCAATTGCATTGAAATGCTCACTTTACGCATGTGGCTATGCCCACCATGCGTGAAGTGAGCACTTAATGTGCGGTTGGTACCCAGGGTCTGGAGGAGAGGAGACTCTCCTCCAGGCCCTGGGTTCCATATTCCTGTCAAAAATAGAATAAAAAAAAAATGGATTTACTCACCCTCTATTGGCCCCTGGAGTTTTCCCGCTCCTCAGCGAAGCTGCCGCCAAGTTCTGTTCCTAGGGATGCATTGCGAGAATCACCCCAGATGACATAGGGGTCGCGTGACCGCTACGTCATCTGGGGTGATTCTCGCATTGCATCCCTGGGAATGGAACTTGGCGGCAGCTTCGCTGAGGAGCGGGAAAACTCCGGGGCCAATAGAGGGTGAGTATATCCATTTTTTAAATTTTTTTGATTATTTCTAACATTCTATCTTTTACTACTGATGCGGCATAGGCAGAATCAATAGTAAAAAGTTGCTCATACTTGTCAAACACTTGTTTGACTCGTGTGACCAACCTGTCAATCAGTTTTCCAAGCGATGCTACAGATTGCTTGGAAAACGCTAGCATTCTGCAAGCTAAATACGCTTGCAAAACGCTAGTTTTTTGCGGGAATATGGAAAACGGAATGCATGCGTATTTCCCGCAGCAGGGAGTTGCACATAGCCTTAAAGTTTTTTTTCCACTTTTAGAAAAGTGCTCCTCATCGCTGCAACCAATCGGTGTGCTCAGTTGCTTATGTGTTGACAGTATGAGCTGCTGAGCTCAGTAACTGGCTACAGCGGTGATGCCATTGCAGCAGCCAAAATGCAGATGTTGGCTCTGGTCCAAGGGTTAGGGTCCACTTTTCTAAAAGCAGAAACTTTGCCATGCATAGGTTGAAATATGAAGCAATTTCTCAACTAAATCTGCATGGCCAAGTTTCAGCTGCAGATGGAAGCAAGGGGGACACTTCATTACTTCTGGGTAGGGCGGAGCCAGATAGTAGGACTAACCTCAGGTTCTAAAAATGGGTGTTGTCCGGCCCCTCCGGCTCTGGCTCCTCCTGCCGTACACTCCAGTTTCGACTTGAGGTCCAAGTAGGAAGGACGGCTGCTAATGCAGCTCCTCAGAAATCACCTCAGAAGAGTTTATTATTTTACTCGGACAGGGTCCTGGACTTTATGTCTAGAGGATCAGGGGTACCGGCGCTGCTGGACCCCATCCTCTCCCCTGGCAGAAATGTATTCCCTAAATGGTGGTCATTGCATTTTCTTGCCGGCCCGGGGGGAAGAGGTGGCTATCCCTGACAGGACGCACACCACGTTCTGGGTCACTGCGTTCCTTGTCCTCATGGGGAAGCAATGGGCACAGCGTCACATATCCGTGGAGGGTCCCTGTGGCGTTTTTGGCTGGTGAGTACTCTGCATTATATTTTGATATGTGCGAGTGATTACAGCGTCTGCGGTGACAGCGCTGACTGTTATTGGTGTTTCCCACTATTTTCTCATGATTGGGTCTGCAGCGGGGGGGGGGGCGCCGTTTTTCACTGCTGGGGTATTCTTTTGCTTTTAAAAGAAGTTAACCCTTCAGCGTTTTGCTACTGTGTGAGACCACACTGCTCTGGTTATTCTCATCACTATACCATCTCAATAACCGGCATGTCAGATTTGAGTCAGGAGGCTGCTCGTCTTCCTCGTCCTCTCCAGGACCAGCCCCGCGTTTCTGACACGATGGAATCCTCTGCACCTTCTAGCGCTGCTATTGGAGGTCGCTATGATGCCAAGTTTGATATGCTCACTACTGCTATTAGTGGGCTTTCTGACCTTTTGGGTCAGTGGGTATCCTCTAGACCTTCTCATAGCAAAAAGCGTCCCAGGATTGCTATGCCCTCCCCACTAAGTGACTCAGATTTGTCTGCGAGGGGGAGTTCTCCTTCAGTTTCTGAGGAGAATGTTCTGATTCGGGCAGAGAGGATTTTCAGGAGCACTCTGCTTCCTTGTCGGGCCGTGTAGATGCTTTTGTCAGGGCCATACGAGAGGTACTGCAAGTACCTGAGGAGATGAATGATGATGAAGGTATACCCAGATGGTACCATGGGTCGCAAAGATCACGTTTAGCGATGCCAGCTATGAGTGAGTTTTCTAAGAAAGTAGAAAAGGAACGCTTTTGTCCAGATAAGCGTTTTCAGGGGACAAGGTTGTTTGAAACCTTGTATCCTTGTCCAGCAGACCTATTTGCTAGCTGGATTCCGTCCCCTGAGGTGGATATTTCTTTATCTAAGCTTAACAAAGCTACTATGCTTTCCGTCAAAAGGAAAGCTACTTTGCAGGATGCGCTGGACAAAAAGTCAGAGATGGCGGCCAAGGCTGGCTATGAAGCTGCTGGTCAGGCCTTTAGAGTGGCTTTATCTTCCTATTGTGCTTCTAGAGCTTCCATGGGTTGGACAGCTCGCCTGCGGATATCCCTGCAAGATGGGTCGTCTTTACAGGCAATAGATGAGATCATTAAGTTAATAGAAGAATCAGACCAATATGTCTGTGACGCTCTTTTGGATATGGCTTCCCTAATATCCAGAGCTCAGGCTTCTACAATCACTGTTAGAAGAGCGTTGTGGCTTAAACAGTGGACTGGAGATGCGGTCTCCAAACAAGGTTTGCTATCTTTGCCTTACAAAGGTGGTCAGCTTTTCGGCTCTGACCTCACGGAATTGATTGCTAGGCTAAGGCTAAGGAGTCAGCGTTGCCTCAGCGTAGGGCAGCTACGGCTGCTTTTGGCAGGACCGGTTCCTACGGTAACCGGCGTTTTTTTCGTGGCAGGGGGCGAGCCGGTCACTCCTCTTGGGGATCGGGTCGTCCCACCTTTTCAGGGAAAAAGTCTTCCCAAAAGTCTAACGCTTCTTGGAAACAATACCCGCGCAATGACAAGCGGGAATCTGACAAAAAGCCCGCCAAAACGGACTGACGCCAGAAGTTCACTCGAGGATTCTCGAGTGGGGGGGCGCCTGCTCCTGTTTCAAGCGGTTTGGGTCTCCCGCGTCTCAGACTCCTGGGTGACACGAATAATGTCGGCAGGCTATTTCATAGAGTTTCTCTCTCGCCCTCCAGAAAGATTCTGTCAGTCTCGCGTTCCGTCAGATCCCGACTTATTGACCGCTCTGCGGCAGGAAGTCGATTCCTTACTACAGAAGGGTGTAGTAGTGTCAGTTCCTCCGGAAGACCGGGAAGGGGATTTTATTCCAACCTCTTTGTGGTCCCCAAAAAGGAGGGAAAGTTTCGTCCCATTCTGGATCTCAAGAGGTTAAATCGGCATGTTTACACCCAAAAGTTCCGCATGGAGTCGCTTCGCTCAGTGGTGACTGCCCTGTCACAGAACAATTTTCTGGTGTCCATAGATATTCGCGATGCCTATTTACACGTTCCCATCGGAAGATCTCATCAGCGCTTTCTGCGCTTTGCCATAGGTCAGGACCATTACCAGTTTGTGGCCCTCCCTTTCGGGTTGGCTTCGGCACCCCGAGTTTTTACAAAGGTGCTGGCACCTCTTATGGCAATGCTTCGGAGACAAGGGATCATGATACTTCCTTATCTGGACGATCTTCTGATTGTGGCATCCTCAAAGGAGGAGGCAGTGACGGCTCGCGATTTATCCCTTCAGCTCCTGGAGGATTTCGGGTGGCTGATCAACTGGGAGAAGTCATCCCTGGAGCCTTCTCAGTCAATCCTGTTTTTGGGCATGATTTTCGACACAGCGAAAGTGGTAGTTTTTCTGCCAAAGGACAAGCAAACCAGTATCCATTGTCTGGCACAGACTGTGCAGTCCTCAACGACAGTATCCCTTCGAAGATGTATGCGCCTTCTGGGGTTAATGGTCGCTTCGATGGAAGCTCTTCCGTTTGCTCAGTTCCATTGCAGAACGCTTCAAAGCTTCATTTTGAAGAGATGGAATCGTGCACAGGAAACACTGGATTGCAGGGTTTTAATCTCCCGCAAAGTGCGAGAGTCTCTGGACTGGTGTTACGTCCGGAACGGTTTTTCCTGGGAAAATCTTTTCTTCCCCTGTCATGGTCGGTCTTGACCACCGATGCCAGCCTGACGGGCTGGGGGGGAGTTTGGAACAATCTCTGGATTCAGGGAGTTTGGTCACCGGAAGAATCGGTGTTACCGATCAACATCCTGGAATTGAGGGCAATTTTTCTTTGCCTCCAACATTGGACGGTCCCTTTGAGCGGATTACCAGTTCGTGTTCAGACGGACAACGCTACGGCGGTTGCGTATATCAACCATCAAGGCGGGACGAGGAGCTCCAGACTCATGTCGGAGGTATCTCGGATTCTGATATGGGCCGAGGCTCATGTGCCGGCCATTTCTGCGATTCACATACCAGGAGTTCAGAATATTCAGGCAGACTTTCTCAGTCGAGAGAGGATGGATTCAGGAGAATGGAGTCTTCATCCGAAAATCTTTGCACTTCTGTGCTCCCGATGGGGGACTCCTCAAGTAGACTTGATGGCCTCCAGGATCAATGCCAAGTTACCAACTTTCATGTCCAGATACAGGGATCCGACCGCGGTGGAAGTGGATGCGCTGGTGGTTCCGTGGAGCCATTACCAGCTGGTTTATGTGTTCCCACCGATATCCTTGCTGCCGCTTGTGTTACGTCGGGTCAGGCTGGAGAGGGTTCCGGCTATTCTGATAGCCCCAGATTGGCCGAGAAGGACGTGGTTTTCCACGCTGATGTCGCTTCTGGCGGCGCCTCCTTTTCCTCTGCCTCTTCGACCGGACTTGCTCACTCAGGGTCCCGTGTGTCATCCGGGCCTGAGGTCTCTGCGTTTGACGGCTTGGCTCTTGAGACCGAGATTTTAACCCGTCAAGGGTTTTCAGAAAAGGTCATTGCCACTATGAGAGCGTCAAGAAGTCCGGCTACGACTAGGATTTACTACAGGATTTGGGAATCCTTCTTTTCATGGTGTTTGGGTTCTTCCAGGAATCCAAAGAAATTTTCATTACCCAACTTGTTGGTTTTTTTGCAGCACGGGCTGGATAAGGGTTTGGCAATCAGTACCCTGAAGGGTCAGGTGTCTGCCCTGTCGGTGCTTTTTCGTAAAGCTATTGCCTCGCGTAGGGACGTATGTGCCTTTTTTCGCGGAGCAGCCCGTCAGTTTCCTCCAAGGAAAACTCCTGTGTCGCCTTGGCGGCTTAATCTGGTTTTGAAAGCTCTTCAAAGTGCTCCTTTCGAGCCTATGGATGCTATTAATCTTTCTTTGCTTTCTTGGAAGGTTGCCTTCCTAGTGGCGGTCACTTCCTTGAGACGGGTTTCCGAGTTGGCGGCTCTTTCATGTTCGCCACCTTTCTTGGAATTTTTCCCGGATCGTGTTGTTCTTCGCACGCGACATGATTTTCTCCCTAAAGTGGTATCTCAATTCCATGTCAATCAAGATATTGTGTTGCCTTTGCTTTGTTCAGAACCAAAGAATGCGAAGGAGCGGGCCTTGCACTCATTGGACTTAGTGCGGGCATTGAAGTTCTACTTGTCAGTTACGCAGAGTTTCCGGAAGTCGGATTCTCTCTTTGTGATTCCAGCAGGTCGTCGTCGTGGTCAACGAGCTTCTAAAGATACTATAGCTCGTTGGATCCAGTCAGCTATTTTGGAAGCTTACCGTGTTATGGACGAACCTTGCCCGATTAATATTCGGGCTCATTCCACGAGAGCTGTGGGCTCTTCGTGGGCCCTTCATCAAGGGGCTTCGGCAGCCCAGCTCTGTCGAGCAGCGACTTGGCGTTCTGTTCACACCTTTACAAAGTTTTATAAGGTGGACGTCAGTGCCTCCGCTGATGCGGCCTTAGGACGCAGAGTCCTTCAGGCGGCTGTATTTTGAAAACTTCTAGTTAAGTTTATGTTGCGCCTGTTGCGCATGTATCAAGGTGTTGGCTTCTGCCTGTTTAAGGTTTTTTCCCACCCTTGTTTTTGTACTGCTTTGGGACATCCCAGAAGTAATGAAGTGTCCCCCTTGCTTCCATCTGCAGCTGAAATACGAATTTTGGTAAGAACTTACCTGTAAAATTCTTTTCAGCAAAGGAAGCAAGGGGGACACTTCTCCCTCCCATAAGGCAGAAGGTGTTGTTTCAGATGCAGCGCGGCTCGCTCTGATAAGTGAGTTTCTGAGCTGAGGTCAGCGCTCTACGGCTCTTTCCGGCATCGCCAGCTCATCGCAGTGGTCAGGTTTTGTGAGTGGTACCTGAGCTGTGTGGTATTCATGTTATGTGCATAACTTTGGTCTTTTGAACCCTTTCAGATTGGTTATGGCACTCCGCTGGTGATTTCTTTCTCCTTAGCTTGTGTACAAAACTGGAGTGTACGGCAGGAGGAGCCAGAGCCGGAGGGGCCGGACAACACCCATTTTTAGAACCTGAGGTTAGTCCTACTATCTGGCTCCGCCCTACCCAGAAGTAATGAAGTGTCCCCCTTGCTTCCTTTGCTGAAAAGAATTTTACAGGTAAGTTCTTACCAAAATTCGTATTTTCCGGTCTGTGTGTTGTCTGTTTGCTCAATAATCGGTTTACCTCTGCACATCAGCCATCTTAAGCACTGACCAATGGTCATTATGAAAACGTTTAGAAGACAGTGCTGTTTTTTTCTGTCAACTATCACTTAATATGAACCGGTCATCAGATTTATGTTGCCCGAACCATGGGCATATATCAGGCACTAGCTGTGCCACATATGTTTTGCTCTGAAGAGCTGTGGTGTTGGAGTACATATACCTTGAAATTCCAGCTGGGGACTGTGACTCTGGTATCTAGTCCAAAGCAAGTGCCCAGTTGTCTTCTCCATGCCCCAATATGTTTGGCCGATCTCTCCCTATATTCACACATACAGAGAAACATGGCAGTCAACTGGAGTAGGGCAGGGGAGTCGCTAGTGAGGATCCAGCCTTAGGCTAGTCATTTGAGACGCATTGAAGTGTCTAAATAAGTGTACTCTGAAATGCAGCAGGGTTTCAAAGTAGAACATGCCTGGCTGTAATCATAAAGCCAGTGTCTGATTCATGCTCGTGATTCGACCAGCATAAATATGATGACGTATTCCCTTTTAAAGGGGTTGTCCACTACTCCGACACCCTTTCTCAATCTGAATGTTGGCCCCCAGCAAAATAACACTTAAAACTCGCCTCTGGTGCAGGTCCAGCGGTGTCGACACTGGCTCTCCCAGGGCTCCCATGATGTTGTTACATCACGCAATCCTTGCGGCTAATCAGCGCTGGCTACATTCTCCCTGCCTTAAGATGTATCACACATTCTGAGGAAGTGGGAGATCCGCAGTGGTGAGAGTGAGGCCATCACTTATTGGCCACAAGGATCATGTGATACAACAAATCACACGAGCCCTTGGAAAGATGGTGCCGACATCGGTAAGTATGAGTGTTACTATTTTACTGGGGGCAGACCTACGGATTAAGAAGGGGCTGTCTGAGTAGTGGACAACCCCATTAAGTTAGTGTTACTAAGATGCGCACAGCCCATTGACAAGAGTTGCACTTTTTATGAAAGTGAGCGCTATTATTTTGATAAACTTGTGTAATAGGTTTGTGTTTACAAATACGAACATGATTCTGTATCTAGACTACGATGACCCACGTGCCCTTCTGGTCCTTGCCGAGGAAGAGCTTGTGGCCATTGATCTTCAGACACCTGGCTGGCCAGTAATTCAGTGCCCGTACCTGGTTTCCTTACACTGCTCGGCAATCACGTGTTCTTACCATATCTCATCTATTCCGCTGAAGCTGTGGGAAAGAATAATCAGTGCAGGCAGAAAGCAGAACACCCAGTACTCCAGCATGGTAAGGAGAGCTCTGCATGGGTTTGGCATGATTGTATATGTGGAAGGGTAAACCATATAGACTCTTGAACTTTGTGCTCAAGTATTTTTGCTGTGCATTTTGCGAGAGTGGAGCATAGCTGAAAACACTTATTACACCTACAGCAGATATGTCCTCAGACCGCTGGACTATGAGGACAGCATAGTGTGGAGCCGGTCTGCTCTCATAATTAAAAATATTGTACTGTTTGGTTATTAGGATTGTAGAAAAAGATAGATGGAGTATTTCCATTGCCATTAGTCATTGATCCCTATGTCCACACTTCACCTCTGTTTGGGCATTGCAGCAATCTAAGTCCTTGACTAATAGAAGCCATAGCAGCTGTATCTGGGAATATGCATCTGCATAACATACCTAATGAAAATCTACCAATAGCTGAATTAGGGATGGCCCATAGGGAGAGCAGGTAGAATTTGAAAGGGAAACAAATCGATAACCTTTTTCACCATTTGCCCCAATGGCAGAAAATAGCAGCTCTGTGTACATATATAAAGGAGTGCAAGTAAACAGAAATTCCATCCTATAAACTAGTATTAACAGAAGAATGGCTTCTTACAGTAATAAGAATGCTTCTTTTTATTCACCTAATGTCGTAAAGTTTCAGCTCCATACCAAAATATACTATAAATGCAAGAATAAAAATTAATTTGATTACTAAGACAATTCTCCACTTAAAGCTGAAATGCTACAATGGTGATGAATAAAGAGAAACATTTTTTTCTGTTACTTAGAATACAGTTGTTCTCGTTTATGGACACAGTGTTATTTCTGGACCTTAGCTGTCAAGTGTTCAGTAGGCTACCACTACTGGGCTGTCTGATACCACATTTAGACACTCTATAATGGTAATCAGCCACCAGGTTTTTGCTGTATAATCTGAGAGCAGCATGATGTAGGGACTGTGGTTCCAGTGATGTGACTTGCTGGTCTGCCTGCTGTCATTGCAATACAATCACTGTTTTCTCTGCTGCAGATCTAGCAGAGCTTAGAATGATGAGCTCTGCATAACCTCACCCACACCACTGGCAACTTTCTGTCATTACTCAGTGTACACAGATAGCTGCTAATCTGTGGTGAGGTTGGGCTTACCAAGAACAAGTTGACCAAGAGGCACAAGATACCTAGTCCTGTAGTGTTTGTCTCCAGCTAATAGAACAATGATTTTATTCAAAAGGCAACACATAGCCTGGAAGTGACACATCACTAGAATCCGGATCTCTGCCTCCTACAGCATGACGCCGATTACTTGCCAAAAACCTGCTGACTGATTCCTCTTAAAACACTACATTTATCAGTTGCTTCTTTACTGACTGTTCTCCATTTATAAGTAGAATAGGATTCACCGCACACAAAGACTGATAATCATGCAAAAAAGAGGTTTGTTTTATTGAACAATATCCAATCCAGGAAAGAGATAGGTGACAGTGCCATATGGGATAATTGTACAATATACTGATACCCAACTTTTCGGCCCCTCCCGGGCCTTACTCATGGGTAACTAAAAGAAACGGAAAATACAGTGTGAGATACATATATACAGTGACAAAGTATATTTATATATAATATGTACAATATAATAAGAACGGATTGAATAGCATATAGATGTTAGCTAATATATGATCAATATTTATATATGAAATAAAACCAGAAAAATGAGTCTAGGTAGAAATATCATTCTGTTTAACGGTATAGAGTTAATTTTTGTCTAAATCAAAGTATAAAGCACAATCCTTAATAAACAAAGAGATCATATGTAGATTTACCTTAATAGTATAGGTACAAAAAGAGAACTGGCACAGAAGGACAGTAAAGAGTTCCTGAAAACGTCCCTTGTGACACAATCAATGCTGTAGATAATATTGAAAACAGATATTTAATAATAGAACAAGATAACCTATTGTAGGCATAACATCAAAAATTCCGTTTTACCTGTATGTGACCAAGGGAAAAATAGGATGTGTCCTAAATGTAGACAGGGATTATCCTGGGTAGGATGCCAATAGCCTATTTATGAGATGTATTATATTATAGTGGTGAGAGATATGACAGAGGAGATATCGGAAACAGTGGTGTGCGTCATACCTAGTTAATTTGAGTGGCGGCGTTCCGGTATCCTGCCTAATGAAGCAGCTTAATATGTACAGCCTGTTTAGGTAATATAGGGAGCTTGTTAGGTATGAATTTGCGCTGACATAGCCTTACATAGAGAAGAGATAATAAGACATACCCAGAGAAGTTGCTGTGGTTGGTTACAGGCGGCGCACCCACGCCCTGCCTTGTGCTGAATGTCCAGACCACTCTGTGGAGTTGTAGGGGATTTTATAAGCGGCGCCGTGTGACGCCGGACCGGATGTGCGTCATCCGGACCGGAAGTGATGCGGCACTCGCTGTCTGTCATGCGCAATGGTGGTGGTAGTCGCCATTTTGTTGGTGGGAATAAACTGACTCACCAGTGTGAATGATAGGGCCTGGGCATGCGCTGTGGCACAGGCAGCCGCCATCTTGTATGTGGAGACTTAGAATTAAACGCTAGAGATGGCTACTAGAGTAATGGAGCAGGCTGTTGCAGTCAGTTGGTTTACTATATATTATTTTTTAATTTTTATTTCATTTTTTCATTTTATCTATTTTTTATTTTTTATCTTTTTTCATTATTTCCTTCATTATCATCTTCTGGTACAAATCATCCTGTGAATTTTTTATGTGAATATCTCCATCATTTTCAACTTCTCATCCATTTTTTACCTCTCCCCCCCCCCCTTTTTTCAACTCTCTTTTCTTTTCCTTATTTATATCATTTATATAACATTACATCTCCCATATCCCCCATTAATCTCTGGCTACCTCCTTATACCTTTGATATATACCTAATAATACACTCATGTCTCTTTCCTTATAGCACCCTTCCCCCCACTTGTGATGTTTCACCATTGCCAATGCACTTAATGCGATCATCTCTAGCGTTTAATTCTAAGTCTCCACATACAAGATGGCGGCTGCCTGTGCCACAGCGCATGCCCAGGCCCTATCATTCACACCGGTGAGTCATTTTATTCCCACCAACAAAATGGCGACTACCACCACCATTGCGTATGACAGACAGCGAGCGCCGCGTCACTTCCGGTCCGGATGACGCACATCCGGTCCGGCGTCACACGGCGCCGCTTATAAAATCCCCTACAACTCCACAGAGTGGTCTGGACATTCAGCACAAGGCAGGGCGCGGGAGCGCGCCTGTAACCAACCACAGCAACTTCTCTGGGTATGTCTTATTATCTCTTCTCTATGTAAGGCTATGTCAGCGCAAATTCATACCTAACAAGCTCCCTATATTACCTAAACAGGCTGTACATATTAAGCTGCTTCATTAGGCAGGATACCGGAACGCCGCCACTCAAATTAACTAGGTATGACGCACCCCACTGTTTCCGATATCTCCTCTGTCATATCTCTCACCACTATAATATAATACATCTCATAAATAGGCTATTGGCATCCTACCCAGGATAATCCCTGTCTACATTTAGGACACATCCTATTTTTCCCTTGGTCACATACAGGTAAAACGGAATTTTTGATGTTATGCCTACAATAGGTTATCTTGTTCTATTATTAAATATCTGTTTTCAATATTATCTACAGCATTGATTGTGTCACAAGGGACGTTTTCAGGAACTCTTTACTGTCCTTCTGTGCCAGTTCTCTTTTTGTACCTATACTATTAAGGTAAATCTACATATGATCTCTTTGTTTATTAAGGATTGTGCTTTATACTTTGATTTAGACAAAAATTAACTCTATACCGTTAAACAGAATGATATTTCTACCTAGATTCATTTTTCTGGTTTTATTTCATATATAAATATTGATTATATATTAGCTAACATCTATATGCTATTCAATCCGTTCTTATTATATTGTACATATTATATATAAATATACTTTGTCACTGTATATATGTATCTCACACTGTATTTTCCGTTTCTTTTAGTTACCCATGAGTAAGGCCCGGGAGGGGCCGAAACGTTGGGTATCAGTATATTGTACAATTATCCCATATGGCACTGTCACCTATCTCTTTTCTGGATTGGATATTGTTCAATAAAACAAACCTCTTTTTTGCATGATTATCAGTCTTTGTGTGCGGTGAATCCTATTCTACTTATACTGATTGGTACCATTTTGGTCCAATTCACCAGCACCTAATCTTACATACCCTGAGTGCACACCATTCTACTATATTGTTCTCCATTTATTACAGGCATGGCCAGTTGATGGTGGTGTGAACTTGGCAGAAGCACCAAGACAAAGGGATTTGCTGTTAACAGGGTCAGTGTTTTTTTTTTTTTTTTTCCTGTATCTACCATTATTTATGTAGATCCTAAATATTCTGTACTGTTTTGCAAAATGTGAATGTGCTCATATGTCCCAGTTCATTACAGCATACAATCTTATTTCCCTGTTCCACATACACGGATGAGTGAAACATACACCAGGATAAGGGCTGACTCATCTGTACTTTATTGGCATCTCTGGGTCTCCCCAGCTGAGCAAAATGCATTTGATTCTGATCTGAACTCAGTCCATGTTTCACTGATGTGTGAGTCAGGAATACCTTAACAATCTTAATGATGAGAGCAGTTTTGGCCCTTTTGGACACAAGCTATTATTTACTCCTTGTATTACTGTGTTCCAAAACCTCTATCTGCATTACGTCAACAACTTTTCCTTGTGGTTTTGCAACATTTTTGTGACTTTGTTTTTTTTTTTGCCACTCCCAGCCTGCTCTGTGAACTTTTTAAAAACTTTATCATTTACTCGTTAAAAAAAATTAATAAAATTGACAAATGTACACCAGTCCCAACTTAAGAACGCTTGTCACGGTGGCAAACAACAGCTGAAAGATGCGCCAAATGAATGTCAAGTTTTTGTGTTAAGATGGTATGTAAAATATGGTAAAAGCAAGCAACTTTGCAACTAACTAAAAATCTTCTCTCTTTTCTAGTGTGGAGGTTGTGTAGGTTACTGGTCACCCTGTGGTCTGAGTGGCTGGATACTTAGATAAGGAGTTTGTGGTGCTAGCAGACGCTAGGCTTTAAAGGCTTTTTGGCTGAGAGAGCCATGAACGCCACATATTTTAAAATGTAATTCCGTGAGAGCCATACAATATGTTTAAAACTAAATACAAGTAAATGTGTGCATTTTATGTAAGACCAACACTTTTAAATGTACCATAAGTCTTTGTTTGGGCACGGACATCGAACACCCCCACTGGTGTCAGCTGATGGGACTACTGATCCCATCATCTGACACCTGCTGCCGCTAATTACAGTGAGAGTATTCATTAGACACTCCTGCACTGTAAATAAATAAAAAAAAACCAGGCGTGGATTCCCCTGTATTCGGACTCCTTTAATAATCTTAAATAAACCATACTTAAGACCTCGCCTAATTCCACCGAAGCCCTCGATCTCTTGTAATAAAGCTAAAATAAAAAAAACAATATACCATACCTGTCCGTCTTTCTGTCCCATATCTGGGGGTAAACAGTTTTCAATCTGAATGGTGCCAAGATGCGACCGTCCAGGCTGAGAACCACTGGTGACTGAACTGCTGCGAACTGTCAACCTTCAAGAGCGCACCACACCCCCTGCAAAGCAGAGGGCAAGGGAGCAAGTGCGCTCCTGAAAACAACTTGAGACAAACCCTTGGGAAGCACACCTAATAAATTTGGCTTCACTTCAGCTCACTCTTCATCAAGACTAGCGTACAACAAAAAATTGGTCTTGATAAATCGGGGAAATACTAGTTTTAAAACCATTCAGACCGCGGTCAATGATTTAGTTGCAGCACCGGGAGATCATTGCTGCAGCAGGAAGTAAAGACTGGCAGGTGAGCGTGCTGTATTGTTTTGGGAGTGGCGCAGGGATCGATGAAGAAATTGTAACCTTTTTCTTTTATATTTGCACCCTAGTCTGAGTGGCTTCAAACATTTTTTCTTTCTTCTGTGGAGAAAGATATTACTTTGCAACTCCTACTAAAAAGCCTTTATGCCTCACTAGTGGGCCAGCTTTTCTCTAATAGGCCGTAAAACACAGCTTTTCTGATTTCTTTATAATAACCACGTTCTGGATCACTGTTTTTGGATTATAGTCTGCAGTCACTGTATGTAACTGCAGATATCTGAATCCTCACGGCGCACCCATCGCATGCTGTCAGGATTCTTTGGTGCGGACGGTCATGTGACCGCAATTGTTTGCATACATGCAATCATGTGTCGACTAGACGTGAGGTGCCTTTCTCAATTCATTTGTATTGAGCAAGGCCGCACACGTCTAGTCCGAATGTGGCCTGAAGTATGCAAATCACATGCTTGCGGTTACATGGCCACCAGCTGTTGCCGCCACCATCGTAAAATCCTGACAGCGATGTGAGTATTCAGAAGTTTGCAGTCAAACGGAGTGACTGCCGACTTTCATCCCAAATGTAGATTACCTCTAATAACCATTGTTTTTTCAGCAGCAGATGGAAGGAAGAGAGCCACACTAGACATTACTAGTGGGTAGGCGGAGCCCAGATGAGATAGACACCTCAGATTAAAAAGAGTGTTGACCGGCCCCTCCAGCTCGGGCTCCTCCTACTCAGCTCTCCAGTTTTCAATTTGAGGTCAGAGAAGATAGTCGCTGCTGGAAGCAGCTCCTCAGAAGATTTTATTATTTTTTATCGGACAAGAGACTTGGATCACCAAATGTGGTCTAGAGGTCTCAGGGGTCTCAGCGCTGCTGGACCCCCACCTCTCCCTTGGCGGATCTGTATTACCCTATATGATGGTCCCTGCAGAACCCTGCCGGCCCGGGGGGATGAGGATGGCTTCCCTGGCGGGGACGCAAACCGCGCTGCAGGGGTCACTGCGTTCCCCACCCTGGGGGGAAGCATGGGCATAGCGCCAGAAACCCCTGGGGGTCCCTGTGGCGCTTCGGCTGGTGAGTACTCCACATTTTAATATGTGTTTGAGTGTTTTCAGCGACTGCTGCGGCAGTCACTGTTACAGTATACATGCGGTGACTGTGTGTTTTTTTTTGTCCGCAGGTGGATGCCTGCAGGACATAGGAACGGGGGAGAGGAGCTGCGCGCCTTTTTTATTTAAATTTCGCGCCGCTCTGAGCGCGCGCTTTACGGCAGTGTCCTTTTCCGGCTTCTCTCATGAAGCACACGGAGGCACAGCGCGGCGGCCATTACTGACAGGCTGAAAGCTCCCTCGGACATCGCTCTCCTCCCCTCTCGGCAGCGCTGCACCGCGACCAGCTGGGTGAGTCGCTTCTTCCCGTCTAGGGCAGAAGCTTAACCCCTTCACCCCCACAGCGCGGGCGCCTTTCTGAGGCACAAATGGGTGGCAGACTGCGCTGCCTGCAGCTGTTATCTCATAAGGAAGCTCGCACACCTTTTCAATAAAGAGGTTCTGGGGAGTCTGCGACAGTAATACTGCCACTATACGTTCCTGCTGACGACGACGCATACTATGCGATCGTTTGTGTAACCATTTTTAATGTCGCTAGTAGCTGCCAATCTGGGCGATTTCATTAACAACGCATAAGCGGTTAGCGATCCCCTTAATGACTTTGGCGGTCATTGCGATTTACTAACAGCGCAATTTTGTAGCGATCTTGTGAACGTTTCTTGTAAGTGTGGCATAGCTGTCCTGTAGCTGCTGCCTTATAAGAGGCACTTGGGGCTCGCACACCCTTTTCATTATTAAGGTTGTGGGGAGTCTGCGACTTTAACCCCTTCTTAGGCGGTTAACTCTTAAACAGCTGGGGTAGCTCTCTCAAGAGCTTTAACCCTTCAGCGTTCGTTTTTTCTTTAAGAAACCACACTTTCTAGTTACTGACAGGTTTAACCTGCCATATACTGTGCAACCGTCTCCCAGATCCGCTACAGGATCAGTCTCGCGTATTATGACGCGCAGACCTGGACGGCGTCAAGCGCAGCGGTCGGAGGTTCCAGTGGTGTCAGAATGGAGGCCCTCGCTAGTTTCTATTGATGGCCTGTCTGATTTTCTATTATTGAGTGTCAGCTAGATCTCTCATGCCAAGGAAGCGACACAAGCCGGTGCCTTCCTTCCCGCGTAACGAAAATGTCCGATTCGGACAAGGAGGATCGGCAGGGACACTCTGCCTCTCTTTTGGGCCGTAAAGAGGTTTTTATTGGAGGCGTTACAGTTACCGGAGGAGGTATCTGGACGTCCTGGTAAGTCGGCCCGGATGTTTTTCAATCACGATCAAGCTTTACCATCACTGGATGAGCTTAATGGGGCAGTGGAGAAGGAGCGCCTGTGTCCAGAAAATTGAGACACCGTATGCGTGTTCTACGGAGTTGATGGATCCTTCTCCTGAAGTGGATGTCCCTCTATCCCAGCTTAGTAAAATCCTCCTGTTAAGGGGAAGGCGAGTCTGCAGGACCCGCTGGACAAAAAAAAAAAAACGTAGATGGCAGAAAAATCCATCTGCGAGGCCGCGGATCATGGATTCAGTATTAAGGATCCATGTGTGCTTGTAAAGTTTCCCTGAGCCGGTTGGACCGTCTACGGACGGAGTGGCAAGGTGGATCTCCTCTATCGAGGTAGATGGGCTTTTCCAGTTGTTGGAGGATACTGCATCACTGCTATCCAGGGCGCAATCCTCGGCAGTCACAGTCAGAAGAGCACTGTGGCTTAGACAGTGGACCGGGGACGCGGTTTCCAAGCAGGGTTTGCTATCTTTAGCTTGCAAGGTGGTCAGCTATTTGGACTTGACCTCACGGAGCTGATTGCCAAGGTAAAGGCAAAAGAAACAGCTTTACCGCAGCGCAGAGCTGTGATTTCTGCGTCTGGCAGGACTAGTGCCGGTAGTTGTCGGCGGTCCTTTCGGTCCAGGGGATGATTCAGTCAGCCCTCTGGGGTTCGGGTCGTCCCTCTCATTTAAAAAAAAAAAAAAAAGAGGGAATTCTCAGAAATTCCGCATATCCTGGAAACAGAACTTCCGTTAAGACAAGCGGGAAGCTGGTAGAAAGCCCGCTAAGGCGGACTGACGCCTGGGTCTCACTCGAGCGCTCTCGAGTGGGGGGGTCGTTTACTCCAATTCAAACCGACTTGGGCTTCCCGCATGTCAGACGCCTGGGTGACACGGGTTGTGTTGGCAGGCTACTTCATAGAGTCTCTTTCTCGACCCCAGACAGTTTTTTTGTCAACCTCGCGTTCCGTCAGAGCCCGAGCTTTTTTGCCGCTCTGCTGCGGGAGGTAGATTCCCTTCTGCAGAAAGGTGTGGTGGTGCCGGTTCCGCCGGAGGGCCGGGGAAGAGGGTTTTATTCTAACCTCTTTGTGGTCCCCAAAAAAGAGGACAAATTTCGGCCCATTCTGGTTCTCAAAAGATTGAATCGGCATGTCCACGCCAGGAAATTCTGCATGGAGTCGCTTCGCTTCGTTTTGGCGGCCCTGTCGCAGAACGCTTTTTTGGTGTCAATCGACATTCGCGACGCTTATTTACACTTCCCAATCGGAAGGGCCCACCAACGCCTCCTTCGTTTTGCCATAGGTCAGGACCATTACCAGTTTGTGGCTCTGCCATTCGGGTTGGCCTCAGCGCCCAGAGTTTTTACAAAATTTCTGGCGCCTCTCATGGCATTTCTTTGAAGACAGGGGGTTTCGATTCTTCCCTACCTGGACGACCTTTTGATTGTGGCGTCCTCAAAGGAGGAGGCAGTGACTGCTTGCAATCTATCCCTTCAGCTCCTGGAGGACTTCGGGTGGCTGGTCAGTTGGGAGAAGTCGTCTCTGGAATCGTCGCAGTCAATCCTGTTCTTTGGGGATGCATTTCGACACGGTACGAGCAGTGGTGTCTCTGCCTCCAGACAAGCAAGCATGTCTCCTTCGACATGTACAGGTTATGAAGTCTTCGACAGCGATGTCTCTTTGAGGGTGTATGTGCCTTCTGGGTTTGATGGTGGCCCATGGAGCCACTTCCGTTTACGCAGTTTCATCCCAGGGCCCTCCAAAGGCTCATTCTGAGCCGTTGGGATCGATCGCAGACTTCGCTGGATTGCAGTCTCATCATCTCCCACAAGGTGCGAGAGTCTCTAGGATGGTGGTTACGTCCGGAAGCGTTATCCCTGGGGAAGTCTTTCCTCCCTCCGAGGTGGTCGGTCATAACCACCGATGCCAGCCTGACGGGCTGGGGAGGTGTCTGGACGATCTCTGGATTCAGGGAGTATGGTCATCGGAAGAGTCTGTTCTACCGATCAACATCCTGGAATTGAGGGCAATTTTCCTTTGCCTCCAACACTGGACAGTTCCTTTAAGCGGTCTGTCAGTCCGAGTGCAGACAGACAATGCGACGGCGGTCGTGTATATCGACCATCTAGGCGGGACAAGGAGTTCCAGGCTCATGGTGGAGGTTTCTCGGATCCTGGTATGGGCCGAGACCAGAGTGCCAGCCTTCTCTGCGATCCACATTTCAGGAGTTCAGAATCACGGCAGACTTTCTCAGTCGCGAGAAGATGGATCCCGGAGAATGGAGTCTTCATCCGGAGATTTTTGCACTGCTGTGCTCCCGTTGGGGAACTCCCCAAGTGGATTTGATGGCATCCAGGTTCAATGCCAAGTTACCGATTTTCATGTCCAGGTACAAGGACCCGAAGGCTGTGACGGTGGATGCTCTGGTGGCTCCGTTGGACCAATTCGAGCTAATCTATGTGTTCCTGCCAATACCCTTACTTCCTCTGGGGTGGTGTCGGATCAGACTGGAGAGAATCCCGGCTATGTTGATAGCCCCAGATTGGCCAAGGAGAACGTGGTTCTCGACACTGGTGTCGCTTCTGACAGCGCCTCCTTTTCTATTTCCTCTTCGCCCGGACCTGTTAACCCAAGGGCCCGTTCGTCATCTGGACCTGAGGTCTCTGCGTTTGACGGCGTGGCTCTTGAGACCGAAATATTGACCTTCAAGGTTTTTCAGCCAAAGTCATTGCCACTTTGCGGGCTGCCAGAGGTCCGGCTACTACTAGGATTTATCACAAAGTCTTGGGAAGCCTTCTTTTTGTGGTGTTCGGGTTCTTCAAGGAACCCGAGGATTCTTTCCATTCCCAATTTGTTGGCTTTTTGCAGTACGGGCTGGACAAGGGTTTGGCAGTTAGCACTCTGAAGGGTCAGGTTCTGCCCTGCTTTTGCTTTTCGGAAGGCTATCGCCTCGCGTAGGGACGTACGTTCCTTTTTTCGCGGAGTAACCCGTCAGTTTCCGCCGCGGAGGCACCTGTGTCGCCTTGGCGGCTCAATCTTGTATTGGAAGCTCTTCAACATGGGCCTTTTGAGCCTATGGACTCTGCTAGCTTTTCTTTGCTATCTTGGAAGGTTGCCTTTCTAGTGGCGGTTACCTTTTTGAGAAAGGTTTTTCTGAGTTGGCGGCTCTTTCTTACTTGCCTCCTTTCCTGGAGTTTCACCCGGATCGCGTAGTACTTCGCACACGGGGTGACTTCCTACCTAAGGTGCCCTCGCTCTGTCCGGAGCCGAGGAATGCGAAGGAACGGGTCTTGCACAAATTGGATTTGGTGCGGGCTTTGAAGTTCTATTTGTTTATTACTCAAAATTTTCGGAAGTCGGGACTCTCTGTGATTCCAGCAGGTCATCAGCGTGGTCAACGAGCTTCCAAGGACTCTATAGCTCGTTGGTTTCGGTCGGCCTTTTTAGAGGCTTACCGACTTAAAAGCGAACCTTGCCCGATTAAGATTCAACCTCACTCCACGAGGGCTGTGGCTTCCTCGTGGGCCTTTCATCAAGGGGCTTCGGCAGCTCAGCTCTGCCGAGCGGCGACCTGGCGTTCCGTCCACACGTTTATAAAGTTTTATAAGGTGGACGTCAGTGCTTCCGCTGCTGCGGCCTTAGGACGTAGGGTCCTGCAGGCGGCTGTAGTTTAAAGTTCTAGTTAACTTATATTTGGCGCCTGTTGCGGTTTTATCTAGGTTGTTGGGATTCTGCCTATTTTGTTTTTTTTCCCACCCTTAATTTTTGGACTGCTTTGGGACGTCCCACTAGTAATGACTAGTGTGGCTCTCTTCCTTCCATCTGCTGCTGAAAGACGGATTTTGGTAAGAACTTACCTGTAAAATCCTTTTCAGCGAAGGAAGGAAGAGAGACACAGCTCCCTCCCATGGCAGAAGTGTGTTGATGTTTTCAGATGCGGCGTGACCCTTCTCTGATAGCGATTATCTGGGCTGAGGTCGACGCACTAAGGCTCTGTTCCAGCATCGCCAGCTCATCGCAGTGATCAGGTCCAGTGAGTAGTACCTGGAACTGTGTGGTTTTTTGCCTACATGCATGCATAACCTGTATTCTTGTGTTTTTTCTCTGAATTCCTTCAGAAGGGGTTATGTTGCTCCGCTGGTGATATTGCTCTTCCCTAAGCTTGTGTACAACTGGAGAGCTGAGTAGGAGGAGCCCGAGCTGGAGGGGCCGTCAACACTCTTTTTAATCTGAGGTGTCTATCTCATCTGGGCTCCGCCTACCCACTAGTAATGACTAGTGTGTCTCTCTTCCTTCCTTCGCTGAAAAGGATTTTACAGGTAAGTTCTTACCAAAATCCGTCTTTTTTAATGTTAACGCAGTACTAAAAATATCATGACTTGTCACTAATGGAGGATAAAGCCCATTTAGTCATTTGCAAGTTGCTTTGGAATCAATTTGTTTTCTTGGTGGTCTCCCTATAAGATTAGGGTGCCAACCTCTGAATCATTGTAATGATTTGGGCTTTGACAATATATTGACAAGAAACATAAAGATCAATCTGAAGAATTCAACATAATGCTGTGTCTTATGGTCATCCTTGCTGAAATAGGTAGCAGTCTTTCTTCATAATTAATATGGATGTTCTCCATTCTCAGGCATGAGGATGGCACTGTGCGCTTCTGGGATGCATCTGGCATTTGCCTTCAGCTGATGTACAAAATGAACACAGTGGGAGTGTTCCAGACGGATATGGACCCAAATGAAAACCTGAATTCCCAAGGAGAAGAGGAGTGGCCCCCATTGAGGAAAGTAAGTGCAGTTCTTTGTCCATTTCACATGTCTAACTATGAATAATCTGAAAAAAGAAAAGATCTTCCCCATATGCTCAATTAATTAAAAAAAAAAAAAAAACAACCTGTGCATCACTCTCTTCTTCTTGGGTCCAGCATTATCTTTCCGTCACTGCCCTGGTCTCTGTTTGCCTGCAGCTACTCATTGAGCCCAGAGGCTCTGCCCATTTTTACAGTACAAGCTGTTCAGAGTCAAGTAGCTCAGTGATTGGCTGCAGTGCTGACAACCCATCAACAATGCTGCAGTCAAATAGAGACCATGACAGCAGGAGAGACACAGCACTGGACCCACAGCACAGGGTGAGTGAAGAGTAGTATTGTGTGTGTGTGTGTGTGTGTGTGTGTGTGTTTAACAAATTTAGCATATGGGGAAACATTTGTGAAAAATGACAACCCCTTTAAGTAAACTATTAAATAAAAAATAAATTGCTGGGGAAAATCTCAATACCCAGAGAACGTTTTTCATTGCGAAGTCTTCCATCAGGTATGGAGGTATCCAAGTAGTACTTCTGGTTGTACAGTTGCCAAGGCAAGCGCACTGTGCCCAGCTAGTCTTGTGCATACTTAAAATGGGACATATTCGTATGACTAGAGTGACTGTACGAAAAGAATACTCTTGAAACAATGGTAAACGCACCCAACCTTTAATTAACCTTTTATTGAAATTGGCAGAACTCTGAAAATTATTTAATATTTGGCTATTGCAGGTTGGCTGCTTTGACCCTTACAGTGATGATCCACGTCTGGGAATTCAGAAGATTTACCTTTGTAAATATAGTGGATACCTATCTATAGGTGGAACTGCAGGACAGGTGAGTGTGCTTGAAGGGAAGCTGCACCATACAGGGAAAAGTATTAAAGGGGTAGTCCAGGCGGGGACAGTGAAGCTGGCGATGATTGGGCACAGGGCTCACATGACGTAACAACCTCATGTAAGCCCCCGGGGCACAAGTGGCGACTCCTCTTGACCGGCATCTGAGGGCAGCGTAAAGTTTTTTTTTTTTGTTTGTTTTTTTTTAAATTTTAATGAGAGCAAACCTAGGAAACGAAACGGGGTTGCCCCAGTAGTAGACGACCCCTTTAACCCCTTTCCGACATCGGGCGTAGTAGTACGCCAATGTCGTAATCCCTCCCTTTGATTTGGGCTCGACACTGAACAGCTGACATGTGTCCGCAACAGCCACGGGTGGAATCGCGATCCACCCGTGGCTGTTAACCCGTTTTTAAGTCGCACTTTCCGCAAGCGCTCCAGAAATCTCGCTAATCAGTGACCCCCGTCACCGGTCACCGATGGGGTTTGCATGACAACAAGAGGTCTCCTGCAGACCTCTATGGTTGTCAGTGCCGGTGGTTGGCGCTCATAGTAAGTCAGCAATTCTACTACATACAGGCGATCTGATCGTCTCCCGTATGTAGCAGTGCCGATCGGGTTATGGCAGCTTCTAGTGGAGACTATTGAAGCATGCTAAAACTAAAAAAAAAAAAAAAAAAAAAAAAAAAAAAAAGAAAAGTTTTAAAAAATATAAAAAAAATGAAATCATCAAATTCAAAATAAAACAATAAAAAAAAATCAAAGATACACATATTTGGTATCGCCGCGTTCAGAATCGCCCGATCTATCAATATAAAAAAAAGAATTAATGAGAAAAAAGTAAAAACGCCAGAATTATGCATTTTTGGTCACCCCCTACATTGCAATAATGGGCGATCAAAAGATCATATCTACACCAAAATGATATCATTAAAAACGTCAGCTCGGCACGCAAAAAATGAGCTTTCACCCAACCCAAGATCACGAAAAATGGAGACGCTACGGGTATCTGAAAATGGCGCAGTTTTTTTTAATCAAAGTTTGGATTTTTTTCACCGCTTAAATAAGAGAACCTAGACATGTTTGGTGTCTATGAACTCGTAATGACCTGGAGAATCATAACGGCAGGTCAGTCTTGGCATTTAGTGAACATGGTAAAAAAAACTGTGGGATTGCACTTTTTTGCAATTTCACCGCACTTGGAATTTTTTTCCTGTTTTCTAGTACGCAACATGGTAAAACCAATAGTGTCGTTCAAAAGTCCAACTTGTCCCACCAAAAACAAGCCCTCTTACGGCCATATTGACGGAAAAATAAAAAAGTTATGGCTCTGAGAAGAAAGTGGGCAAAAAAATGAAAAATGCAAAAACAAAAAATACCTCTGGTGGTTAAGCCGGTTAACCTTACATCTGTGAGCCATACTTATTTTTGCTTCACTAAACCTCGGTTAAGCGCTTTAACCCCTTTATTCCATCAGACGTACTATTCCGTCCATGTGACCCTGGACCTAATTCCCATGGACGGAATAGTACGTCATGGGCGATCAGCTGCGCTCCCGGGGGAGCGCAGCTGATCGCCGCCGGGTGTCAGCTGATTATCACAGCTGACACCCGTGACTGTGTGTCAGGAGCGGTCACGGACCGCTCCCGGCACATTAACCCCTGGCACACCGCGATCAAACATGATCGCGCTGTACCCGGGGCACAGGGGAGGATCGCGCAGGCAGGGGGCTCCCTGCGCGCTCCCCTGAGACCCTCAGAGCAGCGCGATGTGTCGCGCTGTTCCGAGGGTCCGTCCTCCCTCCAGGTCCCCGGATCCAAGATGGCGCCGGTGTCCTGCAGGGAGGCGGCTTCCTCAGTGCCTGCTGAGAGCAGGCGCTGGGGAAGCCTGCAGCGATGCCAGAGCAATCGCTGGTGTGACAGAGTGCTGTGCACACTGTCACACCAGCGATCTGCTAAAATACTGTGATGTCCCACCCTGGGACAAAGTAAAAAAGTAAAAAAAAATACAAATAAAAAGTGGTAAAAAAAATCATAAAAAAAAAAAAAAAAAAATATTCCCCAATAAATTCATTTTTTCCTGTAAATAAAAAAAACAAAACAATAAAAGTACACATATTTAGTATTGCCGCGTCCGTAACGACCCCCCCTATAAAACTGTCCCACTAGTTAACCCCTTTAGTGAACCCCTTAAAAAAAAAAAAAAAAAAAAGGAAGCAAAAAATCAATGCTTTATCATCATACCGCCGAACAAAAAGTGGAATAACACACGATCAAAAAGACCGATATAAATAAACATGGTACCGCTGAAAACGTCATCTTGTCCCGCAAAAATCGAGCCTTCATACAGCATCATCAGTGAAAAAATAAAAAAGTTATAGCTCGCAGAATAAAGCGATGCAAAAATAATAATTTTTTATAAAAAATTGCTTTTATTCTATAAAAGCGCCAAAACATAAAAAAAATGATATAAATGAGGTATCACCGTAATCGTACTGACCCGAAGAATAAAACTGCTTTATCAATTTTACCACACGCGGAATGGTATAAACGCCTCCCCCAAAAGAAATTCATGAATTGCTGATTTTTGTTCATTCTAACCTCCCAAAAATCAAAATAAAAAGCGATCAAAAAATGTCACGTGCTCAAAAATGGTACCAATAAAAACGTCAACTCGTACCGCAAAAAATAAGACCTCACATGACTCTGTGGGCCAAAATATGCAAAAATTATAGCTCTCAAAATGTGGTGATGCAAAAAACTATTTTTTGCAATAAAAAGCGTCTTTTAGCGTGACAGCTGCCAATCATAAAAACCCGCTATAAATAGTAAATCAAACCCCCCTTTATCACCCCCTTAGTTAGGGAAAAATAATAAAATTAAAAAAATTATTTATTTCCATTTTTCCGTTAGGGTTGGCGCTAAAGTTAGGATTAGGGTTGGGATTACGGTTAGGGGTGTGTTAGGGTTAGGTTTGTGGTTAGGGTTGGGACTAGGGTTAGGGGTGTGTTGGGGTTAGGGTTGGAGTTAGAATTGGGGGGTTTCTGCTGTTTAGGCACATCAGGGGCTCTCCAAATGTGACATGGCGTCTGATCTCAATTCCAGCCAATTCTGCGTTGAAAAAGTCAAATGGTGCTCCTTCACTTCTGAGCTCTGCCATGCGCCCAAACAGTAGTTTACCCCCGCATATGGGGTATCAGCGTACTCTGGACCACAAGAGTTATTGTGCAATTTGGCCTATTTCTCCTGTTAACCTTGGGAAAATAAAAAACTGGGGGCGACAAAATCATTTTTGTAAAAAAAAAAAAGATTTTCCAGGACGTCCCCCTGACAGCACTATGGAGGACGTCCTCCTCCTCCTTACAGGGACAGGAAGCACACGAGAGGTTAAAAGGTCCCACTCCTCCCCCTATACCTCAGTGTTTTTTCCTGTCCCTGCATGGAGGGACACACGAGAGATCGCTGCGAGGACGCAGTAACTTACCGGGCCCAGGGGATCGTGCGGTTTCGTCCAAATCCTTCCCCCTGTCAAGAGGTCCAGAGCCGAAACTCCCTCCTTGGGAGTCCCTCTGCTCCAAAGACCGGGGGCGGACGAGCTCCCGGGTAAGAGCCGCTCCTTCCGTTGGGAGGCTCTCGGCTCAGGCGTCTTCCTCCTGGTCCAGGGAGGAACGCCGAACAGGCCTCGACTGGAAACTGAGCGTCACTTCCGGTGACGCGAAAACGTGAGGTCAGCGGGCGTTCCGGAATTGAACGCAGGAGGTCGGAAAGCGTCTCAGAGGTATCGCAAAACTTCATGCGTTCGGAAGTAGAACGAAAAAAGGTATGGAAAGCGCGTCGTGTTGGTTTTTGCATTCCAGGTGGAACGCAGTATGGGCGGCGCTAAAGACGTCGCAGAACGCTATAAAAGAGCGCGAAAGGTAGCGTTTGAATGTTGATCGCTAATCTGGTAACAGAGTTTGTGCAGCAGCTACCATAGTAGTCCCAAGGCAGCAAAGTAAACCTTTTCTGCGGATGGACATGGAGTCTGAGAAATCCAGAGAGGAGGCAGGGGTAAGTGCGCATAGCGCAAAAACTCCACTCTCACTAAGTAATCCAGACTCGATCCTAAGTATACATATTGTTGTATTAATTAGGACAAGGATACTTCATCTACACCTTTGCAGACAGTGAAGAGAGGCAAAGCCTCGGCGAAAACTAATCGCTGTTCTACATGTCAGACGAAGCTTCCTGACGCTTAAAAAAAGCGGTCTGTTGTACTTGTACAGCAGCAGTCTTGGAGCAAGAAAGATCTTCGTTATTATCGGACTTAAGGATCCTGATTAAAGAAGAAGTGCAGGCATCATTATCAGCTACACAACAGCACCCACTAGTCAGGGTCCAAGCCGTAAGAGGCCAAGGATGGAGTTGGAAGAGGAACCGGATCTGGAATCAAAGAAAACGTGGAGTACTCGGAGCAAGAAGAAGGTGAAGTTCAGACGGAAGTCCAAGAAAGGGCCAGGAGGTACCTGTTCCCGGTGGAAGATACGGATGACTTGGTCCAGGCTGTAAGAAGTACTATGCATGTGGAAGATGTCCCACGACCCCAATCCAGACAGGATTTGATGTTTGGAGGTTTTACAGCTCAGATCGATAAGGTTTTTTCCTATTAGTGACCATATAAAAACCATGATACTCTGTGAATGGAAGGACGCAGAGCGGAGACTGGTAATGTCACGTGACTTTAAAAACCGTCTTCCTTTTGATCCTGAGGAATCAAAGCTGTGGGAAGAAACACCTAGAGTGGATGTGCCAATTGCAAAAGTGGCTAAAAAGACTTTGATTCCTTTTGAGGACTCTTCAAGTCTTAAAGATCCTATGGATCGCAAGGCGGACATCCTCCTTAAGCGGGCCTGGGAGTCTTCAGCGGCCTTAATAAGGACCAATATTGCGGCTACTTCGGTAGCTAGGTCTATGTGTTTCTGGATGATCAGTTGGAGGATCAACTGGCTAATAGGACCCCTAGAGCTGAAATTTTAGAATCTCTTCCTCTCATTAAGTCAGCAACAGCCTTTCTGGCTGATACCTCGGCTGAGTCAGTCAGGTTTTCTGCCAGAAATAGCTCTTTATCCAATGCGGTCCCGGAGGGCTATTTGGTTGAAATCCTGTCGGGGATAATGCCTCTAAAAATAAATTTAGTTCATTACCATTTGCAGGATCAAAGGTATTTGGTCAGGCATTGGATGATATTCTGGAGGCCTCAGATAGCAAAAAAGGATTTCCAGAGGAGAAGCCTAAAAAGTTTCAATCCTTTCGGAAGAAACCAGCCTTCCGTAGACAACCGTTTTATAAGGACACAAGTAGACCTAGCAGGGGAACATATAAGGGTTCCTATACTCAAAATAGAGGAAATAGGAGCTCACTGTTTGGATCTTCCTCAAAACCTAGAAAGCAATGACGCCAGGCACATAGGGGGCCGACTTTTGTTCTCGGCAGAGAACTGGGAAAAGGTCACCAAAAACGAGTGGGTCCTACAAACTATAAAGGAAGGTTACAGAATAGAACTGGTAGCCTATCCGCCCCAGAGATACATTTCTCCCACTGTGGTTCAGAAAAATTGGGGAATGTTTCAAGACATCCAAGATTTAATCTCTTCAAAAGTCATTGTGCCAGTTGTTGGGTCAGAGGAAAAGTCGGGTCACTATTCCTCTCTCTTTCCAATAATGAAACCGTCAGGAGAGTCAAGAACAATTCTGAATCTCAAACCGTTGAACAAGTATGTTCGCTACAAAAGATTCAGAATGGAGTCTATAAAGTCAACAATTCCATTGATAGACAAAAATTCGGTAATGTGTACCCTAGACTTAAAAAATGCCTTCTATCAGGTGCCCATCCATCCAGACTCGCAGGAACTTCTAAGATTTGCTGTAAGCCTACCAGAATCCACCTGCCACTTCCAGTTTCAGGGTCTGCCATTCGACTAGCTTCTGCTCCCAGAGTTTTTACGAAGCTAATATCAGAGGTCGTAGCCTATCTAAGAAACCAAGGAATTGTAGTAATACCTTACTTGGACGACTTTCTGTTAGTGGCTCAATCAGCAGAAATTCTAAATTACCATACAGAGCGAACAATGGCGGTACTAGAATTTCTCGTTGGGTGATAAATCGAGAGAAATCTCACCTAACTCCCAGTACAAAAAGAATATTTTTTAGGAGTACTCCTCGATTCAAGAGCCAGAACAGCTTTCCTGCCAGAGGTCAAGCAAAGATCTTTGAAAAAGAAAGTGATAGAGATGGTAAAGAACCGGGTTACCATTCGAAAAGCTATGCAAATTCTGGGAGTAATGACATCATGTATACCATGCGTCAGGTGGGCTCAAGCTCATTCAAGATCCCTACAAAAGAGGTGCTATCGTGGTGGGATCGTCATCAGTCATCCCTAGACAAAAGGATCCACCTCTCGGCAAGAGCAAAGAGGTCGTTAGTTTGGTGGGCACAAAGCAAAAATCTCAGAAGAGGAGTTCTTTGGATTCCATCCCCATATATAGTAATAACTACAGATGCAAGCGCATGGGGGTGGGGAGCCCATCTAGAAGGGAAGTTTCTGCAAGGCAGATGGCCAGAGAAAATCAGACGAATGTCATCAAATTACCGAGAGTTGTATGCGATCTGGGAATCCTTAAGAAGGAATCAGGACTGTTTAAGAAACCAGCACGTCAAGATCCTATCGGACAACATGACAGCAGTAGCTTTCATCAAACATCAAGGAGGCTCTCGATACAGAACACTGCAGGATCTTGCAGAGAAGATATTTGTATGGGCAGAACAAACGATCCTTTCCATAACTGCAGTTCATCTGGAGGGTTCACAAAACCTAGTGGCAGATTACTTGAGCAGACAGAAGATCTACCCGACAGAGTGGGAGTTAAACCAGAAGGTCTTCCGGTTATTATGTCAACGTTGGGGAACACCTCAAGTGGACCTATTTGCTACAAGAAAAAATGCAAAACTACCAAGGTTTTTTTCACTGAACCCAGCAGACAATCCGGAAGGAGTAGATGCCTTGAGTCAGAGGTGGAACGAACCTCTAAATTATGCATTCCCGCCAATAGCATTGATACCAGCAGTTCTGAGGAAGATAAGGGAAGACGGTGCGTCAGTGGTACTAATAGTTCCGTTCTGGCCAAGGAGGAGCTGGTTTCCTCTACTGGGGGCCATGACCAGAGAGGATCCAATCGAGCTTCCCCAGTGGAAGGACATAGTGCACCAGGGACCAGTTCTACACCAGGACCCAGAAAGATTGCACCTGTCAGCCTGGATCCTGAACGGGACATTCTAAAAGCTCGTGGTCTTTCAGATCAAGTGATAACGATTCAGGCCAGCAGAAAACCTGTAATTCAGCAATATATTATAAGATCTGGAAGAAGTTCTGTCTGGAAGGTGGCAGGTCTGATGTTGTAGCCAGAGTCCCGGATGTTCCGCGAGTACTGGATTTTCTTCAAACAGGGTTTAATATGGGTCTTAGACCTAGTACACTTAAAGTACAGATCTCAGCTTTAAGTACTTACATGGATTACCCTTTAGCTTCACACCCTTGGGTGGTTAGATTCTTAAAGCAATCCAAAGATTAAGGCCTACTATAAGGCAATTGTCTCCCCCCTGGGATTTAAATCTAGTTCTGGGGGCACTTTGTAAAACTCCTTACACTCCAAATAAGGATTTGCCTATTTCTCTCCTATCTATGAAAGCAGCCTTCTTGTAGCTATTACCACAGCCAAAAGAGTAGGGGAAATCCAGGCGTTATCCATTAAGGACCCATATATGCAGATCAGAGAGGATCAGTGGTATTAAAACTTGACCCTGCTTTCATGCCCAAGGTAGCCTCTTTGCAAAATCGCAATCAGGAAATAATACTTCCATCCTTTTGTGAAAAACCTTCAAATGTTAAATAACAAGCTTTACACTCCTTGGATGTTAGACAGGCAGTAATTGATTACCTAGAGGCCACTGGGGGCTGAAGGAAAGACCCTAATTTGTTTATTTTATATGGAGGTAAAAATAAGGGTAAAAAAGCTTCTAAGCCTTCCATCGCAAGATGGATTACCACCTTAATCATAAAAGCTTACAGATCTGAAGGTGTAGTTTTGTCCCATAAAAATAAAAGCCCATTCTACCAGAGCATTGTCAGCCTCATGGGCAGAAAGAGCAGGAGCATCTTTAGAACAAATTTGTAAAGCAGCCTCTTGGGCTACGATAAATACCTTTTGCAGGCACTACAAACTAGATGTGCTAGCAGGACAACAGACGGCATATGGTAGAAAAGTATTACAGGCCGTAGTCCCACCCTAGGAGGGTTTCTTTGGTACTCTCCATAGTGCTGTCAGGGGACGTCCTGGAAAATGGGTATTATACCTACCGATAATTCGTTTCCAGGAGTCCATCCTGACAGCACCGTTAGTTCCCTCCCTTGTCTATGTTCATGTATATGCTAATTCATATGATGTAATATGTTTAAGTAATTAAATTTTGTCACTTGTATTGATCCATGGTATGGTACTTGTCAAATCACTGAGGTATAGGGGAGGAGTGGGACCTTTTAACCTCTCGTGTGCTTCCTGTCCCTGTAAGGAGGAGGAGGACGTCCTCCATAGTGCTGTCAGGATGGACTCCTGGAAACCGAATTATCGGTAGGTATAATACCCATTTTTTTGTTTTTAACGGCTGTATGTTATAAAACTTCTGTGAAGTACTTGGGGCTTCATAGCGCTCACCACACTTCTAGATAAGTTCCTTGTGGGGTCTATTTTCCAAAATGAGGTCACTTGTGGGGGTTTCCACTGTTTAGGCGCATCAGGGCTCTCCAAATGCGACATGACGCCCCCAGACCATTCCATCAAAGTCTGCAATCCAAAACATCACTACTTCCCTTCCGAGCCCAGACGTGCACCCATACAGTCGTTTTCCCTCCCACATATTGGGTATCAGCGTACTCAGGACAAATTGGACAACAAATTTTGGGGTCCAATTTCTCCTGTTACCCTTGTGAAAATAAAATATTGGGGCGAAAAAATCATTTTCAGCAGCAGATGAAGGAAGGGAGACACACTAGTCATTACTAGTGGTAGGCGGAGCCCACATAGGATAGAACACCTCAGATTAAAAAGTGTTGACCGGCCCCTTCAGCTTGGGCTCCTCCTACTCCAGCTCTCCAGTCTAAAATTTGAGGTCACAGAGGATAGTCGCTGCTGAAGCAGCTCCTCAGAAGATTTTTTATTTTTATCGACCGGGACTTGGACCCCCGTGGTCTAGAGGTCTCAGGGGTCTCAGCGCTGCTGGACCCCCACCTCTCCCTTGGCGGATCTGTATTACCCTGTAAGGTGGTCCCTGCAGAACCCTGCCGGCCCTGGGGGATGAGGATTGCTTCCCTGGCGGGGACGCAAACCCCGCTTCTGGGGTCACTGCGTTCCCCGCCCTGGGGGCCCACAAATCCCTGGGGGTCCCTGTGGCGCTCAGCTGGTGAGTACTCACATTTTATTGATGTGTTTGAGTGCTTCAGCTGCTGCTGCGGCAGCCGCTGTTACAGTTTTCAGTGTGGTGATTGTGTCCCTTTGTCCGCAGGTGGATGCCTGCAGGACATGGGAGCGGGGAGCAGAGTGAGTCGCGCGCCATTTTTTTGAGCCGGCGGGGGCATGGCTTCATGTTTTCCCGTCTTTCGCGGGCAGGAAGCGCTCTGAGCGCGCGCTTTACCCTGCCTCTTCTCTTCCGGCTCCTCTCCTCAAGCGCGGCGGCCATTACTGACGGCCTCCTCGGCTCCTCTCTCTCTCCGCTCCCCCCGACCGACCGAAAGGAACAAACTGCACCGCGGCCAGCTGGGTGAGTCGCTTCTACCTTTCTGAGGGCAGAAGCTTGACCCCTTCACCCCCACAGCGCAGGGCACCTTTCTGAAGGTGCTGCCAACTGAACGCTCCCGCTCACGATCACAATAACGACGCATACTAATGCGATCGCTTTTTTTTTTTGTGATCGTTTTAATGTCGCTAGTAGCTGCCACAGTGGGCGATCTCATTGACGACGCATAAGTGGTTAGCGATCTATTTAGCGACTTGGGCGGTTATTGCGATGTACAAATCAGCGCAATATGTTAGCGATCTCGTAGGCGTTCTTATTTAATGTGGCACATTGTCCTGCAGCTGCTACCTCATAAGAGGCACCTGGGGCTCGCACAACCCTTTTCATTAAACAAGGGTTGTGGGGAGTCTGCAACATTAACCCCTTCTTTGGCGGTTAACCCTTTATTGGAGACAGCTGGGGTAGCTCTCTTTAAGAGCTTTAAACCCTTCAGCGTTCGTTTTGCCTTTGAAAACCACACTGTTCTAGTTGCTGACAGTTTTGACCTGCCATATACTGTGTGAGGGCATGTCAGATCAGGGTCCAGGAGGTGCGGACCGTCTCCCAGATCCGCTGCAGGATCAGTCTCGCGTGTCTGACACGCAGACCTCGACGGCGTCAAGCGCAGCGGTCGGAGGTGTCAGTGATGTCAAGATGGAGGCCCTCGCTCGTTCTATTGATGGCCTGTCTGAACTTATAGGTCATTGGGTGTCAGCTAGATCCTCTCATGGCAGGAAGCGACACAGGCCGGTGCCATCTTCCCCGCGTAGCGACTCGGAGATTTCGGGCATGGAGGGTTCCCCTTCAAGCTCGGATGGGGAGATGTCCGATTCGGATAAGGAGGATCGGCAGGGACACTGCCTCTCTTTTGAGCCGTACAGAGGCTTTTATTGGAGCCATGAGGGAGGCGTTACAGTTACCGGAGGAGGTAACTAGACGTCCTGGTAAGTCGGCTCGGATGTTTCAGGAGTCGCATAGGTCGCGATCAGCATTACCATCTCTGGATGAGCTTAATGGGGCAGTGGAGAAGGAACGCCTGTGTCCAGATAAACGTTTTCAGGGGACACGGTTTTTTGAAACGCTGTATCCGTGTACTACGGAGTTGATTGATAATTGGATTCCTTCTCCTGAAGTGGATGTCCCTTTATCCCAGCTTAGCAAATCCTCATTACTTCCTGTTAAAGGGAAGGCGAGTTTGCAGGATCCGCTGGACAGAAAAACGGAGATGGCAGCGAAATCCATCTACGAGGCCGCGGGTCATGGATTCAGAGCAGTGCTAGGATCCATGTGTGCTTGTAAAGCTTCCCTGAGCTGGTTAGACCGTCTACGGACGGCGTGGAAGATGGATCCCCACTATCCGAGGTAGAGGGGCTTTTCAAGTCATTGGAGGATGCAGCCCGATATGGCAGTGATGCAGGTTTGGATGCTGCCTCAATGCTGTCCAGGGCACAATCCTCGGCGATCACAGTCAGGAGAGCACTGTGGCTTAGACAGTGGACCGGAGACGCGGTTTCCAAGCAAGGTTTGCTTTCTTTAGCTTACAAGGGTGGTCAGCTATTGGATCTGACCTCACGGAGCTGATTGCCAAGGCAAAGGCAAAAGAAACGGCTTTACCGCAGCGAAGAGCTGTGACTTCTGCGTCTGGCAGGCATAGTGCCGGTAGTAGTCGGCGGTCCTTTCGGTCCAGGGGACGGTTCGGTCAGCCCTCTTGGGGATCGGGTCGTCCCTCTTTTTCAGGAAAAAAGAACGCTCAGAAATCCCGCACTCCCTGGAAACAGAGCTTCCGCCAAGACAAGCGGGAAGCTGACAAAAAGCCCGCTAAGGCGGACTGACGCCAGGGTCTCACTCGAGGGCTCTCGAGTGGGAGGTCGCCTGCTCCAATTCGAACCGACTTGGACTTCCCGCGTGTCGGACGCCTGGGTGACGCGGGTTCTTTTGGTCAGGCTACTTAATAGAGTTTCTTTCTCGACCTCCAGACAGTTTTTGTCAATCCCGCATTCCGTCAGAGCCCGAGCTATTTGCCGCTCTACTGCGGGAGGTCGATTCCCTTCTGCAGAAGGGTGTGGTGGTACCAGTTCCACCGGAGGACCGGGGAAGAGGGTTTTATTCCAACCTCTTTGTGGTCCCCAAAAAGGAGGACAAATTTCGCCCCATTCTGGATCTCAAAAGATTGAATCGGCATGTCCGCACCCGGAAATTCCGCATGGAGTCACTTCGCTCCGTTGTGGCGGCCTTGTCGCAAAACGATTTTTTTGGTGTCAATCGACATTCGCGACGCTTATTTGCATGTCCCCATCGGAAGGGCCCACCAGCGCTTCCTTCGTTTTGCCATAGGTCAGGACCATTACCAGTTTGTGGCCCTGCCATTCGGGTTGGCATCAGCACACAGAGTTTTTACAAAAATTCTGGCTCCTCTCATGGCGATTCTGCGAAGACAGGGGGTTACAATTCTTCCCTATCTGGACGACCTTTTGATTGTGGCGTCCTCAAAGGAGGAGGCGGTGACGGCTCGCAATCTATCCCTTCAGCTCCTGGAGGACTTCGGGTGGCTGGTCAATTGGGAGAAGTCGTCTCTGGAACCGTCGCAGTCAATCCTGTTTTTGGGAATGCATTTCGACACGGTACGAGCAGTGGTGTCTCTGCCTCCAGACAAGCAAGCGAGTCTTCTTCGTCATGTGCAGGTTATGAAGTCTGCGACAGCAATGTCCCTTCGAAGGTGTATGCGCCTTCTGGGTTTGATGGTGGCGTCAATGGAAGCAATTCCGTTTGCCCAATTTCATTCCAGGGCTCTCCAAATGCTCATCTTGAACCGTTGGGATCGATCGCAGTTTTCACTGGATTGCAGTGTCATCATCTCCCACAGGGTGAGAGAGTCTCTAGAATGGTGGTTACGTCCGGAAGCGTTATCCCTGGGGAAGTCCTTCCTTCCTTCCTCCGAGGTGGTCGATCATAACCACCGATGCCAGCCTGACAGGCTGGGGGGGCGTCTGGAACGATCTCTGGATTCAGGGAGTATGGTCGTTGGAAGAGTCTGTCCTGCCGATCAACATCCTGGAATTGAGGGCAATTTTCCTTTGCCTCCAACACTGGACGGTCCCTTTAAGCCCCATATGTCAAAGTCAAGGCCCGCGGGCCAGATCCGGCCCGCGAATTGATTATCTATGGCCCCCTGGATGATATTTAATTACTATTAGATCCGGCCCGCAGGCCACAGCCGCCTGCTGGTGTTTTGCACGCACCAACCAGGGCCGGCGTCAGGACCCGGCACACCCGGGCAAGTGCCGGGCCCTGAGCAGGCGGGGGGGCCCACTCGCAGTCTGGCACCCCCCCGCCCGTTAGCGGAGGAGAGCGGTGTCAGCGCCGCCACTGGCCCCCCCCCCCCGCTTGCTCAGGGCCCCGGCATCAGCTGGCACAATACTTACCTCTCCCGTGCCTCCGCTGCCGCAGCTCCGGGCTCCAGAGGGCGCCGGCGCTTCCTCTAACAGCAGGCCGCTGAATGACGTCATCATTCAGCGGCCGGCTGTGGCACAGAGCGCGGGACGTCGGACAGGTAAGACGTGTGTGTGTGTATGTCTCTGTGTGTGTCTGTGTGTATGTAGTGCGGTGCTTTGTGTGTGTGTGTGTGTGTATAAGTATGTGAGAGAGTGCTTGTGTGCTGTCTGTGTGTGATGATGGGCAGGCATTGCTGATAATGGGGAGGCATTGATGATGATGATGGGGAGAAGATGATAATGGGTGGGCATTGCTGATAATGGGGAGGCATTGATGATGATGATGGGGAGAAGATGATGATGATGGGCAGGCATTGATGATGATGGGGAGGAGATGATGATGGGCAGGCATTGCTGATAATGGGAGGCATTGATGATGATGGGGAGAAGATGATGATAATGGGCAGGCATTGATGATAATGGGCAGGCATTGATGATGGGGAGAAGATGATGATGGGGAGGAGATGATGATGATGGGCAGGCATTGATGATAATGGGGAGGCATTGGTGATGATGGGGAGAAGATGATGATAATGGGCAGGCATTGATGATGGAGAGAAGATGATGATGGGCAGGCATTGATGATGATGGGGAGGAGATGATGATGATGATGGGCAGGCATTGATGATAATGGGGAGGCCATGATGATGATGGGGAGGCAATGATGATGATAATGGGGAGTCTTTCCACAGCGCCCTTTCCTGAGCTGTAACAGTGCAGAGCGCAGTACAGCGCAGAGGAGAGCTCCATATTTTGTATGGAGCATTATATGGGGACCAGTATCCTGTATGGAGCATTATATGGGGACCAGTATCCTGTATGGAGCATTATATTGGGTCCAGTATCCTGTATGGAGCATTATATTGGGTCCAGTATTCTGTATGGAGCATTATATGGGGGGTGACATCCTGCATGGGGTATTATATGGGTGATGAGGGGGAGACTGTGGTGCCCATAATATTGTATGGAGGACTGTACTGTCCAGTCTGTACTGTGCGCTGTGAGGATTTGGCGGTTTTTGAGCTATTGTACAATTTACAATAGATATCACTCATGTAATGTAAGAAGAGAAGTATTTGGCATTGTACTGTACCCATATTTCTCTGCTGTATCTGTGCATCATGAATCGTGGTCTGTGTTAAAGGGGCCCACTGAGGCTCTTTCACCCGGGGCCCATAAAAACCTGGAGCCGGCCCTGGCACCAACACTACATTTCCCACAATGCACCGGTAGCAGGGCCGGCGTCAGTCCGGCCCTCGGCTTGTAGCAAATTTGTTTTTTTGGCCCTCGGTGTGTTTGACTTTGACATCCCGTCTACCAGTCCGAGTGCAGACAGACAACGCGACGGCGGTTGCGTATATCAACCATCAAGGTGGGACGAGGAGCTTCAGGCTCATGATGGAAGTGTCTCGAATTCTGGTATGGGCCGAGGCCAGAGTGCCAGCCATCTCTGCGATTCACATTCCAGGAGTTCAGAATATCACAACAGACTTCCTCAGTCGCGAAAAGATGGATCCCGGAGAATGGAGTCTTCATCCGGAAATTTTTGCACTGCTGTGCTCCCGTTGGGGAACTCCCCAAGTGGATTTGATGGCATCCAGGTTCAGTGCCAAGTTACCGACGTTCATGTCCATGTACAAGGACCCAAAGGCTGTGGCGGTGGATGCTCTGGTGGCTCCGTGGGACCAATTCGAGCTAATCTGTGTTCCCGCCGATATCCTTACTTCCTCTGGTGTTGCGTCGGATCAGACTGGAGAGAGTCCCGGCTATGTTGATAGCCCCAGATTGGCCAAGGAGGATGTGGTTCTCGACACTGGTGTCGCTTCTGGCAGCGCCTCCACTTCCACTCCCTCTTCGCCCGGACCTGTTAACTCAAGGGCCCGTTCGTCAACCGGACCTGAAGTCTCTGCGTTTGACGGCGTGGCTCTTGAGACCGAAATCTTGACCCGTCAAGGTTTTTCAGCCGAAGTCATTGCCACTCTGCGAGCTGGCAGAGGTCCGGCTACTACTAGAATTTATCACAAGATTTGGGAAGCCTTCTTTTCGTGGTGTTCTGGTTCTTCTAGGAACCCGAGGATTTTTTCCATTCCCAATTTGTTAGCCTTTTTGCAGTACGGGCTGGACAAGGGTTTGGCAGTTAGCACTCTGAAAGGGCAGGTTTCTGCTCTGTCCTTGCTGTTTCGGAAGGCTATCGCCTCGCGTAGGGACGTACGTTCCTTTTTTCGCGGGGTAACCCGTCAATTTCCGCCGCGGAAGGCGCTTGTGTCTCCTTGGCGGCTCAATCTTGTCTTGGAGGCTCTTCAACATGGGCCTTTTGAGCCTATGGACTCTGTTAATCTTTCCTTTCTCTCTTGGAAGGTTGCCTTCCTAGTGGCGGTCACTTCTTTGAGAAGGGTTTCTGAGTTGGCGGCTCTTTCTTGCTCGCCTCCTTTTCTGGAGTTTCACCCAGATCGCGTAGTGCTTTGCACACGGGGCGATTTTCTACCTAAAGTGGTGTCACAGTTTCATGTTAACCAGGATATTGTGTTGCCCTCGCTTTGTCCGGAGCCAAAGAATGCGAAGGAACGGGCCTTGCACTCATTGGATTTGGTGCGGGCTTTGAAGTTCTATTTGTCTATTACTCAGAGTTTTCGGAAGTCGGATTCTCTGTTTGTGATTCCAGCAGGTCGTCGAGTTGGGCAACGAGCTTCCAAGGATTCTATAGCTCGTTGGATTCGGTCGGCCATTTTAGAGGCTTACCGACTTAAGGGCGAACCTTGCCCGATTAAGATTCGAGCTCACTCCACGAGAGCTGTGGGTTCATCGTGGGCTTTTCATCAAGGAGCCTCGGCAGCTCAGCTCTGCCGGGCGGCGACCTGGCGCTCCGTCCACACATTTACAAAATTTTATAAGGTGGACGTCAGTGCTTCCGCTGATGCGGCCTTAGGACGAAGGGTCCTGCAGGCGGCTGTAGTTTAAAGTTCTTGTGAACTTGTATTTAGCGCTAGTTGGGCATTTATTTAGGTTGTTGGGTATCTGCCTCTGTTGGTTTTTTCTTACCCACCCTTATTTTTGGACTGCTTTGGGACGTCCCACTAGTAATGACTAGTGTGTCTCCCTTCCTTCATCTGCTGCTGAAAGATGGATTTTGGTAAGATCTTACCTGTAAAATCCTTTTCAGCTAAGAAGGAAGGGAGACACACATCCCTCCCATGGCAGAAGTGTGTTGTTGTGTTTTCAGATGCGGCGTGACCCTTCTCTGATAGCGATTATCTGGGCTGAGGTCGGCGCGCTAAGGCTCTGTTCCAGCATTGCCAGCTCATCGCAGTGGTCAGGTTCAGTGAGTAGTACCTGGGACTGTGTGTTTTTTTCGGCAATATGCATAACCTGTCTTCTTGTTTTTTTTTTCTCTGAAGTCCTTCAGAAGGGTTTATGTTGCTAAGCTGTTGATATTTGCTCTTCCTTAGCTTGTGTACGGACTGGAGAGCTGGAGTAGGAGGAGCCCAAGCTGGAGGGGCCGGTCAGCACTCTTTTTAATCTGAGGTGTTCTATCCTATGTGGGCTCCGCCTACCCACTAGTAATGACTAGTGTGTCTCCCTTCCTTCTTCGCTGAAAAGGATTTTACAGGTAAGTTCTTACCAAAATCCGTCTTTTGTAAAAAAAAAAAAGATTTTTTATTTTACGGCTGTACGTTATAAACTTCTGTGAAGCACTTTGGGGTTCAAAGTGCTCACCACACATCTAGATAAGTTCCTTGAGGGGTCTAGTTTCCAAAATGGTGTCATTTGTGGGGGGTTTCCACTGTTTAGGCAGATCAGGAGCTCTCCAAACACGACATGGCATCCAGCCAATTCTGCGTTGAAAAAGTCAAACGGCGCTCCTTCCCTTCCAAACTCTGCAATGCACCCAAACAGTGGTTTACCCCCACATATGGGGTATCAGCGTACTCAGGACAAATTGCACAATAACTTTTGGAGTCTTGTTTCCCTTGGGAAAATAAAAATTGGGGTGAAAAGATCAATTTTGTGGAAAAAATATGATTTTTTAATTTTACGGCTCTACGTTATAAACTTGTGTGAAGCACATGGGGGTTCAAATTGCTCACCAAAGATCTAGATAAGTTCCTTAGGGGGTCTAGTTTCCCAAATGGGGTCACTTGTGGGGGGTTTCCACTGTTTAGGCACATCAGGGGCTCTCCAAATGCAACATAGCGTCCAATCTCAATTCCAGCCAATTTTGGTTGGAAAAAGTCAAATGGTGCTCCTTCCATTCCGAGCTCTGCCATGCGCCCAAACAGTGGTTCCCCCTCACATATGGGGTATCGGCGTACTCAGGACCAAATTGGACAACAAATTTTGTGGTCCAATTTCTCCTCTTACCTATGGGAAAATAAAAAATTAGTGACTAAGAGATAATTTTTGTGGGAAAAAAATAGGATTTTTTATTTTCATGCCCGGGCATTATAAACTTGTGTGAAGCACTTGGGGGTTCAAAGTGCTCACCAAAGATCCAGATAAGTTCCTTAGGGGGTCTAGCTTCCAAAATGGGGTCACTTGTGGGGGGTTTCCACTGTTTAGGCTCATCTGGGGCACTACAAACGGAACATGACCCCCATCAATGTTTGCATTCCAAAACGTTACTGCTTCCTTTCCAAGCCCTGCCGTGCGCCCAAACAGTTCCCCCCCCCCCCACATATGGGGTATCAGCGTACTCAGGACAAATTGGACAACAAGTTTTGGGGTCCAATTTCCTTGGGAAAAATCAAAAATTTGGGACTAAAAAATCATTTTTGTGGAAAATTGTTTTTTTTTTTTTTTTCACACCCAGGCATTATAAACTTTTGTGAAACACTTTGGGGTTCAAAGTGCTCACAACAGATCTAGATAAGTTCCTTAGGGGGGTCTAGTTTCCAAAATGGTGTCACTTGTGGGGGGTTTCCACTGTTTAGGCGTATCAGGGGCTCTCCAAACACGACATGGCGTCCAATCTCAACTCCAGCCAATTTTAGTTTGAAAAAGTCAAACGGCGCTCCTTCCCTTACGAGCTCTGCCGTGTGCCCAAACAGTGGTTTTCCCCCACATATGGGGCATTGGCGTACTCAGGAGAAATTGCACAACAACTTTATCTGCCCATTTTCTCCTTTTACCCTTGTGAAAATAAAAAAAAGTTTGTAAAAGATCATTTTTGTGGCTAAAAAGTTAAATATTAATTTTTTCCATCCACGTTGCTTCAGCTCCTGTGAAGCACCTGAAGGGTTATTAAACTTCTTGAATGTAGTTTTGAGTAGCTTGGGGGTGCAGTTTTTAGAATGGTGTCACTTTTGGGTATTTTCTGCTATATAGACCCGTCAAAGTGACTTCAAATGTGAGGTGGTCCCTAAAAAAATGGCTTTGTAAATTTTGTTGTAAAAATGAGAAATCACTGGTCAACTTTTAACCCTTATAATTTCCTAACAAAGAAAAATTTTGGCTCCAAAATTGTGCTGATGTAAAGTAGACATGTGGGAAATGTTATTTCTTAACTATTTTGTGTGACATATTTCTCTGTTTTAAGGGAAAAAAAATTCAAAATTTGAAAATTGCAAAATTTTCAAAATTTTCGCCATATTTGCGTTTTTTTCAAAAATAAACGCAAGGTATATCGAAGAAATTTTACCACTAACATGAAGTACAATATGTCACGAGAAAACAATCTCAGAATCGCGAAGATCCGTTGAAGCGTTCCAGAGTTATAACCTCATAAAGAGACAGTGGTCAGAATTGTAAAAATTGGCCCGGTCATTAACGTGCAAACCACCCTTGGGGGTGAAGGGGTTAAGATGGCCCATCTGGCTAAGGGAACATGAAACCTAAAATGCCCAAATTATCTTAGCAATTTCTTGATATTCTCATCTCTTAGGGCCCCGTCACACATAGCGACATGCACTTGTCAGGATCCTGGTGTGTCGCTACATGATCGCTTCTGAGCTGCCAAACAGGCAGCGATCAGGACAGTGACACTGCGGGTAACGTCGCCTAGTTACCCGCAGTGTACGTTGGATACCAGCCCGCTGGTGCAGGGAGCTGGTAACCAAGGTACACATCGGGTTTCCAGGCGCTGCGCGGCACCTGGAAACCCGATGTGTACCTTGGTTACCAGCTCCCTGCAGCAGCGCGCTGGTATCCAACGTACACATCGGGTTTCTAGGCACCGCCCGGCGCCTGGAAACCCGCTGTGTAGCTTGGTTACCAGCGGAACGCTGGTCTCCCGCCTGTCACACGCAGCGATGCGCGCTGGCTAGCAGGAGACCAACGAGCAAAAAAATGTCCAGGACATTCAGCGACGATCAGCGATACCCAGCAGGGGGCTGATCGTCGCTGAATGTCACACACAGCGATATTGCTGGGGAGATCGCTGCTGCGTCACAAAACTAGTGACTCAGCAGCGATCTCGCTAGCGAGATCGCTGTGTGTGACGGGGGCTTTATTTTGTCTTACTGCAAATGTATAAAGTTTTGTATGTTCCAAAAGTTCCGGTATCTCCCCAACCCCTCACAATCTTGTGTCTGGCTGCAGATAAGCCTTATCCACATCTATATACACAGTAGGAGACGAAGATTGTAAAATGAAGTACCACCCCTCCCCCAACTACAAATTATTAAAGGGAATGTGTCATCAAAAAATTGTGTTATCTAGATAAGGCTTATTGTTGCATGTTTTTATAATACTATTGTGTTTTTTTCATATCACTACCTATGTTAAAACACAAAACTCTTGTACCCTTATTCAACGCCTAATATTAGACTCCTGTTTCCAGTCAGAACAATAGAACAAGTGTATTTTTTTTTCTTTAGAAAAGAATATTTGTATTTCTTTATTATTGAAGCATTATTTGAGAAGGCTTCAGTCTGGGCAGAAAATATTCTGAAGAGTGGGAAAGGACGCGATTAGTGACCTTCCTCAATTGTGACCTTTGATTGTAATCCTGTCTGATTATAATGAGACTGCTGAAAATTCTTCTGTATAGATCAGGAAGCCTGATTCTAGCACAAGGCCTAGTGGCCAGTGTGAAAATAGCAAGATTTCTGTTGTGTGGTGTTTTTTCTTTTTCATATCACTATAAGATGTTAAAAATATCTGATTCACACATTTCAGCATTTTCTGATGACTCATTCACTTTAAAAGGTTTGTGAAGTGCTGTCTTTATATAGCATTGCCCAATCTGACAGCATATCTGAAGAGACAATTGGTGAGGCAGCAGCCGTCCAGAGGGTGGTATGCCTGTGTCTTATCATTTTGAATAGTGCTCATGCATGATACCCATATGTGCATTAGACCATAGTCTCAGCAACTTTTATCTTTTTTTTTCATTTTTTTTTTTTACTTTTTTTTTCTGTACTTTTTTCCCTGCTTCAGTAGTGTCCATGGGAGATTAGAAGCTGCAGCCCTGCGAGGTGTAGCTAAAATGATCTTCTGCTATGAGATCCAGCCACAGGGCTTGGGAACTCTGCAGTTCCTTCTGTGTTACCTTTGGTCTCTGTACTGCCTCTCTGATTAATGCACTCCTTGCCTGGGCTGAGAATTTTGGTGGGCAGCTCTCTCTTGGCAGGTTTGTTGTGGTACCATGTTCTTTCCATTTGATGATAATGGATTTGATGGTGCTCTGAGGATCATCAGAGATTGAGATATTTTTTTTTTTTATAACCCAACCCTGACTTGTATTTCTCAACAACTTTGTCCCTGATTTGTTTGGAGATCTCCTTGGTCTTCATGGTGTTCGGTTAGTAGTGCCTTTTGCTTAATGGTGTTGGCCTTTCAGAAAAGGTGTGTATATACTGACAGACCCATGACACTGGTTCTCCTTCACTTCCCCGCTCCCCTGCATGTTAAAGGATTGTTCCGCCACATGGATAAAAGGACATTAACCTTTTTTTAAGAAGCAATGGTGAGCGCTGTTTCTTTTCTCCTTCGTCTCATTGGGGGACACAGGACTGTGGGTGTATGCTACTGCCGCTAGGAGGCTGACACTAAGTAAACATAAAAAAAGGTTAGCTCCTCCTCCGCCGTATACACCTCAGCACTGGCCGCAGGCAAACCCAGTTGATGCTTAGTGTCTGATGGAGGCACACGTCTGGTTTTCTCCAGACCATTTTTTTTTTTTCTTCCCACGAAGATGAGATAGGGGCCCTATCTCCCCAAACCATCAACGGGCGAGCACGTGGAGTGAAGCCTCCACGTATCCTTTCCCGCTACGCGGGACATGATGCCGGACTCAGCCCTGACCACCCTGGGGTATTGAAACCTCAGGCTGTACAGTGGCATGATATAGTCCGTGCGGCCCCCACTGCACCACCAATGCTAGACTGCGGTGCTGCAAGGAGGCGGACGGTCCCTCTCCTCATCCCCTGAAGAGGTGATGGAGTTAGAGTGCCTGCACCGTCCCCCTTTTTTTGCTGCAAGCCCTCCTCTAATACGACGGGAGATGCTGGACTAATGTCTGGGAGCGCCCGAGGCTGTCTGTGAACCCCCCGGAGCAGAGTCCACTGCAGCAAGGAAGACCCACCATTAAAGCCACGGTCGTGGAGCTGGAGCGAAGAGCTGCGCAAGTAGGCGACAGTGAAGAGGAGTTCTGCAAGAATATTCACGTCTCTGAGGGGATTCAGCCTGGCTTCAGCAGGTTAGGCGACTCCCCGTCTCGAGCTCCGCCCCTAAGGGTGCATCCTCTTCCGGCGGCTCGCCCCCGACTCCAGGGCGGCGGCCGCCAAAAATTTAGCCCCCGGCTTCGGCTGACGCTAGGCCGCGGGCAAAATTTAGTCCCCGGCGAGTAATTTAGCTCCCGGCTTCGGCCGGAATATAGGCCGCAGTCTCAGGCTCCGCCCCCGGCAGCGTCACCTCCGGCGGGTCCGCCCCCGGATTCTCGGGCGGCCACTGCCGAAAATTTAGGCCGCGGCTTCGGCCAGCGCTAGGCCGCGGCCGGAAATTTAGTCCCCGGCTTCGGCCGGAGACTAGGCCGCGGCCAGAAATTGTGTCACAGGCTTCGGCCGGCGCTGAGCCACGCGTCGCGACCCCTCCCCCTAAGGCTTGTCTATTTTAAAGCACGCCTCCTTGAAAGAAGAGCGCGTTATTTGGAAGTCTGGAGTCCTCCGTCTTCTTTTTTGCGCCAATACAATCCAGGTGCTTCTATACCGTGAAAGGACGTTCGGGGATACAGGACTGGGGTAAGTGCTACTACCTCCAGCCTGGTTGCTCTGCTTCGCTACGCTCCACTCCGCTACATTCGCACCGCCACATCCAGATTATTGCGACAGGAGGGACTCTGTGATAGATCCAGTATGTCCAGAAGGGCCAAGTCTCACACGGTGCTGTATACCGCATGCATTGCCTGTAGGTCCCCTTTTCCGCACGCCCAGACTAATCGGGTCTGCGAAGCCTGTGACTCCGAACGGGCGCAGGAGCCCTCACCTATAGTCGAGCCCAGTGCGTCAGGTCCTCCGGAATGGGCCTTGTCTCTGTCTCAATCTGTGGCATCATTAACCAGAGCAATCGAGTCCCTTCAAGCTCCCGATAGGAGCAGGGACAGTGGTTCACCTGGCTTGACTACGCCTCAGGAACCTCCGGCCTGCAGGGGCCGCACTCTTACCAGGCAGACGCATGGGAAGCGAACCCACACTGCGTCGCCTATGCCGTCCGGGGCCTCGGCATCCTTTAGCTCAGTTTCTCGCTCTCCCTCGCCTTTAGGGGCAAGTGATCAATATTCAGATTCCGATTCTGAAGGGTCCCTCAATCTAGAGGCACCGAATTGTCAGGAGACAATTGACAGTCTTATTGAAGCTGTCAATCAATCCCTGGGAGTAGACGATGAATCCACCTTGGCCTCCGGTCATAAGGTGTCCTTCAAACGAGCCAGACAAACTCATAAGGTTTTTGGCGCTCATCCTGAGTTTGAGGAGCTAGTGCAGCGCCACCGAGAAAAACCGGACAAGCGCTTTGCAGGACAAAAGGCCCTTAATACCAGATATCCTTTTGCTCCCGAACTTCTGAAGAAGTGGGCGGAATCTCCTACGGTTGATCCTCCTGTGTCGCGTTTAGCTTCTAAAACGCTTCTCTCTCTTCCTAACGGTTCCTCAATCAAGGATCCAACTGGATCGTCTGGTTGAAAGCTTGGCCTGCTCGGTGTTTGAGGCATCAGGCTCTGCACTCTCTCCTTCCTTTGCAGCGACTTGGGTTGCTAAGGCCATGATATCTTGGTCGGAGTCTCTAAATAGAGCTCTCTATGGTATAGAGGTGCCATCTGAGGTAACGGAAATCTCCAATCAGATAGCTCTTGCAGGAGATTTTTTTAATTAACGCTTCCATGGATGCGGCAAATTGCGCGGCATTAGCTGCAGCTAATGCGATTGCTATCAGGAGAGCTTTGTGGTTGAGAACTTGGCGAGCGGATTCAACGTCAAAGAAATCACTTACGTCCTTACCGTATCAGAGCGGCCGATTATTTGGCGAGAAGTTGGATCAGCTCATATCTGATGCGACGGGGGGAAAGAGTAGCTTCCTTCCTCAGCAGAAGGTTAGACAGCCTTTTCGCCGACAGCTTCAGCCCCGCTTTAGGGCCTTTCGTAACCCAGGTTGGACCGCACCAGCCACCTCCGGCGGCTCAGGTCGACCTAATCAGGCCAGAGATCGCCAGGTCTCCTACAAGACCAACCCTTTGGGAAGGATGCGATCTCAACAGCCAAGATCTAGAGGGTCTAAATCCCAAAGATATTCGGATAAATGACTGGAGGCAGAATCCGGTCAATTTATCCAGAGTAGGCGGCCGCTTACTCTGGTTTCGCCCCACTTGGCTATCAGTTACTCACGACGAGTGGGTCAGGGAGTTAGTCTCCTCGGGGTACAAAATAGAATTTATCAGCCTCCCGTCAAATTGTTTTTTTCCCTCGCGTCTTCCCAAAAAAGAATCCCGTGTTCACGCCTTATTCAAGGCGGTCGAATCTCTTCGGCGCAGCGGGGTCATTGTTCCTGTTCCAGAGGTCGAAAGTGGTCAAGGGTTCTATTCCAATCTGTTCATAGTGCCCAAGAAGGACGGCACTGTCAGACCCATTTTGGACCTAAAACGACTGAATCAGTTTGTCAGAGTTCGACGGTTCCGAATGGAGTCTCTCCGCTCGATCATTGCAGCTATGGAAAAGGGGGAATTTCTAGCATCAATAGACATTCAGGATGCTTATCTTCACATCCCCATATTCCCTCCTCATCAGAGGTTTCTTCGGTTTGCCGTAGGCAGCCTTCATTTTCAGTTCATAGCATTGCCCTTCGGCCTAGCCACAGCCCCCAGGGTGTTCACAAAGGTTATGGCTGCTATTGTGTCCATTCTGCACTCCCGGGGGGATAGTCATCGTGCCATACTTAGGACGGACCCTTGATGAGGAGATCGTCTATCAGGCTTGCGAGAGGAGTGTCAGCATTACGCTAGACACCCTTGCTCGCTTGGGGTGGCTGGTGAATCTAAAGAAATCATCTCCCGTGCCATCTCGAAGGATCACCTTTTTAGGAATGATTTTCAACACTGCTCAAGGGTTGATAACTCTTCCTCAGGACAAAGCCTTAGTTCTCCGTCAGGAGGTACGGATCCTTCGCCAACCAATACCTCACACCATCCGGTTTTGCATGAGGGTCCTAGGAAGGATGGTGGCAGCGATAGAGGCTATTCCATTTGCCCAGTTCCATCTCCGCTCCCTTCAGCTTGCACTCTTGGCAGCATGGAACAGGAGCCCTTACTCGCTCAATCTTCGGTGCCGTCTGCCCCTGCAGGTCAGACAGACACTTTCGTGGTGGACAAGGGACACCACTCTTCGCCAGGGGCGATATTTTCCTCCAGTCCATTGGCTGATAGTCACAACGGACGCCAGCCTTCTCGGATGGGGAGCAGTGTTTCGTCACTATACAGCCCAGGGGACTTGGTGTCGGCAGGAATCGACCCTCCCGATCAATATTTTGGAGATCCGAGCTGTTCGGCTGGCTCTGAGGCGTTTTCACCATCATTTGGCGGGCCATCCTGTCCGAATACAATCGGACAATGCCACGGCGGTGGCATACATAAATCATCAGGGGGGTACCCGCAGCAGGGCAGCCATGCGCGAGGTAGGACACATTCTATCCTGGGCGGAAAAAAATCACTCTGTGATATCAGCGGTCCACATTCCAGGCGAGGAGAACTGGGCAGCGGATTTTCTCAGCCGTCAGGGGATAGCGTCATGGGAATGGTCGCTACATCCCGAGATCTTCCAGCAGATATGCCTACGCTGGGGAAACCCAGATGTGGACCTGATGGCCTCCAGGATAAACGCCAAGGTGTCCAACTTCGTCTCCCGATACCGAGATCCGCAGGCAATTGCAGTGGACGCCCTGGTTCTACCATGGAATCAGTTTCATCTTCTATACTTGTTTCCACCAATGGCTCTGCTCCCAAGGGTGATCAGAAAGATCAGGTTAGAGGGGGTCCCAGCGATATTGATCACTCCGGATTGGCCGCGTCGCTCATGGTACGCAGAGCTGGTACAGTTGCTCACCGACGCACCCTGGCGTCTGCCAGAACGCGTGGATCTTCTCTCCCAGGGCCCAGTTTACCACCAGAACTCAGCGGTCCTGTGTTTGACGGCCTGGCCGTTGAATCTTGGATTCTGACTAGGCTGATTCTCCAAAAAGGTCGCCGCCACAATGGCTAGCGCCCGAAAACCCGCCTCGGCTCGCATCTACCACGGTACTTGGAAGGTCTTTTTTACATGGTGCAGGGAACATGGTTATTCCCCACTTCACTTTTCGGTTCCCAACATTCTGTCATTTCTCCAAGCAGGCTTAGATTCAGGTCTAGCACCAAGTACTCTTAGGCGTCAAATTTCAGCCTTATCGGTTCTTTTTCAGCGAAGGATCGCGTCTAATTTACAGGTCAAGACCTTTATTCAGGGGGTTGTCCATATAGTGCCCCCCTACAAGGCTCCCTTAGACGTTTGGGATCTCAATCTTGTTCTGGGAGTTCTGCAAGAATCTCCTTTTGAGCCTCTTCAGGAGGTTTCCCTGACATACCTTTCCTGGAAGGTGGTGTTTTTAGTGGCCATAACATCCATAAGGCGGGTTTCGGAGCTGGCAGCACTATCCTGTCGAGCTCCGTACTTACTTTTCCACCGTGATAAGGTAGTGCTTAGGCCAGCACCTCCTTTTTTGCCTAAAGTCGTGTCCTCATTTCACATCAATGAGGACATTGTTTTGCCCTCTTTTTGCCCAGCTCCGACGCACCGGGTGGAGAAGGCTCTCCATACGCTGGATCTGGTGAGAGCACTCAGGAGATATGTATCTCGGACGGCATCCTTTCGGCAGACTTACACGCTGTTTATCCTCCCTGAGGGTCGCAGGAAGGGACTCGCTGCTTCTAGGTCAACTTTAGCCAGATGGATTCGGGTAACCATTCAGGAGGCCTACCGCATCAGAGGCGCGGTGGTTCCCGCAGGAATCAGGGCTCGCTCCACCAGAGCAGTGGGTGCCTCCTGGGCTCTTCGGCATCAGGCTTCGGCGGAACAGGTTTGTAAGGCGGCAACCTGGTCCAGTTTGCATACTTTCTCAAAACATTATAATGTCCATACTCAGGCGTCAGCGGATGCTAGCCTGGGTAGAAGGATTCTTCAGGGCGCGGTAGCGCACCTATGAGCAATGCCTATGTATAATTGCACTGTGGAGTCGGTTTCCCACCCAAGGGGACTGCTTTGGGACGTCCCACAGTCCTGTGTCCCCCAATGAGACGAAGGAGAAATACGGATTTTTGTGTTACTCACCGTAAAATCCTTTTCTCCGAGACGCTCATTGGGGGACACAGCACCCTCCCTTATAGCCGGATGGCTTTGTTTTCTAAGCTAATTTTATTTGCTTGGGTCTATATCAGTAGATTTACTTCTGGATATATTGTACCTGTATTAACACTGATTTTTGTTTTAGCCTCCTACTGCTTTTTGCACTAAACTGGGTTTGCCTGCGGCCAGTGCTGAGGTGTATACGGCGGAGGAGGAGCTAACCTTTTTTATGTTTACTTAGTGTCAGCCTCCTAGCGGCAGTAGCATACACCCACAGTCCTGTGTCCCCCAATGAGCGTCTCGGAGAAAAGGATTTTACGGTGAGTAACACAAAAATCCGTATTTCAATATTACATGACACTTAGATTGCTCACAGGTGGACTTCCCTTCATTAAGCATGTGACTTATGAAGGTAATTGCTTGCACCAGGAATCTTTAGGGGTTTCTCTGTAAATGGGGTGAATACATATGCACTTGCCAGTTTTTAGTTTTTGATCCCATAAATTTAATGTATGCCTATATTTGTTGCACTTCACTTCACCAACTTGGACTATTTAGTGCTGATGTGTCACACAAATTCGATTACAAAAATATTTAAATATAGGTTGTAATGTAACAAAATAGGTAAAAAGAGAGGGGGAGGTGGGGTGGAATACTTTTGCAAGCCACAATAGGCAACTACTCTCTACAACAAAAAAAATCAACTAAGAATATTTGCCTGTCCATGGTTATCTTACATATTTTCAGCAATCTTCTTTCGTTTCTTGGAATATATTTCCTTTCTCTGCCTTTCAAAAGTGACCACAGTAAAAAGGGTGGTCTCATTTTGACAAACCCTTTTTGAAATCAAGCTGGCCCACCAATCATCCAGTTTTTACTGGCCTGGCTCTTGCAGTTACCACCCATGCTTCCACAAATTATAGTATGAATGACCACAGAAATATAAGACATAGACTAGTGAGAGCCACTCTGGCTCATAATTGGGGATCCCAAGTCTTGCGAGATACACCCTTTAGTGGCTCCATCATTGCTCATTGAGTCATTCTTCCAATTAAAATTGTTTTATTCTAACTGCTATATTATTTTCCCAGGTCCTTGTTTTGGAGCTGAACGATGAGACCTCCCAGCACACAGTAGACCATACCCAGGTGGATCTCTTACAAGAGCAGGAAGGATATCGTTGGAAAGGCCACGAGCGTCTTCATGCACGACAGGACGCAGTGCGCTTTGCCCCTGGGTTTCAGCCTTTTGCCTTAGTACAATGCCAACCACCTGCTGCTGTCACTTCCTTGGCACTACATTCTGAATGGAAGTTATTAGCGTTTGGCACCAGTCATGGATTTGGAGTTTATGATTTTCAGCGAAAATGTCAAGTAATGGTTAAGTAAGTCCACCAACCAACTTGGTTTATGTATTGCACAGTTCTTCATTGTAAGGGTGCGGGCACAAATCTCGGTCAAATTGTGTTTGTATAAATTGCGTAAAAAAAACCCCCGCAATTTGACCAAGCTGATTGAACTCCTTCTGAGGAACTGATGGCCTAGAAGCTGTTGTTAGGAGTGTGTACAGCTATGTCTGGGAATGGTTCTTTATCTTTTGCATGGAAAATCCCCTAGTATAATTTCTGTGTAGGGCAATCAGTCAGAGACTATTTGGTTCTGACAGTGATTTGCACAACTTGGCAAAAAATTTTGACTTTTGGCATTTACACGCCAGTTCTGACCAGCTAACCAATATGAGCATAGTTTGGTAGGGACAGTGCGTAGTCACTACACACATCAAAATCCTCATAAATTACTCTACTAAAGCAGCGTTATGTATTCCAGAAATGTACTCTATCAGGGGAACCGTGAAAACCGTGCACACTGTGCTTAAAGCCAACAGTCTCAGACTGAGTGGAGCAGAGGTGGAACGAGCTCAGCCCCATTCTCAGGATCTCTGGCTGTCTGAGCAGCCTGCCCACCACAATCAAGAAGTTACTCTTTTCCCACTGAATTGGGAAGGGATAACATTGAATGTAGGCAGAAGTCCTTTAAAGAGCGTTTATCACAGAACAAGCTTCAGCAATGTTGCAGCTTTTACTTCTGACTCATGAGCTCATCTTCCTTCAAGAGTATAGGGGTATTCCGATCTCCAAGATCCTATAACAATATGTAGTAGGTGTAATAATATTAGCCCCTTCAAGACCCAGCCTATTTTGACCTCAAAGACCTTGCCATTTTTTGCAATTCTGACCAGTGTCCCTTTATGAGGTAATAACTCAGGAACGCTTCAACGGATCCTAGCGATTCTGAGATTGTTTTTTCGTGACATATTGGGCTTCATGTTAGTGGTAAATTTAGGTCGATAATTTTTGCGTTTATTTGTGAAAAAAATGGAAATTTGGCGAAAATTCTGAAAATTTTGTAATTTTCAAATTTTTAATTTTTATTCTGTTAAACCAGAGAGTTATGTGGCACAAAATAGTTAATAAATAACATTTCCCACATGTCTACTTTACATCAGCACAATTTTGGGAACAACATTTTTTTTTTGTTAGGAAGTTATAAGGGTTAAAAGTTGACCAGCGATTTCTCATTTTTACAGCAAAATTTACAAAACCATTTTTTTTAGGGACCACCTCACATTTGAAGTCACTTTGAGGGGTCTATATGGCAGAAAATACCCAAAAGTGACACCTTTATAAAAACTGCACCCCTCAAGCTACTCAAAACTACATTCAAGAAGATTATTAACCCTTCAGGTGCGACACAGGAACTAAAGCAACGTGGAAGGAAAAAATGGACATTTTAATTTTTCCAACAAAAATTTTCTTTTAGCATCAATTTTTTCATTTTTACATGGGCATCAGGATAAAATGGATCCTAAAATTTGTTGGGCAATTTCTCCTGAGTACACAGATACCTCATATGTGGTCATAAACCACTGTATGGGCGCACGGCAGGGCTCAGAAGGGAAGGAGCGCCATTTGACTTTTTGAATGGAAAATATGCTGGAATATTTAGCGGTTGCCATGTCGCATTTGGAGAGTTCCTGTGTGCCTAAACATTGGAGCTCCCCCACAAGTGACCCCATTTTGGAAACTAGACCCCCTAAGGAACTTATCTAGATGCATAGTGAGCACTTTGAACTCCCAGGTGCTTCACAAATTGATCCGTAAAAAAAGAAAGTACTTTTTTTTCACAAAAATTTTCTTTTAGCCTCAGTTATTTTCATTTTCACATGGGCAACAGTATAAATTGGATCCTAAAATTTGTTGGGCAATTTCTCCTGAGTACACAGATACCTCATATGTGGTCATAAACCACTGTTTGGGCGCACGGCAGGGCTCAGAAGGGAAGGAGCGCCATTTGACTTTTTGAATGGAAAATATGCTGGAATATTTAGCGGTTGCTATGTCGCATTTGGAGAGTCCCTGTGTGCCTAAACATTGGAGCTTCCCCACAAGTGACCCAATTTTGGAAACTAGACCCCCTAAGGAACTTATCTAGATGCATAGTGAGCACTTTGAACCCCCAGGTGCTTCACAAATTGATCCGTAAAAAAAAGAAAGTACTTTTTTTCACAAAAATTTTCTTTTAGCCTCAGTTTTTTTCATTTTCACATGGGCAACAGTATAAATTGGATCCTAAAATTTGTTGGGCAATTTCTCCTGAGTACACAGATACCTCATATGTGGTCATAAACCACTGTTTGGGCGCACGGCAGGGCTCAGAAGGGAAGGAGCGCCATTTGACTTTTTGAATAGAAAATATGCTGGAATATTTAGCGGTTGCCATGTCGCATTTGGAGAGTCCCTGTGTGCCTAAACATTGGAGCTCCCCCACAAGTGACCCCATTTTGGAAACTAGACCCCTAAGGAACTTATCTAGATGCATAGTGAGCACTTTGAACCCCAGGTGCTTCACAAATTGATCCGTAAAAAAAAGAAAGTACTTTTTTTTTCACAAAAATTTTCTTTTAGCCTCAGTTTTTTTCATTTTCACATGGGCAACAGTATAAATTGGATCCTAAAATTTGTTGGGCAATTTCTCCTGAGTACACAGATACCTCATATGTGGTCATAAACCACTGTTTGGGCGCACTGCAGGGCTCAGAAGGGAAGGAGCGCCATTTGACTTTTTGAATGGAAAATATGCTGGAATATTTAGCGGTTGCCATGTCGCATTTGGAGAGTTCCTGTGTGCCTAAACATTGGAGCTCCCCCACAAGTGACCCCATTTTGGAAACTAGACGCCCTAAGGAACTTATCTAGATGCATAGTGAGCACTTTGAACCCCCAGGTGCTTCACAGAAGTTTATAACGCAGAGCCGCGAAAATAAAAAATCATTTTTTTTTCTCAAAAAATGATTTTTTAGCCCACTGTTTTTTATTTTCACAATGGTTACAGGAGAAATTGGACCCCAAAAGTTGTTGTCCAGTTTCTCCTGAGTACGCTAGTACCCCATATGTGGGGGGGAACCACTGTTTGGGCACACGTCAGGGCTCGGAAGGGATGTAGTGACGCTTTGAAATGCCGACTTGATGGAATGGTCTGCGGGCATCTTGTTACGTTTGCAGAGCCCTGATGTGCCTAAACAGTAGAAACTCCCCACAAGTGACCCCATTTTGGAAACTAGACCCGGCAAAGAACTTATCTAGATGTGTGGTGAGCATATTTTTTCCACAATCAGGATCTTTTAGTCCCAATTTTTTTATTTTCCCAAGGGTAACATGAGAAATTAGACCCAAAAGTTGTTGTCCAATTTGTCCTGAGTATGCTGATATCCCATATGTGGGAGAAAACTACTGTATGGGCACACGTCGGGGCTCGGATGGGAAGTAGCGACGTTTTGAAATGCCCACTTGATGGAATGGTCTTCGGGCGTCATGTTACGTTTGCAGAGTCCATGATGTGCCTAAACAGTAAGAAACTCCCCACAAGTGACCCCATTTTGGAAACTAGATCCCCAAGGAACTCCTATAGATGTGTGATAAGCACTTTGAATCTCCAAGTCCTTCACAGAAGTTTATAACGCAGAGCCGTGAAAATATAAAATCATTTTTTTTCCACAAAAATAATTTTTAGTCCCCAATTTTTTTTCCCAATGTTAACAGGAGAAATTAGAACCCCCAAAGTTGTTGTGCAATTTTTCCCGAGTACGCTGATACCCCATATGTGGGGATAAACCACTGTTTGGGCATACGTCGGGGCTTGGAATAAAGGGAGCACTGTTTGACTTTTTGAACGCAAAATTTGCAGGAATCAATGGTGGCTCCATGTCGCGTATGGAGACCCCCTGATGTGCCTAAATAGTGGAAACCCTCAATTCTAACTCCAACCCTAACCCAACACACCCCTAACCCCAACCCTAACCCTACACACACCTAACCCTAATACAAACCCTAATCATAACCCTAACCCCAACACACCCCTAACCCTAATCCCAACTCTAACCATAAACCTAACTACAAGCCTAACCCTAATTCCAACCCTAACCCTAATTCCAACCCTAACCCAAATTCCAACCCTAACCGTAATTCTAACCTTAACCCTAATGCTAACCCTAACCCTAGTTCTAACCCTAAGGCTGGGTTCATATTGCGTTTTACCAGCCCGTTCAACACGTAGCGGTGACCGGCTGGTAACGGTATAGCATAACGCGATCGCGTTATGCTATACCCGCTAGCGCAGATGAATCAGCAGATAATCAGCCGCGGATCCGCAGCAAAATCCGCCGCGGATCTGCAGCGAAATCAGCCGCGGATCAGCAGCGAAATCAGCCGCGGATCAGTAGCGAAATCAGCCGCGGATCAGCAGCGAAATCCGCTGCGGATCCGCAGCGAATCAGCAGCAAAATCAGTCGCGGATCAGCAGCGAAATCCGCCGTGGATCAGCAGCAAAATCAGCCGCGGATCAGCGCGGATCAGCAGCGAAATCAGCCGCGGATCAGCAGCGAAATCAGCCGCGGATCAGCAGCGAAATCGCTGCGGATTCGCAGCGAATCAGCAGCAAAATCAGTCGGGGATCAGCAGCGAAATCGCCGCGGATCAGCAGCGAAATCAGCCGCGGATCAGCAGCGAAATCAGCCGCGGATCAGCAGCGAAATCCGCTGCGGATTCGCAGCGAATCAGCAGCAAAATCAGTCGGGGATCAGCAGCGAAATCCGCCGCGAATCAGCAGCGAAATCAGCGCGATCCGCGCGGATCAGCAGCGACATCCGCCGCGGATCAGCAGCGAAATCGCTGCGGATCAGCAGCGAAATCAGCCGCGGATCAGCAGCGAAATCAGCCGCGGATCAGCAGCGAAATCAGCCGCGGATCAGCAGCGAAATCAGCCGCGGATCAGCAGCGAAATCGCGCGGATCGCAGCGAATCAGCAGCAAAATCAGCCGCGGATCCGCAGCGAATCAGCAGCAAAATCGCCGCGGATCAGCAGCGAAATCCGCCGCGATCAGCAGCGAAATCAGCCGCGGATCTGCCGCGGATCAGCAGCGAAATCGCCGCGGATCAGCAGCAAAATCCGCTGGGATCCGCAGCGAAATCAGTCGCGGATCCGCAGCGAAATCAGTCGCGGATCCGCAGCGAAATCAGTCGCGGATCCGCAGCGAAATCAGTCGCGGATCCGCAGCGAAATCAGTTGCGGATCCGCCGCGGATCAGCAGCGAAATCCGCCGCGGATCAGCAGCGAAATCGCCGCGGATCAGCAGCGAAATCAGCCGCGGATCAGCAGCGAAATCAGCCGCGGATCAGCAGCGAAATCCGCCGCGGATCTGCAGCGAAATCCGCGCGGATCAGCAGCGAAATCCCGCGGATCAGCAGCGAAATCAGCCGCGGATCAGCAGCGAAATCCGCTGCGGATCAGCAGCGAAATCCGCTGCGGATCCGCAGCGGATCAGCAGCGAAATCAGCCGCGGATCAGCAGCGAAATCCGCTGCGGATTCGCAGCGAATCCAGCAGCAAATCAGTCGGGATCAGCAGCGAAATCCGCGCGAATCAGCAGCGAAATCCGCCGCGAATCGCAGCGAAATCCGCGCGGATCAGCAGCGAAATCCGCCGCGGATCAGCAGCGAAATCAGCGCGGATCAGCAGCGAAATCAGCGCGGATCAGCAGCGAAATCCGCTGCGGATTCGCAGCGAAACAGCAGCGAAATCAGTCGGGGATCAGCAGCGAAATCAGCCGCGGATCAGTAGCGAAATCAGCCGCGGATCAGTAGCGAAATCAGTCGGGGATCAGCAGCGAAATCAGCCGCGGATCAGTAGCGAAATCAGCCGCGGATCAGTAGCGAAATCGCGCGGATCGCAGCAATCAGCGCGGATCCGCAGCGAATCAGCAGCAAATCAGCGCGGGATCGCAGCGAATCAGCAGCAAAATCAGTCGTGGATCAGCAGCGAAATCCGCCGCGGATCCGCAGCGAAATCCGCCGCGGATCAGCAGCGAAATCCGCCGCGATCAGCAGCGAAATCAGCGCGATCTGCCGCGGATCAGCAGCGAAATCCGCCGCGGATCAGCAGCAAAATCCGCTGGGATCCGCAGCGAAATCAGTCGCGGATCGCAGCGAAATCAGTCGCGGATCCGCAGCGAAATCAGTCGCGGATCGCAGCGAAATCAGCCGCGGATCAGCAGCGAAATCCGCCGCGGATCAGCAGCGAAATCCGCCGCGGATCGCAGCGAAATCGCCGCGGATCAGCAGCGAATCCCGCGGATCAGCAGCGAAAATCAGCCGCGGATCAGCAGCGAAATCCGCTGCGGATCAGCAGCGAAATCCGCGCGGATCGCAGCGGATCAGCAGCGAAATCAGCCGCGGATCAGCAGCGAAATCCGTGCGGATCGCGCGGATCAGCAGCGAAATCAGCGCGGATCAGCAGCGAAATCCGCTGCGGATTTGCAGCGAATCAGTAGCAAATCAGTCGGGGATCAGCAGCGAAAATCCGCCGCGATCAGCAGCGGATCAGCAGCGAAATCAGCCGCGGATCAGCAGCGAAATCCGCTGCGGATTCGCAGCGAATCAGCAGCAAATCAGTCGGGATCAGCAGCGAAATCCGCCGCGAATCAGCAGCGAAATCCGCCGCGGATATCAGCAGCGAAATCAGCCGCGGATCCGCCGCGGATCAGCAGCGACATCCGCGCGGATCAGCAGCGAAATTAGCCGCGGATCAGCAGCGAAATTAGCCGCGGATCAGCAGCGAAATCAGCGCGGATCAGCAGCGAAATCAGCCGCGGATCAGTAGCGAAATCAGCCGCGGATCCGCAGCGAATCAGCAGCAAAATCAGCCGCGGATCCGCAGCGAATCAGCAGCAAAATCAGTCGTGGATCAGCAGCGAAATCCGCAGCGAAATCCGCAGCGGATCAGCAGCGAAATCCGCCGCAAATCAGCCGCGGATCCGCCGCGGATCCGCAGCGAAATCAGTCGCGGATCCGCAGCGAAATCAGTTGCGGATCCGCAGCGAAATCAGTTGCGGATCCGCAGCGAAATCCGCCGCGGATCAGCAGCGAAATCCGCCGTGGATCCGCAGCGAAATCCGCTGGGATCAGCAGCGAAATCAGCCGCGGATCAGCAGCGAAATCAGCCGCGGATCAGCAGCGAAATCAGCCGCGGATCAGCAGCGAAATCAGCAGCGAAATCAGCCGCGGATCAGCAGCGAAATCAGCCGCGGATCAGTAGCGAAATCAGCCGCGGATCAGTAGCGAAATCAGCCGCGGATCAGCAGCAAAATCAGCCGCGGATCCGCAGCGAATCAGCAGCAAAATCAGCCGCGGATCCGCAGCGAATCAGCAGCAAAATCAGTCGTGGATCCGCAGCGAAATCCGCAGCGAAATCCGCAGCGGATCAGCAGCGAAATCCGCCGCGAATCAGCAGCGAAATCAGCCGCGGATCCGCCGCGGATCCGCAGCGAAATCAGTCGCGGATCCGCAGCGAAATCAGTTGCGGATCCGCAGCGAAATCAGTTGCGGATCCGCAGCGAAATCCGCCGCGGATCCAGCATGCGGAAATCCGCCGTGGATCCGCAGCGAAATCCGCTGCGGATCAGCAGCGAAATCAGCCGCGGATCAGCAGCGAAATCACCCGCGGTATCAGCAGCGAAATCCGCCGCGGATCTGCAGCGAAATCCGCCGCGGATCCGCAGCGAAATCCGCCACACGTTGCGGATTTTGCTGCGGATCCGCGGCGTATTTTGCTGTGGATCCGCGGCGGATTTCGCTGCTGATCTGCGGCGGATATCGCTGCGCATCCGCGGCTGATTTCGCTGCTGATCCGCCGCGGATCAGCAGCGAAATCCGCCGCGGATCCGCAGCAAAATACGCCGCGGATCCGCAGCAAAATCCGCAACGTGTGCACAGGGCCTAATAGGAAAAAAAAAAAAAAATCTTTATTTTTTTTATTTGTCCCTACCTATGATAAAGGGGGGCTTCATTTACTTTTTTTTATTTTGATCACTGTGACAGTTTATCACAGTGATCAAAATAAATTTTTGGACACTGGGGGGCACACTGCGCATGCGCCGGCCGGCGGGCGCACTGCGCATGCGCCCGCCATTTTCCAAGATGGCGGCGCCCATGAAGAGGCCCGGGCGGACGCCGGGACCGATCCAGGGACATCGGTGGATCGGGAGAGGTGAGTAGGGTGGTCGGAAGGTTAGGGGGGGGATCGGAAGGTGGGGGCACCGGAAGCAAAGGAGGAGGGGAGCTGTTAGTGACGGCGGTGACCGATCGCTGCCATCTTTCGGTGGCGGCGGCCGATCGCCGCCGTGACTCGGTGTGGGGGGGTCAGGTCTCGGTGTCCAGCCATGGCAGATGCTATTGCAGCATCGGCCATGGCTGGATTGTAATATTTCACCAATTAAATTGGTGAAATATTACAGATTGCTCTGATTGGCTGTTTCACTTTTAACAGCCAATCAGAGCGATCGTGGCCACGGGGGGGTTAAGCCAACCCCCTGTGGTGAAGCACAAAGGGTCCTGTAACTGCGGGTCGGGTGACCTTTGAGTGACCCCGGTCTCCCGGCCCGCAGGAACGCGATCCTTTCATGACACGGTATGCGTCATAGGTCGGATTGGCACCGACTTTCATGACGCATACGCTGTGTCAAAGGTCGGGAAGGGGTTAATAAATGCCTCCAATTAAAAATGTAGTATAATTCTTCTGATTCGCTATGTCACTTACCCCGTGTACAGGGCATTGCAGTAGCTAAGGTATCCATAGTTAATGTCACTAAGAGTGGTCATAACATGTATACCGAAGCTTCTGCAATTACCTGCATGCTGACGTGACATTATTGTATCGCGTACCTGCTGCAGTCTTTTACTGTTATGTCAGAGAAGATATCCGCCTTGAAGGAATATTGATGAGCTGCTGTTGAACAGCGGCTACTCATTGGCTACAGGCAGCACGTGACACAACGTCCCTTCACAATCCAAGAATAGCCGTGCTGAGGTCGCAGGAGCTGCACTGCTGTAGGAAGGGAGTATTCATTTTATTTTAATTGGGGCCCTGCATTGACTAAACATTAATTGTATAATAGTAGACAAGCCCTTTCTAAGGCCTCTTTCACACATCAGTTTTTTACAATCAGTCACAATCCGTCAAAGTTGGAGAAAAACAGATCCTGTGCAGATTGTAAAAAACTGATCCAACGGATCAGTTTTTTTGCTGGATACGACTGCCCTACCTGGTAATAATAATTGGAGCATGCTGAGTTGAAAAAATGGAATCCGTTGCTGGATTCCGCCATTTGACGGACAGCGACGGATCCTGCACCCATAGGCTTCCATTATAGCCAACGACGGATGGCGCTAGATCTGTCGCTGTCCGACTTTTCGACGGAGACAAAAAACGTTAGTTTGTCCGTTGTTTCTGCCCGAATGACACAAAATTTCCGACAGATCCAGTGAACAACGGACGAAACGTGAGGCCATCCATCGCTAATACAAGTCTATGAGAAAAAAACGGATCCAGCATCATCAGTTGCTGGATCCGTTTTTTTCTAAAAACGATGGATTGTGACTGATGGCAAAAAACTGATGTGTGAAAGAAGCCTTAAGAGATTTGTTTGGTTAAGAAAAATAATTTACAGCTGCCCAATAAGGCTGAAATCTGTTTTATTGTCACTTTTTGGGAAATAAAATCCTGCAGATAAAGAATTTGTGTAAACTTCCTTTCTACAGTAAAAGGGGTTTTCCCACAAAGTACATTTTAATTAATAGATTGTGGGAAAAAAAAATTTCCACAGTTGATTTAATAAATTTGCCCCTGCTGTGTACTGTGTAATGGCTGTGTCTGACCGTGCAGGAACATGGTCTGATCATACCACAGCTCCTGGACAGGGAAGGAAGCAACAGAGTTTACAGACAGGAAAGCACAGGATTGCAAATGATTATTTTTTGAGGTAAAACATTTCCCTGCTTGTTTTACCTTGAAGAGAGAATAATCTGTGATCCCATGCTGTCCTGTCTGTATACTCTCTTTTGCTTCCTCTCCTGCCCAGGAGCTGTGGTATGATCAGACCATGTTCCTGCACGGTCAGACACAGCCATTACACAGTACACAGCAGGGGCACATTTATAAGATTATCTCAGCACAGGAACATTTTTTTTTTTTTTTAAATGCATCCAATTGGGGAAATTATTATTATTCAAAGAAAAATGTTGAATAAAATTAAATTTGATTGTAGGAAAACCCCTTTAATACAGTATGTCTTCATTGTTAGCAATACCTCTGTCTCCTACATGGATAACACAGGATCACATTATTCACGATAGGCGATTCTCATCTACTGCAGAATGACCTCTTCGCAGGTAACAGAACATGCCTAGAATACTCTCCCATAGAAGACGGTGAAAAAATCCTTTGTCCATTGCTGGTTATTGAATAGGAGAATGTCATTTTGTTCTTCTACTGTAATACAATTCTATTGCAGAAGGTAGAACAAGTGATCAAATGTCCGCAGGCTCAAGTTCCCTAAATGAGCTAAAAAAAAATAAGTTTTTGTAAAGAGAGAAACTGAAATCACCTCCACTTTTCCTCCATTAGCAGAGAAAAAAAATAAGCATATTTGGTATCACCCCAGCTGTAAAACTTTGATCTATCAAAATATAAAATAAATGTGTGCAGTAAATGCTTTAATGAGGGAAAATAACTAGCGTAAATGCCAAAATTTCATGCTGCACCTTCCTAAATTCCAATAAAAAATTTGTATCTACCCAAAAATGGTATCAATAAACAGTTCGCCATGCAAAAAACAAGCCTTCACACAACTTATTAACAAAATAAGTTAAAGCTGCTATTTTTTATACAAAATTCATTTTTTTACATCATTTGCCAAACTTGTATAGTACTTTATCACCAAATTCACACTATTGAGAATCCTGTTGCCAGTACGTTTTTGTGCACAATGAACACCATAAAAACAAACAAATAATGTCAGAATTGTGTGTTGTTGTTTTTTGTTTGTTTGCAATATTAAAACCACAACCACACTTCAAATAATTTTCCCATGTTTACATTGTATGGTAAAATGAATTGCCATTCAAAACTAGAAGCTGCCTGGCAAAATGAAGGTATCATATGCTAACATTGGCAGAAAGTTACTGCTCTTGGAAGAAAGGGAAGACCAAAAACTGAAGCGCAAAAGTGAAATATCGCTCAGGAGTCAAGGCGTTAATGGTGAACAGAATGTTCACAAACTTCTTACTCTGACCTTTTCTGCTTCTATAGGTGCACACTACATGCCAGCGACCAGCTAGCCCTGGAAGGGCCTCTGTCCCGTGTAAAGTCATTGAAAAAGTCTTTACGCCAGTCTTTCAGGCGCATTCGGAGGAGTCAGGTCAATAAGCGAAGGGATGGAGTTGCAACTAAAGTAAGAACTTGCTATATACTTTTTTCATTTACCGTACCTTTTTACTGAAGATGTAAATGAAACACGGTACAATGTATGACGTTAGAGATCAAATTGGGTAGTCAGCCTCAACTTCGGGATGTGTTCATCTGTAGCAGGCTTCTTTGGTGTAGTTGTAGAGTCAAGAAAGGTGCAGTTAGGAATGGAGATTGAAGCTTAACGTCTGTGCTTGCATAAGGCAGAGGGAGAAGGTCAGGTGCAGAATATACGCGCATCTTTCAGTAAGGGGCTAATGGGGTATATAATGTGCTCTACGAGTGATTTAGTGGTACAATATAGTAACATATTCCAGAAAAGGTAATCTTATGCAGGCCATCTCTTCTAGTGCTTCTCTCAAAATATATTGAGGACATCTCAGAGGTCCAATGAAGGGAAATGTCTTTTTAAAGTAGTTTTTCATGTTCAGAAAACTCTATCAGTCAGCTGAAGGTTTTTTAAAAAAAAATTAAAAAAATCTAACTGTGCTTTACTCACCCTCATGGGGTCCAGTACTACTTTCAGTGTCTAGTGCCTATAGCACTGATGCCACGTCAACAGCGCTGCAGTTGATCACTGATCTTAGCAGAGTTGACTGCACAAGCCACTGAGCTCACTTGCTGGTTGCAGTGCTGCGACATGACATCAAATAAGAGACTGGGAGCAGCAGTGGAAAGACCTAGCTGGCCCTGGGGAGGGTGAGTAAAGTTTAGTTGTTTACGTTTTTTTTTAAAAAACTGGAGCTGGGTGTAAGGGGTTTTAGAACACCAGAAACCCCGTGTAAAACCAAATAAGCTATGGCACCTTACCAAGAAATTGTTCAGCACATCTTTGCACCCGAAAAGAGGGATAATATTGCAGGGGCCGGTATTCCCCATGTCCATCTCACCAGATGGATTGGGGGAACACTGTTTTCATCACAACATTGGTGCCGGTTCCAGGACATGCATCCGTCTGCCACTTATTACATATCCCAAGAAAAATGCCTTTTGGAGTATTCATGCAAATGAAAGGTCTGTTTTCATGGAATATTACAGCTGTACATAGATGTATGCATACAGCATAATTCATTCAGATTTCTTTCACTTGTTTGTTAAATTGGGAATGTCACTAAATATTACCTTGTGTTCAGACTTACTTTGCCTTAATTTCATCAGGTGCAGGAGGCAAATGCCCGTTTAGAGCAAGAAGCTCTGAATGAGATGGAGCTGGCCCCTGTACAGCGCAAGATTGAGGCTCGATCAGCAGAAGATTCCTTCACTGGGTTTGTGCGCACACTGTATTTTGCGGACACCTTCATCCGTGACAGTAAGATATATATATTCAAATGGGAATGGAAAGTGTATTCTCTAGTCTAGGAAGGGTTCATGAATTTTCCATTTCGCATCAGGTCACCTTTTGGATACAATACACATACAGTGCCTTGCGAAAGTATTCGGCCCCCTGGAACTTTTCAACCTTTTTCCCACTATCATGCTTCAAACAAAAAGATACCAAATGTAAATTTTTGGTGAAGAATCAACAACAAGTGGGACACAATTGTGAAGTTGAACGAAATTTATTGGTTATTTTAATTTTTTGCGGAAATACAAAAACTGAAAAGTGGGGCGTGCAATATTATTCGGCCCCTTTACTTTCAGTGCAGCAAATTCACTCCAGAAGTTCATTGTGGATCTCTGAATGATCCAATGTTGTCCTAAATGACTAATGATGATAAATATAATACACCTGTGTGTAATCAAGTCTCTGTATAAATGCACCTGCTCTGTGATAGTCTCAGGGTTCTGTTTTAAGCACAGAGAGCATCATGAAGACCAAGGAACACAACAGGCAGGTCAGTGATACTGTTGTCGAGCAGTTTAAAGCCGGATTTGGATGCAAAATGATTTCCAAAACTTTAAACATCCCAAGGAGCACTGTGCAAGCGATCATATTGAAATGGAAGGAGTATTATACCACTGCAAATCTACCAAGACCCGTCCGTCCCTCTAAACTTTCATCTCAAACAAGGAGAAGACTGATCAGAGATGCAGCCAAGAGGCCCATGATCACTCTGGATAAACTGCAGAGATCTACAGCTGAGGGGACAGTCTGTCCATAGGACAACAATCAGTCGTACACTTCACAAATCTGGCCTTTATGGAAGAGTGGCAAGAAGAAAGCCATTTCTCAAAGATATCCATAAAAAGTGTTGTTTAAAGTTTGCAACAAGCCACCTGGGAGACACACCAAACATGTGGAAGAAGGTGCTCTGGTCAGATGAAACCAAAATCAAACTTTTTGGTCAACAATGCCAAACGTTATGTTTGGCGTAAAGGGAACACAGCTCATCACCCTGAACACACTCAAACATGGTGGTGGCAGCATCATGGTTTGGGCCTGCTTTTCTTCAGCAGGGACAGGGAAGCTGGTTCAAATTGATGGGAAGATGGATGGAGCCAAATACAGGACCATTCTTTAAGAAAACCTGTTGGAGTCTGCAAAAGACCTGAGACTGGGACGGAGATTTGTCTTCCAACAAGACAATGATCCCAAACATAAAGCAAAATCTGCAATGGAATGGTTCACAAATAAATGTATCCAGGTATTAGAATGGCCAAGTCAAAGTCCAGACCTGAATCCAATCGAGAATCTGTGGAAAGAGCTGAAAACTGCTGTTCACAAACGATCTCCATCCAACCTCACTGAACTTGAGCGGTTTGCCAAGGAAGAATGGGCAAGAATTTCAGTCTCTTGATGTACAAAACTGATAGAGACATACCCCAAGCGACTTGCAGCTGTAATCGCAGCAAAAGGTGGTGCAACAAAGTATTAAGTTAAAGGGGCCGAATAATATTGCACGCCCCACTTTTCAGTTTTTGTATTTCCACAAAAATTTAAAATAACCAATAAATTTCGTTCAACTTCACAATTGTGTCCCACTTGTTGATTCTTCACCAAAAATTAACATTTGGTATCTTTGTTTGAAGCATGATATGTGGGAAAAGGTTGAAAAGTTCCAGGGAACCGAATACTTTCGCAAGGCACTGTAACAAGAGGGGACTCGTTGTAAATGGTTTTCTTCAGCTACAGTCAGAGCTCTGCTGGCTGCTATGGGGATTGGGCAACAAAATGTAAATCCGCAAAGATAACGCTGTACAGACTCGGAATTAGCCGGGGCAACTGTGAAATCAGAAATCTGCAATATTTTAAAGGGAGAATAAACTAAAATACATGAAACTATATAATACTACCAAATCAGTAAAACTGTATTTACAGCTGCTCACTATTTTTATATGATCTCCTATTTTGATGATTATTATTAAGGGGAAAAAATGGAGGTTTTCCAAAATGTGTAGTTTAGAAGTTTTCCCTTATCATTCAGTTGGGAGCGCGTGAAATGTGATTTCAAAGCATTTAGAACAAATTTCACAAGGGCGCTAAATCTGGTAAAATAGATTGAGGGTTAAAATGAGATTTCAAGGGTTTGCAGCAGCCGTGTGGGAGTCTGCCGGTCAGAAGTGCCCTTGTATTACCATTGCCCAAAAGTATTGAATTGGATTCTTCCTTGGAATTTCTAATCTAGAAACTTGTACCTATTTTTAAGAGTGTTTTTTTTTTTTTAATAGTTGTTGGTTTTATGTTGGTCATTTTTAGCTTTTTATTACCCAGGCACCCGGCATTCTCCCTCTCTATGGGCTGGTACGAACGGTGGCACAGTATATGCTTTTTCTTTGCGTGTCCCACCAACAGAACGACGGATGGAAGAGGCAGTGTCTGCATCACAAAGTAAGGGCTAGTTTACGTTGGCTGATGGCAGCTAAACGATACGCTACGTTTGCCTACTGGCGGTCGTATAATAGCTGTTTTGACAGGCCAATTGCACTTATGATGCATACAGAGCAATCAGTAATATATCATTTTGTGCACATAGTCTCATGGTTCTTAATGGCAAAGGTCCTGTTTACACAGTGACATTTTTATAGAAAATATTATTTAAAGAGGTTTTCCCACTTTCCGAAAAATTGGACCCCAAACAGTTCTTATAATGCAAGTTAGAAAACTAAATGTTACTTATGCCTTAAAAATAATGTCTGTCGAGCTTTTTCCTAATTTGGATGACTGACAGCCTGTTTACACTGGTGGACTAGCGGGAGTTCAGTGTTTCCAGGAAGGTGCAATTATATGGCTAGTTTAAGTGCACTTCTGCGTGATTGTGTTGTCGATGGATAATACTGATGTTGCTGATATGAATGGTTTGTGTACATGATCATAAAGAGAAATTCTCTTCTGCTTGTTCCAGTCAAAGAAATCCAACTTATGCACAGAGCACCAGTAGTGGGGATCCTAATTTTGGATGGTCACAGTGTTCCCCTCCCAGAACCTCTTGAAGCTGCTCATGACCTTTCAAAAAGTCCAGATATGCAAGGCAGCCACCAGTTGCTGGTCATATCTGAAGAACAGTTCAAGGTAGGTGGTATGGTGGTTATTGTACTGGATTAGGTTTCTACAAGCCATATTCTGACACCTGCCTTTAACAGGTATTCACTCTGCCAAAAGTGAGCAGTAAATTAAAGCTAAAGCTGACGGCCACAGAAGGCTGCCGGGTGCGGAAGGCCGCAGTGTGCACTTTTGGAAGTTGTCGAGCAGAAGACCATAGTGAAAATCACTTGACTGTGCTTACCAACCTGGGAGATATCCAGGTGGTGTCTCTGCCCCATCTGAAGTCACAAGTGCGTTATGACTGTATCCGGAAGGAAGATGTGAGCGGAATAGCATCTTGTGTGTTCACCAAGAGTGGACAAGGTGAGTGGAACCCACGTCCAGACGGTAAAACCAGTGTCACTAAATGCAACTATTAAAATACTCGCAGCTTTCTTGTATCTTCTTATTCTACACTGTGTTTTTTTTTCCTTGAAGGGTTTTACCTCATATCGCCTTCGGAAATGGAGCGTTTCTCTTTGTCCACATGCTGGCTTATTGCTCCTCGATGCAAGGTTGAGCCTCCAGAACCATCTGTGAATGGACGATTCCAAAGAGGCGACAGCACAGAAAGGCAAAGTGAACGATCCAGGCAAGTGACATGGAAGTGGCCAGTTTTCCACCAGCAATTGCTATGGTATCATAGCATCACTCGTACATATGATGCCTGTGCGTAAACTTTTGGAAATGCCAAATGGCCTGATAATATATTATTGGTGTACTGTCATTGCAGGATGCCCAGCAGGAGTGACTCTAGTACAGATGGTAAGAAAAAAAAATCTAAATTGTACCTAAATCCGATTATAACCCAGTCGGCTTGTCTTTTTTTATAAATTTCAGTGACTTAAGCGCCGTTACACTAAGGCTGCTTTCACACTTGCGTTTGAGCGACCTGCGCCTGTCTGCGCACTGCCGCCGATAAGCTCCGCCCCCGGCTGCGCCTCCTCCCAGCGGCTCCGCCTATGGGCGTATGACGCCGCATGCGACCTGCGTACCCTATCTTTATCATTGGGTACGCAGGCCGTGCGCAGGTATGCGTTTGGCGGCGCATGCGTCCTTTTGACGGTGCGCCGAGCGCACCAAAATGTTGCATGTTGCTTTTTGGTGTGCTCGCCGGGGGCGGAGCTTAGCGGCGGCCGTGCGCAGGTCGCTCAAACGCAAGTGTGAAAGCAGCCTAAGCGTCACCGATTTTGTGACGCAACAGCGACCTAGCCCCCCTCCTGGTTATCGCTGGTCATCATTGAATGTCCTAGACCATTTTTTGATCGTTGGTCTCCCGCTGGCCAGCACGCATCGCTGTGTGTGGCAGGCGGGAGACCAGCAATCAGCGAGCTGGAGCTGGTAACCAAGGTAAACATCGGGTTTCTACGCGCCGCGCGGCGCTTAGAAACCCGATGTGTACGTTAGATACCAGCGCGCTGGTGCAGGGAAGCTGGTAACCAAGGTAAACAGCGGGTTTCTAAGCGCCGCGCGGTGCTTAGAAACCCAATTTATCTTGGTTACCAGCTCCCTGCACCAGCGCGCTGGTATCTAACGTACACTGCGGGTAACTAAGCGACGTGCATCGCTTGTTACCCGCGTAGTTGCTGTCCTGATCGCTGCTGAGATCTGCCTGTTTGGCAGCTCACCAGTGATCATGTAGCGACACACCAGCGATCCTGACAAGTTCATATCGTTGTCGGGATCGCTGGTGAGTCGCTATGTGTGACGGGGCCCTTAGTCTCCATAGAACCTGAATAAGTCAAATCTGTGAAATTTGCATATAGGGATTTTCTGCCAGTAGGCAATTTCATAAGTGTTAGTTCAGGGTGGATATGACCGCTTGGACCAAGACAGCTGGCCACACATTTATGGGATGTTTAGTTGTAATGGCAGAAAACCCCTGTAAATATAATTTCTTTACTGAGAAAGATATATATACACACACCTTATTTCCTAATATTGTCTTGCCCTTCTCTCAGCACATAGATCTCGAAGGCAGGTGATGGAGCACGCGTTGCTGAATGATGAGAGTGAGTATCCTTTTGTTAATGCTGACACTGGTATGTGGCTCATGATGTGTCATGAGGAGGGGTGTCTGTACAGTAAAGGCATTTTAAGGATTTCAACAGTGTTGGAACTTGCAGTCCGCTGTATTCTTCAATCGCTCACATTTTCCTATGAATATAATACTTTGTATGTCATTTTGCCTAACTGGGTAGTAGACCTGTTTCCCATACTATTCGGCTGACCGATCTAGGATACGTTTTTGGGCTTCTGAAATATTTGTCAAATGGGGTCATTTTATTTTTGAGTTTTACATAGAGGCCCGTCTCTCAAAATGCATAGAGAACACATTTAATTTGTCAATATTCCCAAGATGTAAAAAAGGAAACTTGGTGTCCTGTAATTAAAAGGTACAATTTTCCTTCAGATTACATATGGCATAAACATTTTTTATATTAGAATTATTACTGAAAATGTTCCTATGCTTAGTTATTGCTGTTACTTGTTTTAGCGCCCCCTGATATTTATTTATTTTTTTTATTCCATCTCAGAACATACATCTAATGTATTTATTGCAGGTGAAAAGTCGTTTCTACAGCGCTGATTTTTATTCTCTGGCCTGCACAATAGCAGAAATCATTTTGCCACCTTTTTTCTATGCAGTGAAACTAGAATGACAATCTTAAAGGCAAAGAAACAAAAAGGGGCGTTATACCAATAAACAGCAGTATCAAGATAAATTATGCTTTTATTATTATTGTAGGAAATTATTAAAAAAGAACACCAAGGGGTGTTATACCAATGAACAGCAATATCAAGATGAAAACCGTGGTTAAATTATTAAAAAAAAAAACGTTTCACAGGGAAATTAAATTCTTTATTGTATGACGGCCTTTTTACATCGTGCATGGGAATAGTGAAACAAACATTGAATAATTAATCAATCACCTGTAACTATCATTTTTTTAAACTTCCTGTGGAAAATGAATGGTAACTTACTGCTCGTTATGTTCAGCTCATCAGTCTTCATGTAAGACGCAGTGAGATGATGCAGAAAAAAAAACATGTTTAGAATAGCCATTTTTATTCCTGATAGTGTTGAAATTTTTTTTTCTGTTAATTAGAAACAGACCATTTTTAGTTTAATGTAGGAGCTGTCTACATTGTCAGACCCCCTGATCTCAGTGATTGGCTGCAGCGGTGATGTGTGCTGTTGATAATTACTTTCTTGCTGAAGCTGGGGAGGGCAGATACCATTTAATATACATGGCTACCAGCAATTGCTCAACCCCTTCTTAACATCTGACTGCACATACATTAGAATGGGATGTACAGGTACAGTGCCTACAAGTAGTATTCAACCCCCTGCAGATTTAGCTGGTTTGATAAGATGCAAATAAGTTAGAGCCTTCAAACTGCAAACGAGAGTAGGATTTATTAACAGAAGCATAAATCCTACAAAACAAAAAGTTATGTTGCTCAGTTGAATTTTAATAAATTTTAAACATAAAAGTGTGGGTCAATTATTATACAACCCCTATGTTTAATATTTCGTGGAATAACCCTTGTTTGCAATTACAGCTAATAATCGTCTTTTATAAGACCTGATCAGGCCGGCACAGGTCTGTGGAGTTATCTTGGCCCACTCCTCCATGCAGATCTTCTCCAAGTTATCTAGGTTCTTTGGGTGTCTCATGTGGACTTTAATCTTGAGCTCCTTCCACAAGTTTTCAATTGGGTTAAGGTCAGGAGACTGACTAGGCCACTCCAACACCTTGACTTTTTCCCTCTTGAACCAGGCCTTGGTTTTCTTGGCTGTGTGCTTTGGGTCGTTGTCTTGTTGGAAGATGAAATTACGACCCATCTTAAGATCCTTGATGGAGGAGCGGAGGTTCTTGGCCAAAATCTCCAGGTAGGCCGTGCTATCCATCCTCCCATGGATGCGGACCAGATGGGCAGGCCCCTTGGCTGAGAAACAGCCCCACAGCATGATGCTGCCACCACCATGCTTGACTGTAGGGATGGTATTCTTGGGGTCGTATGCAGTGCCATCCAGTCTCCAAAAGTCACGTGTGTGGTTGGCACCAAAGATCTCGATCTTGGTCTCATCAGACCATAGAACCTTGAACCAGTCTGTCTCAGAGTCCTCCAAGTGATCATGAGCAAACTGTAGAGGAGCCTTGACATGACGCTTTGAAAGTAAAGGTACCTTACGGGCTCGTCTGGAACGGAGACCATTGCGGTGGAGTACGTTACTTATGGTATTGACTGAAACCAATGTCCCCACTGTCATGAGATCTTCCCGGAGCTCCATCCTTGTTGTCCTTGGGTTAGCCTTGACTCTTCGGACAAGCCTGGCCTCGGCACGGGAGGAAACTTTCAAAGGCTGTCCAGGCCGTGGAAGGCTAACAGTAGTTCCATAAGCCTTCCACTTACGGATGATGCTCCCAACAGTGGAGACAGGTAGGGCCAACTCCTTGGAAAGGGTTTTGTACCCCTTGCCAGCCTTGTGACCCTCCTCGATCTTGTCTCTGATGGCCTTGGAATGCTCCTTTGTCTTTCCCATGTTGACCATGTATGAGTGCTGTTCACAAGTTTGGGGAGGGTCTTAAATAGTCAGAAAAGGCTGGCAAAAGAGATCATTAATCCACACATGTGAAGCTCATTATTCTTGGTGCCTGAACTACTTCTTAATACTTTAGGGGGACCAAACAGAATTCTTGTGGTTTGAGGGGTTGAATAATAAATGACACTCTGAATTTACTTTTCAGCTGCAGATGAAGGAAGGGAGACACACCATAACTAGTGGGTAGGCGGAGCCCCAGATAGGATCAATACCTCAGATTAGAAAGCGTGTTGACCGGCCCCTCCAGCTCGGGCTCCTCCTACTCAGCTCTTCAGTCTAAAATTTGAGGTCTCAGAGGACGGTCGCTGCTGGAAGCAGCTCCTCAGAAGATTTTATTATTTTTTATCGGACAAGAGACTTGGATCACCAGAGTGGTCTAGAGGTCTCAGGGGTCTCAGCGCTGCTGGACCCCAACCTCTCCCTTGGCGGATCTGTATTACCCTAATGGTGGTCCCTGCAGAACCCTGCCGGCCCGGGGGGATGAGGATGGCTCCCTGGCGGGGGCGCAAACCGCGCACAGGGGTCACTGCGTCCCCCGCCCTGGTGGGAAGCATGGGCATAGCGCCAGAAACCCCTGGGGGTCCCTGTGGCGCTCGGCTGGTGAGTACCTCACATTTTTACCTCACATTTTTATTAAAGTGTGTGTGAGTGCTTTCAGCGGCTGTTGCGGCAGCCGCTGTTACTTGTGAAATACACGTTTGGTGACTGTATTCTGTCCGCAGGCAGACGCCTGCAGGACAGGGAGGAGCAAAGAGCGAAGGAGTTCGCGCTCTTTTTTTGAGCCGGCGGGGGGCGTGGCTTCACGCTCCCGGGCTTTTCTGTCACAGAAGCGCGCGATTAGGCGCTTCTCTTCAGATTCCTCTCAGCGCGGCGGCCATTACAAAAAGGCTCCACGGGCTCCTTCCTGCTCCGCTCCTCCCGTATCACATTTACATCACCGCGACCAGCTGGGTGAGTGATAACGCTCTCACCCCCACAGCGCAGAACCTATCTGTAGAGAAAATACAGATAGCGTTATCTTGCAGCTGCGGTCTTATATAGAGGACCTTATTTTGCCATGGGACTCGCACACCCCTTCTATTAATAAGGGAGTAGTGGGGAGTCGGCGATATTAACCCCTTTTAAAGGGTTAACCTTTTCAACAGCCGCACAGGTTCTATCCCAGTTTGGGGTCAGAACTTGTAAGAGTTAATTATATTGCTGAATATTCAGCTGATACAGCTGGGGTAGCTCTCTCACTAAGGGCTTTAACCCTTCAGCGTGCTTGCTGCGTTCGCTTGAGAAGCCACACTTTTTTTCATAATTGCTGACAGGCTTTGACCTGCCTTATACTGTGTAAGGGCATGTCGGAACAGGGTCCAGAAGGTGGGACCGTGTGCCAAATCTGCTTCAGAATCAGTCACGCGAGTCTGATACGCAGGCCTCGACGTCAAGCGCAGCAATTGGAGGTCACAGCGATGCCAAATTGGATGCCATCTCTCGCTCTATTGATGGCCTTTCTGACCTTTTAGGTCATTGGGTGTCAGCTAGATCCTCTCATGGAAGGAAGGGACACAGGCCGGTTTCATCATTTCCACGTAGCGAATCAGACCTCTCTGATATGGAATGCGGTCAGGGTTCCCCTTCAAATTCAGATGGGGAGTTATCCGGTTCAGATAAGGATCGGCAGGGACATTCTGTCTCTTTAGACCGAACAGAGGCTTTTATTGAAGCCATGAGGGAGGCGTTACAGTTGCCGGAGGAGGTAACTACACGTCCTGGTAAGTCACCTCGAATGTACCAAGAGTACCGTAAGTCACGAGCGACATTGCCAGCTCTAGATGAGCTTAATGAAGTAGTGGAGAAGGAACGCCTGTGTCCAGATAAACGTTTTCAAGGAACACGGTTTTTTTTTTTGACGCACTATATCCGTGTTCTACGGAGTTGACGGATAATTGGATTTCTTCTCCTGAAGTGGATGTTCCTTTATCCCAGCTTAGTAAATCCTCATTGCTCCCTGTTAAAGGGAAGGCAAGTCTGCAGGAACCGTTAGACAGAAAAACGGAGATGGCAGCGAAATCCAACTACGAGGCCTCGGGTCATGGATTCAAAGCGGTGCTAGGATCCATGTGTGCTTGTAGGGCTTCCCTGTGCTGGTTGGACCGTATACGAACGGCGTTGCAAAATGGATCTCCGTTATCCGAGATAGATGGACTTCTCGGTTTATTGGAGACTGCAGTTTCTTATAGCTATCATGCAGGTCTGGATACTGCATCTCTGTTGTCCAGGGCGCAAGCTTCGGCGGTCACAGTCAGAAGAGCACTGTGGCTTAGACAGTGGACTGGGGACGCAGTGTCAAAACAAGGTTTGCTGTCTCTAGCCTACAAGGGTAGTCACTTTTTGGATCTGATCTCTCAGAGCTGATTGCCAAGGCAAAGACGAAAGAAGCAGCCTTACCACAGCGAAGGGCTACGGCTTCTGCGCCTGGCAGGACTGGTGCCGGTGGTGGCCGGCGATCCTTTCGTTCCAAGGGACGATTCGGTCAGTCCTCTTGGGGATCGGGTCGTCCCTCTTTTTCGGGAAAAAAGTTCACTCAGAAATCCCGTACTCCCTGGAAATCAAGTTTCCGTCAAGACAAGCGGGAGACTGACAAGAAGCCCGCCAAAGCGGACTGACGCCAGGTTTCCATTCGAGGGCTCTCGAGTGGGGGGTCGCCTGCTCCAATTCAAAGTGACTTGGGTTTCCCGCGTTCCGGACACCTGGGTAACGCAGGTAGTGTCGGCAGGCTATTTCATAGAGTTTTCGTCTCGACCTCCGGACAGGTTTTGCCAGTCTCGCACACCGTCAGAGCCCGAGTTAATTACCGCTCTGCTGCGAGAGGTCAACTCCCTTCTGCAGAAGGGTGTGGTAATACCGGTACCGCCGGAGGACTGAGGAAGAAGATTTTATTCCAATCTTTTTGTGGTTCCCAAAAAGGAGGACAAATTTCGTCCTATTCTGGATCTCAAAAGATTGAATCGGCATGTCCACACCCAAAAATTCCGCATGGAGTCACTTCGCTCCGTGGTGGCGGCCCTGTCGCAGAACGATTTTTTGGTGTCAATCGACATTCGCGACGCTTATTTGCATGTTCCCGTCGGAAGGACTCATCAGCGCTTCCTTCGTTTTGCCATAGGTCAGGACCATTACCAGTTTGTGGCTCTGCCATTCGGCTTGGCCTCGGCGCCCAGAGTTTTTACAAAAATTCTGGCGCCTCTCATGGCAATTCTTCGAAGACAGGGGGTTGCGATTTTTCCCTACCTGGACGATCTTTTGATTGTGGCATCCTCAAAGGAGGAGGCGGTGACGGCTCGCAACCTATCCCTTCAGCTCCTGGAGGATTTCGGGCGGCTGGTCAATTGGGAGAAGTCGTCTCTGGAGTCGTCTCAGTCAATCCTGTTTTTAGGGATGCATTTCGACACGGTACGGGCAGTGGTGTCCCTACCCCCAGACAAGCGGACATGTCTACTTCGACATGTACAGACTATGAAGTCTTCGACAGCAATGTCCCTTCGGAAGTGTATGCGCCTCCTGGGTTTGATGGTGGCGTCCATGGAGGCACTTCCGTTTGCCCAGTTTCATTCCAGGGCCCTCCAGAGGCTCATTCTGAGTCGTTGGGATCGATCGCAGGCTTCGCTGGATTGCAGCGTCATCATCTCTCACAGGGTACGGGAATCCCTAGAATGGTGGTTACGTCCAGAAGCGTTATCCCTGGGGAAATCTTTCCTCCCTCCGAAGTGGTCAGTCATAACCACCGATGCCAGCCTGACGGGCTGGGGGGGTGTCTGGAACGACCTTTGGATCCAGGGAGTATGGTCATCGGAAGAGTCTATTCTACCGATCAATATCTTGGAATTGAGGGCAATTTTTCTTTGCCTCCAACACTGGACGGTCCCTTTGAGCGGTCTGCCAGTCCGAGTGCAGACAGACAACGCGACGGCGGTCGCGTATATCAATCACCAAGGCGGGACGAGGAGTTCCAGGCTCATGATGGAGGTGTCTCGGATCCTGCTATGGGCCGAGACCAGGGTTCCAGCCATCTCTGCGATCCACATTCCAGGAGTCCAGAATACCACGGCGGACTTCCTCAGTCGCGAGAAGATGGATCCTGGAGAATGGAGTCTCCATCCAGAAATGTTTGCACTACTGTGCTCCCGTTGGGGAACCCCCCAAGTGGATTTGATGGCATCCAGGTTCAATGCCAAACTACCAACCTTCATATCCAGGTACAAGGACCCGAAGGCTGTGGCGGTGGATGCTCTAGTAGCTCCGTGGGACAATTTCGAACTGGTCTATGTGTTTCCGCCAATTTCCTTACTTCCTCTGGTGCTGCGTCGGATCAGACTGGAGAGAATTCCGGCTATGCTGATAGCCCCGGATTGGCCAAGGAGGACGTGGTTCTCGACACTGGTGTCGCTCTTGGCGGCTCCGCCATTTCCACTTCCTCTTCGCCCGGACCTGTTATCCCAGGGGCCCGTTCGTCATCCGGACTTGAAGTCTCTACGTTTGACGGCGTGGCTCTTGAGACCGAAATATTGACCCGTAGAGGTTTCTCAGCTGCAGTCATTGCCACTCTGCGAGCTGCTAGAGGTCCGGCCACTACTAAGATTTATCACAGAATTTGGGAAGCCTTCTTTTCGTGGTGTTCGGGTTCCTCAAGGAATCCGAGGATTTTTTCCATTCCCAATCTGTTGGCTTTTCTACAGTACGGGTTGGACAAAGGTTTAGCAGTTAGCACTCTGAAGGGTCAGGTTTCTGCTTTGTCCGTGCTTTTTCGGAAGGCTATCGCCTCGCGTAGGGACGTGCGTTCTTTTTTTCAAGGAGTAACCCGTCAGTTTCCACCGCGGAAGGCACCTGTGTCTCCTTGGAGACTCAACCTTGTCTTGGAGGCTCTTCAGCATGTGCCCTTTGAGCCTATGGGTTCTACTAGCCTTTTGTTACTTTCTTGGAAGGTTGCATTCTTAGTGGCGGTAACCTCTTTAAGAAGGTTTCTGAGTTGGCAGCTCTTTCTTGCTCGCCGCCTTTCCTGGAGTTTTACCCGGATCGAGTAGTGCTTCGCACACGGGGCGACTTTCTACCTAAGGTGGTGTCGCAGTTTCATGTTAACCAGGATATTGTGTTGCCCTCACTTTGTCCGGGCCCGAGGAATGCAAAGGAACGAGATTTGCACAAATTGGATTTAGTGCGGGCCTTGAAGTTCTATCTGTCTGTTACTCAAGGTTTTAGGAAGTCGATTCTCTGTTTGTGATTCCAGCAGGTCGTAGACGTAGTCAACGAGCTTCCAAGGACTCTATAGCTCGTTGGATTCGGTCAGCCATTTTGGAGGCTTACCGTCTTAAAGGCGAACCTTGCCCGATTAAGGTTCGAGCTCACTCCACGAGGGCTGTGGCTTCATCGTGGGCCTTTCATCAAGGGGCTTCGGCAGCTCAGCTCTGCCGAGCGGTGACCTGGCGTTCCGTCCACACATTTACAAAGTTTTATAAGGTGGACGTCAGTGCTTCCGCTGATGCGGCCTTAGGACGTAGGGTCCTGCAGGCAGCGGTAATCTAAGTTTTAAGTTAACTTGTATTTGGCGCCTGTTGCGCATTTATCTAGGTTGTTGGGTTTCTGCCTCTTTTGGTTTTTTTTTCCCACCCTAATTTTTGGACTGCTTTGGGACGTCCCACTAGTTATGGTGTGTCTCCCTTCCTTCATCTGCAGCTGAAAGACGGATTTTGGTAAGAACTTACCTGTAAAATCCTTTTCAGCGAAGAAGGAAGGGAGACACACATCCCTCCCATGGCAGAAGTGTGTTGTTATATTTACAGAAGCAGTGTGGCCCTTCTCTGATAGCGATTTTCTGAGCTGAGGTCGACGCGCTACGGCTCTGTTCCAGCATTGCCAGCTTATCGCAGTAGTCCGGTTCAGTGAGTAGTACCTGGGACTGTGTGGTTTTTGTTTGTCAAATGCATGCATAACCTGTACTTTTGTATTTTTCTCTGAAGTCCTTCAGAAGGGGTTATGTTGCTTCGCTGGTGATATTGTTCTTCCTTAAGCTTTGGTACGACTGAAGAGCTGAGTAGGAGGAGCCCGAGCTGGGGGGGCCGGTCAACACACTTTCTAATCTGAGGTATTGATCCTATCTGGGGCTCCGCCTACCCACTAGTTATGGTGTGTCTCCCTTCCTTCTTCGCTGAAAAGGATTTTACAGGTAAGTTCTTACCAAAATCCGTCTTTAACAATTTAAAAAAAAAAAAAAAAAAAATTACAACAAAAATTTTTGCTGCAGTGCATTTCCCACTTCCAGGCTGATCTACAGTACAAATGTCACAATGCCAAGTTAATTCCGCATGTGTCAACCAGCTAAATCTGCAGGGGGTTGAATACTACTTGTAGGCACTGTATGTCGTGGTAATCATGTGGGCACGGGAGATGTACCTGCACAATCACTGCCAGGAGCGCGGTTAACTGACAAATTCCAAGAACGTTGAAATGGCAAACCATGTGCTATTTCACAATTGTTTTTTTTTATATATGTATGCCTGAAGTTTTTCTTTTTTTTACTTTAAGTGGTGTAAAATGATGGGAAAAAAAGTGGGTAGATACAATGTTTTGATTGGCTCTTACTGCAATGTTGCAGCGGCCAAAAAAAAAGGAATATCAGCTATACGAAATGTGTTTTTGCCCTATAAAAAAAAAAGGGGGTGTTTTGGAAATTTTGTTTCCATAAATTAAACTTTTCACTGTATTTATTGGCACACTTAGGAGATTTTAATTTGCGATCATCTGATTGCTTGTGATATGTATAGAGAACATTCATGATCCCCTATGAACACCAGCCACAGCTGACATGTGTCTGGAAAGATGCGGGCTCTGTGTGCAAGCCCGCATCACAGTCAGTCGGAACTGGCATATGACGTGCCAATACATCATGTCGTTCAAGGGTGAAAGACGTTTTTAGTATGCACCCACCACCGAATGATGACCACTTTCTGTGTACACTGTGTGGGTGGGGTTATACAGAACTCGGAATTCAGAGAACTGGTAGAACTGCAGCCAAGAAAAGTGATTTTATCAAACCCATAAAGTGATACATTGCAGGAATCAGCGTCTCTGCCCCTACATCATGTTGCTCTCAGATGGGGTAACAAAAACCTGGTAAAAGATTCTTTAAGATGTAGACAAGATTTTTCTGACAGCAAATAAACACTTTAAATTATGGATTGAAAGTGTGAAAATGTTTTTATATAGTTATTAAATAACTTGTTATTAAATGCAATAACTGTGTTATCTCTGTAGATATGCTGAAGGAGATCCAGAGCACTTTGGAAGGTTCTCGAACGTGAGTGGGATTGTATCTGTCTACTTTTTTTTTTATTTTAAACAAGGTGTACATCTGTGTGATAGTCCTTCACTAAAATGCATACTCCATGATAGTCCGTTCCGGACAGCTACATCTGAACAGCATTTGGTACTGTAGTACCCCTAAGGCATGGGTGGGGAACACCAGGAGCCTGGGCCTTTTGCAGCCCTCTATGACCTTTTATCTGGGCAGATTCCTGGGCACCGCAGTTCTTGGGCCAGCAGCTGTATTTTGACAGCCACCGTACTATTAATAATTAACTATTCACATAACATGTAAAATCGGCAAAGACTGTTGCAAAAAGATATGAGCATAAAGATTTTTGCACCTGAGAGCGGCTTTCTCTGCCCAGTTACCCATTACTATGGCCGCAGGCAATTGTTATTATAACAAACATATGACTGCCATGCTTTATATATAGAACGTCACCTTCTTACTATTCACATGTGATTTATCTTATTGTCTTATCATATGTGGGACTATCTGCATGATACTACTTTTTAAGGCACATTGAGGCTAGTATAATCTCTGCAATATTTGTACATGCGTAAATGAACAATAAACTTTTTATCTATTTCCTGAAACGTCTCCTGCTTGAAAAACTCGGTGGGTCATCTGTGTCTAATAGATGCTTATTTCTGATGACTGGTGGAGGTCAGATGCTAGCCAATCACCTACAAACAATTACTGCAAAAAAAAGGTGTTTTGTCTTTAAGGCTATGGGCGCATGTTCTTGGCAGCACAAACGCTGCAGAAAATTCTGCTGTGTTTTTAGTGCATTTTTGCATGCGTTTTTTTCCTGTGCATTCAATGTGTCAAAGACGCACAAAGAATGGACATGCTGCGGATTTAGACGCACAGCAAATCCTGAAAGGAAAAATACTGCACTGCACTTCAGGATTCTCATTGACTTTTTCTGGCATAAGGATTCCATAGCATTTTTGGGCCAATTCCGCACGGAAAAAACCCATCAAAAACGCATCGTTGGCACACAGCCTACCTTCTGACTTTTCCTCTTTAAACCTGATGGAAAGTTTTTTTTTTTTTTTTTATCCCAACCAAATGATGTCACAAAAAAGTATAAGGGCATGGCTCCACGTTCAGGAAGACTGGCGTTTTGGACGGAGCGGAAACCCTGCCCCCTTCTGAACGCGCGGTGAATCCGGATGTGCTCATTGAACACATCCGGAATTGCCGCACCCCTACATAGGACTGTGCTATTTACCTTGCGGCGACGGAGCATCGCCGCAAGGTAAAAGGACATGCTGCGATCTGAAAAGAAACGCCGCATGTCCGTTTACGCAGGTCTGACGCCTGCGTGTTTTAATGCATAGTGGAGACGGGATTTCATGAAATCCCCTCCACTATGCTGTAACATCTGGACTCTGCGGCTGTGCACAGCGTCAAACACACAGCGTTTCCTGACTTGGAAACACACCCTAACTGACATGGATAACTAGCAGTCATATCTTATCAGTAACTGTTACATCATTCTTTGCAGGAGTTATGGAGAAAAAAATTCTCGCCAGATTGCTGTAGGAGGCAGGCTTAGTAATGGAGCAGGTATAGTATATATCAATATATAGTATGTATCAATCACTCTGCGTTGGATTTAACTACAGTTGTGCTCAAAAGTTTACATACCCCGGCAGAATTTTTGCTTTCTTGGCCTTTTTTCAAGAATATGAATGATAACACCTAAACTTTTCTCCACTAAGTTAGTGGTTGGGTGAAGCCATTTATTGTCAAACTACTGTGTTTTCTCTTTTTAAATCATAATGACAACCCAAAACATCCAAATGACCCTGATCAAAAGTTCACATACCCCATTTCTTAATATTGTGTATTGCCCCCTCTAACATCAATGACAGCTTGAAGTCTTTTGTGGTAGTTGCAGATGAGGTTCTTTATTTTCTCAGATGGTAAAGCTGCCCACTCTTCTTGACAAAAAGCCTCCAGTTCCTGTAAATTAATGCGCTGTCTAGCATGAACTGCGTGCTTCAGATCTCCCGAGTGGCTCAATGATATTGAGGTCAGGAGACTGAAATGGCCACTCCAGAACCTTCACTTTGTTCTGCTGTAGTCAATGACAGGTCGACTTGGCCTTGTGTTTTGGATCGCTGTCGTGTTGGAACGTCAAAGTATGTCCCATGTGCAGTTGCCGGGCTGATGATTGCAAATTTGCCTCCAGTATTTGCTGATAACGTGCTGCATTCATCTTTCCTTCAACTTTGACCAAGTTTCCTGTGCCTTTGTAGCTCACACATCCCCAAAACTTCAGCAATCCACCTCCGTGCTTTACAGTAGGAATGGTGTTCCTTTCATCATAGGCCTTGTTGACCTCTTTCCAAATGTAATGATTATGGTTGTGGCCAAAAAGTTCAATTTTGGTCTCAACACTCCAAATTACCTTGTTTCAGAAGTTTTGAGGTTTGTCTCTGTGCTGTTTTGTGTATTGTAGGTGAGATACTTTGTGGCATTTGCGCCGTAATGGCTTCCTTCTGGCGACTCGACCATGCAGCCCATTTTTCTTCAAGTGCCTCCTTATTGTGCAACTTGGAACAGCCACACTGCTAGTTTTCAGAGAGTCCAGTATTTCAGCTGATGTTATTTGTGGGTTTTTCTTTGCATCCTGAACAATTTTCATGGCAGTTGTGGATGAAATCTTTGTTGGTCTACCTGACTGTGGTTTAGCTTTTACAGAGCCTTTGATTTTCCATTTGTTAATCACAGTTTGAATGCTGCTGACTGGCATTATCAATTCCTTGGATATCTTTTTGTATCCCTTTCCTGTTTTATACAATTCAACTACCATTTCCCGTAGATCCGTTGGCAATTCTTTTGCTTTCCCCATGACTCACAATCCAGAAACGTCAGTGGCTGGATTAAAGATGCAAGAGTCTGTCTGAATCCCAGAAACTCTGCTTGTAATCAGTGTGTGTGCATAAAAGCTCAAACAGGTCACAGGTGAGGATGTTACCTTTAGTAGCCATTCAAACCCATTTATGTCAACTTCTGTGCATGTCATCAGGACAAAATCACCAGGGTATGTAAACTTTTGATCGACTTTTGGACGTTTTGTGTTCTCATTGTGATTTAGAAAGCGAAAACACAATAGTTTGACAATAAATGGTTTGACCCAACCACTAACCATGAGTGGAGACAAAGGTTTTCATATTCTCTGAAAAAAGGCCAAGAAAGCAAAAATTCTGCTGGGGTATGTAAACTTTTGAGTACAACTATATCTGTTAAAACTAGCTCTATTTTTATTAAACCAGTCTGATTTTGAACTGTCTCTATATTGTATCTAAATAAAACAAAAACAAATTAATGGCGTACTCATTCCATTGGATTAACTTCTGGATATGTAGCCTCCTACACATGGCGGTAATAAAAGCCTTGTTTCTTGGAGCATTGGGCATTTTGTTTCTTTGCCTTATGTCAAATGTATAAGCTACAATGAAAACCATTATTCGTTACACTGTTAAGATACTTTGTTAAAGGGAATCTGTCAGTAGGGTCAACCCTCCTAAACAGTCTATATGGACATGCAGATCATAGGAAGCTGAACACAATAATACCTTTGATACCTACGATCCTATGTCTTATTCCTGAGAAATCCATTTTTTTCTTCTATGTAAATGAGCTGTTAGACTATGGGCCGGACACTGATCTGAATGAGAATCTGTCTCCAGAGCTTATTATAAATGAAAGATGAGTTACCAGTGTGATGTGTAATGGCCGCTCTCTGCTCTCAATGCAGAGCTGTGTGTGATTATACCTGACATCTGCAGATTCCTCTTGGTGCTTCAGCTCCAGGCCCCCAGTCTTGCAATGTTGTTACAGTGCAGCAGAGCTGTGAGAGCTGCAGCTGCTAACATGTTTGTTATGAGCCAAAGTTCAGTTCTACTGTCTTGTGTTAGTTGCAGGTCTCACACTAGTAGTGCCTTCTTTCATTTACAGTATAATGAGCTCTGGAGGCAGATTTTCATACAGATCAGTGTTCGGCCCTATAGCCTGAAACCGCTCATTTAGATGTAAGAAAATCATGGATTTCTCTGGAATAAGACATCAGATTGCGAATTTCAAGGTATCATTTTATTCTGCTTCCTATTGCCTACATGCCCTTAATGACTGCTTCATCCTACTGACAGATTCCTTTAACTCTGTGCTCTTGTGCTTTGGTGATGATTTGTAACGATTCTTTAAAATCACAAGATTCTTCTGTGCTCATTGTCACTCCATGATGATTTTTGTGTGACTGCTTTTATGTCATTGAAGTAAACTTGTAGTTTTAACTTTTTTTTTTTTAAGTTTATGTATTTTAAAATGATTTATTTTGAGAAAGTTAGCTAAAAATATGAAACATACTGTATTGTCATCAAGACTAATCTGAATTTACCCTTTTTCAAAGCAGAATGACATTCCTCCTGACACGCTGATGTTTTGGGTTCAACCTAACCCATTGTGAATACACTACTGACCGGAGGCCCTTGGACTAGAGCAAGCTACCAGGCAATGGTTTTCTCCATGGTTTGGACTATGTGGCCATGTAGCCTCCATTCTGCACATGTCTCTTTAGCTATTCCTACAGGAAATTGTTTTTTAAGTTATACATTTTACTGCCTTACACCCTTCCTCTGACCGTTCCTTGGGAGGAAGATGGACAATTTTTTTATTTTGTTTTTAACAGGTTTTCTTTTATTGAATTCTTTTAGGATCAATGTTTTTATACTGTACAATGTGGTGTAAGATGCCCTTGATGTTGGGTAACTTGAATTTATTGGGTTATTGTGCTTCCCAGTGATTGGGCTGCCATGCAATCTATTTTTGTAGGAAATAACTATTTGGTTGCCTTGCACACCAATAAATTATATGTTCAGTTACCACTGGCTCTGTGTGAATGATTGACAATATGTATATTGATACCTTATCCCACGACTGGCAGTAGAGGTTCCACACATCAAAACCAATGTCGGTAGTCCTGATTTAATAAAACTGTAAAATCTGGTTCTCTTATCAATAGTGACCAATCAGATCTCCACCTTTTCATTTCCTAAACTGATCAGATAAATTGCTGACACAGCTCACGTGATTTAACCAGTGAGAACTGGTTACTGGTGGACCGGTAATTACCCCATAATGAAAGGAGTTTTCTTTGCATTAAAACTATATAAGCCAATATTGATCTTAATATCGATGCTGAACCCCTTCCTGACCCAGTGATTTACTGGGATTTGTTATATATAAATATATATATATGTATATATATATACATATATATATATTTATCTTGGAACTTTTGTATTTTTTCTTATTTTTAAGACATTTATTTTTACTTTTAGGGGACTTGATCCTGCGCTGTTCCTCCTATTGCTTGTGTTAAATAAAGCAACACCATACTACTGCTGTATATAGCATAAATCATTGTCTCCTATGAACGCCAGTCACAGGCTTTCTTTCATAAACGTCCAATCATGACAGGCATTGGAGTCTGTCCAGGACGTGCGCTGTAAGTGACACTGACACAGATTAACAGTGGTATTTACCAGGTTAACAGCCGTGGGCAGAGCTCTATTCCATATGTGGTTGTTAAAAGGCACATGATGACTGAATAACCAAGTCATCATCTGCCAGCAAAGATGTGGGCTCAGTTTTTGAGCCTGCATGAAAGTCAAAAAGATGACATACGTGATGTACATCATATATCAGTAAGGTATTAAGAGAATCGTACCAGGTTTTTGCCGACCATGTGAAAGCAGCATAAAGTAGTGGCAGAAACCCTTATTCTGGATCACTTACTGAGCTTCTTGCTGTAGTTTTAATAAGATTCTGTTTTATTTATTGCAGGTTTGCTAGTCCTCTCAGTGAGCTCCTGCTATGTACTCCTTCATATTCATGAGTACTGACTAGCCTGTCCACACCATTGATTGGCAGCTTTTTATCTATGTACAGTGTTGGAATAAAGCTATCGCTAAAGGTTCACTCACACTAGTGTATAAAAAAAAAAAATTCCCATTCTCATCCAGGAGAGTGGGCCAATTTTATTTTTTTTTTTTACTCCATCTATTACCGTAATCTTTTAAGGACCAGTTAGTTTTCTATGCTACACAAATGTAATGTATCCATATAGCATGTGATTATTTTTTTCTCATGCCGAATACAGCTGACAAAATAGTATGCAGATCTGCACCGTTCATTGAAGGACATTGGTCCGAGTGCAATACGATTTATTTTTTTTAATCGGATTGCACTCATCCTATTTATACGCAAGTGTGGGTGACCATAAACATATCTCATCGCTGAGCGAACCAGCACAGCTATAGCAGGTAAGTGATTGTATCAAAACTACAGTAAGAAGCCCAGAAGTGACTGACTTGGGAGTGGGGGGGGATGTCTATTTTTTCTTTTTTTTTATGCACCACCGAGATTCAGAATAAGGGTATGTGCACATGTTGTGTTTTTTTTTGTTTTTTTTTCTCGTTTTATTGAAGATTATACAATATAACAAGGTTACGTCATAGAAAAAAAGAACAAACACCTTTTCTCATTGCTCATTAGTACTGTCTGGCAAAGTTAACCCTGCCCTTGACATACAATGGGTTTAATATCTTAACTAAAAACATAAGACACCCACATCAGGCACCAAGTATCACATACTTGAATCGTGAGAATATTCCTCATTGCCTGGGGACTAATGTGAGTCAAGAGGGAATCAAACCAAGGCTTTTTTACCTTATCAAATTTTTAAAGTCCATTTTTGTCATATCTCACCCACTCACTCACCAGGTAGCAAAAAACCCAGTGAGGCATTCTTATTTAAAATGCTATAAAAAAAGTGTGTGAATTATGAATCAAGGTAGAACTTTTCTTTTAACAGTAAGGTTGGTAGAAAGATGTTCTACAGTAGCGCAGTCCTATGGTGTCGTTGATCACCAATGTACTTCCCATATACAGACTGTTTGTTTTTAACAGTGATATTTCCATCCCACAAGAAATTAATTTGGGGATTATCCTATAAGTATGACCATTAATGAAAGTACAGTGTAGTTTATACTCCCTCGGGTTGTTTTTGGCAAAATACCCCCTTCAAATTTTATTTCTGCTCTGCATAGTCATAGAAAGGATAGTGATAGTATACCTAGGAATAATGTTATTATCCAATAACAAATGCAAAAGCCAAAAAAAGAGGAATAAAAAAATCTTTTAAAAAATTAAGGAATTAATGCAGCAAAAAAGTCTTGAATTTTTGATTCCTTTTATCTAAATGGTTTACAAATTGTGTTTAACAACTTTAATATTTCTATGGAAGAGGGATCTCCATTTAATTTTATATAGAGCTTAAATATTCTGTTACAGCAGTGTGGATAGCTTTAGCGGATCGCTTACAAGCACGCGCTCCTTGCCTATGAAAATGGCCACCTCTAAGGTTGTCTATAAACTTGACATAGAGCTGTGTAAAATATGCAGTTAGAAATACTTCAGTTCTTGAGTATGAAAGATTGTTAATAAGAAGCAAATTGCAAAGTTGCTAGTTTTCCATGCATGTTACAATTTTAGGGTAAATTCACACTCTTAAGGGTAATTTCTCTTTAGGGTTAATTCACACTTCCGCTGAGCACTAAGTCTGGATTTCTGTTGTAATCTCTGAAAAACAGGCACTCAGTCATTCACTTCAATGAAGCCAACAAAGCTGTTAACATTGTCTGACCTCTATCTTTGTAGTCATATTTTTCGAATATGCACACGTTTTTATTTTTCTTTCCAAATGGATGTTTAACTATGGAAACAATCAAAGATGCATTGATGAGCAAACATGCTCGGATAACGTGTTATACAAGTATCTTGGGCGTGTTCGAATAATATGTTAAGCTGTTAGACAACCACAACACGTGCAGGAATTGCCTGTTAGAGAGCCACAACACACGCAGGGATTGCCTGTTTGTTAGAGAGCCACAACACACGCGGGAATTGCCTGTTTGTTAGAGAACCACAACACATGCGGGAATTGCCTGTTTGTTAGAGAGCCACAACACACGCAGGGATTGCCTGTTTGTTAGAGAGCCACAACACACGCGGGAATTGCCTGTTTGTTAAAGAACCACAACACATGCGGGAATTGCCTGTTTGTTAGAGAGCCACAACACATGCGGGAATTGCCTGTTTGTTAGAGAGCCACAACACACGCAGGGATTGCCTGTTTGTTAGAGAGCCACAACACACGCGGGAATTGCCTGTTTGTTAAAGAACCACAACACATGCGGGAATTGCCTGTTTGTTAGAGAGCCACAACACACGCAGGGATTGCCTGTTTGTTAGAGAGCCACAACACATGCGGGAATTGCCTGTTTGTTAGAGAGCCACAACACATGCGGGAATTGCCTGTTTGTTAGAGAGCCACAACACACGCAGGGATTGCCTGTTTGTTAGAGAGCCACAACACACGCAGGGATTGCCTGTTTGTTAGAGAGCCACAACACATGCGGGAATTGCCTGTTTGTTAGAGAGCCACAACACATGCGGGAATTGCCTGTTTGTTAGAGAGCCGCAACACATGCGGGAATTGCCTGTTAGACAGCTGCAACACATGCGGGGATTGCCTAACAGCCACGAAACATGCAGCCGTGCAAACTAACATATTATTGGAGCATGCCCAAAATACGCGAATAATACATTAGCATTGAGTTGTGCCTGCAATGAACCACTAGAGGGAGACCTTGGTACAGGTAATAAATACTAGGCTGACTTGCAATGTTGTACTCCTCTTACAAGATGTATGTTTGTATGCTTTGCATCCTTCATAGGAAATGCAGTATAACTATTTGTACAATGATTTTTTTCATTGGTAACAGGTTTTATTTTCAACACTGTAGGGCTCACTAAAGTGTCCTTTTTTCAGGTACATATTAATCCCTCTCCTCCTCAACCCTACCTCCATTCCTGATAGCCCAGTATAGCTGTTTACAAGTTGTAGGTAATTTTTTTTTTTTTCTGTGCCTGTGTTTTTGAAGGAAAATAAAAAAAAAAAATCACACCTATCTGTTTGATCCACGTCACAGATCAAAATTTCACATGCAAGTCTAACTGTCTTGGAGAATCAGGGACAGCATACTGTATGGATGCCATTGTAATTGGTAGAAGAAAAACAAAGTTTTTGGTGGGTAGACAAGAAAATAGCTGCTGAAATTCTGATCCAGCACATTGAAAAAAATGGACCGATTTTAATGTAATGGAAAATCTGATTGAGGGTATGAACCAGTCAGGGATGACTATATTAAAGAAACATTTTAGAACTTTAAAAAAATAAAAGTAAAAGGAAGGGGTGTGAAGTAGGTAGTGACTTCAGCTTAAAAAAACCCAACAAACAAAATAGTTGACATTTTAACCGCTTTACCCCCAAGGGTGGTTTGCACGTTAATGACTGGGCCAATTTTTACAATTCTGACCACTGTCCCTTTATGAGGTTCTAACTCTGGAACGCTTCCATGGATCCCGGTGATTCTGACATTGTTTTCTCGTGACATATTGTACTTCATGTTAGTGGTAAAATTTCTTCGACATAACTTGCGTTTATTTGTGAAAAAAAAACAGAAATTTGGCAAAATTTTTGAAAATTTCGCAATTTTTCAGCTTTGAATTTTCATGTCCTTAAATCACAGAGATATGTCACACAAAATACGTAATAAGTAACATTTCCCACATGTCTACTTTACATCAGCACAATTTTGGAACCAAATTTTTTTTTGTTACGAAGTTATAAGTGTTAAAAGTTAACCAGCGATTTCTCATTTTTACAACACCATTTTTTTTAGGGACCACATCACATTTGAAGTCACTTTGAGGGGTCTATATGATAGAAAATACCCAAAAGGGATACCATTTAAAAAACTGCACCCCTCAAGGTGCTCAAAACCACATTAAAGAAGTTTATTAACCCTTCAGGTGCTTCACAGGAATTTTTTGAATGTTAACATTTAACTTTTTTTCACAAAAATTTTTTTTAGGTCCACTTTTATTTTCCCAAGGGTAACAGGAGAAATTGGACCCCAAAAGTTATTGTGCAATTTGTCCTGAGTATGCTGATACCCAATATGTGGGGGGAACCACTGTTTCGGCGCACGGCAGAGCTCGTAAGGGAAGGAGCGCCATTTGACTTTTTCAATGCAAAATTGGCTGGAATTGAGATCGGACGCCATGTCGTGTTTGGAGAGACCCTGATGTACCTAAACAGTGTAAACCCTCTAATTCTAACCCTAATCCCAACCCTAACCCTAATGGGAAAATGGAAATAAATACATTTTAGTGGGTTTTTATGATTGCCAGCTGTCACGCTAAAAGATGCTTTTTATTGCAAAAAATAGTTTTTGTATCACCACATTTTGAGCTATAATTTTTCAATATTTTGACCCAGAGTCATGTGAAGTCTTATTTTTTGCGGGACAAGTTGACGTTCTTATTGATACCATTTTTGGGCACATGACATTTTTTGATCGCTTTTTATTACGATTTTTGGGAGGCAGAATGAACAAAAACCAGCAATTCATGAATTTCTTTTAGGGGTGCCTTTATATCGTTCCGCATGTGGTAAAATTGATGAAGCAGTTTTATTCTTCGGGTCAGTACGATTACAGCGATACCTCATTTATATATTTTTTTTTTTATGTTTTGTCGCTTTTATACAATAAAAACAATTTTATATAAAAAATAATTATTTTTGCATCGCTTTATTCTGCGAGCTATAACTTTTTTATTTTTTCGCTGATGATGCTGTTTGGCAGCTTGTTCTTTGCGGGACAAGATGACGTTTTCAGCGGTACCATGTTTATTTATATCCGTCTTTTTGATCGCATGTTATTCCACTTTTTGTTCGGCGGTATGATAAAGCAGTTTTTTTTGCCTTGTTTTTTTTCTTTTTTTTAAGGGGTTCACTAAAGGGGGTAACTAGTGGGACAGTTTTATAGGGCGGGTCGCGATACTAAATATGTGTACTTTTGTTTTTTTTATTTACATATAGAAATGAATTTATTGTGGAATATTTTTTTTTTTATTTAGGAATTTTTTTTTACTTTTTCACTTTGTCCCAGGTTGGGACATCACTGTATAATGTCAGATCGCTGGTCTGACAGTGTGCACAGCACTGTGTCAGATAGGCGATCAGACAGGCAGTGCAGCAGGCTTTCTGAGCAGGCACTGAGAAAGCCACCTCCCTGCAGGACCCCGCGGCCACCTTGGATCCGGGGTCCTGCAGGGAGGAGGCCCTTGGAACAGCGCGATCACATTGCGCTGCTCTGAGGGACTCAGGGAAGCACGCAGGGAGCCCCAAGGTACCATAGACGGGATAGTACGTCTGATGTCAGAAAGGGGTTAATATTTTGTTAGAGTAATCTTGGCCTTCTAGATGATGTGCGCTATTATTATCTATAAAAGGAAAAAAGGATAATGTCATTGGACTATAGAAAATTTGTTGTTGGCCATTTATAAAGCAGAGTTGGCCTTTTGGCTTACCGAATCCAAAGCCCTATTAACGGAGGCTCCAACACATGTGACACCATTTTTAAAGCACAAGTTTCCAAAATTACACTTGATATATAGTTGAATGCAGAATTATTGAAATAAACGGTGATGACTTTTTAATTTCAAAGACGAACATTTGGGCTGATTTACCAAAGCTGTCTAACCTTTACACTAGAGAGGCTTAAAATGTATCAAATGTGATAAATTAGACAGTCTAAAGACGCATCAAATTTACTTTTACAGTCTTTTAGTTGGCTTACTTTGTTCAACAAAAGTTACTCCAAACTTTAGCTCACAGTATTATGACTTTAGATATTCGTCTTTACCCATCCATGCCTCCTTGTTGAGCGTGCTTAAAAACATTTCTATAGCACATGATAAATGTGGAACAAGACATGAAAGCCAGATTTCTGGCACATCTAGCTTACTAAATCGGCACCAATAATTTACCTAAACAGTTTCCTTCACTTTATTCTAGAGAATAGCACTGGCTTCTTATGGTAATTACAGACATTATGTATTTAATGCAGATGTTCGGAGAGGACTTGCATTTGACAGCTAAGTAGATGAGATTTTCCTTCATAAATTGATCGTCAGTCAGGATTTTAATTCCGCAGCGTGTCACTTCTTTTTTGGGTATTCCTTTCCAATACATGGGGATGAAGTCTGCTGTGTTTGAATGCCTTAAAAAAGTCTGTTCTAAATTAGGACGTTATTAACTCCCCATTGGATACGTGATAAATCTTTTTGCTCAAGTCTATAAAAAAAATTAACTTTAGATGTAATAATGGATGAAGGTTATATATTACAATTGAGCCTCCACTTATATACTTTAAAAGCTAAATTATGACGTTTCCCATTCACTTATTACGTATGCATACATATACCAAAGTGATGAGCGACTGCTTGGATAACGTCTTATCCATGTGCCCGGGAGTTATCCGAGCATCTTGGAGTGCTCGTATATTATGTTCGAGTCCCTGCGGCTGTATGTTCTGCAGCTGTTAAGCCCCGTCACACTAAGCGAGATCGCTGAAGTGTCACCAATTTTGTGACGCAACAGCGACCTCGCTATGTGTGACACGCAGCGACGATCAGCCCCCCTGCTGGGTATCTCTTATCGTCGCTGAATGTCCTGGACCATTTTTTGATCGTTGGTCTCCCGCTGGCCAGCACGCATCGCTGCGTGTGACAGCAGGAGACCAACGATCAGTGAGCTGGTATCCAATGTACATATTGGGTAACTAAGGGCGGCTCCGCGCCTAGTTACCCAATATGTACCCTGGTTACCGGCTCCCAGCGTCTGCTGTAGAGCGCTGGGAGGTGGTATCTAGTGTACATATCAAGTAACTAGGTGCCGCGCGGTGCTTAGTTACCCGATATGTACATTGGATACCGGCTCTCAACGTCTGCTGTAGAGCGCTGGGAGCCGATATCTAGGGTACATGTCGGGTAACTAGGTGCCGCGCGGTGCTTAGTTACCCGATATGTGCATTGGATACCGGATCTCAGCGCTCTACAGCAGATGCTGGGAGCCGATAACCAGGGTACACATTGGGTAACGAGGCGTGGTGCCGCCCTTAGTTACCCGATATCTACATTGGATACCAGCGTGCTTGCTGGTTCTGATCGCTGGTGAGTTTGCCTATGTGACAGCTCACCAGCGACCACAAAGCGACACAGCAACGATCCCTGCCAGGTTGTATCATTGCCGGGATCGCTGCTGCGTCGCTAAGTGGGACGGGACCCTTAGACATGTGGTAATTGCGTACCAAATAGGCAATCCTCACATTTGTTCAGGGTTTTTAACAGCCGCAAGTTATGCAGCCGCAGGGACTCAACATAATATACGAGCACGCCCAAGATACTCGGATAACACCTGTGCACATGGATAAGACGTTATCTCAGATCTCAGCACATTCGCTAACAGTTTGTAGCAAGAATCCTACAACCAACCCTGTTGATGCTTTGTCATTCATTATTGTGTCTTAAGATGTTGTCCACAAATGACTTCATGGAGAGACTTCCATGAATTGTTTCAAAAACTATCTGTTGGTCTTGTACATTTTTTCTTTTAAACTCGTTTTATTGACGATTATATAACGTAAGGTTACATCAGAGAACAAAAAGCATTTCTCATTGGTACTGTCTGGCAAAGTTAACCTGTCCCTTAACATATGATGGGTCTAATATCTTATTCAAAAGCATAAGACGCCCACATCAGGCATCAAATATCACATACCTTAATCAAGAAAGAATACTCTTCATCGCCAGGGGACTAATATGAGTCAAAAGAGAATCAAGAAAGAGATAGAATACACTGGCGCTACCTAGGGAGATTTAAAGACCCAACAAATGAACACAAATCGTATGTTCAGTGAATATGGAGGCTGCTGGAGTTTGGGCCAGCTGCTGTGCAGTCACTGACCCTAAAAGTGCCCACAAAATGGTGCAAGTGAATTGAAAATAAAAACAACAACCTGCGCCTCCAAAGTGGTCTAGTCAGGAAGAAATCCCCACACTGAATTAGAGTATAACAGTTGGATATAGATGTAACAACACTGTAGAGTGAAAATATGCTTGAATATAAATGCAGTGTGCTTACTAGCAAAGGTGCAGGGAAGTAGATCAGAAGAGGAAGAAGTCCTGGCTTCGTGCAGATAGTCCCCGGACTGCGCACACAGATGAGAAACACAGAGCGTGTTTGAGGCAGGGAGCGTCCTCCCTGCAGTTGGAACAGACTTGCTGTGTGGAAACGTTAAAAGTCCGGGTGCTGCGCGGCGTTCTCAGGCCACGAGGCGCCGCTGGTCCGAAGCGGACGGGACGGGGACGGGGGGCGGGGCAAAAAATGGTGACGTCACCTGGGTATAGGAGGCGGGAAGGGTCAAAAACATCCGACGCGTTTCAAAGGTGCACGGACCTTCTTCATCAGGGATAGAGACCCAAAGTCAAACCCGCCTTATATAGGTATAGATGTAGAAGCCCCTCGCCCCTCCTCCCTATGCAAGAATAAGAAAAAGAGTGCTTGGTGATAGAACATGTGATTAAATGGAGGCTGTGGATGCTGAGGTGTTAACCCCATGAAGTCCAAGCAATGCTTGCGGTACAAGTCGTGCGAACTTTTCTAAAACATAAAACTTTTATTTTTATTTAATTAAAATAAATAACCAAATGGATGTCTATACCCTATATGAATGTAAATATAACCACTATCACGCGGTTTTACTGCAACGTACCACACACTGAATGTGTAAAATAAAATGATATGTATATATGTTAATAAAAACTACTCTCAAAGTGAGTGTACAAATACTTATCTATATACACACGCTTGTGCATGTGCATATAACACTACCCACTGTTGCACAGTTGGGATAAACTAGTAAGGATAAAAAATAGGTATTATAAAATACGTCACTAACCATAGACACTGGTTGACGTAAAAAATTTTTTTTTTTTTTTTAAGAAAACGCATACAATTCAATCTCCTGGTTTAACCCGTGGGGGCCAAACTATCCAGGGTAAAAATCCAGTTAGATTCCATTCTGGACATTTTTTTAATGTAATCCCCACCCCTCTTGTTTTGTTGAATCACCTGTATACCACAGAAGTGAATCCCCCGTACAGATTTATTGTGAAATTCAGAAAATGCCTAGAAAGTGGATGGCCTAAAAAACCTTTTTTGATGTTGTTAAAATGTTCCCTCATGCGGTCCAGGAGCCTACGTTTAGTGCGTCCAACGTATAATTTGCTACAAGGGCACTGAATTACGTAGATAACCCCTGTAGTAAAGCACGTAATATAGTCCTTAATTGAAAAAAGATGTTTTTTATGTGCATCTTGGAAGGTGGTTTGTTTTATTTTGTGAAAGTTAGTTCTAATGCTACATTAGATCAATGTTTTGATTTACCAATTGTTACGCAGTTTCACCATAACTACAGACAATTCAGGAACATTGTCTCAAAACATTGGTTTATCCTTCAGGGGGATAGGAAAATCGGCGAGTTTCTAGCACCCCGTCCGAAATTTATTTTTAGGAAAGCCCAAACTTTGGGAAACCTGATAGCTCCCACTGTTAGAAGCAATACATCTGTACCAGCATTCATCTCCTCTAAGGGTTTTGCACCATGTGGTACATGTTCATGTTGCATTAGAACTAATTTTCACAAAATAAAACAAACCACCTTCCAAGATGCACATAAAAAACATATTTTTTCAATTAAGGACTATATTACGTGCTTTACTACAGGGGTTATCTACGTAATTCAGTGCCCTTGTAGCAAATTATACGTTGGACGCACTAAACGTAGGCTCCTGGACCGCATGAGGGAACATTTTAACAACATCAAAAAAGGTTTTTTAGGCCATCCACTTTCTAGGCATTTTTCTGAATTTCACAATAAATCTGTACGGGGGATTCACTTCTGTGGTATACAGGTGATTCAACAAAACAAGAGGGGTGGGGATTACATTAAAAAAATGTCCAGAATGGAATCTAACTGGATTTTTACCCTGGATAGTTTGGCCCCCACGGGGTTAAACCAGGAGATTGAATTGTATGCGTTTTCTTAAAAAAAAAAAAAAAAATAAATAAATTATTTACGTCAACCAGTGTCTATGGTTAGTGACGTATTTTATAATACCTATTTTTTATCCTTACTAGTTTATCCCAACTGTGCAACAGTGGGTAGAGTGTTATATGCACATGCACAAGCGTGTGTATATAGATAAGTATTTGTACACTCACTTTGAGAGTAGTTTTTATTAACATATATACATATCATTTTATTTTACACATTCAGTGTGTGGTACGTTGCAGTAAAACCGCGTGATAGTGGTTATATTTACATTCATATAGGGTATAGACATCCATTTGGTTATTTATTTTAATTAAATAAAAATAAAAGTTTTATGTTTTAGAAAAGTTCGCACGACTTGTACCGCAAGCATTGCTTGGACTTCATGGGGTTAACACCTCAGCATCCACAGCCTCCATTTAATCACATGTTCTATCACCAAGCACTCTTTCTGTTTTCTCGTGACATACTGTACTTCACGTTAGTGGTAACATTTCTTCAATATAACTTGCGTTTATTTTTGAAAAAAACGCAAATATGGCGAAAATTTAGAAAATTTTTGCAATTTTCAAACTGAATTTTTGTTAGGAAATTATAAGGGTTAAAAGTTGACCAGCAATTTCTCATTTTTACAACAAAATTTACAAAGCCATTTCATTTAGGCACCACCTCACATTTGAAGTCACTTTGAGGGATCTATATGGCAGAAAATACCCAAAAGTGACACCATTCTAAAAACTGCACCCCTCAAGGTACTCAAAACCACATTCAAGAAGTTTATTAACCCTTCAGGTGCTTCACAGGAGCTGAAGCAACTTGGAAGGAAAAAATGAACATTTAACTTTTTAGTCACAAAAATGATCTTTTACAAACTTTTTTTATTTTCATAAGGGTAAAAGGAGAAAATGGGCAGATAAAGTTGTTGTGCAATTTCTCCTGAGTACGCCAACACCCAATATGTGGCTGGAATTGAGATTGGACGCCATGTCGCGTTTGGAGAGCCCCTGATGCGCCTAAACAGTGGAAACCCCCCACAAGTGACATCATTTTGGAAACTAGACCCCAATGGAACTTATTAGATCTGTTGTGAGCACTTTGAACCCCCAAGTGTTTCACAAAAGTTTATAATGCCTGGGTGTGAAAAAAACAAAAAACAATTTTCCACAAAAATGATTTTTTAGTCCCAAATTTTTGATTTTTCCCAAGGAAATTGGACCCCAAAATTTGTCCTGACTATGCTGATACCCCATATGTGGGGGGGAAAACTGGGCGCACGACAGGGCTTGGAAAGGAAGTAACGTTTTGGAATGCAGACGTTGATGGGTGTCATGTTCCGTTTGCAGTACCCCAGATGTGCCTAAACAGTGGAAACCCACCACAAGTAACCCCATTTTGGAAAATAGAGCCCCTAAGGAACTTATCTAGATCTGTGGTGAGCACTTTGAACCCCCAAGTGCTTCACACAAGTTTATAATGCCCTGGCATGAAAATAAAAAATCCTTTTTTTTCCCACAAAAATTATCTTTTAGCCACCAATTTTTTATTTTCCCAAGGGTAGCAGGAGAAATTGGACCACAAAAGTTGTTTGTCCAATTTGTCCTGAGTACGCCGATACCCCATATGTGGGGGGAATCACTGTTTGGGTGCACGGCAGAGCTCGGAATGGAAGGAGCGCCATTTGACTTTTTCCAACCAAAATTGGCTGGAATTGAGATTGGATGCCATGTTGCATTTGGAGAGCCCCTGATGTGCCTAAACAGTGGAAACCCCCCACAAGTGACCCCATTTTGGAAACTAGACCCCCTAAGGAACTTATCTAGATCTGTGGTGAGCAATTTGAACCCCCAAGTTCTTCACACAAGTTTATAACGTAGAGCCGTAAAATTAAACATTTTTTCCACAAAATTGATCTTTTCACCCCAATTTTTATTTTCCCAAGGGTAACAAGACCCCAAAAGTTATTGTGCAATTTGTCCTGAGTACGCTGATACCCCATATGTGGGGGTAAACCACGGTTTGGGTGCATGGCAGAGCTCGGAAGGCAAGGCGCGCCGTTTGACTTTTTCAACGCAGAATTGGCTGGACGCCATGTCGTGTTTGGAGAGCCCCTGATGTGCCTCAACAGTGGTAACCCCCACAAATGACACCATTTTGGAAACTAGACCCTTCAAGGAACTTATCCAGATGTGTGGTGAGAACTTTGAACCCCCTAGGTGTTTCACTAAAGTTTATAACGCCCGAGCATGAAAATAAAAAAATCATTTTTTCCACAAACATGATCTTTTAGTCCCCAACTTTTTATTTTCCCAAGGGTAACAGAATTGGACCACAAAAGTTGCCTAATTTGTCCCGAGTACGCTGATACCCCATATGTGGCAAAAACTACTGTATGGGCACATGTCGGGGCTCGGAAGGGAAGTAGTGACGTTTATTTAGCATACTGTGTTACAGGCATCATCTCGTGTCTATACAACCTTTATACCTTTAGCACCAATGGGTTGCTGGTATAAAATAGAAGTGACAAAAATTTGTATTAAAAATATTAATGTTTATTTCAATATTAAAGTGATTTAAAACATGAAAAGGTACTGAATGAAAATGGAGGCAAATTAACTCATCACTTAGAATTTTAGCAACATAGATATAATAGCAGCATGAGTATAATATAGTATCTATTGCATAAAACCTTGTCTAAAATACATTAATATGTAGGATGTGTGCCTATATACAGGGGGCTATGTGAGGGCTCATACTGTATATAGAGGCCATGTGAGAGCTCATACTGAATACAAGTGGACATGTGGGGGCTCACGTTTTATTTAAGTGTATGAGGCGGGTCATAGTGTACATAGACAGGTTATGTGGAGGCTCATACTGTATATATGGGGCTATGTGAGGCCTCACATTGAATAAAAGGGACTGAGGGCTCATACTGTATATAGGGGTACATGTTGGGCTCACTATATAAGGGGCTATGTGACAGCTCATACTGTAGATAAGTTATGTGGAGGCTCATACTTCATATGGGGGGCTGTGTGTGGACTCACTGTATATAGCGGAGATGTCAGCATACTTAAAGGGGAACCTGTCACCAGGTTATTACCATAAAACCTATGACCACCACCTTTCAGCCCCATGTGAGAGTGTTCTGCAATGCTGTGTATATAGCGCCCTGTGAGGTAAAAAAAAAATATAGGTTTTATTATAGTCACCTACTGGCAGTCTAGTCCGATGGGCGCCGTTGGTCTTGTTCCAGTGCCTCCTCTCTTCTTGTGATGACGTTCTCCTTCCCTGCTTTGTTTGGATGACGCATCCTGTGTCATCCACACAGTGTTTCCCATCATGTTCCTGTGCAGGCGAGCTTCTGTCTGCCCTGCTGAGGGCAGAGCACAGTACTATAAAGGCACCGGCGCTCTTTGGCCGTTGTCCGCACATGCGCAGTACTTTGCTCTGCCCTTAGCAGGGCAGACAGAAGTGAACCTGCACAGGAGCGCGATGGGAGCTCTGTGTCAATGATATAGGACGCGTCATCCACACAAAGCAGAGCCCCCATATGACCTTTAATATATGATACTGTTATTTTAATTTTATTTTAATATGAATTGTAATTGATATGTTAATAATAATTTGAGCAGAATTAATTTCAGCCTGTTGCTTTGGCCTCCACGACAGTCATGGTCTATCACGTGACACCCATACTATGTGCACAGACATCAGATGTTATATACAGGATAATATGTGACTGATGTAACGTTTGGTGTCTATACTCTTAGTACAATATACCGTATATACTCGTGTATAAGCCGACCCGTGTATAAGCCGACCCCCCTAATTTTGCTACTAAAAACTGGGAAAAATTATTGACTCATGTATAAGCCGGGTGTATAAACTGCCCTCCTGCTCTGTGCTGCCCCCGTCCTCCTCTATGCTTCCCCCGTCCACCGATCTCCCTCCCCCCCGTCCTGCTCCACGCTTCCCCCGTCCACCGATCCCCCCCGTCCTGCTCCACGCTTCCCCGTCCACCGATCTCCCCCCCCGTCCTGCTCCACGCTTCCCCCGTCCACCGATCTCCCCCCCCCCGTCCTGCTCCACGCTTCCCCCGTCCACCGATCTCCCCCCCGTCCAGCTCCATGCTTCCCCCGTCCTCCGTTCTCCCCCCGTCCTCCTCTATGCTTCCACCGTTCTCCCCCCCGTCCTGTTCCGTGCTCCTTGTCCTCTCCTCCATCATACTCACCCCTCCCCGTGCCATCGCTGAGCGTCCCTGCAATCCTGCGTTCTCCCCGTCTTCCTGCAGCTCTTAATCACTGAGCGGTGATGTAATACCGCTCATTAAGGCCATGAATATGGAGGCCACGCCCATGGGAGTGGCGTCGCGTCCATATTACATGACCTTAATGAGCGGGTATTACGTCACCGCTCAGTGCTGAAGAGCTGCAGGAAGACGGGGAGAACGCAGGATTGCAGGGACGCTCAGCGATGGCACGGGGAGGGGTGAGTATGATCCCAGCCACCGGCTCCTGCCGCGGCATCCCCTCCCCCGCTGGTTTCTGCCCTATGACTCGTGTATAAGCCGAGGGGGCATTTTCAGCACGAAAAAAGGTGCTGAAAATCTCGGCTTATACACGAGTATATACGGTACAACAGTCACATATTTTCCAGTACATACCATCTGATGCCTGTAGTCACAGTATATCATATACCAGTCATATATTCTCCTGTACACTGGATGTGGTATACTGTGTGCACATTTGATGTATATAACAGATGATATGTCACTGATCTCATACCAGTCACATATTATCTTGTATCCATATTTCTAAATGTAACCAGGTCTACTACACAGAAAGGATATAACTGTATTTCAATTATATTCTGCTTTAAAGAATCATCCTATTAAAATTTTCCCACCCTAATTCTGTGTAGAGGTTAGAGTAGTGTCAGTGTGTTAATATACTCACTTAGCATCTTCTCCAGTATCCAGCACCGCTCTGCTTCTTCTCTGAGTGACGTCTTCATTCTTCAGACTCTGGCTCACACTAAGCCATAATCATCAACATTAACAGAAGTAAACACTTGAAATAGATCACTCTGTTTGTAATGATTCTACTGTATATAACATGAGTTTCACTTTATGTATTGAAGAACTGAAATAAATTAAAGGGAACCTGTCAGCCACTATAAGATACGGCCACCGCCTTTCAGGGCTTATCTTCAGCATTCTATAGTGCTGTAGATAAGTCCGTGATCTGACCTGCAAGATAAGTTTTCTGGGCTCTAGATGATTTTCTGCAGTGACTCTGTGTGATGGCACGTTACAGAATCATGATAGAGCACTGAGCACACGGTCACGCGTTCACTATGCTTCAATCCCAGGGAATCAAGTATGAGTTTGCATACTTGCGATGTTCATGAGCCAACTACACTGTGTTCCAAATTATTATGCAAATAATATTTTCTCAGATTTTCCCAAATTACCTATATGAATTGCAGTCATTGTAATTTTCCAGTCAAATAACTATTAAAGTACAATTGAAAGGTTTTTGTACAAACTGCCTATGATAACAGTATATTTTTTAAAAAATAAAACACTCAAAACTGCACTCAAAATGCATGTTCCAAATTATTATGCACAGCAGAGTTTTCAACCTTTTCATTTTAATAAAGAACAAAAAAATGGTCATTTTTGAAATTATAAGCATTAGCAGGTTATTACAAACTGAAATCAAACAGTTTTCAACTCAAAACTTTATTCTAGGTGATGTTACATTTGCACATAGGACCCCTTGTTCGAAAGGAGCTTCTGAAATCTCTCGTCCATTGAATTTGTCAGGTTTTGGATGGTTTCTGCTTCAATTGTTTTGCATGAGGACAGAATAGCCTCCCAGAGCTGTTGCTTAGATGTAAACTGCCTCCCGCCATCATAGACACTCCTTTTGATGATGTTCCAGAGGTTCTCAATGGGGTTGAGGTCAGGGGAGCATGGGGGCCACACCGTAAGTTTGTCCCCTTTTATGCCCATAGCAGCCAGAGATGCAGATGTGTTATGTGCAGCATGAGATGGTGCATTATCATGCATGAAAATGATCTTGCTGCGGAATGCACGGTTCTTCTTCTTGAACCATGGCAAGAAGTGCTGTTTGAGAAACTCAACATACACTATGGAGTTCATCTTTACCCCTTCAGGGATCCTAAAGGGTCCGACAATCTCTTTCCCTATGATTCCCACCCAAAACATTACTCTACCTCCTCGTTGGCGCTGTAGCCGTGTTTGCATGGGGTGTCCATCAACCAGCCATCCTCCACTCCATCCATCTGGACCATCGAGCGTTGCACGGCACTCATCGGTGAACAAAACAGTTTTGAAGTCAGTCTTCATGTATTGTTTGGCCCACTGGAGCAGTTTCTGCTTGTGTGCAGTGGATACACGGATTTTGGTAAGAACTTACCTGTAAAATCCTTTTCAGCGAAGGAAGGGAGGGAGACACAGGATTCATTACTGAAGGGTAGGCGGAGCCCCAGATCAGGATGTCACCTCAGATCAAAAGCGTGCTGACTGGCTGGCCCCTCCAGCTCGGGCTCCTCCTACTCAGCTTCAGTCGTACCAAAGCTTTAGGGAAGAACCAAGATCACCAGCGGAGCTGATCACCCCTTCTGAAGGAACTTCAGAGAAAACACAAGAATACAGGTTATGCATGCAAAGTAAGCCAAAAACCACAGAGTTCCAGGTGCTACTCACTGAACCTGACTACTGTGATGAGCTGGCGATGCTGGAACAGAGCCTTAGCGCGCTGACCTCAGCCCAGATATCGCAATCAGATAAGGGTCGCGCTGCATCTGAAAACATCAACACACTTCTGCCTTGGGCGGGATCTGTGTCTCCCTCCCTTCCTTCGCTGAAAAGGATTTTACAGGTAAGTTCTTACCAAAATCCGTGTTTCAGCTGCAGATGGAAGGGAGGGAGCCACAGGATTCATTACTGATGGGACGTCCCAAAGCAGTTCAAAAAATAAGGGTGGGAAAAAACCAACAAAAGGCAGAAACCCAACAACCTTAACAAGAAAACGCGCAACCAGCGCTAAAACACAAGTTCCACAAGAACTTCAAACTACAGCTGCCTGCAATACCCTACGTCCGAGGGCTGCATCAGCAGAAGCACTGACGTCCACTTTATAAAACTTTGTAAACGTGTGGACAGAACGCCAAGTTGCCGCCCGGCAGAGCTGCACTGCCGAGGCGCCTTGATGAAAAGCCCACGATGAAGCCACAGCTCTCGTGGAATGGGCTCGAATCTTAATCGGACAAGATGCACCCTGAAGACTGTAAGCTTCCAAAATAGCTGACCGAATCCAACGAGCTATAGAATCCTTGGAAGCTCGCTGACCACGCCGGCGACCAGCTGGAACCACAAATAGAGAGTCTGTCTTACGAAAACCTTGAGTAATAGATAGGTAAAACTTCAAGGCCCGCACTAAATCCAATGTGTGCAAATCTCGCTCTTTCGCATTCTTCGGATCCGGGCAGAAAGAAGGCAACACAATATCCTGGTTAACATGAAATTGTGATACCACTTTAGGTAAAAAATCACCCCGTGTGCGAAGCACTACACGATCCGGAAAAAACTCCAGAAAAGGAGGCGAACAAGAAAGAGCTGCCAACTCAGAAACTCTCCTCAAAGAAGTGACCGCTACAAGGAAAGCCACCTTCCAGGAAAGTAAAGAAAGGCTAGCCGAACCCATAGGCTCAAAAGGTTTATGCTGAAGAGCCTCCAAAACAAGGTTGAGCCGCCAAGGAGACACGGAAGCCTTCCGCGGCGGAAACTTACGAGCTATACCGCGGAAAAAGGAAATCACGTCCCTATTTGAAGCAATGGTTCTCCGAAACAATAAAGACAGAGCAGAAATCTGACCTTTCAGGGTGCTGACTGCCAAACCTTTGTCCAGCCCATGCTGCAGAAAAGCCAACAGATTGGGGATGGAAAACTTCCTCGGATTCCGAGAGGATCCCAAACACCACGAAAAGAAGTTTTCCAGGTTTGTGGTAAATCCTAGTAGTAGCCGGACTTCTCGCAGCACGAAGGGTAGCAATAACCTCGGCTGAAAAACCTCTATGGGTTAAGATTTCAGTCTCAAGAGCCACGCCGTCAAACGCAGGGACTGCAAGCCCGGATGACAAATGGGCCCCTGAGTCAACAAGTCCGGTTGAAGAGGAAGCGGAAAAGGAGGTGCCGCCAACAGCGACATTATTGTCGAGAACCACATCCTTCTTGGCCAATCCGGAGCTATCAAAATAGCTGAAATTCTCTCTAATCTGATCCGACGCAGTACTAGAGGAAGTAAAGATATCGGCGGGAATACATAGATCAGCTCGAACTGATCCCACTGAGCCACTAGAGCATCCACCGCCACAGCCTTCGGGTCCTTGTACCTGGACATGAACGTCGGTAACTTGGCATTGAACCTGGATGCCATCAAATCCACTTGGGGAGTTCCCCAACCGGAGCACAGTAGTGCAAAAACTTCCGGGTGAAGGCTCCATTCCCCAGGATCCATCTTCCTGCGACTGAGAAAGTCCGCTGTAAGATTCTGAACCCCTGGAATGTGAATCGCCGAAATGGCTGGCACACTGGCCTCGGCCCAAATCAGAATTCGAGACACCTCCACCAAGAGCCTGGAACTCCTTGTCCCGCCTTGGTGATTGATATACGCGACAGCCGTCGCATTGTCTGTCTGCACTCGAACTGGCAGACCGCTCAAAAGGGACCGTCCAATGCTGGAGGCAAAGGAAAATCGCCCTCAATTCCAGGATGTTGATCGGAAGAACAGACTCTTCCGGTGACCATACCCCCTGAATCCAGAGATTGTTCTAAACACCCCCCAGCCCGTCAGGCTGGCATCGGTGGTTATGACTGACCACTTTGGAGGGAGGAAGGACTTCCCCAGGGCAAAAACCCCTGGACGTAGCCACCATCCTAGAGAATCCCGCACCGCGCGAGAAATGGTGACACTGCAATCCAGCGATTGCGACAGATTCCATCGACTCAAAATAAACTTTTGGAGGTCCTGGAATGGAACTGGGCAAAAGGAATCGCCTCCATGGACGCCACCATCAGTCCCAGAAGACGCATACACTTCCGTAGGGACATTGCCGTTGAGGATTTCATAATCTGTACATGTCGAAGAAGACATGACTGTTTGTCTGGTGGTAGGGAAACTACCGACCGAAACGTGTCGAGATGCATTCCCAAAAAGAGGATTGTCCTCGATGGTTCCAGGGACGACTTCTCCCAATTGACCAGCCAACCGAAGTCCTTCAGAAACTGAAGAGACAAATCCCGAGCCGTCAACGCCTCCTCCTCCGAGGAAGCCACGATCAAAAGATCGTCCAGATAAGGGAGAATCGTAATCCCCTGTCTTCGAAGGATTGCCATGAGGGGCGCCATAATTTTTGTAAAGACTCTTGGCGCTGAGGCTAAGCCGAACGGCAGAGCCACGAACTGGTAATGATTCTGACCTATGGCAAATCGAAGAAAGCGCTGATGAGCCCTTCCGATGGGAATATGCAAATAGGCGTCGCGAATGTCGATTAACACCAGTAAATCGTTCTGTGACAGAGCTGCCACAACGGAGCGAAGCGACTCCATGCGAAATTTCCGGGCATGGACATGCCGGTTTAATCGCTTGAGATCCAGAATCGGGCGAAATTTGTTCTCCTTTTTGGTAACTACAAAAAGGTTGGAATAAAAACCTTTCCCTCGGTCCTCTGACGGAACCGGTATCACTACACCCTTTTGTAGCAGAAATTCGACCTCTCGCTGTAGAGCGACAACAAGCTCGGGTTCCGACAGAACGCGAGACTGACAAAAAACATTTGGGGGTCGAGAAGCAAACTCTATGAAATAGCCTGCCGACACTATCCGCGTTACCCAGGAATCTGGAACGCGAGCCATCCAAGTCGCCTTGAAAAGAAGCAGGCGACCCCCCCATTCGAGAATCCTCGAGTGGACCCCTGGCGTCAATCCGACTTGGCGGGCTTCTTGTCAAGTTCCCGCTTGTCCTGGCGGAAACTCTGCTTCCAGGGAGTACGAGTTTTCTGAGAGGATTTCTTTCCTGAGAAGGAAGGACGACCCGATCCCCACGAGGAGTGACTAGATCGTCCTCGGCCCCGAAAGGACCGCCGACCACTATAGACACCAGGCTTACTGGACACCGAAGCCATGGCCCTACGCTGTGGTAATGCTGATTCCTTCGCCTTAGCCTTGGAAATCAGCTCTGTGAGGTCGGATCCAAAAAGATGGCCACCCTTGTAAGGTAAGGCCAACAACCCTTGTTTGGAAACTGCGTCCCCGGCCCACTGTCTGAGCCATAAAGCTCTTCTGACTGTGACCGCTGAAGCTTGCGCTTTGGCCAGCAGAGATGCCGTATCCAGACCGGCATCAAAGATATAACAGGCTGCCGTTTCTAACCATTCACAAGTTTCCCGTATCTCAGATAACCGAGATTCATTTTGCAACTCCATCTTCAAACGTGCCAACCAGCCTAGAGAAGCTCTAGCAGCACACATGGATCCTAGCACTGCTCGGAATCCATGACCCGCAGCCTCATAGCTTGCTTTTGCCGCCAATTCCGTTTTTCTATCCAAAGGCTCCTGTAAACTCGCTTTTCCCTTAATAGGGAGTAGTGAGGATTTACTAAGCTGAGATAAAGACACATCCACTTCAGGAGCAGAAGTCCAACTAGCCTTTAACTCCGCAGAGCAAGGATAAAGTGTATTAAAGAAATGCGTTCCATGAAAACGCTTGTCTGGACACAGACGTTCCTCCTCTATTACACTATTAAGCTCATCCAGTGCTGGCAATGTTGTACGCGAAGCACGGGACTCCTGGAACATGCGTGCTGATTTACCAGGACGACTAGCTACCACCTCCGGTAACTGTAATATATCTCTCATGGCTTCAATTAATGCCTCCGTACGCTTTGCCATAGAGGAACGCCCCTGCGGCTCGTCCGCATCTGAATCGGATATTTCTCCATCCGAATTTAAAGGGGAACTCTGCCCAATATCAGATACATCTGACTCGCTCCGTGTAGAGGCCGGTAACGGCCTGCGTCGCTTCCTCTGAGAGGAATTAGCAGACACATATTGACCTAAAAGGTCAGACAAGTTGTTGATCGATCGAGCGATATCGTCCAATTTTTCACCGCTGTCGACCGCAGCGCTAGACGCTGTTGAGGTCTGCGTATCTGATTGCCGCAATGGCACTGGGACGTGGTCCGCGGCGTCTGAACTCTGTTCAGACATGTCTCACCTGTATGAGCAGGTCAAAACGGTAATACCAGCAAAAACTATGCGGTTTTTTCTTTTTTTTTTTTTTAAACGCTGAAGGGTTAACGCTCCACCAGGCAGGGTTACCCCAGCGGTATTCAGTCAAAAAAAAAAAATGCTGGTAGAAATAACCCTCAGAGGGGTTAATATTGCAAACTCACCACAATATATATATGAAGTGTGAGCCCCAGCCAATTTTATGTCTCTAATGAGACTGCAGCTGCAGGATAGCGATCGCTGCGCTGCGGGGTGAGGAATCAGCACTCACCCAGCTGGCCGTGGTGTCTTATGAGGAGAGGAGCGGTCTGAGGAGCCCAGGAGCCTGTGTAATGGCCGCCACAGTGGGGGAGTCGCAGGAGAAACGCCAGAGCGCGCGTCTTCCTGCTCAGAAGACCGGGAATCGTTAGGCCACGCCCCCTGCTAGCTCAAATAATGAGCGCGAACTCCCTCGCTCCTGCTCCCTCTCTGTCCTGCAGCTATCTGCCTGCGGACAAAAAATCACCACATCTACTATGTAACAGCGCTGTCACCGCAGCGCTGAAGCATACTGACATACAAGTAATAGCGCTGCTCACTCAGACGCTAAAGCATTCACACATAATTATAATAAAAAATTTATGTGGAGTACTCACCAGCCAAAACGCCACAGGGACCCTCAGGGGTTTCTGGCGCTGTGCCCATGCTTCCCCCCAGGGCGAGGAACGCAGTGACCGCACGTGTGGTTTGCGTCCCGCCAGGGAAGCTCTCCTCATCCCCCAGGGCCGGCAAGGATTCTGCAGGGACTATTGAGTAAATACAGATCCGCCAAGGGAGAGGTTGGGGTACAGCAGCGCTGGTACCCCTGAGACCTCTAGACCACATCTGGTGATCCAAGTCTCCTGTCCGAATATAAAATAATAAAATCTTCTGAGGAGCTGCATTAGCAGCGACCATCCTCTGAGACCTCAAATCTTAGACTGGAGCTGAGTAGGAGGAGCCCGAGCTGGAGGGGCCAGCCAGTCAGCACGCTTTTGATCTGAGGTGACATCCTGATCTGGGGCTCCGCCTACCCATCAGTAATGAATCCTGTGGCTCCCTCCCTTCCATCTGCAGCTGAAAGAGGAGGTCGACAGGATGGCTTACACACAGGACCCTGCATCTTGTTGTTCGGGGGACGTTGGAGGCACCAGCAGCTTCAAAAACTTGTTTGCTGCTATGACAAGGCTTTTTTTGCCGCTGCTCTTTTAACCTGACGCTATTGCCTGTAGGAAAGAGTCCTCAATTTTCCCTTAGCACGCACACGTGTGTACTGTGAATCAGCTACATACTCCTTGATTGTGCGATGATCACGATGAAGTGTCTGGCAATGTTGATTGTAGTCATGCCTTGACCTAAACACTCCACAATTTGTTGCTTCTCAGCAGCCGACACATCCTTTTTCTTTCCCATTTTGGCAGAAAATGTAGGCTGCTTAATAATGTGGGACAGCCTTCTTAAGTAGTCTTGCCTTTCATTGGACACACCTGCCAAACTAAATTAGCACAGGTGTCTGCAATTGCTTACAGTGATATAAAGAGCCCTGACACACATCACCATCAATGAGTTTAACTTGTCAGGGTTAAAATATATTTTTGTACTTATATATAATGTTTTTTGTACTTTTATATGTGATGCTTATGTGCTAGCTTCCATTTTGTATATTCAAACCATAAGCTTTCCTTGCTACGTGGCATTTAGTTAGAGACCCATCTCTGGAGTACGTAACTGGATCCTGAATTCCAAGAAGATTGCATCAGCCAAAAGTTACATCATTCGGGAGCTGAGCTGAGCTGAGGAGAACAGTGAAACCAATCCAGATGTTAGGATACTATACATTTCCATATATGGCTATACTGTTTCTCTTTAGGTGCCCCTCGCTCCACCCTGATATGTATACTATATAACTTTGTGCTTGTAATAATAAAGAGAGCTCTTGCTGAGAAAGCTACGTGCCAGAGCATGCTTTAAGATTGAACCAGCCTGATTGTCTGACTCTTTCTTATAACTGGTACCACATGCTCGTAATCTAATTCGAAGTGACTGAAGGACGAGTGGTTTGTCGATACGACCCCGACAATTGGCGCCTGGCAACGTGGGGCAGTGGATCGCCGCCCGTCCGGACCCGTCCTGAGGACTTTGCGGTGGTGCCCGCGGTGACTGAGTGCGAGGACTGATCACCCTCCATCGAACACGGTAAGTTGAGATCATATATTTTATATGTGTCCCACTTGCCTGTGTGCGTCAGTCATTGTTGGCTTTGCTGTACTGTCCAAATTGGGTCTGGGTGGGTGACCGGTTGAGTGGTGAGACCGAAGGCGATCCCACGCCACGAACCAGCAAGTGAGACCGAGTGACGTCGCATGTCTGCGCGTACTTGGGTCAACACCACTTCCTCCTCCTCCGGTCACTGTACCTTTATGTAGATAGATGTCTCCCGTGACTGTTAGAATAAAGTTGGGACAAATTTTAGATTTTTGAAGTGTTGAGTGGGGTAAAAGACGCCCATGATAGTCTAGTTAGTAACAGATTGATTAGGATTCTCTGTCTTATGACAAATTGAGGAGGGCTCTTTGTCCAATACAGGGGAATCTCACAAGGAGACGTCCCGCTGTGAATATAGGAGTGTTACGGTGAGCTGGGCTGTAAAGTCATCACCCACGGTTAGGGAAGGGATAGATTGATTAGGACTCTGTCAGGTGTGTTGAGGAGGGCTCCACGTTGACGGGTGGTGACCTGCCAGCGGCATCGGTGGTCTGAGTCGCGACAGACCATTGCACTTTGTTAAATCATGATGCGCATGTTTAGATCTGGGAAACCTCATAAGTTAGAGGGTGGTGCTGTGGGGGTCTGTGAGCTGGTTCAGTCACGGGAGGGAAAGAAGGCTGTTAAAAATGTGAGAAGTTTGTATAAGATGATGGGTTTGCCTACTACGGGCAGACTTCAGCCTTCAGCGTGGAAGGATTATGTAGCACAGAAGACGGGAGAGTTATGTGATGAGAGACTTCTACATCAAGCACAGGCACATCTCAGAGTAGCAAATGATTTGAAAATTGAGGGCTGGAAGGAAGTAGATGGTGTGGGAGGTTCAGAAGGTGCTGAGCCTTTGTTCGGATATGTGAAATGCTCTGCATATGATCTTATTGATGTAACTAAAATGGCCGCCGCACCCCTCATGCCCGTCACGGTTCCAAGCCCTCAGCCACCGCCCTATAATGGCACCGATCTCAGAACAAAGGGAGGTTGGACTTGTCATGCGTGCGGTGAACAGAATCCGCCCTGGGCGGAGACCTGCCGTGTCTGTGGGGCGGGCCGCCCCTGGTGTAATGCCCAGCCCGATGCCCCTCCCATTCCCAACAGTGGGAAGCCCCCAGACAACGCCCTTCCCATTTCCTCCAGCAGCCATCTTGGGACACCCAGCAGCCATCTTGGTACACCCGGAAATGGCCAACACCCATTTCTTCCGGCAGCCATCTTGAGACACCCAGGCACACCCAGTCAGGCCTATATCCCTTGCTGACACCCTCCGGGCCTACTATCAGCCACCGCCTGCACCTGTGCAGGCCGCAGCTCCCAATATGGCACCAGATGTAACACCGTTGTTCCCTTTCACTCACCCCAATCCGGCCATAGCTGCAATGCATGAATCTTCAGCCTTCCAGACAGTGATCAGAAGCCGCCGCCGTGACATTACAGATTCAATGAAGGGGAGGAGGATCAGGAAATAGGGGAAGGGTGGGCCCCTCAACAGCCATCACCACCCCCAGTGCCACCAGCACCTCCTCTTTCTTTATCCTCCCCCCACCATCATTGTCAACCCCTGGCCCTAGGGCCCACTCCACCCCCTACTCCAGGGTTGAGGCAACTCCCTCTCTTTCACACATCCCCAGAGAGGATAGTCGCTCTGTAAGATTCATGGAAACCCCGATCAGGCCCCCAGCTCCCGGTGTACCCGAAAACTGGTATCCCTGCTACTCACAGAATTACACAGACCACAACGGGAATCCAGTGACATTGTCCATAGGGTACGGTGATATCCTGACACATCAGGTTGGCGCTATAGTTAGTCCTGCCAACTCGAACTGCTCCAACAAGGGGGGCCTGGCTCTGCTAATAGCCCAAGCTGGTGGTCCCATCGTCACTACAGAATGCATGGCTCATTTACACACTCATGGTCCCCTGCTACCTGGTCAGACTGACTACCCATGCAGGAGACCTTCCTGTTGATGTCATCATCCATGCAGTAGGTCCAGTCCATGATCCCCTAAACCCAGATGAGTCACGGGCCACCCTCCGGGCCACTATACATTCAGTACTCCATCATGCTGGCAGGTTAAGCGCAGGAGACATGCCCAGGCGCACCCTATCAATACCACTCATTTCCTCGGGTACCCTCTTGGCCCCTGCATGCAGGAACATGTCTCAGCCCTGAAGGATGGACTCCGTACCATAGACCATGAGCTGAATTCCGTCAGAATTGTCTGCCTCCGAAGCCCTGCTGTTCAGAAGGCAATGCCCATAGCTATCCAACTGATGACTCCGGCCATGCCTAATCTACCTCAGGGCCCTGGGTTGACTACACCCTTGATGCCCTCAACCCAAGCTGGGGGCCAATCAAGTCCATGTCAGACACCGGAAGCCCCTGTCAAAATCGTCCCTGGACCTCTGGGAGAAATCAGGTATCAGCCATTTACACCAACACAAATTGATTCCTTGGTATCCAAGCTCCCGGATCCAGACAAGTATCCTATGGACTATGCACGGCGTATGGAACGAACCAGGGGTATCTATGGAGCCACCTGGGCCGACCTGTCTGGCATCACCTCCCTCAGAACTTTTGAGCCCTTCCTATCCACTATGGAAAAGGCTATGGATCCTACCAAGGTTGGGTCACTCACCACCTATGAATCAGGCATTGAATATTGCAAACAATTGACTTCCTGGGCCCAAGATAGACTGACTGACCAGACAGGGTCAGTACAAGATGTCCAGCAAGAGCCTGATGAGTCAGTAGAGAAATACTCTGCTCGCCTGCTTTTGCATTTTGAAGACCTGGGCTTTAATATGAATATCAAGACTCAGAAGAAACTTCTAGTGGAATCGTTCATTCAAGGTCTACAGGACAAATTGAGAGAGGAAGTGCTTAAAGTACGCCCTGACATTTTATCCTCCTCCTTTGATGATGCAGCAACTGTTGTCAAGGCCTTCCATAAATCATTGCAGAAACGGGAAAAAGAAGACAGATGGGAAGGAGGACACCAAACTTAAAGTAAAGAGTAAACCAGTGCCGTCCATGGTCTACCAAGCTCAAGAAAATTACCCACCTCCCAATAATCAGTCAGGCATAAAATGGGTGCTAGTGGAAGGAAGTGGAGGAGGTCCCCCACCCCCACCAAGAAGACAAGAACATGAGCGCGATAGAAGATCCAACCAACGAAACAGAAGACCAGCTCGTGACCCCGAAGGACGTGTGCTGTGCTGGGAGTGTGGCAGCCCAGATCATATCCTCAGAGACTGTCCACGCCGTGGGAATCACAGGAATGGTCCTGGCTCTAGAGACAGCTACGATAACAGACGTCAAGATTATAATGAGAGGCCACCCCCACGCTACTGACAGGGAGGCCAACCAGTGTCCACCTTCCCAGCTGCCCATCCATCTGCAGCTTGTGGGACAGTCACCTTACAGGTGGACAATCAACCCTTAAAGTTCTTAGTGGACACTGGGGCGGCCACTTCTGTCATCTCTTCTGCACACCTTCCTTCATCAGTATCTCTGTCTTCTGAAACCCTCACATGTGTTGGAGTAGAAGGTCAACAGACTGCTTCCCCCCTCACTACCCCAGTGTCTGCAGGACTCTTCACCGGAGTATTGACCAAATTTCTGGTCTCTGAAACCTGCCCTGTCAACTTATTGGGTGCAGATCTCCTGGAAAGGATGAAGGCCACCATCACTTTTGGAGAACAAGGTATGGAACTCTGCTTACAAGACCCCAATTCCCAGCAAGGGGCAGAAGACAGATGTGTTCTAAAGGCCTTTCCTCTGATGATGATGACTGTACAACCTGAGACACCTGGAGCCACAGCAGAAACATACTCGTTTGGCTATCTGGATCCCTCTCAATTTCCTGACAGCCTGTGGTCAGAGGGACCCGAAGATGTTGGACTTTTATGGGTACCTCCAGTTAAGGTACATCTCAAGCCTGGATATAAATATCCCGTTTGCCCCAGTACCCTCTCAAAGCCGCACAAGAATATAGCCTGGGTGCTCAAATTTCTTCTCTTCTGAAGTCTGGAGTTCTGATAAGATGTGTATCACCCTGTAACACACCTCTGTTCCCAGTCAAGAAGAAGACCGCTCCAGGAGAACCTCCAAGATACCGGCTGGTACAGGACCTCAGAGCAGTGAATGCTGCCACCATCCTAGAGACTCCTGTGGTACCTAACCCAAACACTTTGTTGTCCAACGTACCTCCAACAGCCACAATGTTCACTGTAATTGACTTGGCAAATGCCTTCTTCAGTGTGCCTCTGCACGAAGACTCCAGGTTTCTTTTTGCCTTCACTTTCCAAGGGGGACAGTTAACATGGACAAGAACCCCACAAGTAGGTCAGAATTCTCCTAACCAGTTCACACAATCAATGAAGACTGTTTTGGAGCCCTGGATACAGGAAAACCCTCAAGTAACTTTGTTACAGTATGTGGATGATCTACTGCTTTGTGGTACGGAAGAAACCATATTGCCTGCCTCAACATCATTGCTGCTGTTCCTCTGCTCAGCTAATTGTAAAGTGTCGAAGAACAAAGTTCAATGGTGTCATATTAAGGTTGTCTTTCTTGGACATTGCATTTCACAAGGAGCCCGCCATCTTACTGAAGAAAGAAAGCAAGCAATAAGGGAAATCTCTTACCCTGAAACCTACTCTGCTATGCAGACCTTTCTTGGACTTATCACCTACTGCAGACAGTGGATTCCTGAAGCCTCCAGACTCATGCAACCATTGTATGATGGTCTCAAGAATGGAGGACCAGATTGGCGAAATGCCCCGGATCCAGATGTCTATGAACAGCAGAAACAGTGCTTCTACAAATTGAAGGAGAGTGTCATCTCTGCTCCTGCCTTAGGCATCCCGGATTACACTCAACCCTTCCACCTCTTCGTGTCCGAATCCGGGGGACATGCATCTGGCGTTTTGGCTCAACACCATAATGACAAATACCGGCCTTTGGGCTATTACTCGGCACGTCTGGACCCAGTTGCAAGGACTTCACCCACGTGTCTCAAGGCGGTCCATGCTGCTCATACCCTTTTGGACAAGTCTGCTGATGTTGTCCTTGGACATGATCTGGTCATTCAAGCTGGCCATGACCTTTCTGCTGTCCTCCAACAGACTTCACCCAGACACCTTACTCATCAAAGGCACCTCAGACTCCAGTGTTCCCTGCTGTTACCTTCAAATGTCTCCTTCCAAAAGTGCACCACTATCAATCCTGCCACTTTGCTTCCACCTTCTGAGGGGGAGAGGAAGATGAATATGCCAATATGCTACCCATGACTGTTTGAAAATTTTGGAACAAGACACTTCTGCACCTGAAAATATGGTGTCCCGTCCGCTGGCTGACCCAAAATGGAGATTATGGACGGATGGCTCACGGTTTGCTGATGCTCAAGGCAAGTTCCACACAGGATATGCTGTTACAACGGAAACAGAGGTCCTTATGGCTGAAGCCCTACCACCTTCCATGTCTGCACAAGAAGCATAACTTGTGGCCCTGATAGAGGCCTGTCATCTAGCCACTGGAACCACTGTCAATGTGTACACAGATTCAAGGTACGCACATGGAATTGCTAATGACTTTGGGCTCCTATGGAGAAATAGGGGATTCATCACAGCCGCTGGAACACCGGTGAAACATACTCTCTGGATTAAAGCTTTGATTGAAGCCTTGAAAGAACCTACTCAGATCGCTGTCATTAAGGTCAGGGCTCATGGCAGAATAAGCTCAAGAGAAGCAAGAGGAAACCACCTGGCAGACCAAGCAGCCAAGGCAGCAGCAATGGAGAATGTGTCACCAAAGTGGCAGGAAAAACAGGAGAAGCAAGAAGACACGAGAAAATTTAAAGGAAATTCGCAGATGATGGCTATCACCAGAGTAATTGTCAAAGAGACCAACTCTGAAGCTATCCAGGAGTATCGAGAATCGTCCTTGGAAAGGCCAAGAGACAAGAAGAAAAGGAAGCCAACAACGTTGGAAGAATCCTCATTAGATGAAAATTCCAAACCCTTCGGACCACTTGAAGCCAAATTGTGGCAAGAACAGAAACAAACCTCCATTGAATAAAGCAATGGAAAGCAGCGGGAGCCCTGAGATAAAGAGCATCTCTCCCCTTTTACAGAGTGCATGGAAAAACTTGTCTGCCCAGGCGTATGTATCCAGCAGTGGCTGCGTGGGCGCATGGACCCACACACAGAGGAAAAAACCAAGCTCTGGCATGCATCAACAAGTTGTATTTTGCACCTGGAATCTCATCTGCCGTGGCTGCATACTCGAAGTCCTGCTCTGTTTGCGCCACCTGCAATCCAACGGCCACTGAACGAGTCCCCTTCCAGCATTTAGCCAAACCAGACTACCCTTGGCAAAGAATACAAGTCGACCATATCCAGATGCCAAAAGCAGGAAAATATGAATATGTCCTTGTGGCTGTGGACATGTTCTCTGCCTGGCCAGAAGCCTATCCGGTCACCAACATGACTGCCAAAACCACGGCCAAGAAACTGATCACCGAGATTGCCTGCAGATTTGGAATCCCTGAAGTAATAGAGTCAGATCAAGGCCCAGCCTTCACTGCAAGTGTCTACAGGGAGCTGTGGACCATGCTAGGAACAGACTTGGGCCTACACACTCCATACCATCCAGCCAGCTCAGGCAAAGTGGAGAGAATGAACTCCACAATCAAAACCCAACTTCTGAAAATGACCCAAGACTATCCCCTTCCTTGGCCTGACTTGCTCCCCATAGTGCTGTATCACATTAGACACACACCCCAGGCCAAACACGGGTTGACCCCCCATGAGATTCTGTTTGGCGCCCCTCCCAAGATAGGAGACATTAGGCCCCAAGAGCTATCTGAAACTAATGATAAAGTGGTAAAATTTGTGATTGCTTTGTCTAAAGAGTTGACTAACACCCATTCTACAGTGTCTGCTTCTCTCCCAGAATCCACAGGTGACACAGTGCACAACTTCTTGCCTGGTGACCTGGTGTATGTGAAAAAGTTTGTGAGGAAAGACTGCCTCCAACCCAGATTCGAGGGTCCTTACACCGTGATTCTGACCACTCCCACAGCACTGAAGCTTGAGGGAAAGAACACCTGGATTCACGCCTCCCACTGCAAACGAAGCCGAACAGAATGAGACTGCTTCTGTATATCCTTTCCACGTATCTACTGTTTGTTCCAAGTTGGGCAACCACCACATTCTGGGTAGACACTGACGCAAGGATTCAGACCTACCGATTTGATTTTTGTGAAATAGCAAGCTGTGGAAAAATGACTTGGTACTGGTATGATGCCCATGACCGGGGAACATTCTATCTCTGTGTGACTCGTCCAGGGAATGAGAATTGCTATTACTAGTCAGATGTGGGGTGGAACACGGGTGACACACGGACTGGGGATATAAACCAAAGGAGGCTCAAGTCAGGAAAGATAAGGAGGGAAGGTCTCTACTAACTCGAATGACTTGACTGCTGGATTCACGCCTCGGAAGACCAGCCCACATAGAGTGACATGTCTCAATACTAAGTCATGCTTCCCTTTGTATTTAAACTTAGAAAATCCTCAAGAGGAGATGAGGAGATTTGGGAAAATATGTTTTGGGATGTCATGTTGGCTCAATTAATCCCAGATTGGGGATAGTGGAACTCAAGAATAAGAAATTAAAACCTACCCAGACTCCCACTATCACTAGTCAGCTTCAAGGAAGTGAAAAATTACAACAAATAGTGAATGAAGTAATTCCTATACCAGGACTCCAGTGGGAAGAAGTCTTCTCCATAGAAACCCAGATAAACCCCCGTAAAAACCTATGGTTAGAATGGGTTAGGTACAACGTCAGGGCCCAAAATATATCGGTGGGGTGTATAACCTGCGCTGCTGCTAACACTTATCTATATACGCATGCTTTCCCTGCTGACCACACAATCTGTCTATTGGGGTTATTGAAAGGAGCTAATGACACCTCCTGTCCTGATTATATTCCCCTCGTCAGTCTAAAAACCAAATTGCGAACCCCTCGGGATGTCATAGTAAATAAGGATAACTATACCTGCTACTCTCCTGACAACTCTACTGGTCCCTCCTTAGGGGTATTTGAAGACGGGTTCTGCCAGACCAATAAGACTATAGATGCTAACCTATTGACTAATCATTCCAGATACATGTATGATATTTATTGGTTCTGTGGGGACGGAAGACTGAGATCTCAGCTGCCAGGTATATGGAGTGGTCAGTGTACATTGGTGAAGCTGGCCATGCAATTCAAAATCCTACCCTGGGACCCAGAAATAGCCCCTGAACTAACTAGGAAAAAGAGAAGTCTAGATCAGCTGCATACCAGCTATGCTGACGACCCCAAGATCTATATAGATTCCATAGGTGTCCCTAGGGGGGTCCCCGACGAGTACAAAGCCCAGAACCAGATTACTGCAGGTTTCCTCTCCCTCATTCCCGCCATACAGATCAACAGAAATGTGGACTGGATAAACTATGTTTATTACACTGAGCAAAGGTTTATCAACTATAGTAGAGACGCTTTCCAAGGTATAGTTGAAGAGTTAGGACCCAACACTAGAATGACCCTCCAGAATAGGTTGGCTATTGACATGATCCTTGCAGAAAAAGGCGGGGTATGTGGGATGATAGAAGAATGCTGTACCTATATCCCTCAGAATTCTGGAGTTAATGGTAAAACCATGGCGGCCCTTACAAAAATTAAAAACCTGGCCCAGGAGGTAAAGGAAAATACAGGGGTAGATACCTCTTTCTTCTCAAGTTGGTTGGGAGGTCTTAAGGGATTCCTCCAGCAGGCCTGCTTAGTAATTGGAGGACTCCTGGTGCTGGGCTTAGTGGTCCTGTGTTGTGTAGTACCTCTATACAGAAGAGCTATCACCAGCGCGGCTCCCATGTCAGGTACTTTCTTACACCAGGAAACCATATCCCTGTTATATAATGATGCAAGTAAAGAGGACATGGAAAAATATATTCCCTCGGATAAGCCCGACAAGACCTCCTATTGAAAAGTTCAACTAAGAGATTTAGTATAGGGACAGGTTGTGAGAACTCCATGTGTCTGCTAAAGTAGGGACTTGTTTGTCTGGGGGCGTCCTACCAGGGGACAGCTTCTAAGATAAATAAGTGAAGAAATCCACCTCCCCTCCCCCAACACATGGACAGTCTCAAAGGCCACCCCTGCAAGGGAAAGCTTAGTGTTTAGGGGGGATTGTCAGGGTTAAAATATATTTTTGTACTTATATATAATGTTTTTTGTACTTTTATATGTGATGCTTATGTGCTAGCTTCCATTTTGTATATTCAAACCATAAGCTTTCCTTGCTACGTGGCATTTAGTTAGAGACCCATCTCTGGAGTACGTAACTGGATCCTGAATTCCAAGAAGATTGCATCAGCCAAAAGTTACATCATTCGGGAGCTGAGCTGAGCTGAAGGAACAGTGAAACCAATCCAGATGTTAGGATACTATACATTTCCATATATGGCTATACTGTTTCTCTTTAGGTGCCCCTCGCTCCACCCTGATATGTATACTATATAACTTTGTGCTTGTAATAATAAAGAGAGCTCTTGCTGAGAAAGCTACGTGCCAGAGCATGCTTTAAGATTGAACCAGCCTGATTGTCTGACTCTTTCTTATAACTGGTACCACATGCTCGTAATCTAATTCGAAGTGACTGAAGGACGAGTGGTTTGTCGATACGACCCCGACAAACTAAAAAATTCTTACCTTATCACTCCTAAACAATTTTTGCATAATAATTTGGAACACAGTGTAGAGTCTGAGACAACTCTGAGTAGCTCACTGAGAGAAGTGGATGAGAATTTTCCCAGCCTGATCGTGCAAGTTCTATTGCACACGCCCCCCTTTCAAGGAATATCAGCGCTCTTTTCACACTGCGGGCCCTCCTCTTCCTCCCTGCGTTCACTATTTGTCAGCATCGGAACCCGGAAGGTGGCTTTTCTCTGCAGGAAGTTCTGCATTTACTCCTGCAATTGTCCTGGAGCTCCCCTACAGCTTGGAACCAGACAGGACCTGCATCTTTCTGTAAGTAGCTCTGCTATGCATACTGACACGCTCCTCAGCAGATATCTTTGTCCCCTTACCTTCTGGCGTTAGTGGGTCTGCTTCTCATGTCTAATCCTAAAGGAGAGCGCTCTCGCCCTCCTGCTTCCTCTTCTTCTGCTCTTGTCAGGCACTTTGTCTGCTCTTCATGTAAATGCAAACTCCCTTCAGGTCAATCCTCTCCCCTCTGTCAGGACTGCAGTAGTCCCCCCATGCTTACTGCCCCAGGAGAGAGTGGTTCCCCTATCTCAGTGTGGGCTACCTCTGTCACAATCTGTGGTGGACCTCACCAAGGTGTCGCAGACACTGGTGTCCGCTTTGATAGGTTGCCCCATCCTGCCTCCTCCGGCATTGCTAGCAGATTGCAGAACTCACCGGCTGCGCCTACCAACAAGGGCCATAAGAGATCCAGGCAGGAGAGTCATTCTAGGTCCTCCTCCCGCTCTGTCTCTCCCACCGATCCTACTCCCCGAGTCAGGTGAAGTGGTTTAGGACGCACTGTCAGAGGATGACACGGACCTGGATTCTGACCAGGCCTCTAATATGAGAGACATGGTCCAGAGTCTCATTGTGGTGATCAATCAGACCTTTAACAGTACGGATACAGCTACGGAACCCGCAGAACAGGCGGTTTCATTTAGACAGTCGAGACCAGCTCCAGTCTTAAGGTCTTTGCCACACACAGAATTTTGAGGATGTACTTTCCAGGGAACGGGAAAACCCGACCAGACTTTTCCAAAGTGGAAGCGCCTCAGTATCCTATTTCCCTTCTCCCCATAGCTCACGGCGAATTGGACAGCTTCTCCAACTGTGGACCCTCCAGTTTACAGACTATCCACCAACACGATCCTCGAGCTTACGAATGGAGCATCCCTCAAAGACTCCAATGACAGGATCATAGAGTCTTTTGCCAAGTCTGCCTTTTGAAGCGGCCACTTCTACATTGTGCCCTGCCTTTGCCACCACATGGGTGTCAGTGTCCATAGCTGCATGAGCTGAACAACTCCATCAGCATTCTTTCAGGAGCCCGACCATAGAAATTGGCTCTCATGCCAGGAAGTACATGGTATCTGCCTCCCTGGACGCAGCTTCATGCGCAGCTCAGGCTTCTAGCAATATTGTGGCCATCCAGTGGACTGTTTGGCTTAAGGTGAGACAGGCGGACTTATCTTCAAAAAAGTCCCTTACCAGCTTGCCTTTCAAAGTGTTCCAGTCTATTTGGCTCCAAGTTGGACCAAATTATTATTTAGGCAGCCAACGGCGGGACGAACTCCCTCCTTCCTCAGTCCAAACCTCGCCGGCCTCCTCAGAAGCGCAAGTTTCAGTCCTTTTGCCGTTTCTCTGTGATGGAGGATTTTTCCTGCCAAGAGATGCCACAGGCTCGCCAGGATAGGAAAAGGGCTTCTTTTAAACCCACGCTCTCCAGGCATTCCGATAATGCGCAGGGTAGATCTGACAGATCTTCCTCTGCATGACTCCTCTCCAGATTCCAGGGAATTTCCCAGGCTGGGCATCAGTCTATGGTTTTTCAGAGACGTTTGGCTCACCGCGGTAAAGGAAGCATGGATCAAGGAGGTTGTATCATCTGTATACAAAATAATTTCATTTTGCAGCCATGAGATGGATTCTTTGAATCCCATCCTCCAAGAGATGCTTCTCTGGTTCCAGGGTTCTTTGCGTCCATTGTCTCCCTCCTCGGTTCAGGCATCATCTTTCCCGTCCCAGACCAGGAACATTTCAGAGGGTTTTAGTCGAACCTATTTGTTGTGCCAAAGAAGGATGGCGTAGTTCGACCCATCCTGGATCTAAAGTTACTGAAGAAAGGGTCTGTCTGCGACATTTCAGGATGGAGTCCCTTCGTTTAGTAATTGCTTCCATGGAGTCGCAGGAGTTCCTGTGCTCCATAGACATCCAGGACGCCTACATCCAGGTCCCTATCTTCCCAAGGCATCAGAGATTCCTGCGTTTTGCGGTGCTGCAGGACCATTTTCAGTTCGTCAGCCTGTTTGGGCTTGCAACCGCTCCCAGGGTTTTCACAAAAATCATGGCAGTGTTAATGGCCATTTTGTGGATTAGAGGTCTAGTGCTCATCCTGTACCTCGACGACATTCTCATCAAGGCTCAGTCTTTTTCTCAGGCCCAGGAAAGTCTGTCCATATATTTAAGACACCCTGTCCTGATTTGGTTGGCTAATCAACAGGGCAAAGTCTTGCCTTGTCCCGACTCAGCGCCTCATTTTTCTAGGTATGCTGTTCAACACCCGCCAGACAAGGGGTTTTCCTTCCAAGGAGAAGAGAGCAATCCTCCAGCAGGGCCCTTGGCTTCCTGCCTTTCGCTTGGCCACGGCGGTCCTGGGAAGGATGGTGGCCACGTCGGAAGCAACTCCTTTTGCGCAATTCCGTTCAAGAGCGCTTCAGAATGCCATCCTCTCAGTGGAACAAGTCTGTTCTCCCTCTGGATCGTTCGGTTCGGCTCTCCTCCCGAGTCAAATGATCTCTCAATTGGTGGTTGTCATCCCCTCATCTTCCAGGGTCAGTCCTTCCTTTCCGTTCACTGGCAGGTGGTGACGACGCCCGTCAGCCTTCTGTCTTTCGCCAGCTGACTGTCCAGGGTCGTTGGTCGGCAGAGGAATCTTCTCTGTCGATCAAAATCCTTGAGATAAGGGGCCATTCTTCTCTCCATCCGTCACAGGGAAAGGCTTCTTATGGGTCTGCCAATGCGAGTTCAGACGGACAATACCACAGCTGTGGTATATGTCAATCGCCAGGGGGAACTCTGCAATGGCCGAGGTATCCAAGATTCTCCTCTGGGCGGATGTGACAGTTCTGGCGATATCTCCAGAACATATCCACAGCATGGAAAATTGGGCTGCCCACTTTCTCAGCCACGAGGGTATCACAGCGAGAGAGTGGTTTCTGCATCAGGAATTCTTCCATCAGATTTGCCTTCGACGAGGTATTTTGCATGTGGTCTCATGGCGTCCGGGAACAGGAAGGTTCCATTTTTCATTTCCAGGTCCCACGATCCTCTCGCAGTGAGCGCCGACGCTTTGGCAATACCCTAGTCACAGTTTGATCTTCGCTATCTGTTTCCTCCCCTCCCCCTGTTGAAGATCAAGGTGGAAGGGGTGCCGGTCATTCTGATTGCACGGCTTGATCCATCCAGGAGGTCTTGGTTAGATCGTCAATCTTCTCGCGGACACCCCATGGAGGCTTCCAGACAGACCGGATCTTCTGTCCCAAGGACCGATCTGCCACCAGAATTCTTCGTTGGTCAATTAAACCGCATGGCTGTTGAAACTGCGGTTCTGAAAGCGTCCGGGTTTTCAGATCGGGTGATTCAGACCATGATCCAGGCTAGGAAGCCATCGTCGTCCCGGGTGTATTATCCGAATTGGAGAGCCTATTTCAGCTGGTGAGAGTCTAATCATATACCGCCTATGTCCTTTGCTCTCCCTTCCATTCTGGCGTTTCTCCAGGGGGGGACTTGACGCAGGTCTGGCTCTTAGTTCGCTAAAGGGCCAGGTGTCAATGCTTTCTATTCTTTTTCAGAAAAACGTAATCTCCAGTTCTCAGGTCAGAACTTTTCTCCAAGGGGTAGTGCATGCTGCACCCCTGTACTGGACCCCTGGACCTCAATCTGGTCCTGGAGGCCCTTAGGAGTTCTCCCTTTGACCCTCTCAGAGAGGTCTTTCTGTCTTGGAAGGTGGTGTTTCTTGTAGCCATCACCTAAATTAGGCGAGTCACGGATTTGGCAGCTCTTTTGTGTTGGGTTGTGAAAAGGTGGTTTTGCGGCCTCTACCTTCTTTCCTTCCCAAGGTGTCCACCTTTCACCTAAATGAGGATATTGTCCTCCCTTTTCCCCGTCTCCGAATCATCTTCTGGAGCGTTCACTGAACAGTTTAAATCTGGTCAGGGCGGTGCGGGTCTATTTGGCTAGGACCGCCCTCTCTTGGAAGACGGACTCTCTTTGTTATGCCAGAGAGTGCACGTAGAGGCCTGCCGGCCTCCAAGGCTACGATCGCTTGCTAGTTCGGATGACAACTTTGGAGGTATACCGGGTTAAGAACAAAGCGCCTCACCCTGGGATTAAGGCACACTCTACTCTGGCAGTGGGCGCATCCTGGGCGGTACACCATTGGGCTTCTGCACTGCAACTCTGAAAAGTGGCAACCTGGTCTTCCAGCCACACCTTCGCCAAATTTTACAGCCTCCATACCTATGCTTCGTCCGATGCCAGCCTAGGTAGAAGGATTTTGCATGGGGTAGTGAACACACAACGGGATGGAATAGGGGAGAGGAAGGCCCTACCAATAGGAAATGAGGGATGGTCACCACCTGAGCTCCAGCCTGAGCCGTTCCCTGCACTCCCCATGTTGGTCCTTTTCCCCACGTCAGGATACCTCGTCCCTCGCTGTCACCTAACACTACCCTGGCTAGTTCACTGGCCGGCGACGAGCGCTAGCCTCGCTACTGCAGATATTTCCACACAGGGGATAGTGACAAACAAATAAGGGAAAAGGAAAAACCACCACATTAGCTTCCAGGTGCCGCTGCCATGCTCCACACCGCAGATAACACCGAAGCCGGACCCCAGACTCCACTCAGCATAGGATATCACACCAGGACCTATAAACAGCTGATACACACTGGCACCACAGAAAGCCACACACATCGGCTGGTCTCCAGAGAAACTATCACCAACAGTCAGCTGATGCATCAGGTGACCATTTGAAGGATGGTGGGAGTGGTCACCACCCACATCAGCTGACCCAGCAGCACTGCAATTACACCAGACTGCCAGCAGGGAAAAACTGATATTAACCCCTGCTCACGCCCCCGGAAGAACAGGCAAAACACGCGTCGGGGTGGGTCGCAGCAGCAGTGCGGTCACTTACCACAGGTATTCATGATTGTTTTTTGTGCACTTTTCATGGTCCACATGCTTCTACAGCTAAACGGTTGGACTATCACTGGCAATTTATAGCCTTTGGCACTATCGCTAATATGGAGATGTGATTTATTCTTAGGTCCACTATTATTAATGCCGGACCAATTTAGTTTGAACATTACCGTATATAGCCACATGTATAAGCCGACCCCCTAATTTTGCCACAAAAAAACTGGGAAAACTTATTGACTCGCGTATAAGCCTAGGGTGAAAAATGATTATGCCCCCATATGATGCTCCACAGATTATGCCCAATATGCTCCACAGATTATGCCCCCATATGCTCCAGATTATGCCCAATATGCTTCAGATTATGCCCCCATATGCTCCAGATTATGCCCAATATGCTTGAGATTATGCCCCCATATGCTCCAGATTATGCCCCCATATGTTCCACAGCTTATGCCCCCATATGTTCCAGATTATGCCCCCATATGTTCCACAGATTATGCCCCCATATGTTCCACAGCTTATGCCCCCATATGTTCCATAGCTTATGCCCCCATATGTTCCAGATTATGCCCCCATATGTTCCACAGATTATGCCCCCATATGTTCCACAGATTATGCCCCATATGCTCCAGATTATGCCCCATATGCTGCTGCTCTGCAAAAAAAAAAGACATACTCACCTCTCGTCGCTGGGGGCCAGGTGCCGGTGTCCTGAGCAGGTGGTGACACTGGCGCGCTATGGGGGACAGGTGCCGGTGTCACCGCTCGCTCAGGACCCCGGCACCTGAGATATTTACCTGTCCTCTCTGCACCGCTGCGTCTTCGTCTGACTCCTCTAGCTGTGAATGATCTGGCAGAGGGCGCGGCGTGCACTAACGACGTCATCGCGCCCTCTGCCTGAACATTCACAGCCAGAGGAGTCAGACGAGGACGCAGCGTGCAGCGGTGGAACAGGACAGGTAAATATCGCTATACTCACCCCTCCTCCGGCGCGTCTCTGCAGTCCTCTCCTCTTCTCCCAGAGCTCTCTGCAGCGCTTCAGTCCTACAGCGGTCACATGGTACCGCTCATTAAAGTCATAAATATGTGCATATTCATGACTTTAATGAGCAGTGCCATGTGACCGCTGCAGGAAGGAGCCGGAGATCGCAGGAGAAGCAGGGGGGCTGCAGAGACCGCGCCGGAGGAGGGGTGAGTATGATCCGACTTCCCTCCCCCGCATAAGCCGAGAGGGGGACTTTCAGCCCTAAAAAATGGGCTGAAAATCTCGGCTTATACACGAGTATATACGGTACTCTAGTTTTGCTGTTTTTTGAGATACCATATAGCATTTATTTGTATTTATTGTGGTATTTTCTGTGACCAAACTGTCTGCATGCGATTACCTAGTTTGCTTTGAGGCATCCATCTGCATATATTTGTGAATTTTATACTACTGTCTGGTTGTTAACAAAATTATTTTTTCATACACTCTTTGTGCCATTTAAATTATTTTTTATCGCTTTGTGGTATTGTGATTTGATACGGAGTGTGATCTATAGTGTTTAGGTGTTAAGGACTAACATGTATGTATTAACCCCTGCTGGCCTGACAGGAAAAAAAGTTTAAACTGAGTGGAACCAGAGCTGCCACAAATCCAAAAATGGATTGCAACAGTACCCCCCTTTCAATGAGGGGCCTCTGGACCCTCAACACCGGACCTCACCAGAAAACGACATACGGTGGGGACGCCTCGAACGAGTTCATATCTGCAGTCACCTGATCCTCAGGTTTACAGCAAACGCAGCCAGATGGAGGTGACAATAACAGGCTCTGGAGGCGCCACAAATATCCAGAGCACCGACCTGTGGAATGAGTTGTGTATGTGCATTACTGGGGGCAACTCCAGCTGGAAAGTCACCAGGCTGGGAATGTCCGACACCCGATCACCCTAGAACTCCAGGTCGCAGTAGCACACTTCCATCTGATGTTTTTGGTGGACACTCATACGTACTCATTCACACACAGGTCTGGACCTGAACATTTATTTCCACGCATGCGTTTGCCATCAGATGGAGAACTCCTTAAGGAAAAAAGGTGTCCCCACACTCATACTCCCACTACACACAGAGGGAACAACCACCCTCCCCTGACCCCCTTCTCCTAGAGGATTCCGAGACTCAGGGTTCACTTGTGGTGAGGGTTGAGTCTTGCCTCTACTCCCTGGCAACACCTCTGCTGCCCCCACCGGAGAAGGGGTAGGTTGTAGAAGGACGGCAGAGATCGTAGCTCCTGGGCAGCAGTCTTTACAGGACTGGTCCCAGCTGACTACTTCCACAGACCGCCAATCTATGACCAGGTTGGGTTTGTTCAACCAAGGGAGGCCTAAAACTATGAAAGTTGGCATTCCCTCCAAGACTGAGAATGACAGGGACTCTTCAGGACGAGTCCCTATATGTAGGTGTATATCATCTACAATTTGGGTCACCCTCCCTTGGCTGAGAGGGACAGTCAATGGCCTAAATGCTGAGGGGTCTCGACTGCACCTACCCATCAGGCCATGGGTTTGGCAAAGCGAGCATCCACAAAATTGATTCCTGCTCCACTGTCCACAAGCATGGGTACAGTCTCAGTAACCCCGCCAACCACCACTTCAGCAGGGATGGTGAACTGAGATGAGAAGATGGAGGAAATATACACACCCTGGTCATCTCCCTCCACATGACCAGTGGACGCGTCTTTTGAGATGGTGATGGTACTTTGGTGTGAGCTGGGCAGACATTGATAAAATGACCAATCTGCCCACAGTAAAAACATGCCCCCATACCACGGCAAACCACAGGTAACTAGGCAACTCCATTTGAGTTGAAACTCCTCCCACCTGCATGGGTTAGTCCATCTGCAACGGTGTGTCTTCCTCCCTAGAAAGAACAGGGGCAGATTTGGTGTATGCCTCTCCCTGAAGCATTTATCCACCCGGATAGCAAAGGACATGGTGGCTTCCAACAACCTGGGAGCCGCGTACTGCACCAGAGTATCCTGTAGCCTAGGTGACAGACCCTGACAAAAATTGCTCCTAAGGGCAGGGTCATTCCACTGCGTGTCAGTGGCCCACCTCCTAAACTCTGAGCAGTACTCCTCAGCTGGCCGGCCCCCCGCTTGATTTTACAGAGACAATACTCAGCCAGGGAGACGCCATCAGGATCGCCATACACCAGCACCAATGCTGCGAAAGACTCATCCACGGACCGCAATGATGGAGAACCGGGCGGCAGGGAGAAGAGCCAGGATTGGGGATCACCCTTGAGAAGGGAGATTATGATTCCCACACACTGTTCCTCACTCCCTGATGAATTATTATTATTTATTTATATAGCGCCATTAATTCCATGGTGCTGTACATGAGAAGGGGTTACATACAAAGTTATAGATATAATTTACAGTAAACAAATTTACAATGACAGACTGGTACAGAGGGAAGAGGACCCTGTCCTTGCGGACTTGCATTCTACGGGATAATGGGGAAGAAACAGACGGTCGGGGGTGCGGTAGCTCTGGTGGTGGTGGCAGCAGCTCTGGTGGTGGCGGCGAGGCGGAAGCTCGGGTGGTGGCGGCGAGGCGGAATGGTTATTGCAGGCTGTAGGCTTTCCTGAAGAGATGGGTTTTCAGGTTCCATATGAAGGATCCAAGGGTGGTGGATAATCGTACATGTTGAGGCGTGGAATTCCAGTGGATGGGGGATATTCGGGAGAAATCTTGGAGGCGGTTGTGTGAGGAACGAATAAGTGTGGAGGATAGTAGGAGGTCTTGGGACGATCGAAGATTACATGAAGGAAGATATTGGGAGATTAGTTCAGAGATATACGGAGGGGACTGGTTGTGGATGGCTTTGTAGGTCAATGTTAGTAGTTTGAACTGGATTCGTTGGGGAATTGGGAGCCAGTGGGGGATTTGCAGAGGGGAGAAGCAGGCGATGGGAGAGGTGGATTAGTCAGGAAGCAGAGTTGGGGACAGACTGGAGTGGCCAAGAGAGTTGACGGGGAGGCCACAGAGGAGGGTGTTGCAGTAATCAAGGCGGGAGATGATGAGGGCATGCACAAGGGTTTTAGTAGATTGAGGGCAGAGGAAGGGACGGATTCTGGAAATGTTTTTAAGTTGGAGGCGACAGGAGGTGGCAAGAGTTTGGATGTGTGGTTTGAAGGACAGGGCAGAGTCGAGAGTTACGCCGAGGCAGCGGATTTCAGGTGCGGGAGAGAGTGTGATGCAATTTACCATAATAGATAGATCGGGTAGGGAAGATACGCGACATGGAGGAAAGATCATGAGTTCGGTTTTGTCTACATTGAGTTTTAGGAAGCGAGAGGTGAAGGAGGATATGGCTGATAGACACTCCGGGATTCTGGACAGCAGAGAGGTGACATCTGAGTGTCGTCTGCATACAGGTGGTACTGGAAGCCATGGGACTTTATGAGTTGTCCTAGGCCAAGGATATAGATGGAAAAAAGTAGGGGCCCCAAGACAGAGCCTTGAGGGACTCCAACAGAGAGAGGGCGAGATGAGGAGGTAGTGTGGGAGTGGGAGACGCTAAATGTGCGGTTGGAAAGGTAAGTGGCGATCCAGGACAGGGCAAGGTCTTTGATGCCATGGGAAGAAAGAATCTGTAACAGTAGGCAGTGGTCGACTGCGTCAAAGGCAGAGGACAGGTCAAGGAGGAGGAGAATGGAGAACTGTGTTAGCTTTGGCTGTGAGTAAGTCATTAGTAATTTTGGTCAGGGCAGTTTCAGTGGAGTGGTGGGGGCAGAAGCCAGATTGGAGGTTCTCAAGGAGAAAGTTAGATGAGAGGTAGGAGGAAAGTTGAGCGTGGACATGCTGCTCAAGGAGTTTGGAAGGAAACGGGAGCAATGATATTGGGCGATAGCTGGGCATAACAATTGGGTCAAGGTTTGTTTTTTGAGGATGGGTGTGATGGTGGCATGTTTGAAGACAGAAGGAAAGGTACCAGAAGATAGCGATAGGGCTGGGATGAGCGTGTTAGTGAGGTTGGGGAGCAGGTGGGAAGGGATGAGGTCAACTGCACAGGTGGTGAGGTGTGATTTGTAAAGGAGATGAGTAAGCTCTTCAGTGATGTTGGAGAGGGAGGTTAGTAGGGAAGGACAGAGGTCTGGTATATGGAGTGGTTGGGGTGGTGGAACAGTAAAGGTTTGCCTTGATTGGTCGATCTTATTTTTGAAGTAGGTGGCAAAGTCCTCAGCAGAGATGAGGGGAGTTGGAGGTGGCAGTGGTGGGCGGAGGAGAAAGTTGAATGTGCTGAACAGTTGTTTTGGGTTGTAGGATAATGAAGATACAAGGTTTGTGAAATAGGTCTGTTTAGCAGAGGTGAGGGCTATTTTGAAGGCAAGTGTAGCTTGTTTGAAAGCAGTGAAGTCGTCTGGCAGGCGTGTTTTCTTCCAATGCCGCTCCATGACCCTGGATGATTGTCGAAGTTTTTTGGTGAGATTGTTGTGCCAGGGTTACTTATTGATTCGTCGCACTTTGCCGTGCGTGAGAGGAGCGACTGAGTCTATGGCAGATGTGAAGGTGGTGTTATAAAAGCGGTGGCGCTGTCTGTGTCATGGAGTGAATATATGGAGGAAAGAGGTAGAGGAGAGTCAGAGTCTGTGAATGTCTAGGTGTGCGAGGTTTCTGCGAGGATGTGCCAGTGGCTGGACATAGGAGGCAGGTGAAGAGGACAGGGATGAGAAAGTGAGTAGGTGGTGGTCTGATAGGGGAATGGGAAAGATTGTGAGATTAGATAGGGAACAGAGGCGGGTGAAGATGAGGTCGACGCCTGAAATACAGCTTACATGCTTCTTTTAAACACCATAAACTTCTCTCCCTCCAGAGAACCGGTCAGGGAGAGATATTTTGGGTTCTGGTTGAGCCTGCACCTGAGCAGAGACCCAGGACCCCAACAACTGCTGCAGCTATTGCGTCACCTGACACCCCAGCTCCTTAAGCTCATCAGTGAGGGTCTGGATCAATTGCGCAAAGGCCTGCATTTGAGCCATGGTTCACCTTAAAAAAATTAAAGGGTTGGTGATAATGTCACAGAGTGATTGTCATGGTGTGACTCGACCCAATGGATGGTCGGTCAGCTAACGGCACAACACCACAACGGAATGGAATAGGGGAGAGGAAGGCTCTACCAATGAGGGATGATCACCACCTGAGCCTGACCCTGAACTCCCCTAACGACCTATGTGGGTCCTTCCCCCACCGCCATCAGGATACCTCGTCCCTCGCTGTCATCTAACACTACCCTGGCTAGTGTAGTGGCCGGCGATGGGCATTAGCCTCGCCACTGCAGATAATTCCACACACGGGATAGTGATAGACAAGTAAGGGACAAGGAAAAAACACCACATTTAGCTTCCAAGTGCCGCTGCCAAGCTCCACACAACAGATAACACCGAAGCCAGATTCCAGAATCCACTCAGTGTAGGATATCACACCAGGACCTCTAAACGGCTGATACACGCTGGCACCAGAGAGCTCCACACACATTGGCTGGTCTCCACAGAAACTCTATCACCAACAGTCAGCTGATGCATCAGGTGACCATTTAAAGGATAGTGGGAGTGATCACCACCCACATCAGATGACCCAACAGTGCTGCAATTACAAGAGTCTGCCAGCAGGGAAAAACTGACATGAAAAGGAAAAAAGTTTAAACTGCGTGGATTTGCTGCCACAAATCCAAAATGGATCGTGACACGGAGTTTCTGTCATTCCCAATCTACATGGTTTCCTGTGTCCCCCAATGAAGCGATAGAGAAAACAGGATTTTTGGCTACTCACCGTAAAATCCGTTTTTTGAGCCTTCATTGGGGGACACAGCACCCTCCCCTGTTTATCAGCTCTGCTTACTGTGTTATATTGTTACAGTTTGAGTTGTGTTTGTTTCTTTCACTTGTTGCTTCTACTGCTTTCTCACTAACTGATGAACCTAGTGCCAGTCGGTGGGGTGTACACTGCGGAGGAGGAGCTAACTTTTTTTTTTTGTACATAAAACAAAAAAAAAAAAAACAGCATTCTCCCATGGTTTCCTGCCCCTCTCCCCCTTCCTCAATGAGTGCTCCGAGAAACAGATTTTATGGTGAGTAACCAAAAATCCTGTTTTTCCTCATGTTGATGAGGTCACCGCAGTTCAGCCTGGCTGGGAATGTAGTCTCAGTGACCTGCGGTAACCTTGATGATGTCACCGCTAGTCACGGATGCGGTGCTCAACCTTCAACCTTCTTCAAAACTAGACTGCGGAGCTACAATCGAATCAATCATTAGATGTTGTCAATTTGTCTTCATGCATTTTTTCTGAAATAGAATTGAATGTTTTATCGCGAGGTCTGAATTTTGTTCCTACTAATACTAACTTGGATGTTTTTTTCCCACCATGAAAGATATCAACAAGTTCGTTCGGGACCTATTAAACAACATTTTTTTTCTGACCACGTATTGGACACTTCACCAACAATCAAACTTAATAATGATTTTCAATAAAAAAAAAAAAGTTTTTGGAACAATGCAGTCTCTTACATCTTATGGACTTGGATACTTTTAATAACCGTATGGATCCACTTATGTCTTATTTTCCTATACAGATGAAAAATCCCTCTTTTTATCCTGTCCGTACCCTTACTGATTCTATGGAACAGTTCCAGGATAATGTGGAAAGACATTAAAAAATTGTTAAATAGTTTGGATCGTTCTCTCTGTAAATCAGAATATCTTTTTATTAAAAATCCTGTCATCCCTATTTTACATGCATTACCTAAGACACATAAAAAGGTTTTTCCACCTCCCATGCATCCCATTATTTCTGGTATAGGTTCAGTAGGGGAAAGATTTGGACAATGGTTGAACTTTGTTTTACAACCTTTGGTCCAAAGGATACATGGCTATTTAAAAGACCTGTTGAGCACACTTCAAACAAATACATGGGACTCTAATTGGTCATGGCTTAGCTGAGACGTAGTGTCACTTTATACTTGTATACCACACCACATAGCCATCTCAGCTGTTGACTTCCATCTTTGCAAATACAGTCTTTGATCCAGCCTTACAAAATTATGTAAAATCTGTTCTAAATTTTTTGTTGTCCCATAATTACTTTTTCTTCAATAGCCAATTTTTTATCCAAACTAGTGGAGTTTCAATGGGAGCAAAGTTTTCCCCTTCAGTAGCTAACCTTGTCATGACATGGTGGGAGGAAATTTTCAATGTTAATAATCCTTTCTCCAAATATATCAAATATTATTTTAGATATATTGATGATTTATTGCCAATTTGGGGAGACAACCCAGATTTGTACCTAATTTTGCGGAATATATAAATTCAAATAATTTTAATTTGAAATTTACTTACTCTTCACATAATAAGTCTATTTATTTTTTGGATTAACATCTTGTGGGTGAAAACAATAATAAGGTTTCCAGTTCAACATATCGTAATAAAACAGCAGGGAATACCATTTTACATGCTAATAGCTTTCACCCCCTTCATACCATTAAATCTCTACCAGTGGGTGAATTCACCAGAGCTAGAAGAAATTGTAGCACTGATTTATCTTTCAACAATGAAAAGAAAATTATTATACATCCTCTTAAAAAACGGAATTATCCAAGCTGAACTATTGATAGAGCAATTAACATCACTAATAAAAAAAAGCAAAAAAAAAAACCAAATAAACAAAAAACAGATTCTTTGATTAGTGCAGCCCAAAAACCAGATTCTACGGCACGAGTATCTAAAACAAAAGATTCCAATTGTCCCACTCTTGTTTTAACTAATAGTTTTAATTTTAAATCTATCTCTAACATAGTTCAAAAAAATTTGCATATCCTACAGGATGACGATATTATGGATACTATTTTGGAGAATGGTTTAAGGATTGTTCCTCGCCGAGCATCAACATTGGGCAATCGTCTTTCTCCTAGATTTTATAACCCTAGAAGCATTAGTGACTCTAGTCTACTTTCCACAAAGTGTTATTTCAAATGTGGACAGCACCCTTGTAAGACATGTTTGCATTCCTCCAAAGTTCCATTTTTTTCCAATTCTGATGGCAATAAAACCTACAAAATTAATCAGTTTTTAAATTGGAATTCTAATTATCTGGTTTATATTATGTGGGTTCCACAACCCGAAAGTTAAAAGACAGAATACGTGAACATTTGTATGATATTGAGCATTATTCATCTCGCAATATTTCTAATGGCTGCAGGCTGCTATTTTAAAGGCAGGGGGGTCAATATCTATAGCCCCTTACCAGCCTGAGAATACCAGCCCCCTAGCTGTCTGGTTAGCAAGACTGGTTGTCAAAGATGGGAGGACCCCAGTTTTTTAAATTATTTATTTAAATAATTTAAAAAAACGCATAGGGACCCCTCTATTATTGATAGTCTTAGTTACTTACCGGTAATGGTATTTTTCGGACAGCACAACGAGAGCCCCCTGGAAGGACACGAACACGGAATGATCCTTCTTCCAAGGATCCGTGACAGATAAATACTTAACAGGCACCTCCTGACATCTAGAGTATAAAGCTTCATCTCTTTCTGGTTTCCAGGATTGGGAAGGAAGGATGGGAAAACTATTTCCTGTCACCTATGAAATTTGGAAGCTACTTTTGGCAAGTAAGATGGATCTGGCTTAAGTATAACCCTGTTTTCCAGGAACTGGGTATATGGAGGGAACCTAGCTATCGCTCACCCTCTGGGCCGATGTTAACGTGACCAAGAGAGCTACTTTGAAGGAGAGCACCTTTATAGGGGCTGACTCAATGGGCTCAAATGGGGGATCGGTCATAGCTGAGAACCAAGTTCAGGTCCCACAGCATAATTCTCTTCTTAAGAATGAGCCTAGATCTACTTGATGCTTTAATAAACCTAGCGACCCAGTAATTACCCGCGATATCACAGCTAAACAAGGCCCCCAGAGATGATACTTGGACCGTACGGGTACTTGTGGAAAGACCCATTTCCAGTCCTTTCTGAAAGAATTCCAGGACCTGATGTATCGAGACCTCCCCTCGACTCTAAAATCTGAGGTAGTTAAAAATCTTTTCCAGATTCTGGCGTAGATCTTGGTTGTGACCACCTTCCTACTCTTTAGGAGAGTGGCTATCAAATTAGGGGAAAATCCCTTAACTCTCAATAACGACCTCTCAAATTCCACGCCGTCAGGTGAAGCCCGGCCACTCGTGGATGGTAGACAGGCCCCTGGGAGAGGAAATCCGGAAACTCCGGTAGCAACCACGGCTCGGTGACTGACTTGGTCCTTAGCTACGAGAACCAGGCCCTTCTGGGCCAAAAAGGGGCAATCACGACAATCCTTGCCCTGTCTTCCCTGATCTTCCTCACCACTAGTGGTAATAGGGCCAAGGAGGAAAGGCAAAACCCAGGTTGAAGTTCTACTTGATTAGGATGGCATGTACCACCAGTAGTTTTTCTCTGGGGTTGAGAGAACAAAACTGCTTCACTTTTCTGTTCTTCCTGGTGACAAAGAGGTCTTTGTCTGGATGACGCCACATCTGCACAATCTGGTCAAAGATGGAACTTTTCAGTGTCCATTCTCCCTACTTGAGTAGGTTGCGGCTTAAAAAGTCTGTTCTGATGTTGTGTTTTCCTCTTATTTGCAGAGCCATTAGTGACCGAAAATGTTCCTCTACTAATTGAAATTGCCGCTCTGCCACCTCCATTAGGGGTCTGCACCGAGTTCGCCCTTGGTTGATGTAGGCTACCGCAACCTGATTGTCGGAGAGGATCCTGACATGATGACCCTGTACGGATATAAAGAGACTTCTTATAGTTAGTTCCACTGCCATCAGCTCCTTCAGGTTAGAGGAACTATCTAACTGTTCTCCCCAGAATCCCTGGACTTCGACCTCACCTAGTTATGTGATTTTTCCCAGGGAACCCCCTTTGGACAGATTATCCCGGTCTAACCACCACTTCAGTGAATACATAGAAGAAGGGGACAAGGTCATCAGTCTCTGCAGGTACCCCCTAATGGATCGGTCATTAAACAAAATGTCCCACTGCAAGGTTCTTGTATGAAACTGAGCCCATGCGATGCAGGAGGTTAGCGACTAACAGGGACATCGCCTTCATCTCCAGGTAGGGAATAATCCAGACATTGGTTTCACGCAGATGAACCATGACCTCTGCTACCACCTTTGGTCTTGCCGTGACCCCTCGAGTTTTTACAAAGGGGAGAGCTATAAATTGGAAATGTCTAACAGTGCCCTCTATGACTACCTCGACCCTGAAGAACCACTGATTATCTGCGTGAATAGGCACGTGATAGTATGCATCTTTTAGATCCAACACCGCCATAAGACAATTTTTAAAGATTAGCTTCATTGCTGATCTAAATCGACTCCATTTTGAAGGGGTGTACTACCAAGATTTAGACCTCTAAGGTTAATAATCATCCTGAAGGAGCCATCTGGTTTCCAAATCAGAATGAGGAGGAGTAAAACCCCTTTCCCCTTTCTGGCCTGGGAAACTCCACCAGGACTGCCTTATGCCACAGTTCCAAGACCTGTTCCGAGGGGAATGACCGGGAAGGGGTTGTCGTGAACCTGTCCAATGGAATTGAAGAAAACTCATTTGAGCCCTGATGATATCAGGCTACGAACCCAGTCACTATTAGTTATTTTTAACCAGGCCGGGTAGAAGGCCGATAGCCTACCCCACATTGGGCCAGCAGTCATTGGGGTGGTTTCTTACGCTCTCGCGAGGAGCTCCCAAATATGAGCACCGTACCTTTTCTTTTTCTCTCATCCCACTTGGCTCAGACCCTGGAAGGCTTCTGACGATTAAGCCTCTTCCTATTGAAGGGATGCCTGTAGGAGGTAGCCAACAGACTGGGGAATTTCTTTTTTTCATCCCCTGCCTTCTCCAGAAGCTCATCCAGGACCGGTCCAAAGAGGTAATCCCCCTTGCAAGGAATAATATACAGTCTAGACCTGGCCTGAATATCCCCGGGCCAGCAATTCAGGCATAACGCTCTCCGAGTTGCGTTTGAGAGGCCCGATGCTTTAGCTGCCAACCTGACAGAGTCTGCGTAGGCATCTGATAGGAACGCCGCAGCACCCTGTATCACTGGTAACGAGCTTAGAATAGATTCTCTCGAGGAGCTTTCCTTTAGTTGAGTCTCTAGCTGATCTAGCCAGATCATCATTGACCTGGTCGTACATGTAGATGCCACCGTTGGCCCCAGCGACACTTCCCATGCCCCCTTAAGGAATGTGTCCACCTTTTTATCTAGAGGGTCTTTTAAAAGGTCCCCAAGTCCTCAAAGGGCAATGAGGATTTTTTCGACCCCTTCGCTACCGCCGTATCGAGTTTTGGGGCCTTATCTCAGGTGTTTGCTACTGGGTCATTAAAAGGATACCTCCTTTTAAACGCTGGGGGAAGGGAACTTTTCTCTTCTGGTCTAGCCCCCAAACATGACATCCTGACAGATCGCTCAGGCTTTGACTCTACTATCCTCAGAGTTCTTCTGACCGCCTTCACCAATTTATCCACCCTGTCTATGAGGAAACAGAAGCGGCCAGAGTCATCTTCTGAAGAAGAGGATGCTAAAGGAGATGATCCGGAAGAGTCCTCATCCCCAATCAAGTCATTAGAGGAGTTTGATTCCGGGATCCTAGTCTTCCGTCCTTTCCCCTTCCCCTTAGGGCACTCTCCTTGGGATAGGGACAACACAGACTCCCTTACTTCAGCCCTAATAATTTCTTTTAGGCTCGTGGCGAAGTTAGGTGTCTCCTCAGCTGCCGTCTGCTGGATACAGGACTGAATCTTTTTGGATAGAAGACCAGCAAGGAGGACCTGCAAAGGGCACACTCCTTATGTCTCGACTTCCCTGCACACTTCTTTCCCTGGCAGGATCAGGAAAAAATAAGGGGATGACTACATCACGGAGTGAACTTTTACGAAGATCACTTACCAGTGTGGCAAATGAATAGGTATCGGATTACGAGGGGGGCGCATCTCAGCCGACGCTGCTGACTCGTCCACTCTGGTGGAGCTCCTGCTCCTGTGGATGGACCTCCCTGCAGAATCCTGACTCTCGCTTGCTTGGCTACTTCCCATATTCTCACAGGTTTTTCGCCGGCTGCACAGGGTGTACCTGCTCCTGCTGCTCGCATGACTCCATCCTCTTGAATAAGGATTAGGCCCAGAAGCAATAAGATCTTTGGTTGTGCCCCTTTTAAAACACTGAGCACGCTAGCTCCCCCACCGCATATCTGGGTCAGCAGGTTCCTGGTCCTTGACACCATCTTCCTGCCCCAGAGATCACCACCAAGCCCCTGGACATGATGCGACCGCCCCACCCCTTCTTCATGACCACAAATGGACCCGGGTGCCCCCACCCCCATAGGCAGCCCCAACGGCCCCAGACACATTACCCCAGTACTCCTCGGTTGCGTCATCCAGCCTTGACAACCAGCTTACTAGGATGCGCCCCAGGCCCCACCCCCAGCTTTCAGGCCAAACGCTCCAGGCGGCGCCACAACGGAGACCACGCTGCTACTCCAGGGGTATACTTACCTGTCTTCCGGCATTGACCTTCCGGAGCTGGTAATCCTTCCCGGACACCGCTTCACAGTCGAGCGGTCCACCCTGGATCCACTGTGGCGCTTCAGGGACCTCGCACCGGCCGAGGCAGGGGACCCCACTGCCTGAACCGACTGGCCTGGCTTGGGAATTCGCTTGAATCTTCATACAGGTATGTCTGATAAGGTTCCCCGTCAGGGGAACAGGAATCCAACTGATGCGCGAGAGAGGTGCCGCTCTTTTATGTCTGTACGTTTTCTGTCCCTGATTGGCAGATCCCCTCTCTCATGGTGCTGTCATGGGAGACCGAATAAAACCAGCCTTGCTAATGCTGACATCTGAGGGTTACTGCCCGCAGCTGTCAGTTTTGCCTGGCTAGTTATCAAAAATAGAGGGGAACCCACACTGGATTTTTCATTTACTTATAGCACAGGAGGCGGATGATGAATACGCCCATCAGCCGCCGACTGCTCTCACTGTTATCAGTTGAATACAGCTCTCAACATTCTCCCATGCTTTCGCTGATCGCCGGCAGAGCAGGGGAGAATGATGAAAGCAGACTTCAGCACCCAGGAACAGCACTAACGGGACTGCTGCTTCCCAGGCACTGGTAAGTGTCACATTAATGACAAGTATTTCATCCGCGTGTCATCAGTGTGCACGTATGCGGGATGTTTTGAGTCTCACACTGCTGTTAAAAATCGGACATGTCAGCATATTTTGCTCATGGAGACGATCCGTGGAAACACACTGATGTGTGCACAGACCTATTCACGCGAGTAGGTTTATGCGTGTAAGAGTCACCACACGTACCAGACACACTGACATCTTAAAGAGGCCTAAGAAAAAGTCTAGGAGTGACGCACTTGCCTATCCCTGCTGGGTCTCTGAAGAGGGCCTTGTACTTTTCAGTCTAGACATTTTATCACTTTGTGCCTTATTAACTTAAGCCCGGGTCTCACATGGCGATACACCAGAGATCCCGACAACGATCAGGATCGCTGGTGTATCGCTACATGATCGCTGCTGAGCTGCCAAACAGGCAGCGATCAGACAGCATCACACTGTGGGTAACATCGCTTAGTTACCCGCAGTGTACCTTGGATACCAGCGCCCTGATGCAGGGAGCTGGTAACCAAGGTACACGTCGGGTTTCCAGGCGCTGTGCGGTGCCTGGAAACCCGCTGTGTACCTTGGTTACCAGCTCTCTGCATCAGGGCGCTGGTATCCAAGGTACACAGCAGGTTTCCAGGCACAGCCCAGCACCTGGAAACCCGCTGTGTACCTTGGTTACCAGCGGATCGCTGGTCTCCCGCCTGTCACACGCAGCGATGCCAGTGGGAGACCAGCGATCAAAAAAATGTTCAGGACATTCAGCGACGATCAGCGATAGCCAGCAGGGGGGTTGATCGTCGCTGAATGTCACACACAGCGATATCGCTGGGGAGATCGCTGCTGCGTCACAAAACTACGCTATGAACTTAGAGAGAGGAGAGAGAGAGAGAGAGAGGAGAGAGAGAGAGAGGAGAGAGAGAGAGAGAGAGAGAGAGAGAGAGAGAGAGAGAGAGAGAGAGAGGGGATTTTCTATGGGAGCAACGGTTCCGCTGGCAGATGGTCGTCCGTTACATCCGCCAGTTTGGCGGACAGAAAAAACGTTGCATTGGACTTTTTTCAAAAACGGCAGACGTCAAAAAATGGACCCGTCAAAATCTGCCACTAATGCAAGTCAATGGAAAAAATGCGGATCTGCCAAAAAAAATGGCAGATCCGCTTTTTTCACACTTTGGTGGAATTTTGACTGACGTCGCACGACTGAAGTGTGAAAGAGGCCTAATCTGACCTTGCACATCAACTCTGGTGGACCCCTTGCGCCCCCAGTAAGATTACAATACATAGTATGTTTTTAAACTATAGGACAATGGGGAAGTTCAGTGAGGTAGACCACTCTGCACCCAACAAAAATCAGATTGCGTAAAGTTGGTGCAGGATCTTGTAGGACTATACGTCAGGCAGAGCACCTTGGTAGCAGTCTGTCCAGTCTTTAGGGAGATGTTGCAGGGGAGTCTGGAAATACTGGGCCTCCCCTGACTTTGTACTATAAAATCCAAAGATTTCTTAGCAACATCTTTTCAGATTGAAGTAGTTCAAAAAATATCCACAGTGTTTCTTACCATTTCTGTTTTTATTTGAAATGTTACTGTATGACAGATTTTTTTTTGGGACACGTTACATAGGCCCCAGATGTCATTGAAACCCATCAATATGACATGACTGTTGTGGAGATGGAGGTATGGTAACCGCTTAGATCAGGGCTGGGCAAACTGCGGCCAGCGAGCCACATCCGGCCCTTTGCTTGTCAGGCCTGCGGACAGGCGCAGGCAGAGTAGAATGAATGCTCCAGAAGTCACAGCTCTCCGGAGCGTGTGGGCCAGGTAGCAATACAGCATACTTTGAGGAGGGTGGAGAGGAGGCGGTGCGGCCATGGTGCAGCCTGCATAAGATTTCAGAGGGGGGGCGGAGAGGAGGTCGCAACTTTTCAAGGTCCTGAACATAGCTGTGTGCATCTGTCCTGCGTAGAGATACCTAGAGACGCAGGTCAGATGACCACAGCACGCTGCCCTTGACTCTTTCGCTGAGTCCTGATTGGTCACAGTGAGTACACCAGTCTCTATACACCCCCACTACACAAATCTGTAGTTTATTAAAGGCATGTACCAGGTAAGAATAGAGCAAAATATTGGGCTTCATACACATGTGACATGTAGAGTGCATGGATCCACATGTGCATGAGGCCTATATCATTTATTACAAGTTAAAGGGGTTGTCCAGAGATGGGATTAAAGTCTGTAGTCAATCAGTGTGACACAGCGTTCTACATGTGAGCCCTCACATAGCGCTGTGTGCACAATTCTCCAGGAGTGATCAGGCAGTTGTGTGACCGCAGGTTTGTAATTTGCGTACTCCCAGCCACATTTCAACTAGATGGGTGCGGCCACGCTTAATGCAAGTGTATTGAGCAAGGCCGGACACATCTAGCCAAAATGTGGTCGGAGACAGGCAAATCATGTACTTGCAGTCACACAACTCCCTGCTCGCAGAGAATCCGGACAATGCATACACCGTTTATACATAGAGTAACTGCATACTTGAGCCCCAAGGCTGGACAACCCCTTTAAATAAGGCACATGTATAGAAATGACAGTCATAATGTGTAAACGCTATTAACCTGCAGATGACGGTTTAATCTGCAGGTTAATAGTGTTCTACAGCTGTGCAGCCACATTTAGAGCTCAGCTATGGGAAGAAATGAACTTTAATCCTCCCGGCAGCGTCAGGCTAAGACATGGCTACAGTCACCGCTCAGTACATAGTGAGTGGCGGCTGGAAGCATGTCCCGATACTTTGACCACTTGCTTTGCAGTACGTCAGTACACACCTGGCTGTACTGCTTCCAGCTGCCACTCACCATGTACTGATCAGTGACTGAAGTCGTGTCTCTGACTGAATGTCAGATGCTGCCGGTAGGGATAAAGTAAATTTCTTCCCGGTTGCTGGGCTGTCATTGTAGCAGCTGAATGGCTTTCTAAGGGTACGTGCAGACAATCAGTAATAGCTGCGGTTTGGACGCTGCGTACTTGTGCGGCGTCCAAACCGCAGCGGCCAGATGTTACAGCATAGTAGATGGGATTTCAAGAAATCTCATGTTTACTATGTGTCCACAGACACCCCTGGATCACACGCTGACACTGACATGTGGCGCGTCGTTCAGGACTGCATTATGTCAATTTGTCTTGCAGAGATGCGAGCCTCCATAACAGAAATTTCACCAATAGAATGTACTGGACGTGGGGAATCCATACGGTTCAGTGATCACATACAGATTCACCCGTGTTCAATAGACGGCAGCGCTTTGGATGCAACGTCCAAAGTGCTGCAACATCCAGATCGTGAACACATAGCCTAAAGCTATTTAATTGCAGATTAACCTGATACCTGCAGGTAAATAGCATTATCCAGCATGACAGGTTCCCATAATCATTTTAGGATCCTAGTTAAAATGCAAACAATGAATACCCCCCTCCAGCAGTGACATTGTTCTGGCAATGAAGGCACTGCTGTTGGCGGAGGGTAATGTGATATGGCTGCAGCTGATCAGTATTCTGTTAGGGTGGATGTCTGCTCTGACAAAATTGTAAAGGCTGCAGCCAAACAGTTCGGGCTCACTGTGGGTAACCACAATAGTGGTAAACCCCTCTCTATATGTCAGTAAACAGCTGCATAAAAAAAAAAAAAAAAAAAAAAAACACTGGTGGCGTCATTCAGCTGCTCTCAACCATGTGTCTCTTGTGGCTGTGGATAACTGCAGCCTTCATGTGACAATGACATGGGTACACAGGGCTCAGCGTGGAAAAATAGTGCCAGTGAAGTAGAAGTGTATGTTATTATTTCATGATATTTTCCAGTTATGAGTTTTTGGCCTCTAATAGCCAATAGTAGGTTATAATAATAAAATGGGATGTTATGCACCCTCCCCGATTCCATGGCTACCTCTGCTATGGTCTCTGGTTACTGACTGCAATGGTGACGGGACAAGTGCCGCAGACACTGCCTCCACAGCCAATGAGCTCAGCGACTCTGCTCTATGTAGACAGCATGAGCTGCTGAGCTCTGTGATTGGCAGCAGCAGTGATGCAAGCTGTAGTTGGGCTGTCACTACTGCAACCAGTAAATAGAGATCAGTGCAGAGGTGAAATGGTAAAGCTTAATTTGGGGTGAGTAAAATCATATTTTAATCCAGCGCTGGAGATTAAATGCTAGAAACTTAAAACTGAAAAACATCATGAAAGGAGTTGTCGGGCCTTTTGGTTACAAGTCTGCAGACACTATGTGACTGCAGACTTTGAATCCTCACAGTACATGCACTACGCGCTGTGAGGATTCTTGGCGCTGGGCGGACACATGACAGCAAGTATGCAATATGCAATGATTACATCATTAAAGTATGTTATGTTAAAAAGACAGTTAAAGTAGTGAAAATGTGCTTGCCTTGCGGTAGGGGTAACATATGTGGACTAGCTTCTAGTAGATTTTACTATAAAGCTTATTGTAATCTGTATTCTTACCCGTATATACATCTAATTAAAACCGTATTTTCAAAAACAATAAAATATTGAGGTGAATTAAGTTCAGCCGATTGGTTCGGCCCTCCACAACTGTCCCAGTTCCTCATGTGGCCTGTTGGGAAAATTAATTGCCACCCCTGGCTTAGATGGATCCGCCGCTATTAATCACATCTGAGGGGTTAAGTGACAAGGATCGGAGTTATCCCTGATCCAAGCTTCCGCACCAGTATCTGCTATAATATAAAGCTGCCACTTGCTGAGGAGGGTGATGGCACATGTCATGTACCTGCACCATCCTGGCAGTGTAAAGTACAGAGCCTCAAGTACATAGTGCCAGAGTTCTGTCACTCAACTGTAGTGGTGGTGAAACAGCAACATGCATGCTCAACCCCCTCTCTACAAATTCATCTTCACCAACATGTTCACTAGGAGACTTTGGACATGCTGCTAATTATGGGAGTGCGAATTGAAGACATTTCAAAAGTCTTCTTAGTTGTTAAGTCCTCGTGTTTGGAAAGTGTATACATCAGTCTTTGCCTTCATTGAGCAGGTAGCTTAATACTGGTCTATGGAAGTTATGGAAATATGGACTATGTGCCCCTGATACAGAGACAATACTACATGTGCAGTGATCTTTCCTTGGAATTCAGTGGGTGTTTAAATAATAAATAAAAACCTGTGCTTTTAAAGACCTTCTTTATCAAGACTGCTAAACAAAGGGTATATTGCTTGTTACATGAAAACTTCTGGTGGGCACAATCCTCTGACAACAATCATATCTACAACTCAGTCCACAATCGTAACAAGAAGCTCAGTTTTATAGAACAACATCATGTGACCCAAGTTATTAACGACACACTGTAATTTACCAAAAGTAGGATTATGGTACTTTTCCAATGCTTGGTTTCTCTTTCCATCTTCAGACATATAGAGCATATTCCAGAAATGGTACGTCCAAGCATAGCAACTCTTTGGTTCCACAACTTGTGCCTCCTTGTGCCTCTTTAAATATTATAAAAATACCATTGGCACCTCATGTCTCATGAATAACCACATATATTCTGTGAGAAGAGAAGACCCTAATAAAAAAAAAAACGGACATTACTTTATGCTACAATCACAGATTTTGGCTTGTTTACCCTAGATATGTTACAGTACGAGTATCACATCTTTACAACTCCTACAATCATGATCACTTGACCAGGACAGATTTTCACCTTTCAGAGTCAAAATAAAATGAAGTTTCCCACTCAGTGTCTGCAATGGAATAAATATATGTAAAAATTGATAAATTGACACACAGAATATATTAGAGCTTTGTATACAGAAATAGGTACACCCCTTTAAATTTTCACGGGATACTGTGAGAGTGGGGTCAGACGAGCAAAGCATTTGGTGACACATACACCAGCGGTAGTTAGAACGGATTCACTGTCCTATTAGCAGTTCTGGCTTACTTTGCTTGTTTCTGCAAAGGTTAAACTACTTAGTGGGACACCTGGAGTTCTCAGTCTTATTATATCAGCTGTTCTGAGTTGGTTACTCTGGACAGGTTTAAGAACCCTCCTCTCCTTGCTTGACACTGCCTGGTTTGGAGTTGGAGAATTCAGAGTTAGGCAGGATGGAGAAGTTTTCAGGAGATTTCTGTGTGGATTTGGTTTGTGTGTGTGTTCCTCCTTATTCTCTTCTCTTTAGTTTGTCCCACCTACTCCCCCCCCTAATTCCCACTCGGTCGTTTTGTGAGTGTATTTGTATCATTGTGGTTTTCCTTTTATCCCCGTATGTTTTCCCCCTATCTATCTGGTTTGTGTTATTCTATATGCTTCTGTCCCATTCTTCCTGGGTGGGTGAAGAAACAGATAGGCGTTCATATAGGAGTATAGCAAGGTACAAGACCCCAGCATCCCCATCATCAGGGGTAATCTGGAATAGAGGAATAGCCTAGAGTTTCCCTAGCTTGAGGGACAGGGTAGGAGCCCACTGTCCATGAAAATCCTACTGCAATAATCGTGACATAATTTCACAAGTAATGTAGCTTTAGATAAAGGAGAAAAGTCAATATCTGACCAAGAAACTGTACACACATAACAAAGAGACAAAGAACTTGAGTAACTAAATTGTTTGCCAGTATACACTTCATGCTCTCACCTAATGATGAATATCTGTTTCTCGTTTCTGTTTAATTGCTCTATAACACTCCACAGTGACATGAAGTGAATCCAAGAGCCATTGCCTTTCAGTCTCTGACACCTCCCAGTGCAGAGTCATCTCCTGAAATATTGAGCTATAGGACACCTGGTAATAGAGAACAGGATATATAGAGTGACCGAAGCTCATACAGACCTATATTACTGTGCCCAAACAAACACCCACCGTACTGAAGTGCAATCTGTTAAATAGCCGAATACTTGTTACATTCTCTTCTCCGATTTTAGCTTGAAACTTAGAAATTCCAGTGTCGTGACACCTATGACAGAGATGAGACTTGAGCTCAAGACCAGCTTGAGTTTGTGGTAACATAGTAAAAACTGAAGTACTCACCATAATACAACATAAGCCGGACAGACTCTTCACCAAACCCTCTGCGACGAAATTTGGGCTCTAGAATACCAGGAAAAATGGATTAGCGATGGGACCAGACTCGGTGCAATTATGAGTACAGGTATTAGCACTTGCATTAGAATGTGACTCCCAACATGGGAGTGGAATCTAATCCATCCGTTGCTTTGTTTAACAATTCCCTAGTTATACCTCCTGATCAGCAAATATTTTTTTGTTTCTGTGCTACCCCTATCCTAGAAGTTCCCTGTACTCAAAGGAAATCAGAACTCCAATGATAATAAGTGAAGTCAAGATTCTAAGACCAAAAAAAAAAGACTACTTAAAAAGAAAAAATATATTCAGTTTTATTCAATGACATATAGACAACAACAAAAACTAGAAAATGTAAAAAACATAATAAAAAGACATAATAAAACCTAGGGGAAGCAGGTCAACACACAGCAGAGAATATAAAGGATTACGATCCAAAAAGTATGAAGTATCAATACTTCAGGGAGTGAAGCAACGTGTAAAACGCGTGTTGGAGTGTGGGGTAGCAGTGCCAGCATACACACAGTATGAATTCAGGTCAGTAGCTCACTGAAATTTCCACTTTGATGGTTAAGTTACTTGTAAAATGAAATTTGCACTGTGCACTTTGTTTCTTTACTGATCATGACTCCTTATTTTGCTTTTTTGTGATGGATTATATTTTTGTAATCCAATAATAATGGAATAATGGGAATAGCAGACTTAAAATGAATATTATGCACATATGCACTGCACTTTAAATTGAATATTATAATTATTTGTGTTCTGCTTCCCTGCATCCTTGATACTTCATACTTTTGGGATCGTAATCCTTTATATTCTCTGCTGTGTGTGTTGACCTGCTTCCCCTAGGTTTTATTATGTCTTTTTATTGCTATGTTCTTAAAATTTTCTTGTTGGTGTCTATATGTAATTGAATAAAACTGAATATATTTACAATTGTAATCTAAGAGTCTAAGTTTTTGTAACTCTAAAGGTACTGCCACACTAAACAATCCCGCTAGCGATCACGATAACGACGCATACTAATGCGATCGCTAGCGGGATTGTTTCTATATCGCTGATAGCGGCTTAACTTAGCGATGTCGTTAAGGACGCTATCGCGGTTAGCGATCTCCTTAACGACTTTAGTGGTACAAAAGTACCGCTAAATCGCTAAGAAAAGGTGCCACACTCAGCGATATATACTTACCAGCGGGGGCGCCGACGATAAAATAGGGTCCGGAACGATGTCAGCGACGAGCGAGATCACAGCAGGATCTCAGCAGGGGCCACGTCGCTGGTAGATGCCGCACACAAACATCGCTAACGGGATCGCTAAATAGTGACGTTTTTTAGCGATCCCGTTAGCGATGTTGTTTAGTGTGGCATACCCTTAAGAGTTTTTCTTTTTAAGTAGTCTTTTTTGGTCTTAGATTCTATAGTATCTACTTAAATTAATATACATAGTTTAGGGTATTTATTTTCTCCTTTCTTTTGTATTAAGCTTCCATACATTAGCCATTCTGCACTGACTTGTATGGGGTTCTACTGCAGTTTACAGTGGCCATGGCGCTGTGATGCAAAAAACTCAATCAAGGGGATGCAGCGTTGTCATTCTCAATTTATTGGTAGGGATCCCAGAGGTCGAATGGAGAACAGGAACTGTTGTCACTGGGCTACAAAATAGAAAACTAACATTCTCCCCAATGACTTCTAGAACTGATAATTGTGCAGTTTTTTCTATCCACATATCCATGTACACAGAAGATCTATTCACCAAACTTCTAGGAGTTCTCCATTCAGATGCACATAAACGTGTTTAATCCTTTGTATAAAAGGATCTTGAAACAGATAAATGTAGACAGATCCCAGTGATGATGTGTCCTATTTGACGTCCTATTCGCACATTGTAAAACTATTTTCCAAGAGATTGATGGGTGAAGCTGAAGTGTCTGGCAGTGACATTTATTAAGGCTGGTGCCTGTGCAGGGTCAGGTGAAGGAAAAGCCAATTAGGAAGGATTCAGAGACAAGACATGATAAGAGTATGAACTGATGTGGGGTGTGTTTTATGTGATAAACTACAAGTCCACAGCTGAACAAAAGAAACTAGACAGGTCCAGCATCTATCACTCTTAATAAAATTGAAGTCAGCTCCTCCAAAAATACAGAATACTTTTACTTCCATACACTTCAGTGGCTCACAATTATGATCGACATAATGACCCTCTTCATGTAAACTGGTGCAGTCTAAGAGCACAGCGCTTTCTTTCAGTGCTATTTTTTTTTGTTATCCTTATGACAACTCAGAATATCTGCTAGCTGGCTCCTGCATCGCTATACCTTATAACTGTGATCAGACTGCAGAAAGTGAAAGTCCCACAGTGAGACCAAGTAAAAAAAAGTTGTAAAAACAAATCACAAAATATTTTTTTAAATATATATTTTGTACCCATAAAATAAATATTAAGAAAAAATAAACAATAAAAGTACACATATTTGGTATCAACGCATCCAGAACAACTTTAGTGAAGACTGTATATAAAAAAATAAAAAATACAAAAAACAAAAAACACACACGAGGCAAAAAAACTATGCTTTATCATCACACAAAAGAGCAAAAAGTGGAATAAAGACAGATTTTGGAAAGAACCTGTAAAATCCTTTTCAGCGAAGGAAGGAAGAGAGACACACTAGTCATTACTAGTGGGTAGGCGGAGCCCAGATGAGATAGACACCTCAGATTAAAAAGAGTGTTGACCGGCCCCTCCAGCTCGGGCTCCTCCTACTCAGCTCTCCAGTTGTACACAAGCTTAGGGAAGAGCAATATCACCAGCGGAGCAACATAACCCCTTCTGAAGGAATTCAGAGAAAAAAAAACACAAGAATACAGGTTATGCATGCATGTAGGCAAAAAACCACACAGTTCCAGGTACTACTCACTGGACCTGATCACTGCGATGAGCTGGCGATGCTGGAACAGAGCCTTAGCGCGTCGACCTCAGCCCAGATAATCGCTATCAGAGAAGGGTCACGCCGCATCTGAAAACATCAACACACTTCTGCCATGGGAGGGAGCTGTGTCTCTCTTCCTTCCTTCGCTGAAAAGGATTTTACAGGTAAGTTCTTACCAAAATCCGTCTTTCAGCAGCAGATGGAAGGAAGAGAGCCACACTAGTCATTACTAGTGGGTAGGCGGAGCCAGATGAGATAGAACCTCAGATTAAAAAGAGTGTTGACCGGCCCCTCCAGCTCGGGCTCCTCCTACTCAGCCTCCAGTTGTACACAAGCTTAGGGAAGAGCAATATCACCAGCGGAGCAACATAACCCCTTCTGAAGGAATTCAGAGAAAAAAAAACACAAGAATACAGGTTATGCATGCATGTAGGCAAAAAACCACACAGTTCCAGGTACTACTCACTGGACCTGATCACTGCGATGAGCTGGCGATGCTGGAACAGAGCCTTAGCGCGTCGACCTCAGCCCAGATAATCGCTATCAGAGAAGGGTCACGCCGCATCTGAAAACATCAACACACTTCTGCCATGGGAGGGAGCTGTGTCTCTCTTCCTTCCTTCGCTGAAAAGGATTTTACAGGTAAGTTCTTACCAAAATCCGTCTTTCAGCAGCAGATGGAAGGAAGAGAGCCACACTAGTCATTACTAGTGGGACGTCCCAAAGCAGTCCAAAAATTAAGGGTGGGAAAAAAAACCAAAATAGGCAGAATCCCAACAACCTAGATAAAAGCGCAACAGGCGCCAAATACAAGTTAACTAGAACTTTAAACTACAGCCGCCTGCAGGACCCTACGTCCTAAGGCCGCAGCAGCGGAAGCACTGACGTCCACCTTATAAAACTTTATAAACGTGTGGACGGAACGCCAGGGCGCCGCTCGGCAGAGCTGAGCTGCCGAGGCCCCTTGATGAAAGGCCCACGAGGAAGCCACAGCCCTCGTGGAGGGAGCTCGAATCTTAATCGGGCAAGGTTCGCTTTTAGGTCGGTAAGCCTCTAAAAAGGCCGACCGAAACCAACGAGCTATAGAGTCCTTGGAAGCTCGTTAACCACGCTGACGACCTTGCTGGAATCACAGAGAGTTCCGACTTCCGAAAATTTTGAGTAATAAACAAATAGAACTTCAAAGCCCGCACCAAATCCAATTTGTGCAAGGCCCGTTCCTTCGCATTCCTCGGCTCCGGACAGAGCGAGGGCACCTTAGGTAGGAAGTCGCCCCGTGTGCGAAGTACTACGCGATCAGGGTGAAACTCCAGGAAAGGAGGCAAGCAAGAAAGAGCCGCCAACTCAGAAAAACCTTTCTCAAAAAGGTAACCGCCACTAGAAAGGCAACCTTCCAAGATAGCAAAGAAAAGCTAGCAGAGTCCATAGGCTCAAAAGGCCCATGTTGAAGAGCTTCCAATACAAGATTGAGCCGCCAAGGCGACACAGGTGCCTCCGCGGCAGAAACTGACGGGTTACTCCGCGAAAAAAGGAACGTACGTCCCTACGCGAGGCGATAGCCTTCCAAAAAGCAAAAGCAGGGCAGAACCTGACCCTTCAGAGTGCTAACTGCCAAACCCTTGTCCAGCCCGTACTGCAAAAGGCCAACAAATTGGGAATGGAAAGAATCCTCGGGTTCCTTGAAGAACCCGAACACCACAAAAAGAAGGCTTCCCAAGACTTTGTGATAAATCCTAGTAGTAGCCGGACCTCTGGCAGCCCGCAAAGTGGCAATGACTTTGGCTGAAAAACCTTGAAGGTCAATATTTCGGTCTCAAGAGCCACGCCGTCAAACGCAGAGACCTCAGGTCCGGATGACGAACGGGCCCTTGGGTTAACAGGTCCGGGCGAAGAGGAAATAGAAAAGGAGGCGCTGTCAGAAGCGACACCAGTGTCGAGAACCACGTTCTCCTTGGCCAATCTGGGGCTATCAACATAGCCGGGATTCTCTCCAGTCTGATCCGACACCACCCCAGAGGAAGTAAGGGTATCGACGGGAACACATAGATTAGCTTGAATTGGTCCAACGGAGCCACCAGAGCATCCACCGTCACAGCCTTCGGGTCCTTGTACCTGGACATGAAAATCGGTAACTTGGCATTGAACCTGGATGCCATCAAATCCACTTGGGGAGTTCCCCAACGGGAGCACAGCAGTGCAAAAATCTCCGGATGAAGACTCCATTCTCCGGGATCCATCTTCTCGCGACTGAGAAAGTCTGCCGTGATTCTGAACTCCTGAAATGTGGATCGCAGAGAAGGCTGGCACTCTGGTCTCGGCCCATACCAGGATCCAAGAAACCTCCACCATGAGCCTGGAACTCCTTGTCCCGCCTAGATGGTCAATATACACGACCGCCGTCGCATTGTCTGTCTGCACTCGGACTGACAGACCGCTTAAAGGGACCATCCAGTGTTGGAGGCAAAAGAAAAATTGCCCTCAATTCCAGGATGTTGATCGGTAGGAGACTCCTCCGACAACAATACTCCCTGAATCCAGAGATCGTCCAGACACCTCCCCAGCCCGTCAGGCTGGCATCGGTGGTTATGACCGACCACCTCGGAGGGAGGAAAGACTTCCTCAGGGATAACGCTTCCGGATGTAACCACCATCCTAGAGACTCTCGCACCCTGTGGGAGATGATGAGACTGCAATCCAGCGAAGTCTGCGATCGATCCCAACGGCTCAGAATGAGCCTTTGGAGGGCCCTGGGATGAAACTGCGTAAACGGAAGTGGCTCCATGGGCCACCATCAAACCCAGAAGGCGCATACACCCTCGAAGAGACATCGCTGTCGAAGACTTCATAACCTGTACATGTTGAAGGAGACATGCTTGCTTGTCTGGAGGCAGAGACACCACTGCTCGTACCGTGTCGAAATGCATCCCCAAAGAACAGGATTGACTGCGACGATTCCAGAGACGACTTCTCCCAACTGACCAGCCACCCGAAGTCCTCCAGGAGCTGAAGGGATAGATTGCAAGCAGTCACTGCCTCCTCCTTTGAGGACGCCACAATCAAAAGGTCGTCCAGGTAGGGAAGAATCTAAACCCCTGTCTTCGAAGAAATGCCATGAGAGGCGCCAGAAATTTTTGTAAAAACTCTGGGCGCTGAGGCCAACCCGAATGACAGAGCCACAAACTGGTAATGGTCCTGACCTATGGCAAAACGAAGGAGGCGTTGGTGGGCCCTTCCGATTGGGAAGTGCAAATAAGCGTCGCGAATGTCGATTGACACCAAAAAAGCGTTCTGCGACAGGGCCGCAAAAACGGAGCGAAGCGACTCCATGCGGAATTTCCTGGCGTGGACATGCCAATTCAATCTTTTGAGATCCAGAATGGGCCGAAATTTGTCCTCTTTTTTGGGGATCACAAAGAGGTTAGAATAAAACCCTCTTCCCCGGCCCTCCGGCGGAACGGCACCACCACACCTTTCTGCAGAAGGGAATCTACCTCCCGCAGCAGAGCGGCAAAAAAGCTCGGGCTCTGACGGAACGCGAGGTTGACAAAAAAACTGTCTGGGGGTCGAGAAAGAGACTCTATGAAGTAGCCTGCCAACAAAACCCGTGTCACCCAGGCGTCTGACATGCGGGAAGCCCAAGTCGGTTTGAATTGGAGTAAACAACCCCCCACTCGAGAGCGCTCGAGTGAGACCCAGGCGTCAGTCCGCCTGAGCGGGCTTTCTACCAGCTTCCCGCTTGTCTTAACGGAAGTTCTGTTTCCAGGATATGCGGAATTTCTGAGAATTCCCTTTTTTTTTTTTTTTTTAAAAAAAGAGAGGGACGACCCGAACCCCAGAGGGCTGACTGAATCATCCCCTGGACCGAAAGGACCGCCGACAACTACCGGCACTAGTCCTGCCAGACGCAGAAGTCACAGCTCTGCGCTGCGGTAAAGCTGTTTCTTTTGCCTTTACCTTGGCAATCAGCTCCGTGAGGTCAGGTCCAAATAGCTGACCACCTTGCAAGCTAAAGATAGCAAACCCTGCTTGGAAACCGCGTCCCCGGTCCACTGTCTAAGCCACAGTGCTCTTCTGACTGTGACTGCCGAGGATTGCGCCCTGGATAGCAGTGATGCAGTATCCTCCAACAACTGGAAAAGCCCATCTACCTCGATAGCGGAGATCCACCTTGCCACGCCGTCCGTAGACGGTCCAACCGGCTCAGGGAAACTTTACAAGCACACATGGATCCTTAATACTGAATCCATGATCCGCGGCCTCGCAGATGGATTTTTCTGCCATCTACGTTTTTTTTTTTTTGTCCAGCGGGTCCTGCAGACTCGCCTTCCCCTTAACAAGGAGGATTTTACTAAGCTGGGATAAAGGGACATCCACTTCAGGAGAAGGATCCATCAACTCCGTAGAACACGGATACGGTGTCTCAATTTTCTGGACACAGGCGCTCCTTCTCCACTGCCCCATTAAGCTCATCCAGTGATGGTAAAGCTTGATCGTGATTGAAAAAACATCCGGGCCGACTTACCAGGACGTCCAGATACCTCCTCCGGTAACTAACGCCTCCAATAAAAACCTCTTTACGGCCCAAAAGAGAGGCAGAGTGTCCCTGCCGATCCTCCTTGTCCGAATCGGACATTTTCGTTACGCGGGAAGGAAGGCACCGGCTTGTGTCGCTTCCTGGCATGAGAGATCTAGCTGACACTCAATAATAAAAAATCAGACAGGCCATCAATAGAAACTAGCAAGGGCCTCCATTCTGACACCACTGGAACCTCCGACCGCTGCGCTTGACGCCGTCCAGGTCTGCGCGTCATAATACGCGAGACTGATCCTGTAGCGGATCTGGGAGACGGTTGCACAGTATATGGCAGGTTAAACCTGTCAGTAACTAGAAAGTGTGGTTTCTTAAAGAAAAAACGAACGCTGAAGAGTTAAAGCTCTTAAGGAGAGAGCTACCCCAGCTGTCCCCCATTAAGAGTTAACCGCCTAAGAAGGGGTTAAAGTCGCAGACTCCCCACAACCTTAATAATGAAAAGGGTGTGCGAGCCCCAAGTGCCTCTTATAAGGCAGCAGCTACAGGACAGCTATGCCACACTTACAAGAAACGTTCACAAGATCGCTACAAAATTGCGCTGTTAGTAAATCGCAATGACCGCCAAAGTCATTAAGAGGATCGCTAACCGCCTATGCGTTGTTAATGAAATCGCCCAGATTGGCAGCTACTAGCGACATTAAAAATGGTTACACAAACGATCGCATAGTATGCATCGTCGTTAGCAGGAACGTATAGTGGCAGTATTACTGTCGCAGACTCCTCACAACCTCTTTATTGAAAAGGTGTGCGAGCTTCCTTATGAGATAACAGCTGCAGGCAGCGCAGTCTGCCACCCATTTGTGCCTCAGAAAGGCGCCCGCGCTGTGGGGGTGAAGGGGTTAAGCTTCTGCCCTAGACGGGAAGAAGCGACTCACCCAGCTGGTCGCGGTGCAGCGCTGCCGAGAGGGGAGGAGAGCGATGTCCGAGGGAGCTTTCAGCCTGTCAGTAATGGCCGCCGCGCTGTGCCTCCATGTGCTTCATGAGAGAAGCCGGAAAAAGACACTGCCGTAAAGCGCGCGCTCAGAGCGGAGCGAAATTTAAATAAAAAAGGCGCGCAGCTCCTCTCTCCCCGCTCCTATGTCCTGCAGGCATCCACCTGCGGACAAAAAACACACAGTCACCGCATGTATACTGTAACAGCGACTGCAGCAGCAGTCGCTGAAAACACTCAAACACATATTAAAATGTGGAGTACTCACCAGCCGAAGCGCCACAGGGACCCCCAGGGGTTTCTGGCGCTATGCCCATGCTTCCCCCCAGGGCGGGGAACGCAGTGACCCCTGCAGCGCGGTTTGCGTCCCCGCCAGGGAAGCCATCCTCATCCCCCCGGGCCGGCAGGGTTCTGCAGGGACCACCATATAAGGGTAATACAGATCCGCCAAGGGAGAGGTGGGGGTCCAGCAGCGCTGAGACCCCTGAGACCTCTAGACCACATTTGGTGATCCAAGTCTCTTGTCCGATAAAAAATAATAAAACCTTCTGAGGAGCTGCTTCCAGCAGCGACTATCTTCTCTGACCTCAAATTGAAAACTGGAGAGCTGAGTAGGAGGAGCCCGAGCTGGAGGGGCCGGTCAACACTCTTTTTAATCTGAGGTGTCTATCTCATCTGGGCTCCGCCTACCCACTAGTAATGACTAGTGTGGCTCTCTTCCTTCCATCTGCTGCTGAAAGCAGTCATCTTGTCCGGCAAAAAACAAGCCGCCACACAGCTCTATAAGCCGAAAAATAAAAAAAAGTTATAAAGCGATGCAAAAAATTATTTTTCCTATAAAACAGTTTTGATTGTGTAAAATAGCCAAAATATGAAAAACTATATAAATGGGGTATCGCTGCAATCTTACTGATCCGAAGAGTAAAGCTGCCTTATCAATTTTACCATACACGGAACGGCATTTAAAAAAAGAAAAGAAAAAAAAAAAAAAACACCAAACAATTCCTGAATTATTGTTTTTTGTTTATTCTGCCTCCAAAAAATTGTAACTGAAAGCAATCAAAAAAATATCAGCAAGAAAATGGTACCAATAAAATCATCAACTCGCTCTGCAAAAAACAAGCCCTAATGTGACTGTCAGCAGAAATATAGCAAAGCTATAGCTCTCAAAATATGGCGATGCATTTTTGCAATAAAAAGCGTTTAGTGTGTGACAGCAGCCAAACAGAAAAAAAAAAAAAAAAACTATATAAATCTGGTATCGCAATAAATGCACCAACCCGAAAATTTAACGTAAGTTGTCTAATCACTTATACTGCACGAGGAATGGCTTAAAAAATAAATTGAACAAATTCTTCACTTGCTGTTGATTTTTTTTTTCTCATTCTGCCTCCCAAAGATTGCAGTAAGGCTCGGCGCACACCTATCCTGCGGTCTGCGCTGAGCGTTTACACAGGTTTTCTGTGTAAATCTCTGATAGTGATTCAGGCTGAACCCCTGGCAGTAGATTCACTATAATGAGGCAGATAGGGACACTGTGGACACCGTCTGACTTGTGATCCAGCGGTATCAGTCTTTTTATTAGGAGTGCATAAGAGCCGTTGAACACAGTTTTGTGCACCTCTGAAAAAAAAAAAAAAAAAAAGAAAAAGGACACCGTTGAACAGAGGCCCGAAAGAGCCCAGAGTAAAGGGTATGCCACACTAAGCGAGATCGCTAACGAGATCACTAAAACGTCACTATTTAGCATCTCGTTAGCGACCTCGTTGTGTGTGGCATGTAGCAACGATGTGGCCCCTGCTGTGATGTCGCTGATCGTTCACTAGCGTTCTGGACCGTTTTTTGATCGTTGGCGTCCCGCTGGTGAGCCTATATCGCTGTGTTTGGCACCTTTTGCGAACGACGAGCGACCTCGTTTGTGGCGCATGACAGCGGTGCAGGCGGGACTAGGGTTTTTAGCGTCACGGAGTTGATCGCAATATCTGTAAGTTCTCTTTTGCGTCACAGAGGATCGCAGAAGTTGCAAAGCAGGCTAGCAGGATGCAGAGAGCAGGAGCGATGCTGGAAATTCCTATGAATCAGAAGCGCTCAGTACATGCTAATGACAGATCCTAACGACCGCCAAAGTCGTTAAAGAGATCGCTGACAGCTGATGTGTTGTTTATGAGATCTCCTGTTTGGCAGCTACTAGCGACCTAAAAGCGATCACACCAACGATCTCGTTAGCTTGCGTCGTTATCGTGATCGCTAACGAGATCGCTAAGTGTGGCAGTACCTTAACTCTGCTGCCGCAATATAGTGAATGGATCTCTCAGGGGGTTTCATCTGATTTACATCAACCTGAGATTTAAAGGGAAACCCCGATGTAAGTGCTCAGCGTAGAGCGCCAGATAAATGTGATCCAAAATGTTATATAAAATGTTCCAAATAAAAGCAAATTCCCACTCAGGTCCGTAATCTGTTAATAGAAATATAGGGGGGCTTTCACATTACTGGTAGCACAAAGTGAAATGGTCATCGCCCCCAAAAGAAATTTCACAAATTCTGTGCTCACAAATCCAAATGCCTCCCTCCGTTCTGAACCCCAGTGTGCCTAAAGCTCAGTTAGTGTCCACATTTGTCATTTCTGTAGCGATAAGAGCCCACTTAATTTATGGGTGCATGAGCTGGGCACAATGTATGGAAACTACAACGTACTGGTCACTACAACAGCAGTTTGCAATTTTCACTCAGCAACATCCACTGCTGCTTGTTTCTGGAAAACACCCATGGAGTAAAAATTGTCAACACCTGTAGATAAATTCCCAATGGGGTAATTCTATTCTTCTAGCACTTAGGGGCTCTGTATATGGTGTCCGCAAACTATTATAGAAAATTCTGTGCTCCAATATGCCTCCCGTATAACAGTACTGCTTAGCCATACAGCGAGACCCAAGAGGGACGGAACGCTCCATCCCTCTTGAGTCTTGCTGTATGGCTAAGCAGTACTGCATAGCCACATATGGGGTTTTTCTACATTCAGCAGAAATTGTTTATTATTTATTTCTTCATTGCCCAATGGTATAAAATACTGTGACCCAACTGTGGTGTCAATATGATCACTGCACCCCTAGATGAATTAATTGAGAGGTGTAGTTTGTAAAATAGGGTATCTTATGGAGGGGGGGGAGCGGAGTTCTGCTGTTCTGTCACTACAGGGCTCTGCCAATGTGACATGGCACCCTCAAACCAGTCTATCAAAATGTGAACTCCAATATCCCACTTCTTCCCTTCTGAGCTTTGCACTGTGACTCAAAAGTGGTTTTCGGCCATATATGAGGTATTGGTGTTCTCAGGAGAAATTGCACAACAAATTTTGGGTTCCATTTCTACTACTATCTTTGTGAAAATAAAAAATTGGTGGGGCTAAAACAACATTTTTGTGGGAAAAATTATTTTTTTATTTTCACGGCTGTACGTTATAAACTTCTGTGAAACACTTGGGGGTTCAAGGTGCTCACCACACATTTAGATAGATTCCATGACGAGTCTAGTTTTCAATACGGTGTCGCTAGTTGGGCGTTTCCACCATTTAGACACATCAGGGGCTCTTCAAGCGCGACATTGCGTCCGCTAATTATTCCAGCAAAATTTGCAGTTAAAAAGTCAAATGGTGCCCCTTTCCTTCCAAGCTGTTCTGTGCGCTCAAACAGTAATTTTCTCCCACATATGGGGTATCGGCATACTCGGGAGAAATTACACCATACAATATGTTGTGCAATTTCTCCTGTTACCTTGTAAAAATCCTAAATTTGAGGATAAAACAAGATTTTGGCTACTTACCATAAAATCTGTTTCTCGGAGCGTTCATTGGGGGACACAGGAACCATGGGTGTATGCTGCTGCCACTAGGAGGCTGACACTATGCATATAAAAAAGGTTGGCTCCTCCTCCGCAGTATACACCCCACCGACTGGCACCAAGCTACTCACTTAGTGAGAACAACATCACAGAAACAACAACTAAGCAGATAACTCAGTCATAACAACAATAACCAGAAGAAAGGATAGGAGTTGTAAACACACATGGGAGGGTGCTGTGTCCCCCAATGAACGCTTCGAAAAACAGATTTTACGGTAAGTAACCAAAAATCCTGTTTTCTCTATCGCATTCATTGGGGGACACAAGAACCATGGGACATCCCAAATCAGTGGGTGGGAAAAAATATGGCAGGAAACTCCATTCAGGTCGGCGGAGTCCCCAATGCCGCCTGCAAGATCCTTCTGCCTAAGCTGGCGTCCGCCAAAGCGTAGGTGTGGACCCTGTAAAATTTGCAAACGTGTGGATGGAAGACCAATTTGCGGCTTTGCAAAGTTGTAGGGCGGATGCCCCATGGTGAACCGCCCAGGAGGCGCCTACTGCCTGGGTGGAATGAGCCTTAATCCCAGGGGGAGGCGCTCTGTTCTTAACCTGGTAAGCCTCCAATATTGCAGTCCTTATCCAACACGCAATCGTAGCCTTGGAGGCCGACAGGCCTCTCCGCGCTCCGTCTGGAATGAGGAACAGGAGATCAGACTTCCTGAGGGAAGCAGTCCTATCGAGATAGATCCTTACTGCCCTGACCAGGTCTAGCCTGTGCAACGAGCGCTCCAGAGGATGAGTTGGACAGAGAGAGTGTAGGACAATATCCTCATTCAGGTGGAAGGTGGATACCACTTTGGGGAGAAAGGAAGGCGGAGGCCGCAACACTACCTTATCCTGGTGAAGAACCAGGAAAAAAGGGCGACAAGATAGAGCCGCTAATTCTGAAACCCGTCTGATGGAAGTGATTGCTACGAGAAAAGCCACCTTCCAAGACAAAACCGACAGGGGGACCTCTCAGAGGTTCAAAGGGGGCACTCCTCATAACCTCCAAAACGAGATTGAGGTCCCAGGGGTCCACAGGGTTCCGGTACGGGGGGGCCGCATGCGCCACTCTGCAGGAAAGTCTTGACCTGAGAACGAGATGCTAAGGACTTCTGAAAGAGGACAGAAAGGGCCAACACCTGTCCTTTAAGCGTGCCAAGAGAGGCCAGAATCCAGTCCCGCTTGGAGAAAAGCCAAGATGGTTGGGAACGACAATTTCATTGGCGGAATGACCTTGGACTCACACCAGCGAAAATAGGCCTTTCAGGTTCGATAGTAGACCCTAGAGGATGACTGTTTTCTGGCCTGGATCATGGTGCGAATCATCCGTTCGGAGAAACTGGATGCTCTCCGTACCGCGGTCTCAACAGCCACGCCGTCAAATTGAGTGACTGAGAACCCATGGTGGACCCTGAAACAGAAGATCTGGCCTGTCCGGAAGTCTCCAGGGGGTGTCTGCCAGAAGATTGACAATGTCTGCGAACCAAGACCTTCTGGGCCAATCAGAATGACCGGTACCCCTTCCGCCTTGATCTTCATCAGCTTGGGGAGAAGGGGAAGAGGGGGGGGAAAGGTAGGGAAGAGTGAATTGCGACCAGGGAATGGCCAGAGCATCGGCGTCCAATGCGAGAGGATCGCGGGACCTGGAGACGAACCGTGGAACCTTCCTGTTCAGCTGGGACGCAATGAGGTCCACGTCCAGAGTCCCCCATCGAAGGCAGATTTGATGGAAGACCTCCAGGTGCAGGGACCATTCTCCTGCCGCGAGACCCTCGCGGCTGAGGAAGTCGGCGGCCCAGTTGTCCACGCCGGGAATATGCACAGCGGATATTGCCAGAACCGTCGCCTCCGCCCAATGAAGGATCCTGGATACCTCGGCCATCGCCAGGGAACTTCTGGTCCCTCCTTGGTGATTGACGTACGCCACCGCTGTGGCATTGTCCGTCTGAATTCTGACCGGCAGTCCCCTGAGAAGCGTTTCCCAGTGACGGAGGGAGAGAAAGATGGCCCTGATCTCGAGGATGTTGATCGGTAGAGAGGATTCCTGAGGCGACCAACGACCCGGAGCAGTCAGGTGGCGAAAAACTGCTCCCCAGCCCAGGAGGCTTGCATCCGTCGTTATGACCTGCCAGTGAACTGGAAGGAAGGACCGGCCCTGGAGGATGAGGGGGGAGGACAGCCACCAGTTGAGAGACTGCCTGACCCTGAGGGGGAGGCGAAGCGGCCGATCCAACGACAGGACAGACCTGTCCCACTGAGACAGGATACCTCGCTGAAGGGGTCTCAAGTGAAACTGAGCAAAGGGAATTGCCTCTGAGGCTGCAACCATCCTGCCCAGCACCTTCATTGCTGACCGGAAGGAAGGAAGCTGAGGGCCCTGCAGCGACCGAACTCCCTGCTGGAGGGTCGCTCTTTTCTCCTCGGGGAGAAAAACCTTCACCTGTCAGGTATCGAACAGCATGCCCAGGAAGACCAGGCGCTGGGATGGAACAAGGCAGGATTTCCTTCTGTTGACAATCAACCCGAACCGGGCTAGGGTGTCAAGAACGATAGACAGGCTTTCTTGGGCCTGGGGGAGAAACGGAGCCTTGGTGAGAATGTCGTCGAGGTATGGTATTAAACCAGGCCCCTGATTCTTATGATGGCCATCAATGCCGCCATGATCTTTGTGAAGACCCTGGGCGCAGTCGCAAGGCCGAACAGCAGGCGACAAACTGAAAATGGTTCTGCTGAACTGCAAATCATGAGAACCTCTGATGAGCTTGGCAAATCGGAACGTGGAGGTAGGCGTCCTGGATGTCTATGGAGCACAGAAATTCCTGTGCTTCCATGGGGGAAATTACTGACCGAAGAGACTCCATCCTGAAGTGACGCAGGCGGACCCTTCTGTTTAGCAACTTGAGATCCAGGATGGGCCGCACCGCGGTTCTTTGGCACAAACAGGTTTGAATAGAAACATGTGAAGCGTTCTCGCTCTGGGACGGGGACGATAACCCCGGAACTGAGAAGAGTCGATGGCTGCAAAGAATCCCGAACCAAGGAAGGATCCCTTGGGGGATGGGATTCGAAGAACCGATCTCGGGGACGGGAAGTGAACTCTATTTTGTATCCTGAGAATACAACCTCCCTGACCCATGCGTCTTCCACCAAGTCGAGCCAAACATCCCTGAACAGCAGGAGATGACCCCCAAAGCTTGGGAGGGATGCTGGGCCCTGGATCCGAGTCATGCCGCAGAAGTTCTGCCAGGTCTTGACCTGGTGGATCTACCGTGTGAGTTATGGGAATGCCACGAAGGAGTGGGCCGAAAGGAGGCCTTCTTGACCTGGCGATTCTACGGCCTACGTTGACTGGAGGAATCCTCTAGACGTCGGGAAACGGCGAAAGGGCCGAAAGGAGCGGAACTGCCTCCTTTGAACGGGTTTGCGAGGCTTGGACTGAGGAAGGAGGGAACTGGTGCCGCCTGTTGCCTCTTTAATGATCTGATCCACCCTGGAGCCGAACAGGCGGTCTCCCTGGAAGGGGAGGCTGTTATGTTACGGTAGCTGAGGAGTGCAGGTAAAAAAGGAAATACACCAGAGCAGTTGGAATCTATGAGATTGCAGTACCCTGACTAACCACCGCAACTAGAGGCAGCCGTGCAGCGTTCCCACGTTGGTCCTAGACGCCTCGTCACAGCCTGAGAAACTAACTACACCTAAAGATAGAAATAGGAAAGCTATCTGCCCCGGAGCAGAACCCCAAAGATAATAGAAAGCCCCAAACATGTAATGGCGGTTAGACAAGAGGAAATACTGACACAGAAAGAAAATAGTATGAGCAAACGCTGGGGCCCAAACTATCTAAATAGAAAAGGACAGGAAGGGTACTTACTGCAATCTCAGAAAACCCTGAAAAAACACCAACTCTACTAATTTCAAAATCACCTGAGATCACACGACCTCTACCACCTAAATTAGTTCTCTGGTGTAAAAAAATCAAAACAGCAGCCACTGAAAAAAAACTGGAAAAAGCAAAAGTACAAAACACAGTGGCTGGACTAAACTGAGAGGGCAAAAGCCCCCGGAGGGGACCCAGAAGGCCCCACAGAAGTGCAGGACAAAATGCAAAAATATAGCAAAAACACAAAATAAGAAATTGTCTTATCTGATAGCAGGAGATGCAGACACGACACAGCAGGCTACAAGGGAAACTGGAAAGAAGGATTCAGACCAGAACAATTGATCACCGGCAACCCTGATGGGAAAATGACTCCCTTATATAAGACCAATCAGTAACACCTGATTCCCAGTCCTCACAATCCTCACTAGTACCGCTTGTAACCACCAGAGGGAGCCTCTGCTCAGAACTCATCTCAAACCCATTCACAACAGTACCCCCCCCTTGAGGAGGGGTCACCGAACCCTCATTTGAGCAACCAGGTCGGTCAGGATGAGTTCTATGATACGCACGGATAAGTCTCCTAGCATGGATGTCCGAAGCAAACACCCAAGAATTGTCTTCCTGACCATAACCTCTCCATTTAACCAAATACTGGAGTCTTTGTCTAGAAAAACGAGAATCTAATATTTTCTCAACCACATACTCCAGATTGCCCTCAACCAAAACAGGGTCAGGAGGCACAGCAGCAGGAACCACTGGCTCAACAAACCTCTTCAACAAGGACTTGTGGAACACGTTATGGATCTTAAATGTCCCTGGAAGAAGCAAACGAAAAGAAACAGGATTAATAATCTCCATGATCTTATAAGGTCCAATGAACCTAGGCTTAAATTTAGGAGATGCTACTCTCATAGGAATATTCTTTGAGGACAACCAGACCAAGTCCCCCACTTTAAACCGAGGACCATCAGTCCTATGCCGGTTAGCAAACCGCTGGGCCCTCTCCTGAGAGAGGGACAACCTCTCCACTACCTGGTCCCAAATCTGCTGCATACGCTCAACAACAGAGTCAACACCTGGACAGACAGAAGCCTCCGTCTGTCCTGAAGAAAATCGAGGGTGAAACCCAGAATTACAGAAAAACGGAGACATCAAAAGTGGCAGAGCTAGCCCTATTATTAAGAGCAAACTCAGCCAAAGGCAAAAAAGAGACCCAGTCATCCTGATCAGCAGACACAAAGCATCTTAGATAAGTCTCCAATGTCTGGTTTGTTCTCTCAGTTTGACCATTGGTCTGAGGATGAAATGCCGAGGAGAAAGACAATTGAACACCCAGTTTAGAACAAAAAGTCCTCCAAAATCTGGAAACAAACTGGACTCCTCTGTCACGGTTTTGAACCAAAAAGGGTTTTAAAACCCGGGGTAAAAAAATTTCCGGGTTTTTCCCGGGGAAAAAATGTTTTTTGTTAATTTTTTTTGGTCCGGGAAAAAATTTTTAAAGGGCCCGGGCCTATCCCTGCCCCCTCAGAGCAAGTCAAAAATTGGGCGAGGGGGGGGAAAAAAAAGAAAAACCCCTCCTTAAAAAAAAAGGGGGGATAGATGTAGGAGAGCCCAAAGGAAACCCCCGAGAGGATCCCCCCTTAATTTTTGTCCAGGAAGAAAGGAAACCAAAAAAAATTAAAAAGTGTGAAAAACAAAGCCCCACCGGCCCTGTCTGGATGGTCGCTTGGAAATTTTCCATTTTAGACCAGATTCTTATGGCCGTAAGGACCACCCCCTGTTTTTGGGCCCCCCTCCAGCCAAGTTCCACTTTAAAAAAGCCATTCTGGCCAATAACCCCGTTCCCGTTTTAATTTGTTCAGTAGGAGAAAATTTTCGAGAGAAAAAGGCCAAGGGTTTTCTTTTGGGTCTGGGGTTTTTTTGGGACAAAACGGCACCTGCCCCAATTTCAAGGCATAACCTCCCCCTGAAAAGGCAGGAAACAAGGTGCCGAAAAAAGGACAGAATTTGAATCTTGTTAGTTCCAAAATGCAGAGACTGCTAGGAGGCCAAATTTAAAACCACATCAGACCTTTTTGGTAAAAAAATTAATTTTTTCAAACCGAGAAATTCCCAAAAATTTACGAAAAAAATTTGGGAAAACCCAAAAATCTTGAAGAGCCTTTAAGAAGTAGGGGCCCAATCCAGTTTTGGCCCCAACCTTTTCCGGGTCCTTTCAATAAGATGGGGGCAAAATGAACCCCCAATGAGATTTTGTTGCAAAAGGGGGCCCTTTATCCCCCTTACTCAGAGCTTTCTTAAAACTGGGAAAGTTCGAACAGTTTTTTCTGAGAGTCCCGATTGAAAAAACAAAATATATCCAAATAAAAATCAGAAATTGTCCCCAAAATCCCCAAAAAAATCATTGAAGGGGTGGAAAGGAAAAGGGCTTAGTGGCCCAAAGGGCATCCAAGGACTCAAAATGCCCTTAGGGGGTTAAAGCCGTCTTCCTTCATCCCGTGCTTTTAAGGAATAAGGTTTACGCCCCCTGAGGCAAGCTTGGTAAACCCAATAGCGTTTTTCACCCTGGAAAAAAGGTCGAAAAAGGGTAGGGTATTGATATTTCACAGTTATTGTTAAAAAGACGATAATAAACCCGGGCCCTTAAGAACCTCTTTTTTGGCCACAAAGAAAAAACGGGGGGCCCCCAAAGGGGAAGGGATGGTCTGTTGACCCCCTTTCCCAGTTCCTTGATATAAAACCAATTGCGTCATGTTCAGGTACGAAAAGTTTAAAAAAGGCACCTTTAGGGAAATTTTCTCCCCGGGATAATTAAAAACGCGTCATAGCTCCTATGGGGGGGGTAAGGTTCAGATTTACTTTGCAAAAAATCAGAAAAAAAAAACAAAAAGAGGACATCCCAGCCTGGGGGGAGGCAGAAAAAAAGGGTGTTGGTATTAAACATTGGACCCCAACTGGTTACAGACAAGATTTCCAATAAAAACGGTTATGAGACGTAACCAAGGGAAACCAGCACTAAATGTTGCAGATTATTAAACCAAAAATGAATGGCGGGTTGAAAAGGGAAATCGACACAGAAAGAAAAAAGTTGAGAAAAAAATGGGGCCCAAAAATTCTAAATAAAAAAGGACAGGAAGGGGGACTTTTGCAATTTTCAGGAAAAACCCCCCAAAAAAAAAACCCCCCAATCTAATAAAATTTTTTAAAACACCCGAGATTCCCGGGCCCCCCCCAAAAAATTTTTTGGTGTAAAAAATCAAAAAAAAGCAGCCACTGAAAAAAAAATGGGGAAAAAACAAAAATTCAAAAAACAGTGGTGGACTAAACTGAGAGGGGAAAACCCCCCCGGGGGGCCCCGAAAGGGCCCCCCCCCAAAAAATGCAGGCCCAAAAAAAAAAAATTTAGCAAAAAACCAAAAAAAAGAAATTTTCTTATTGATAGCAGGAGATGCGACCGCCCCGCAGGTAAAAGGGAAAGGAAAGAAGGATTAGACCAGAAAAAATTGATCACCGGGGGGCCTGATGGGAAAAAACCCCTTTTTTAAGACCAAACCGTAACATGATTCCCCGTCCTCACAATCCCCACTTGTAACCCCTTGTAACCCCCCGGGGAGCTCTGCTCAAAAAATTATTAAAAACCCCCCACAACGGGGGGGCCCGGAGTGAAAAATTTTTTTTTACGAAAAGGGCTGCCCCTGTTTTTTACCCAAATTTTCCCCCCGGTGGCCCCCAAATTTTTTGCTGGATGCCTGGAGGGGGTTGGGGGGATCCAGGGAGGCCAATACTTTTAAAAAATGCCCCGCATGGGGGGAAAATTTTGGTTTTGCAAGCTCCGAAAAATCTGGGGGGGTCTAGCCATGGGGTGCCTTACAGAGTGTTTCCCCCTTGGTACGGGCCCTTTTTGGGGCCCCAAATGGGGAAAGGGGGGGGGGACAGGCAGAATCGGTCGATAAAAAAATTTCCTTTAGGGAAGCTGGCCTTTTTTAAAAGTGGGGGGCCCTATTGATGGGAAATTGGAACCCATGGGTCCCCTGAAGGGGAAAGTCCGTTATTGGGAAAACCGGGGGAAAAATTAGGATGCCGGGCGCTTCCCTCTTTGAAAGCGATGGCGGTTTTTCCCCCAAAAAAATAGGGGGGTGAACTAGTTTGGGGGAAAAACCTTGGGAAAGGGGGTTTTAAAATTGAAAAAAAACCGCCTTTTTTCTGCGGATTCCCTTTGGGGGTTTTTGTTTTCCCAAGGTCTGATTGACTTTTCCCCAATCGGGGCCCGCCTTTTCCGTCATGCCCGAGGCCCGATCTGAACCCGGGTCCACTGCCTCCCAAAGTGGTCTGGGCCCCCCCGGTTTTCCGGGGGGGGGGGATGCTAGAGAGGGTCAAACCCCCCAGGGGGCGTGGTGAGTGGGCGGGGGGAGTATAGAACGGGCTCCGTTAGGTCTCTTACCCCCTGGATTTTGGGCGGGCCGGGGGGGGGAATTTTTGGCCCCCTGGGACTACGGGTGCTGAAGGGGCAACCCGTCTAATACGGACATGGGGGTTTTTACACCCTGGTGAGGTCCGCCCGATTTTAAAAAACCAGCCCACTTGGGGGTTTGGGGGGTTTTAAACACCCGGGGGAGAAAGGGGCCCCCGGGTGGGTACCGTGGAAAATCGCTGCAGGCCCGGCGGGGGGGATGTGCCCGAAGGGGTCTGCCTTAAAAGAGGAGCACACAAAGTATCAAAAGAAGGGGGGGAAAAGTGGAAGGTGGGGGGGCGAGAAGGCTCTCCCCTTGGGGGCCCCAAAATTTTGGTGGCAGTCCCCCAATGGGGCCCCGAAGGGGTTGGGGGGCCAAAAAGGACAAAAGGGGGTGTCAGCTTGAGTGCAGAGCTACTACGGAACCCCGTCCTCCCCGGACGATAGCAGAGGCTGTACCAGAGCCCAAGATGGGGTTTCCTGTGTGCTCCCAAATGGAGAAAATTTAGGAGACGCTGTGGCGGGGTGCCCCCCTTTAAAGGGGGGATTAGGGGAAGGGCGGGGCCTAAACCAAAAGGGGGGGGCCCCGGGGGGATGGGGGGGGGGATTTTGGCGGGGTTTGGGTTCCCGGGCCCCCCAGGGGAAACCCGGGTGGGGGAAAAGGGGGGGCAAGGAAAGGGCCAGGGAAAAAGGGCCAATTAAAAAGGGGCCCCCGGGGCCCGCCAAGGGGGGAAACCCAAAGGGGGGGGAAGGGCCGTATGGGGGACGCAAAAGGGCCCCAGATCCCAGGGGATGTGAAAAAGGCGGGAAATCCCCCTGAACATTATCCTCCCCCTTTCTCCCCACACTCTTCCCTTTTTTTTTATCCCTTTTTTCGTTTCTCTTTTTTTTCTTTTATCCCTTTTTTTTTCTTCTTTTCTTTGTTTCTGTTCCCCATTGGGGGAAAAAAAGGAAAAATCCCCCAAAAGGGGCGGGCGTCCGGGGGGGTCGTTTGGGGGCCCCGTGACTCTCCCTCCCACGGGCTCTGGTGGGGAAATGGTGGGGCGGGGCGGCCCCCTGTCTTCCGTTTTGCCCGATACCAAAAAAACCCCCTCCCTGTTTGGGTTTTGCGGGGGGGCCCGCCTAAAGAAAGTATGGGGATATGGGGGGGGCTACCCCGGGTTTGTTTTCTGCATTGGGGGTACATGTGCTGTTCACACTGTACCCCCCGGAAAAAACCCGGGAAAAAAAAAAAACCCACATTAGGTAGTATGGGTTCCAGAGAGGGGCCCCTTTTTTTCCACCCCCCCAACACAAAAACTAAAACTGGGCGTTTTGGGCCAGTCGGGGGGGTTTTAATGCGGAGGAGGACCCAAACCTTTTTTTTCGGAAAAGTGTCAGCCTCTATGGCCGTAACACCCGGTTTCTGTTCCCCAATAAAAGGATAGTGAAAAAAATTTTTTTTTGGGAAAATGTGTTTTTTTTTTTACTTTGGGTAATTTTTATAAAAATTTTTGGGGCACCTGTGGGTTCAAAGGGGCTCCCCAAATTAAAAAAAAAGGCCCCCGGGGGGGGGTTTTTTTTAAAAAATTTTGTATTGTGGGGGGGTTTCCAAATGTTTTTGGGCTTAAATTCCCCCTTTAAAGAACTGGCGCCGCCCCCCCCCTTCCGCCCTGCCGTGTCCCCCCAAAGGGGTTTTCCCCCACATATGGGTTTGGGTGTCGGGGGAAATTGCAAACAAATGTTTTTGTCCATTTTTTTAAATTTTCTCTTGCGAAAAAAAAAAAAAAAAATGTTGGTTTAAAAAAAAAAAATTTTGAACAATGTTTTTTTTTTCCCCTTTTCCCTTCAAAAATTTATAAAAGCACCCGTTAAATTTAAAATTCTTAATGGATTAAGTGCGTTTTTAAAATGTTGTCACTTTTGTGTATTTTTGTTTTTTTTCCCCCCCAAAGTCACTTTAAATGTTTTGGGCCCCTTTAAAAAAAGGTTTGCAAAAATTTTTTTAAAAAAAGGGGGAAAAATTTTGGTCAATTTTAACCCTTTTTAAAATTTCCCAAAAAAAAAAAAAGATTTTTAAAAAAAAATTTTTGTGGAAAAGTAGACTGTGGGGAAAAAGTTTTTTAGTTAATTTTTGTGTGGAAAAACTTTTAAATTTTAAAAAGGGGATAAAAAATAAGTTTAAAAAAAGCAAAAAATTTTTGGGCCCAAAATTTTCCTTTTTTTTTTCCCCCCAAAAACCTTTTTAAAAAAAAAAATTTTCCCTATCGTAAAATTAATTTATTGAAAAACAACCCCAAAACGTGGGACCCGGTTGAAGCGTTCTAGAGTCTCCTTCTTTAAAACGAAAGGTAAAATTTTAAATTTTTGGGCCCAGTATGGGAAAGGGGCAAAAAGCCTTTACGGGGGGGGGGGGGGGTTTTTAAAAAAAAAAAAACCCTCATTTAAAAAAATGCCCCTTTTGTGTTTACTTGGTTTCTTTGTCTGGGTGGGTTGGAGGTGGCTGCCGGTTTTTAAAAACTTTTGACAAAAAGCTAGCTAATGTTTTGGCCCCTTGGGGGGGTCAGACCCCCGGTTTTTTTCTGTTTCTAAAGGGGGGCACTGCACGGAGGGCCCCGACCCTCTCTGAACCGGGCAAGACAGGTGAAGGTTACTTGCAGGGTCGCTAGGTGGAGAGCCGAAAGGAAGATTTTTTTAAAAAACGATTCTGCATTGAAAAAGGCGTGTGTCTCTCCCCCAAAAGGGGAAACTTGCCCCCGGTTTTGCTCCCCCCCCTTTAGGCAGTTAATTTTTTGGGCCCTGATTCGTGAGTATAAATTATTTTCTGGAAATTTTTGTTGGGGTTAAAAACTTTTTTTCTTGGAGATTGCATTTTTCTGATTGATGGGTCTGTATAACCCCCAAAAAATAAAAAAATTGGCAGCTTTCTCACACTTTTTAAAAAAGGGGAGAAATTTCCCGGGGGGGGGTGTGGTTGCCTACCGGCAGAAAATTTACTAGCCCTTGTGATAATCTGTATGAAAAAACCCTTTTTTTAAAAAAAAGAAAAAGGGGGGGTGGGGCCCGGACGCATGTGAAAAAGGGGGTTTTTCAAAAACTCCCGCTCCCTTTTTTGGACCCCCAGTACCGGTTTTTAAAAACTCCTCCTCAGCCCAGAAAAGCCCGTGTGTCTCCCCTAAAATGTGGTTGTTCTCCGGGACATGTGAGGGAAAAAATTAAAAGCGCGGAAAAGTGGGGGGGGATAGCGAGGGGATGGACCCCCCCCAAAAAGGTTCCCCCAAAAAAGGTTTTCCAGCCCGGGGGGGAGAGATGTTGCTGCAAGCTAGAACTTTTTTTAAAAAGTTCTGGGGCCCCCCCCCGCGCTTGAGGGACCCAAACAGGCTTGGAGGATGCCCCAAGGATGAGCAGAATGGGGTGGAAAAAAGGGCACAAAATGGGGGGAAAAAGGTAAGGAATCCCCCTTGGGGGAAAAAACAACCCCGCAGCGAGAAGGAGTAAAACTTGTATTTTGCTCCCTAAGAAGGATGTTTCCCTTTTTCCAACTTGAGGGGTGTTTTGCGCGTCTCCTTTTCTAACACTGCCCTAGCAAAATTTTTTTTAACCCAAATTTTGGGGGCTGAAAAAGGTATTCATGTATTAAACGGGCCCCTTTTGGGGGAGGGGGTTGGGTGCTGGAGGGTAACTTCTCAAAACCTGAGAGTGTTAGGGGAAAAAAAAAGGGAAAATTTCCCCACTTTGTAAAACGGAAAAAAATTTGAAAACGAAAGCGCAGAAAAATATAAAGGGGGGGGGGTCCCGAAAAAAAAAGGAAAGGGAAAAAAACCCGGGGGGATTTTTTTTTTAAAATGGCTATTTTTAAAAACCCCCCCCGGGAAAAAAGGGGTTTTGTGTTTTGGAATTTTTTGAGGGGCAAGGGTAACCGAAATCCCTCCCAAACCCCCGGGGGCCCCCCTCCCGTCTTTTTCCGTGCTGCCTCCGTGACGGGAGCCATTCTAAAAAAGCCCCCGGAAAATTTACCTGGCTTTTTTGGAAATACAAAAATGAGCCAAAAAATTTTTTATATTAAAAAAAGAAGAAAATAAATGCCCCATCCTGCTTTTCCCGCTAAAAACTGAGTAGCTGCAAAAAGGGGATTTTTGTGTTACTCACCGTTTAAAAACCTTTTTTCCGAGCGTCTTGGGAGCCCCAAAACCGGGGGGGGTTTTGTGCTGCCACTGGAGGACCCAAGCAATTTTTAAACCAAAAAAAAGGAAATTTAAATTCCCCCCCCTGCTTTTTTAAGCTTGTTGGGTCAACCCGAAAAACCCCCTTTGGGGCCAAGGGAGTAGGAGTCTAAATGCTATGTCATAAAAAAACAGAGGTCGGGTTAATGACAAGGGGGGGAGCGTGTTCCCAAAGAGCGGCTGGAGAAAAAATTTTTGGTGGTGCCAAAAAACCCCCTTTTTTTCCTCGCCCCATTGGGGGCAAAAAAAGGGGGTGTCCCAAAAAAAAATCCCCGGGTGGGAAAAAAAAAACACCCAGATGTTTCCTCGTAAGCCAAATGCTAAAGTTTAAACAGCCCAAAGAAAGCAACTCCCGGATGGCAAAAAAACTGATTTCAGAAAGTCTTTCCCAAACCCCCTGAAGAAATTAGCATGAATTTTGTTTTGTTGCAAAAGGTGCGACTGGCCGGTCGAGTTTGCACACTTGGGTGTGGAAGCCCGGGTGCCAAAAGGCCCCCCCAGGCCCCCCCTTTTTGGGGGAAGGGGGCCCTTTAAACCCCGTGGGAAGGCTGACCCCTTACCCGGGCGCCTCTTTTTGGGGGGTTTAAAGGTCCCGGGTAACGTGGTTTTTGGGAAACAAAAACAAAAAATTTTTGGGTGCGTCCCACAGGAAGCCAAACAGGGGGTCCCTTTTCGGGGAAAAAAGCGGTTCTCGAGATGTAATTGGAGGCCCCCACCCGAGGGAAAAAGGGGGAAGGGTTTTTTTAGTCGGGGTCTGGGCCCCAGAATGGGGGGCTTTGGTTTTCTTCATTGATATGAAAAAAAAAAAAGAAACCTTGGCAGAAAAAAGGGAAACAGAAGTCCTAAGGATACCTTGTTGGTTTAAAAATGAGAAAAAGGGGATTTACAAGACAAGGCTGCAATTTGATACCCCCCTGATGGGGGAATTGCAAAATGGGGGAAAAAAACCTTCCGGGAAAAAAAGGAAAAGGGGGAATTGTGGCAAAAATCGAAAGGGGGAAATTTGTATGCCCGAGGAAAAAAATTTAAAATCCCAAAGGGTTTAAAAGGGGCTTTTAGGGAGGAAGAGATGTGACACCCCTTGGAGAAAAGCCGACCTGAGGGCTTAGATCAATCCGACTTTGGGAAAAAAAAGAAAAAGCGGAAAACTCCCCCGGGGGAAGAAAGGCTCCCCAGAGTAAAAAACCCGTTTGAAGGGAAATTTCCAAAAAAAAGGGAGGAGAAAACCCCCAAAAGGAAAAAACCCTTTTTTTTTTCCCCGGAAAAAAAGTTTTTTCCCAAAATGTGATAAAAGCGCTGGAACCCCCCTTCCCGGAAATTTATCAATGTAGGAAACCTTTTGAGAAAAGCCCCTGGTCAAGTCCAGGTTCAATGGCCTCCTCAAAATTTTTCCCGGCCCCTTGTTGTGATGGGAAATTTTAACCCCTTTAGAGAGAAAATCCAGACACCCGGTTTTCTCCAGGGTTCGTCTGCGACCGCGTATGTTTCCCCAAAACCCGGACGGCGAGGGCCCCCCGGGGGGCCAAAAAAAAAAGGGGGAAAAGCCCTTTTCCCCTTTTTTTTTTTGAATTCCCTTTGGGGGAAAAAACGGAAAAAAAGGGGGAAAAATTTTAAAAAGGGGGCAAAATTTTACCCCCAAAGGGGGGTAAAAGACCCCACCCCTTTGGTGGGAAAGGAGATGACCTTAAGTCTAAAATTTGATTTGAAAAATTTTTGGGTGCAGAGGGCCTTTTTTCCCCCAGTTAGACCCCCGGCGGACTGGGAAAATGGCCCCCAAAATTTTTCCTTTTGGGATGTGAAGGGGAGAAAGGGCGATCGGGTTTTTCCTTTTGGGCCCACCTCAAAAATGTGAGATCTTTGATCATCGCCCTTCTGTTCCGGGTGCCCCCTGAGGGTTTTATGTACGCCCGGCTGGGCGTTGTTAACTGGACCCCCGGGGGCGCCCCGGCCCAAAAAGGGGTTTTGGGAAAAAGTTTAGTGGTAGTTTGTTTTTTCTGATCCCCGGGGGTTTTGATCGGAAGCGGGATTCCCCGGGGGGAAACCCCCCGGTCCGGCGGGGTGGGAGCCGGGGAAGGTGGATTGGTGGTCAAAACCAAACCCAAAGGACGGAAAAAAAAAAAATTTCCCTTTTACTAAGGGAAAAAAAAAAAAAAAAAATTTATCACCCTTTCAGAGGGCTTCTGACTCTGGGGGGATAGACGAAGGTGTGCCCCAAAAGGCGCTGGGTTCAGTCCCCCCGGGGATAATGCCTGTTGAAAAGGTCTGAGTTTAAAAGAGAAACGGTACTGTCTCGAGGAAAATCCCTTTTTCCCCCGGAGCTGCCTTTTGGGGAAAACCCCCGGGGGTTTTGGGGAAGGCATGGGAAAAAAAAAAAAGGGGTATTCCCCCCCTCAGAAAAGCAATTTTCGGGAGGGAGGGGGGAGAGAGAGAGGGGAGAAGAGGGAGGGGAAAAGAGGGAGAGGGGAAAGAAACAAAAACTTTGGGGGGTGTCCCGAAACTTCCCGAAAGGAAAAGTTCTGAGAAGGGATGAGAGAAGCTTGTCCGTTTCAACAAACCCAACCCCCGGGGGGGGGGGGGGTTGCCCCCAAACCCGACGCTCTCTGTGCGCCCCCCTGCCCTTTTGAAAAAACTTTTTTTTTTGGGGGTTTCCCCCCGCCCCCAGGGGCGGAAAAATTTTAAAATGGTCGGGTTAGAAAAAAAAAAAAACCCCCTTTGGTTTTAAAAAAGGGAAAAGTTGTTTCGCCCCCGATATGATGGCCGATTTCGTTTTTCTAGAGAGAGACTCCTTTTTAAAAAGGCGGCTCTGATGAATTTTTTCAAAATTTTAAAAACCCCGGGTGGATGAAAGACCCCTCTTTTTTTTTTTTTTTTTTGGGGAAAAAAAAACAAAGGTTTGAAAAAAAAACCCCTTTAAACCCCTTTTCCCCGTGAGGAAAATGGGATGTGATCCCGGGTGGAGGGAAGGTGTTTAAGGGTGAAAAAGAGGAATTTTGGGGGCTTTTTGGGTTTTGGGGGGGGAGTTTAAAAAGGCCCTTTGGGGGGGGAAGGGAAAATTTATTCTGTCCGGGTTTTATTAAAAACCCCCGGTCGGAAAGGGGCGACCCAAGCTCGCGAAAAGGAGCAGGCGTCCGCCGCCCCCCTTTTGGTCCCCCCGGGCCCCCCGCAAAAAATCAATTTTAAAGGGGTGCGGGAAAGGGCCCCAAGCGACTTTTTTTTTTGACCCCATTGTTCTCGCTGTGGAAATTTTCTTTTGCCACCCGTGCGTTGGGTAATGGACCAGACGTGTCCCAAAAGGGCCCCCGGTTTATACGGAAGAAATTTAAAAAACTTTTGAAGTGGCTGCCGCCCTCTTGGGGCCAGGAGACTTCCCAGGCAATGCATTGGCGGCGTGGTGCGCGCATTTGCTGCATCTAAGGGGCGTGGCCCAAAAAGTCGCCCGTTGGGTAATTGTAGCGATTAGGCCCCGGGGGAAGAGGAGTCTGGTCGGTCCCTATTTTCCTGACAATGCCGTGAAGTCCTTTTTTTGAGGACGTTTTTTTAAATCTTTTTAAGGATAGGGTGGTCGGGTGGGCCCGGGGTTTTTTCTCTCCTTAGGGCTTTATTAAGTCCTTATGAAGAGCTATGGAATTTAAAAAAACCCTGGTAAATGCGGGGCATCACCAAAAAGCGACTTATTCAGAATCGTGTCACTGAGCCTCTGGGAGGGGGGGGAGCGAGGCTGAATTCCCCGCCCGCAGGGGGGAAAAGCATTTGGCGGCGCTTCCCAGCGGCTGCTGTGTGTTTCCCGGGGGGGTTCTCTTGAAGATTGGGGGACCTCTTTTTAGGAAAAAGGGAATCCCCTTGTCAGAGAATCCATGAGGTGCCGAAACGTAGGCCCACGCGAAGGACCGGTTCACTGAGATCAGGAGTACATGGGGTTCCTAAAGAGAGTGGGGGGGTTCCTGACGGGGAAAGCAGAGGGCTCTTGGGCACTGATGCACAAAGGGTGCCCCGCTTTGATGGGAGGGGAGGTTTGGGTGGGCACAGGCGGCTACACCACTGTTGGTTGTGTCGGGCCCTTTTTGATCCCTTTTATTGGGACATTTTTTTTTTTTCCTGTGGCCGCGCACGACAAGGGTTAAACGCTGTGTCGTTTGCAGCGCTTTTTTCACTAGAAAGATGGCACGAATGGGCCCATGCTTTTTGGCAAGGAGACTTTTATGAGCCACAGGGGCATGACCGCAGTGAGGGTTTTTTACATTTTTGCCCTTTGATTGGGCAATTTTGCACTTGAGCCCGTGCAGGGAAGGGGTTTTGCGCTGTTGCTTATAGGTCCGAAAAAAAGCGTGGAGCGGGGTGCCGTGTGAAAAGCTCCCCGGTTTGGGGCGCGGTTCCCAAGTGGCGACCGAGATTTGGCCTGAAGCGTTTCGTGGGGAGAGGGGGCCCCGAAAAAAGGGGCGGAGCAGCGGGGCCTGTGTAGAGCGCACATGTGGGGGAGCTCCAAAAGGGCGGCAAACCCCCCCCTTTTTTCAAGGGTACCCGGCTGAAACCGGGGGGTAAATTTTCGGCGGCCCTGCGACCCCTGGAAGGGCAGGGCGGTATCGGATTGCGCGGAAGAAATCTGTGGCCGGTTTTTGCGACCCCATAAGGGTGCAGGGGGCCCCGCCCATTTTGCGACGTTTGCCCCCCAGAAAGGGAAGCAGGGCAGCGCAATGGAGACAGGGGGCGTCGCATCGTGTAAAAACATGAGTACAAGTGTACTCCGGTGGAGTCCCATGCTCGGTGTCCAAATGGTGGCGCGTCCGTAATTTTTCAACCCGCCAACCTTTCTGGGGAGGCGGAGGGATTCCCAGTCCCACATCCTAGCCCAGCCACTTTAACAGTGGTGGTGAGGGTGTATTTTCCAAAATTTTTCCGAGGCGTTACGCCTTATGTCATGGGGAAGGCCATGAAGGAAAACCGTCGCTGATGGTGGTGCAGGGGAAACGTGGGGGACGACACTCAGTGTTTTCGCTGTTGTGGTTGTGGGAGATCGGGACTTTTCCTACAAGACCCCTCGCCTTCCGTGTGTGAAAAAAGAAAAAAATAAAGATTGGAAAAAGTGTGGTCTGAGAGCGCCCAAAATGCCTCCTACAGCACTAAGCAAGAAAATGGTTTAGGTTGGCCAACGGGGTGTATACGAGGGGAGGGTTAATTCTTTTGCTTATGATTTTTAGTGTCCTCTGTGGCGCAGCATAACCCCCGGTTTGTGTTCCCCAAAGAGGCGATGGGAAAGGGGAGAACTTCTTTGAGCCTCGCATGAGCTTTTGGGGTGGCGGCAAAAAAAAACACGGATTTTGGTAAGAACTTACCTGAAAATCCTTTCAGGAAGGGAAGGGAAAGGGGGACACCGTCTTTTCTAGTGGGTGGGGGGGAGCCCCCATGGATAAAAAAACCTCAGATTAAAAAAGTGTTGCCCGGCCCTCCCGTTATAGGGTCCTCCTAATCCAGCTCTCCATCGTACCAAGCTTAAGGAAGGCAAATATCACCAGGGTAGCAAAAAAAAAAAAAAAAAAAAAAAAAAAAAAAAAAAAAAAAAAAAAAAAAAAAAAAAAAAAAAAAAAAAAAAAAAAAAAAAAAAACCCCTTTCTAAAGGCTTCAGAGAAAAAACAAAAAGGGAAGGTTATGTTACCCAAAAAAACCCACAGTCCGGGTCTACCCACTGAATGCCCACTGCGATGAGCTGGAAATGTGGAACAGGCCTTGCGCGCCGCCTCAGCCAGAAAAGCTTCAGGAAGGGTCACCCCGTTTGAAAACACAAAACACACTTTGCCATGGGGGGTGTGGTCTCCCTTCCCTTCTTCGTGAAAGGTTTTTTACAGGAAAAGTTTTTCCCAAAACCGTGTTTAGCTGGATGAAGGAAGGGAGACACGTATTACTAGGGAGTCCCCAAAACGTCCAAAAATAAGGGTGGGCAAAAAAAAAAAAGAGGCAGTTTTCCCCAAAAAACTAAAATAAAAGGAACAGCGCTAATACAAATTTTACAAAACTTTAATTTTCAGTCGCCCGCAGGACCTAGTCCACGGCGCTCAGCGGAACAGGCCCCTTATAAAAAATTTTTAAATGTGGGACGGGCGCCGGTCGCCGCCCGTAGAGTAGCTGCGAGGTTCCTTGATAAAAGCCCCCGATGAACCCACAGCCCGTGGAGGAGCTCGAATCTTAATCGGGCGGTTAGCCCTTAAGTGGGTAAGCCTCAAAAATAGCCGACCAACCCCAACGAGCTTAGAATTTTTGAAGCTTGTTCCCCACGTCGACGTCCTGTGGAACACAAACAGAAAAACCAATTTCGAAAATTTGAGTAAAGACAAATAGAACTTCAAAGCCCGCACAAACCCAATGTTGAAAGGGCCCCGTTCCTTGATTCCTCGCTCCGGAAAACCCGAGGGAACCAATATCCTGGTTAAAAATAAAACTGTGACCCCATTTTGGGGTTAGAAAGTCCCCCCCGTGTGGAAAGCACTCCGTTGGGTAAAAATCCAGAAAAGGAGGGGAAAGAAAAACCCGAAAATCAAAAAACCCTTCTAAAAAAAGTGCCGCCCTAGGAAGGAAATTTTCCCAAGAGAGAAAGGAAAGATTAGCAGGTCCATAGATAAAAAAGGCCATGTTAAAGAGCTCAAGAAAGATTGAGCCCCCAAGGAGACAAAGCGCCTTTGCGGCGGAAATTGCGGGTTACCCCGCGAAAAAAAGGAGTTGTTGGCGAGGCGTCCCTTCCAAAAACAGCAAGGAAGAGCAGAAACCTGCCCTTTCAGAGTGCTAATCCCCAAACCCTTGTCCGCCTGTACTGCAAAAAGCCAAAAAATTTGGGGGGAATGGAAAAAATCGGGTTCTAGAGGAACGAAAAACCCAAAAAGAAAGTTTCCCCAAGTCTTGTGATAAATCCTAGTAGAGCCGGCCCTCTGGCAGCTGCGGTGGAAATGATTTGGGCCAAAAAAAACCTTGGGGTCAAGATTTCGGTTCAAGGCCACGCCGTCAAACGCAAGATTCAGGTCCGGGGGGGCGAAACGGCCCCTTGGGGTTAAAAGGCCAGGCGAGGAGGGGGTTGGGAACGTGCCCAAAAAAGGGCCCCGTGTTGAGAACCATCCTCCTTGGCCTCTGGGGCTATAAAAATTTGCCGGGACTTTTCCCAGTCTGATCCCAGCAACCCGAGGAAGTAAAGGTATCGGGGGAAACATAAAATTAGTGATTTGGGCCCAAGGGGCCCCCCAGAGCATCCCTGCACAAGCCTTCGGTCCTTTTATCTGGAATGAACGCGGGAATTTGGGATTGAACTGGTGCATCAAAATTTACTTGGGGGAAATTCCCCAAAGGGAGACGCGTGCCCAAAAAAAAAAAAATTTTCGGATGAGACTCCATTTTCGGAAACCTCTTTTGCGTGAGGGAGTTCGCTTGTTTTTTTGAACTTGGAATGTGAATCGAGAGATGGCTGGCACTCTGGCCTCGGCCCATACCGAATTCGAGACATTCCTCAGGGCCCGAAGCTCCTCGTCCCCCTTGTGGTTGTTACGGGGACCCCCGTACGTTGTTGTTGCATCGGATGGTGCCCCTTTAAAGGGGACCTCCGGGTTTGGGGGAAAAAGGAAAATTCCCCTCTTTCGGGATTTTGTCGAAGGACGGACTTTCCAAGACCTACCCCCTGAATCCAGGATCGTTCCAAAACCCCCCCGCCGTGGGCGGGCATCGGTGGTTACAAACCGACCCCCTTTGGAGGGGGAAAGGACTTCCCGGGAAAACATTTCCCCGGACGTAAAAACCCCCCTACTAGAGACTCTCGCACCCCCTTTGGGGGTGTGACACTGCAACCGTGAAGACTCGATCGATCCCAAACGGTTCAAAAGAGCATTTGGAGAGCCTGGTTAAATTTGGGAAACGGAAATTTTTCCATCGCGCCACCATCAAACCCCGAAGGCGCATACACCTTCGAAGGGACTTGTGTCGAAGCTTATTTTGTCAAAAAAGACTTGTTGTTGTTGGGGCGAGACCATGCTCGTACCCTGTCGAATGCTTCCCAAAAGGATTGACTGCGACGGTTCCAGAGACGACTTCTCCAAATTTACCCGCCCCCCGAAGTCCCCAGGCTGAAGGATAGTGCGAGCCGTCACCCCCTCCTCCTTTGAGGACGCCACAATCAAAAGGTGTCCAGATAGGGGAAAAAGTTTCGCAGAATCGCATGGAGGGGCCCGAATTTTGTTAAAAAAACTCTGGGTGTGAGGCCAACCCCAATGGGGGGCCCCAGAATGGTAATGGTCTGGCCTATGGCAAAAGAAGGGAAACGTTGGTGGGCCCCTTCCGGGGGGAACATGCAAAAAAGCGCCCCGGTGTCGATTGTTATGGCGGGCCCCCAAAACGGGCAAAGTGACTCCTGCGGAATTTTCCCGGGTACGGACATCCCAATTAAATCTTTTGAGACCCAAAATGGGGCGAAATTTGTCCTTTTTTTTTGGGGACCAAAGAGGTTTGGAGTAAAACCCTTTTCCCCCCGGCCCCCCGCGGAACCGGTCTACCCCCCCCTTCTGCGAAGGAATCCCCCCTCCGCAGTAGGCAGCAAATAGCTCGGGTTGCGGAATGGGGAGAGTGGCAAAAAAAGTTGGGAGTGGAAGAAACTCTCGAAGTAGCCTGCCGACAAAAACCGCGTCACCCAGTCGTCCAACAGGGGGAAGCCCAAGCGGATTGAATTGGGCAGGTGACCTCCCCTCGGGCCCCCTCGAGTGAGCCCTGGCGTCGTCCGTCTTCGAGTTTTTTGTCGTTCCCCATTGTCTTGGGGGAAAAGCTCTTTTCCCCGGGGAAAAGTGCGGGATTTCGAGAGTTCTTTTTTCCCGAAAAAAAAGAGGGACGACCGATCCCCAAGAGGGCTGCCGAACCGCCCCCGGCCCCGCTACACGGCACTTGTGCCAGCGCAGAAAGCCACAGTCTTTGCTGTGGTAAAGCCTTTTTCTTTTGCTTTGTTTTGGGCAACCCCTTTGCTTGGAAACGCTCTCTGGTCATGTCTAACCCACAGTGCTCTTGACTGTGATTCCCTGGATTGGCCCCTGGAAGCGGACGTGTACCCAAAACCCTGCATCATGTTATCGGGCTGATCCCCAACAAAAAAAGCCCATTACCTCGGTAGGGGGGATCATCTTCCACGCCCCCGTAGGGGTCTAACCGCTTAGAAAAGCTTTACAAGCAAATGCTTAAATCCATGACCCACGGCCTCGTAGTGGATTTCGCCGTTTTTCTTCCAACGGTTTTCCCAACTGCCTTTCCCCTTTTAACAGGAAGTTGAGGATTTGTAACGGGATAAAGGGAATCCATTTCAGGAGAAGGAACCCAAATTATCAATCAATTCCGTGTACATGGTACAGCTGAAAAATTATCTGGAAAGGCTTTCCCTTTAAGCCTACAGCACCTGGAATTCCCAGGCGGTCCCCCATCCAAGTATTACCGGCCCCCCCTGCTTAGCTTCGAATCAGATGAGATGGCGTGTTTAGGGTGGAAATGGTGACCCGACCTATGGACTCCTAAAAAACACCCGGGCCCAATTATGGAGTCTATTACCTCCTCGGAAACGTAACCCCTCCCCATGGTTTCCCAAAAAACCCTCTGTACACCCAAAAGAGAAGCAGAGATCCCTCCCGATCCTTTATCCAAATCGGCCACCTCCCCATCTGAGCTTAAAAGGGAAAACCCTCCCAGCCCGAGATCTCCGAGTCGCTCGCGGGTAAAGGGGGCCCGCCTGTGTGCTTCCTCTGAGAGGATTGCTGACACCCAAAAACCTAGAAGGTCAGCAGGCCATCAATTTGAAGAGCGAGGGCCTCCCTTTTTGACATCAATGAAAACCTCTGCCGCTGGCCTTGGCGTCGAGGTCTGCGTGTTAGAAAAACGAGATGATTTTGTAGCGGGAGACGGTCCGCACCTGGCCCCGATTGACATGTCCTCACACAGTATATGGAGGTTAAACCTGTCAGTAATGGACAGTGTTTTTTCTTAAAAAAAACGAACGCTGAAGGGTTAAAGCTCTTTTAAAAAGGGGCTACCCCCGGTTCCCCTAAAGGGTAACCGCCAAAGAAGGGGTTAATGACGCAGATCCCCCCAACCTTGTTTTAATAAAAAGGTGTGCAGGCCCAGGGGCCTCTTTGGGTAACGCTGCAGGACAGTGCTCTCAAAAGGGATGCTTATTTTGCCTTTGTCCCCTAAACAAAAACGCTAAAAAATTGCGTGATTTTACATCGCAATGACGCCCAAAGTCGTAGGGGATGCTAACCCTTATGCGCGTCAATGAGTGCCCATGGGCAGCTATAGCGCATTAAAAAGATCACAAAAAAAAAAACGATCGCATTGTATGCGTCGTTTATGATGTTTGCGGTGCGTTCAGTGTCTGCGCTGTGGGGGTGAGGGGGTTTAAAGTTTTTCCCCCCAGAAGGACTACCAGGGGGCCGCGGGTGCGTTTTCGATTTCCTGTGTGGAGGGAGGAGGTGAGGAAGGAGTTCTTTCCCCAAAATGGCCCCCCCGGGCTTCCCTCTGAAGACGAGTAAAGCGTGCGTCAGGGGCCCGCAAAAAATTCAAAAAAAGGGCGCGGACCCCTCGCTCTCCTGTCCGCAGGCATCCACTGCGGACAAAAGACACTGTCACCAACTGTCACATGTAACGCGGCTCCCGCGGTCGCTGGCACTCAAACCTTAAAAAAATTGTGGTGTACTCACCCCGTGAGGCCCCAGGGACCCCCCGAGATTTGTGGGACTGTGCCCCTGTTCCCCCAGGGGGGGAACGCAGTGACCCCCGAAGCGCGGTTTGGTCCCGCCAGGGAAGCATCCCCATCCCCCCGGGCCGGGGAAAGGTTCTGCAGGGACCCCCTTACGGGTAATTCGATCCGCAGGGAGAGGTGGGGGTCCAGGCGCTGAGACCCCGAGCCTTTGACACGGGGGTCCAGTTCTGTGACTAAAAAAAAAAATTTTTAGGGTGCTTCCCGCAGCGGACTATCTCTGTGCCTCAAATTTTAGATGGGAGCTGGGGTAGGGGAGCCCCTTAAAAAGCTGGGGGGGCCGGTAAACACTTTTTTAAATTGAGGTGGTTTATCCTATGTGGGCTCCCCCTACCCACTAGTAATGACAGTGGTCTCCCTTCCCTTCATCTGCAGCTGAAAAAACCCTAGGGAAAACGGCGCCCTGGAGCTGTATGATCCTGACACATGGCGGTTTGGTTTTTTTTTTACCCCTTTCTGCATTAATTTTTTTTAATTTTTTGGAGTTGTTCCTGGAAGGTAGCCCCTTAATACCTGTTAGATAGCGGGTGGGGGAAATTCACAAAAAACGGTGTGTATAAAAAGAGGCAGCCCGTCACACACTCCGGGCATACAAAGCCTCAACCTTTTATTATAAGGAATGTCGTTAAGTTGTTTATATGGGTTATTAGTTTTTTAATTTTTGGGTTGGGTTCGAGAACTACTGTATGCATGACCGCTACCGCTATTGTGCGCTCTCTGCAAATGGAAACAACATTTATATCATATGTTGAACTTTGTTTTTTTCCAAAAAGTTGGGAAAATCAGAGGATGGGTGACCCACCAAAAGATGTGCAAAATTTCCCTGGTTCTTTTTACCCAACCAGCAATAATATGCCTAAGGAAAACACATGGAAAGGAAAAGAGCGTTTTTCTAGGCATGGTGTAATTTGAAAATATTTTTGGTTTGGACGCACTAAGGGGTGGTCTTTGGTTTTTGGACCTCTCGTTCACGTGTCAAAGTCATGGGAGATCGACGGTAGCTTTGTCTCTTATTTTGTATATACAGGTCTTCTCAAAAAATTGCATATAGTGCTAAATTTAAATTTTCCATAAAATAATGTTTAAAAATTTAAAATTTATAATTTTTGATTCATTTCACCCAAATGAAATTTGTAGGTTTTTATTGTTTTATTTCTGTGTTTTGGCATACAATCCTGTAACCAAAAACCTGTCTCAAAAATTGCTATCAAAAAAAGGTTCTTAAAAAACCTATTACCCCAAATTTTTGAATCAAAATTAACTCAAACAATGCAAAGATTCCTGGCTTTTTTTAAAAATCCCTGCCTGGTTCATTTCTCAAAACCCCCACAGGGGAAAACTAGCGACTGATGTGTCAAGAAGGCCCTCATTGACACCCTCAAACAAGAGGGTAAGACCCCGAAAAAAATTTTCCAAAATAGGCTGTTCCCCGAGTGCTGTATCAAGGCCCTCAATGGGAAGTTGTTGGAAGGGGAAAAAATGTGGCAGAAAAAGTGTACAACGGAAGAGGGACGGACCCCCGGGGGATTGTGGAGAGGACCGATTCCCGACCCTTGGGGGGCCTGAGGAAGCAGTTGT
>JARQOD010000003.1:224640009-224653785 GCA_033576555.1 Oophaga sylvatica | reverse complement strand
GTAAAAAAACTTAAATTTTAATTTTTTTAAAAAATTTTTCAAAAATTCCTGTGAAGCCCCGGGGGGTTAATAAACTTCTTGAATGGGGTTTTTTGAAAACCTTCAGGGTTTTAGTTTTTAGTTTTATGCCCATTTTTGGGGTATTTTCACCCATAAAAAACCCCCAAATACTTCAAATGTGATGCGGTCCCAAAAAAAAAAAAAAAAAATGGTGTTGTGAAAATGAGAAATCGCTGGTCAACTTTTAACCCTTATAATTTCCTAACAAAAAAAAAATTTGGTCCCAAAATTGTGCTGATGTAAAGTAGACATGTGAGATATAAGTCTCTGATTTAAGGGCATAAAAGTTAAAAAAGTCTGAAAAATGCAAAATTTTCTAAATTTTCCCAAATTCCCGTTTTTTTTCACAAAAAAATTGCGTTATATCGAAGAAATTTTACCACTATCATGATGTACAATATGTCATAAAAAAAAATCTCAGAATCGCCAATATCCATTGAAGCACTCAAGAGTTATAACCTCATAAAGGGACAGTGGTCAGAATTGTAAAAATTGGCCCGGTCTTTAACAAACATACCACCCTTGGGGGCAAAGGGGTTAAAGAGAATCTGTTAACAGGCAATAATCCTATACTTTGCTTATGTAGTGCCATCATATTCTGCAGCACTTAACATACATCATCAGCACTGTCCCCATTGGGGCTCACAATATAAACTCCCCATCAGTATGTCTTTGGAGTGTGGGAGGAAACCAAAGTAAACACGGGGAGACCAATCAAACTCCTTGCAGGGATTTGAACCCAGGACCCCAGTGCTGCAAATTACAGTGCTAAACACTGAGCCATCATGCTGCCCTATGTAATCTGAGAAAAATGTAGACCCCACAGCACTCGTCCCTACTGAGCATGTGCATACAGTGCAGCACAGATTCATCTCCACTAAAAGCCCAGATCCTTAAATCAGGAACAGACATTTAGTGGACATTTCATAACTTTCCCAAATCCTTATGAAAAAATTGACAGCACATCCTGCATTGTATTACTGTACCCAATTATACATTTTAGGAGTCTGTCCATTTCATACCAACTCTGACTCCGCTAAAATGTACACAGACTCCACCGCCCTGAGCCTAAAGCCGTGGTCACACGCTTGGCTAGTGTTAGGGGCAGGTAGACTAGACAGCTGCCTAGGGCCCCCGCTCCCCTAGGAGTGTGCAAGCGGCCGCTACGGGGCCAGTGAGTAAGAGGGGTCCGCACCTCACCCCCCTCCCTGCATCGTGTATTCAACTTATAGACGCCGATACAGTTAAAAGAAAGCATTATTCCCCCTCTGCTTCTGACGTCACTTGATCATGCGCGATGCTGTGCTAGCAGTGGAGCCGATGATACGCGCTGCAGAAGCCAGAGCAACAGGGGAACGGGGAGAGGTAAGTATTTGTGTGTGTTATACTGCTGGACAGTGGGGCTGCATTACAGTGTGTGGTGTGTGTGTATGTATAATACTGCTGGACTGTGGGGCTGCATTACTGTGTGTGTGGTGTGTGTGTGTGTGTGTGTGTGTGTGTAATACTGCTGGACTGTGGGGCTGCATTACAGTGTGTGTGTGTGTGTGTGTGTGTGTGTATGTATAATACTGCTGGACTGTGGGGCTGCATGTGTGTGTGTGTGTGTGTGTGTGTGTGTGTGTGTGTGTGTGTAATACTGCTGGACTGTGGGGCTGCATTACAGTGTGTGTGTGTGTGTATAATACTGCTGGACTGTGGGGCTGCATTACAGTGTGTAATACTGCTGGACTGTGGGGCTGCATTACAAGGGGGGCTTGGGAGCTGCATTATATTAGGTGTATGGAAGGGTTGGGAGCTGCATTATACTATGTATGGGAGGGTTTAGGGCTGCATTATACTGTGTCTGTGTGGTGGGGAGTTGGGGGCAGCATAATACTGTGTTTGGGGGTTGGGGGTTGTATTATACTCTATGGGGTGGGCCGCATTATGCTCTATTGAGGACTATGGGTTGCATTATACTATATGGGGGCTGCAATATACTCTATCAAGGACCATGGGGAGTGCATTATAGTATACTATGTGTAGTATATGGGACCAGCATTATACAGTATCAAGGACTATGGGGAATGCATTGTACTATATGAAGGATTATGGGGTGCATTATACAATGTGGAGGACTGCAGGATGCATTATAGTATATGGAGGAATATGGAAAGTGTATTAAAGTATATGTAGGGATATGGGGAACATTACACAATGTCGAGGACTATGGTGTGTGCATTAAACTATATGGAGGACTATGGGATATATTATACTAAACAAGCAAAATGCTGCCTATTCATCGAGTGATTGGATTGTTTATGCCGGAACAAAAATCATTGTTCTCAGCAGCACATCCGGGGTGTAAACTGCAGATATGCTGCTGATAACATGGTACTGTATGGGGACAGAACAATTTACTAGTAATCGATCTGTGCCCATCATTCTTCCTCAGAAGGGGTAAAGAAACTCGGGAACAAGGATCGAGCGACTTCGATATTGTCGATCGCTCGTTTAACGGCCTGAACTCAGCGCATGTAAATACAACTGAAATGTCTGTGTGATGGTGCAGCATGTGAGCATTTAGGGCTCTACTTTAAACTTTGCCCAAGGCCCCACTGTCTAAAACTGGCTCTGGTCACACATTCAGTATTTTACCTCAGTACCTGTAAGCCAAAACCAGGAGTGGGACAGTCAGCAGAAAAGCAGAAACCGTCAGAACGTCTGGATTTATCACCACTCCTGGTCTTGGGTGACATACTGAGGTGAAATACTGACCAGATACTGATAGTGTGCATGTGGCCTTAGGTTAGGTGCACAGTCAGTAAACACTGCAGGTTGGACGCTGGGTACTTGCGCAGCGGACAGGTGTTACAGCACAGTGGATGGGATTTACAGAACTCCCACACCCACTCTGCGTGCACCCGCACCTCACCTGTGGGCGCATCTTTCCAGACCGCAGCATGTCTATTTATCTGGCAGAGGCACAAGTCTCCACAAGATGTCATCCGCACAGTGTATAGGACTCGGTGAAGCCGCACGGTTCAGTGATCACATGAGGAACCACCTGTGTTCACCAGACGGCAGCGCTCTGGACGGAGCGGACATGTGCTGCATCCAAAGCGCTGCCGTATCCTGACCGTGGGCACCTACCCTTTACAGAGCTAAAAAAAAAAAAGCATGTTCTCTCGGAGCTCCCATTTGTGGCCCCCAGCTGGTCACACCCTGGTACCTGGGCACGTGGTGGGGCTCATACGGCACCAGCAGCACCCTGTGCCCCCGCAGCACCGTGTCCTCGTTCACACGCATTGCCCTGGAAGGCACAAGAACAACGCTGTCAGTCACGTGACGTCAGGAACATAGACATTGCGGAAACTTTATTACGCGTCTCACCTGACTACGTCACCACCTCCCCCTCATGCCCCGCCCACTTTCGCCTCCTCCACTCGGCAGTCGGCAGACAAGTCCGGAAGCGGCTGTGTGATGACGCGGGTTATCTGATTGGCTGGTTCTTCACGTGATCTGCTGGCAAGCCACGCATGTGATTTACACACCCGGAACACTCCGAGAGCAGCGGTAACCTAGGGCGACGGGGTACTGAGAGGGGCTGAGTGGTAACGGGGGTCTCTGCTGGGAGTGCTTGTTTCTTAGTGTTCAGCTGTAGGATCAGGAGGCTGTGATGGCTCACGGTGGTAGAGGGGATCCAGTCTGTGGGCAGATTACTGATGGACCAGGGGGATTGGTTGTTACTGCTGTTAGTGCATGCTGGGATATGTAGTTCTCCAACAGTTGGACCGATGTGTGTGATGTCACATGTTCTGCAGCCTTCCCCTCTAATCATGGCATCACTTAGTCGTGGCTGACCTCCCATCTCTGATCCTCTATGTATCTGGGACAGTTGGGTGACAGTCAGTGTGGCCGCCATTACTGGATGACACCCAGATATGCCAGAGCTAAGGGACAGCGCCGCTACGGGCTGTGATTACCGCTACTGCTGAGCGGGGTCTGATTCCCAGTGCTGGCACTGATCAGATCATCGCAGATCCTGTTATTGCTGGGATCCGGCCCCTCTGTTCCATGTACAGCTCTGCTCTACCCCTGCCGACACAGGCCATATGTGCAGCGCTATTCTGCCCTAGATGTGACGCTCTATACATGTCATCCAGGGATACAGAGAGGGCGCCATACGTCTCCATGGATGCGCCATTACCGCTGTGTGCATATAAAAGCAGCACAGAGTATTTAATAGTGGCCGTACAGACTGTACTGACCCTGCTGTGCTCCGTTTAGGGACAAAGGATCAGACGGGGTGACTTTGTTCTCGTGGAGATGAGACGCCGTCAGAAGTGTATGGCAGCAGCCCACTCTGCCCCCCACATTACCAGGAACCTTTCATCAGATTCATGCACAGCTAGCAGGAGCCGGAGCCTGTCTGTGCTGACGCCGCTGCGTTTCAGAGTGATCATACTTTGCAAAGCCGTCTGAGGATTCTTCGTCTCGGATGACTAGTCTGAGGCAGGTCCTGGCGGCTTTTCCTCACATCACTCCCTTTGACAGACAGATCACACACATAAAGAGTGACCTGTCAGTCAGCTGGAGCGGGGCAGGGAGATGCCGGCTGGCACAGACCTCGGGATAGTCAGCTTCAGTCGCGCAGTCCGTGTCTGAGTCGTGCTGCCCACTCGTGAATCTGATGACGAGTTTCTTTTAGACACATGTACAGTCAATTGAGCTGAGCATACATGGACGGGGGGTTGTCTGATGAAGAATTGTTTTGGCTGATAAATGTGTATGACCTGTACAAAGGATATCTGAATGTGCAGGCAGTCTATGTCTTTGCATTGTGCTCTAACCTGAACAGTCTGTCACTTAACGAAGCTCTCCAGACAAACATAATGTCCCCTAAATCTTTCTGTTTATGTAAAAAATGTAGTGTCGTAAAAATAATATCAGATTCTACTGGTTACTGCCATGTTACCCAGTTTCCAGCTCTGCTCTGGTCCTCTGCTGACTCATGTTACACCAACTCGCCAGATCACACAGGGATTTATGTGCGGACCAGAATGTAAATCTGTCAGGCTCCATAGACTTTCATCGTAAGGCCACGTTCACACATTCAGTATTTTACCTCAGTTTTTTACCTCAGTTTTTTACCTCAGTATCTGTAAGCCAAAAAACAGGAGTGGAACAATCAGAAGAAAAGTATAATAGAAACAGATCACCACTCCTGGTTTTGGCTTACACATACTGAGGTAAAATAACTGAACATGTGAATGTGGTCTATAAGTGACTTCTGGTTCCTGAGTGATCAGATGAGTCTGAGTTGAAGTCACATACGGTAAGTCACAAGATGACCAGAGCTTTGCTGGAAACGGGGAAGACTGCGATCAGTAAGTATTTTAATACCAAAACGCTACGTAACATACAAATTTAGGAAGGTTTAGTGGATTTTATTTTTGATAGGAGTGCATTAACCTGTAGAGACCTGTTTCCCAACTGCTTGTGATCAAGTGTAACTGAAAGGTGCTTGTCTAAACTCGTATCACACCCCGTTTAAAAAAAAAATGCTGTATTTTCAGTGATGGCGTGGAGTTAGGCTTTGGGAATGAATTAGTTATGGTTACATTACTGTTGGTAATTTACCTGCACTTGGAGGTTTCCACAAGATCGGTGGTTTCCCCCTCGCTGTGTGGGTACAAGTGTCCGAGCTGTACACCTTAGTGCACTGTTATGCTGTACTGAGGCTTGGCTCCTTCAGGGAATGCTGTGGGGTCCCCCTCGCTGTGTGGGTACAAGTGTCTGAGCTGTACACCTGAGGACACTGCTATGCTGTACTGAGGCTTGGCTCCTTCAGGGAATGCTGTGGGGTTCCCCCCTCGCTGTGTGGGTACAAGTGTCCGAGCTGTACACCTTAGCGCACTGTTATGCTGTACTGAGGCTTGGCTCCTTCAAGGAATGCTGTGGGGTCCCCCTCGCTGTGTGGGTACAAGTGTCTGAGCTGTACACCTGAGCACACTGCTATGCTGTACTGAGGCTTGGCTCCTTCAGGAATGCTGTGGGATTCCTCCTCGCTGTGTGGGTACAAGTGTCCGAGCTGTACACCTGAGCGCGCTGTTATGCTGTACTGAGGCTTGGCTCCTTCAGGGAATGCTGTGGGATTCCTCCTCGCTGTGTGGGTACAAGTGTCCGAGCTGTACACCTGAGCGCGCTGCTATGCTGTACTGAGGCTTGGCTCTTTCAGGAATGCTGTGGGGTTCTCTCACTGTGTGGGTACAAGTGTCCGAGCTGTACACCTGAGCGCGCTGTTATGCTGTACTGAGACTTGGCTCTTTCAGGGAATGCTGTGGGGTTCTCTCACTGTGTGGGTACAAGTGTCCAAGCTGTACACCTGAGCACACTGCTATGCTGTACTGAGGCTTGGCTCTTTCAGGGAATGCTGTGGGATTCCTCCTCGCTGTGTGGGTACAAGTGTCCGAGCTGTACACCTGAGCGCACTGTTATGCTGTACTGAGGCTTGGCTCCTTCAGGGAATGCTGTGGGGTCCCCCTCGCTGTGTGGGTACAAGTGTCTGAGCTTTACACCTGAGCACACTGCTATGCTGTACTGAGGCTTGGCTCCTTCAGGGAATGCTGTGGGATTCCTCCTCGCTGTGTGGGTACAAGTGTCCGAGCTGTACACCTGAGCGCGCTGTTATGCTGTACTGAGGCTTGGCTCCTTCAGGGAATGCTGTGGGATTCCTCCTCGCTGTGTGGGTACAAGTGTCCGAGCTGTACACCTGAGCGCGCTGTTATGCTGTACTGAGGCTTGGCTCTTCAGGGAATGCTGTGGGTTCTCTCACTGTGTGGGTACAAGTGTCCGAGCTGTACACCTGAGCGCGCTGTTATGCTGTACTGAGACTTGGCTCTTTCAGGGAATGCTGTGGGGTTCTCTCACTGTGTGGGTACAAGTGTCCAAGCTGTACACCTGAGCACACTGCTATGCTGTACTGAGGCTTGGCTCCTTCAGGGAATGCTGTGGGATTCCTCCTCGCTGTGTGGGTACAAGTGTCCGAACTGTACACCTGAGCGCACTGTTATGCTGTACTGAGGCTTGGCTCTTCAGGGAATGCTGTGGGTTCCCTCGCTGTGTGGGTGCAAGTGTCCAGCTGTACACCTGAGCACACTGCTATGCTGTACTGAGGCTTGGCTCCTTCAGGGAATGCTGTGGGATTCTCCTCACTGTGTGGGTACAAGTGTCCGAGCTGTACACCTGAGCGCGCTGTTATGCTGTACTGAGGCTTGGCTCTTTCAGGGAATGCTGTGGGGTTCTCTCACTGTGTGGGTACAAGTGCCCGAGCTGTACACCTGAGCACACTGCTATGCTGTACTGAGGCTTGGCTCCTTCAAGGAATGCTGTGGGGTTCCCCTCGCTGTGTGGGTACAAGTGTCAGAGCTGTACACCTGAGCTCACTGTTATGCTGTACTGAGGCTTGGCTCCTTCAGGGAAGGCTGTGGGGTTCCCCCTCGCTGTGTGGGTACAAGTGTCCGAGCTGTACACCTTAGCGCACTGTTATGCTGTACTGAGGATTGGCTCCTTCAGGGAATGCTGTGGGGTTCTCTCGCTGTGTGGGTACAAGTGTCTGACCTGTACACCTTAGCGCACTGCTATGCTGTACTGAGGCTTGGCTCCTTCAGGGAATGCTGTGGGATTCCTCCTCGCTGTGTGGGTACAAGTGTCCGAGCTGTACACCTGAGCGCACTGTTATGCTGTACTGAGGCTTGGCTCCTTCAGGGAATGCTGTGGGGTTCCCTCGCTGTGTGGGTACAAGTGTCCGAGCTGTACACCTGAGCGCACTGTTATGCTGTACTGAGGCTTGGCTCCTTCAGGGAATGCTGTGGGGTCCCCCTCGCTGTGTGGGTACAAGTGTCTAAGCTTTACACCTGAGCACACTGCTATGCTGTACTGAGGCTTGGCTCCTTCAGGGAATGCTGTGGGATTCCTCCTCGCTGTGTGGGTACAAGTGTCCGAGCTGTACACCTGAGCGCGCTGTTATGCTGTACTGAGGCTTGGCTCCTTCAGGGAATGCTGTGGGATTCCTCCTCGCTGTGTGGGTACAAGTGTCCGAGCTGTACACCTGAGCGCGCTGTTATGCTGTACTGAGGCTTGGCTCTTTCAGGGAATGCTGTGGGGTTCTCTCACTGTGTGGGTACAAGTGCCCGAGCTGTACACCTGAGCACACTGCTATGCTGTACTGAGGCTTGGCTCCTTCAGGGAATGCTGTGGGATTCCTCCTCGCTGTGTGGGTACAAGTGTCCGAGCTGTACACCTGAGCGCACTGTTATGCTGTACTGAGGCTTGGCTCCTTCAGGGAATGCTGTGGGGTTCCCTCGCTGTGTGGGTGCAAGTGTCCGAGCTGTACACCTGAGCACACTGCTATGCTGTACTGAGGCTTGGCTCCTTCAGGGAATGCTGTGGGATTCCTCCTCACTGTGTGGGTACAAGTGTCCGAGCTGTACACCTGAACGCGCTGTTATGCTGTACTGAGGCTTGGCTCTTTCAGGGAATGCTGTGGGGTTCTCTCACTGTGTGGGTACAAGTGTCCGAGCTGTACACCTGAGCACACTGCTATGCTGTACTGAGGCTTGGCTCCTTCAAGGAATGCTGTGGGGTTCCCCTCGCTGTGTGGGTACAAGTGTCAGAGCTGTACACCTGAGCTCACTGTTATGCTGTACTGAGGCTTGGCTCCTTCAGGGAAGGCTGTGGGGTTCCCCCTCGCTGTGTGGGTACAAGTGTCCGAGCTGTACACCTGAGCACACTGCTATGCTGTACTGAGGATTGTCTCCTTCACGGAATGCTGTGGGGTTCCCCCTCGCTGTGTGGGTACAAGTGTCCGAGCTGTACACCGGAGCGCACTGTTATGCTGTACTGAGGCTTGGCTCCTTCAGGAATGCTGTGGGGTTCCCCTCACTGTGTGGGTACAGTGTCCGAGCTGTACACCTGAGCTGCTGTTATGCTGTACTGAGGCTTGGCTCCTTCAAGGAATGCTGTGGGGTTCTCTCGCTGTGTGGGTGCAAGTGTCCGAGCTGTACACCTAGCGCACTGTTATGCTGTACTGAGGCTTGGCTCTTTTAGGGAAGGCTGTGGGGTTCTCTCTCTGTGTGGGTACAAGTGTCCAGCTGTACACCTGAGCACACTGCTATGCTGTACTGAGGCTTGGCTCCTTCAGGGAATGCTGTGGGGTTCCCCCTCGCCGTGTGGGTACAAGTGTCCGAGCTGTACACCTGAGCGCACTGTTATGCTGTACTGAGGCTTGGCTCCTTCAGGGAAGGCTGTGGGGATCCCCCCTCGCTGTGTGGGTACAAGTGTCTGAGCTGTACACCTGAGCGCACTGTTATGCTGTACTGAGGATTGGCTCCTTCAGGGAATGCTGTGGGGTCCCCCTCGCTGTGTGGGTACAAGTGTCTGAGCTTTACACTTGAGCGCACTGCTATGCTGTACTGAGGATTGGCTCCTTCAGGGAATTCTGTGGGGGTCCCGCCTCGCTTTGTAGGTACAAGTGTCAGAGTTTGAGCATTTGTAAGAACTGATAAGACGCAATCTTCCTTTTCATGCTGTTTTGATGAGACTGTGCATTCTGTCTCACTTATCTTCTCGGAGATCTTCATAAACATGGCTGATCTTGCTCTCCCCTCTCTGCCTGTATGTCACATACATATCTGCGTTTACACATAGTGTATGAATGAATTTGTCCATATTTTAAAGTTCACTAGGTTATCTTTAGCTTCCTTTGTATTAGGATGTTCCTTCCTCTTATTCCACAATACAGTATAAGCTGGAGTAGGAACGCTCTCAGGGGTCAGATAGCCGGTGACCCTAGAAAATGTTTTGTTGGGGCCAAAGTTTTAATGGAAGAGGGGGGACACTTGCCGTGCCAGTTTGCGGATGTATGAACTACAGGTGACAGGGCACTGCTCTGATTATGGGGAAAGTACATGGCATGGCTGTGAGTGATGAGAGGCATGTATGATGCTAGATGGGGGTGTTTTTTTTTTCCCTGTTACTTCTGAGAGGTTTATTTAGCTCTTTTGGAATGAGTTCCTTTGTTCCTTCACCTTTATATCCTCAGACCTAGAGCTCTTATACCTGTAGCCTCCAGGTAACCTGGTAATAGGTCATTCATATGCTAAATAGGTATAAAGGGAGCGCTCCTTGTATGGCTAATGAACTGCAGCAACCTTAAAATCTCCGGCCTGCACACCGCTCCAGGGACTGCCTTTGTGTTCAGTATGTAAATGCCTATGAGTATGTTTAGCCGCTCAGGTGTTGAGTTGCAGATATAGCTTCGGGTGATGAATAATGCCAGAACTATGCGTCCTAATGTGGGATAATTACCAGGCAGTCATGGTATTGTTATGATAACACCATAGTAAAAGGAATGCGAGTGGCAATAATAAGAAGATCACAATGTATTATTATCGCCCCGCATATTTCACATTCACAATGTTAGCTCAACAATGAATCTGAATTCACTACTAATATCTGGAATACAAAGGTGAGCCTGCAGCAACCCGCTCTATATTTAGCAGTTCATTTGCAGAAATCCCTTCCTGTGTATTGCAGTGCTTATTATGCATTTATTACCCCAATCTCCTACTTCAAAATCCAATCCTCATTCCCAGTCCCATACTGTAGGGGGCGCCAGCCATAGAATACTAGCATAGCAAGCTGTGAAGTAAAGGTGGCCATAGTGAGACAAATGCTTGTTGGGGAGAACATCAGGATAGGAGTAAAGCCCCCATACAGGCTAGATAGCTGTCTATTTTGCCCACCTCTCCTATACTCTGGGGTAAGGCAGGTTGACTAATCTCTTTTAATGTAAAATTCACTGCGGTTATTTCTACTTCTTTTCTAGGTTCCCCGGCCCCTTCACCCGGCTTTATCCCTCCCCACCCCAGCCATGGCAGGTGAAATCACAGATACGGGGGAGCTCTATTCTCCATTTGTAAGTATTACAGTTATGCCTGTGTGACACGGAGTAGGTGAATAATGATAACGGTTTTTATTTCATTCTGTTTGTTTCCGAATTTGTCCATTGTCTCCATTTTCTGCATTACGCACGAACCTCATATGATTTACCCCATTTGATAGGAATAATAGTGATTTTCTTGTGTCATTTGTAGCACAGATTTCATAAGCAATCTGTTCCTATAAGATGTGATTCTCAATAGAACATATAAACATATAACCAGTGAGAGTCCTGCTATCTGGTCATCCTGAGAAACACTGTTATTCTGCAATATATCATGTTTTAGTTATGTATCGCAATATGGGTGCATCATGCATGGAAAACCAGAACCAGGGACTTGTCCGGACTTCTCGATGGGACGCCCACTACTTCTAAGAATAAAGTGTTTATGAAGCTCCACCTTGGACCATCAGAGATCATAGAATCATAGAAGATCTTAAGAAGGAAACAGCAGTGGAGCTACACCTGAGATTTTATCACATGTATCGGTATAACCCATGACCACAAGAAACACCCTGTTACATAGGTTGAAAAAAGACCTGGGTCCATCAAGTTCAACCTTTCTCCACCAATTTTGCATTTCGTCACTAATTATAACCCGGAATGTTATGTGTATCAAGAAATTCGTCCAGCCCTTTTTTAAAAGATGTTACAGTGTGTGCCATTACTACCTCTTGTATTAGGGCTTTCCACAGTCTGACTGCTCTAACTGTAAAGAACCTTTTCCTATTTAGCTGCCAGAATCACCTTTCTTCCACCTGTAATTAGTGTCCCCTAGTCCTCAGTATGGTCTTTGGAAGGAACAAGTCATGTGCCAGTGTTTTGTAGGGGCCTTAACTGACTTTTTGCATACCACCCACCAGCTACTTATTAGTGCACAAGAGCTTTAGGCTACGTCCCAACAGGGTTAAGTGTGGGTTTTTATGTGGATGTCACCCCATTTTTCATATATAAGCTACAGCCACCGCCATCAGGGGCTTATCTACAGCATTTTATAATGCTGTAGATAAGCCCCCAATGTAACCTGAAAGATAAGAAAAACGAGTTACATTATACTCACCCGGGGGTCTGGTCCGATGGGCGTCACGGTCCGGGTCCGGCGCCTCCCATCTACTAGCGATGACGTCTTCCTCCTTGCTTCTGTCGCGCAGGCGCTGGGCCTCTCTGACCTTTCCCGGCGCCTGCGCACTGCAGTACTCTGCTCTGCCCTCAACAAGGCAGATAAAGTACGCCTGCGCAGGAGCGCGACAGAAGCAAGGAGGAGGACGTCATCGCTAGAAGATGGGAAGCGCTGGACCTGCGACCATCGAACCGGACCGCCCCTGGGTGAGTATAATATAACTCGTTTTTCTTCACTTTCAGGTTACATCGGGGGCTTATCTACAGCATTACAGAATGCTGTAGATAAGCCCCTGATGGCGGTGGCCGCAGCTATATACGAAAAATGGGGTGACAGATTCCCTTTAAGTGAATCTGAGGTGAAGATCCACAACAGTGATATTTTTTTTTTAAAGAGCGTTAATGAGATTTGGTAAAATCTCCTGCACTTTGCCGATACTGTAATACTCTGCCAATTTTTCACACTTTTGCAAAGGAAATGTTCGTGTCCCTGTCCACTCCCGATCACTGCATGTTTTCAAGGAGTCTGAAGGAGCCAGTTTGAGGGCTCACGTGCCCATCCTTGTATACATGGATAATCTTTCATCCGAGGGTTTTAGTGGGTATCGGTCCATTTGTCAGCCAACTTTTAAGTGCAGTTTCATAGATGTCAATTGTCCCCACATAAAGATCTGTATCAGGTGACACATGCTCTTTCAGATATTTTCCTGAACACCATTGCCAGAGCATTTTTAGAAACTTATTTAAGACAAAACTCACGTGTCTGGCAGTTTTGCAGTGCTTACTAACCATGGGGACACCATGTTATGTACACTTCCCCAATTAAGCGACTGTTGTCAAGACATTTGCTGGCTCAGCTCCATGACGGTACTGCCCACTAAACAATCCCGCTAGCGATCACGATAACGACGCATACTAATGCGATCGCTAGCGGGATTGTTCTTATATCGCTAAATGCTGCCACATTTAGCGATATAGTTAACGACGCTATCGCCGTTAGCGATCTTCTTAACGACTTTAGCGGTACAAAAGTACCGCTAAATCGCTAAGAAAAGGTGCCACACAGCGATTAAATACTTACCCAGCGGGAGCGCCGACGAGAAAATAGGGTCCGGAGCGATTCCAGCGACGAGCGAGATCACAGCAGGAAGCTCGTCGCTGGAAGCTGCCGCACTGAACAATATCGCTAACGGGATCGCTAAATAGTGACGTTTTTTAGCGATCCCGTTAGCGATATTGTTTAGTGTGGCATACCCTTAAGGCCAGAGGTTGAGTAAAGCGGCTGACTAAGAAAGTACAATATGATTGATCTTGTTGACATCAACAACTTGGCAGAGGCACAGCGATGAAACATTAGAAATATGTAAAATAGTCATGTGCTATGACCCGTAATAACCCATCATGCATGGCCAGCTATTATGGACCTCCAAGACTATATTACCATCACAAATCCAGCTGCAATATACTGATACAGTGGGGAAAATACGTATTTGATTCACTGCCGATTTTGCAAGTTTTCCTACTTACAAAAAATGGAGAGGTTTGTAATTTTTATCGTAGGTACACTTCACCTGTGACAGACAGAATCTAAAAATAAAAAACAGAAAATC
>JARQOD010000003.1:224580009-224635009 GCA_033576555.1 Oophaga sylvatica | reverse complement strand
ATTATGGAGTTGAAAAGGTGATAGTGGACCGCTACACCCAAGCACGTCCTCCTGAGGTACAGCCAGAGGTCGGACAAAGAGACCACCAGGACGCCAATCGTCTGGTCAGCCTGATGAAGAGGGCCTTCGCCACCAAGGACTGCCTCCGTGACCAGCCGTCTGAGAGGTCGTCACTTCGGAGTTCCTGGACGCCGAACTCTCCCGGTAAGAGCGTTCCAGCTGTTGGGGTCGTGTGGGTGGGAGAGTGTGATGGACAGTGTTGGAGATGTCGTGAAATTGCAGCCAACTGTCCAATAGAGGGGGAGCCTATGTGTTGTGATGTTGGCGGATCCCTCTCTCCCTGCGCAGAGCCTGTGTGTGTGTCCACCTCAGCCGAAGAGACTGGACCACAGGGGTCCCCGGTGGTTGTAAATGACTGCCCAGCACAGGCCCTCTTGGACTCAGAGAGTCCAGTGACTTCCGTATGGGACAGCCTGATTGATAGGGACTTTATCCCTGATAAACACCTGAGTGTGGTGTGCGTCCATGGAGACACCAAAGTCTACCCAGAGACTGCCGTGGACTTGGTTCCCAAACTCGGGGAGGTTTCATATGAAGTGGGGGTAGTGAAGAACCTGGTGCAATCCGTTATATTGGGTAATGACTTTCCCCGATCTAAGGATCTCTGGGGGAAAAATGTTTCTGATGGACAGTGTGATGAAGCTCCTATTGGGGGTGCGCAGTCCCGAGGGGCGGAACACAATGCTAGTGGGCCGTTAAACTTATATGATGATGATAATCATGATAATGATGCTGATACTGATAATGATGATGATGATGATCATCATGATAATGATGCTGATACTGATAATGATGATGATCATGATAATGATGCTGATACTGATCCTAATCATGATAATGATATTGATAATGATGATGACTGTGATAGAGATGAAATTCCTTTGCAGGTGATGTTGGGAGACGAGGATGGTGGTTCTCTGGAACCGAGTGTCCCTGACTTACCTGTGTCCTGTGACAATTTTGAGAGTGAGCAGTGGCGAGACCCCACTCTTAAAACGGCACAGGAAAATATAAGAGTTCTAAATGAGGTTTCCCAAGAGCCTGGCTCTGAGGAGAGGTTTCCTCAGGTTGCCATAAACAATAACCTATTGTATAGGGACACTAAAGTCCAGGGAGAGGTCGTGAGCCAGCTCCTAGTACCTGAGCTATATGGAAGTATAGTGCTGGGGTTGTCACATAGTCACATACTTGAGGGACCAGATGGTGAAGTTAATGTTGTGGATGAGATGTTAACTAAGGTTCCAGTTCAGGATGTGAATGAGAAAGAATTGTATACCCCTGAAAGTGAGCCGGATGTGGCTGAGAAAAAGGGGTCAGACAGGGATAGTGGTAGTGATAGTGAATCATCTGATGACAATCAAGCAACCAGTGCAAATGAGGAAGGCATGGTAGCAGAGGAGGTTGAGAGTCCTGAGAGGAAGGCTGATGCTGACCTTACAGCCGGACAGAAGATGGCATCTGAAGATGTTTTACAGTTGGCCGGTTCCCTGGCGAAGACCAAGGTGAAAGGAGGAGAGCTGAGCTTTAAAGGCAGGTCTCTGAAACTGAACACAGCACAAGTGGATGCTGTTGAAGATGAGAAGTTATCAATGTATGGTATGGAGCTGCATCATGCCCAGGACTCTGAAGGTAATGCTGCAGAGGTGGAAAAAGCCATGGAAGTGGTGGTCACCAAGCCAGATGCCTCATCAGAAGCTGAGGTCTCAAGTGAAGCTGTGAGGAACAAGACTGAAGATATGGGGACTGACTCTGTCCAGGAATCTGTTTCTGCGAAGACAGCGGCGTGGACGGGTTACGGTCCGGATCAGTAGCTGCAACTCGTGAAGCTCAGGCTGGAAGTTCGGTGCCCGGAGCCCCAGCAGTGTTCCCGAGTGATACCAAGGATCTGGATAAATCACAAGATGAGATTTTGAGACATCAGGCTGGCATTGGTGAGCTCAAGCGCACTTTCATGGAGTCTACATCGGAGCCACGTCCCAACAAATGGGAAAAGTGGTGTGTCACTCCGTTGCCACTGCAGACACACGGGAGCTCAGATGGGATGCAGAACGTGGTGGAAGAGAAGAATCCGGCGGGTTCTGAGTATACAGATGCAGCTATCAAGGAGAACTTGAAAGCTGGAATAAATGGAGATATTGGATACCATAGTGATGTGACTGAAGAGGTAGAATGTAAGACTGACGGTACGGCTTCTGAGCATGTTCTACCAGAAGAGCCTGAAGAAGGGGCCGAGGACGTAAAGGACGTCCAACAGCTACAGGAGAAGATGCGTCTCCATGAGGTCTCCACCAAAGAAATGAAGACTGAGAATGTTGTGTTACGCGAGCAGCTGCAGCAGTGTGAACTGGATGTGGCATCTTTTCGCCGGGAACGTGAGCGGTTCCAGCAGTTGCTCCAGAGAGCACGAAATGAAGGGGAAAGTGTATATAGTACCTTGCAGGATCAAGGAAAAGTGGTTGCACAGGTACCAGATGAATTGATTACTTCTCAGAAAAAACTCCAAACTGTGATGAAGGAGTGTGATGAAAGCTATGAGCATCTTCGTGAGAAGGTAGATGTGCTGAAGAAGGTCAAGATGAAACCGTGCAGGATACCCGAGGCCCGCAGAGAGCATAGGCCTGGGAGGGTACAGGGTAGTGCGGATGCTTCAGATGAAGAGAAAGCTGATGTTGGCTATGGCTCAGGTGAAGATACAGATGACAGTAGTGAAGATGAAGCTGATGAGGGCCATGACTGGTCCAGAGTTCACTGTCTCTTTTGGATTGTTGACCAGCCCTCCGGTCTGGATGACCAGCCCTCCGGTCTGGAGAAGAGGGGGGGGGGACATGTGAGACAGTGAAGGAATATGTGTCGAATGGGGTGTACATTTCACCTAGGTACTGTGCTGTATGGTATAAGGGAAATGTGTGGCTTTGTAAACCTAGTGGTAGAGAAAGGTCACTACACCTTACATTCAGTACACACTTGCAGCTCAGGCCTGAAACCATTCAGCTGTTAATTAGGAGACCAGAAGTAGGTGTCTGCAAACACAGTCAGAGAGCTCGCTTAGTCTGGACAAGGAGTCCAGGCACAAGAAGGAGTCTCCAGGAGTATGAGCTGTCTCAAGGTACTGCCACACTAAACAAGATCGCTAACGATCACGATAACGACGCATACTAATGAGATCGTTGGTTGTGATCGTTTTAATGTCGCTAGTAGCTGCCAAACTGGACGATTTAATTAACGACGCATCAGCAGTAGCGATCTTTTTAACGACTTTGGCGGTCGTTGGGACGTGCCACACTTGCATATACTGTGAAAGATCACGACCTCGATAGGCGTGACTGAGCGCAACCTTTTGCACGCCCCTCATCACAGATTGGTGGTCACTATTTACCTCATAAATATTTATCACGCTCTCCCGCTTTGTGATTGGATGACCGCGTCATAAAAGACCACGTATCTGCACTCCTCTCCATTGCTCTCGAGCAGAAGCGGTTCTTTCAAATCTCCAGCATCGTTCCAGTGTGTCCTGCTAGCCTTTGTAGTTACTGCGATCCATTTGTGCCACTATTGCTGTTGCTGTGTTCCGGTCTACGACGTTGTTTTTCTGCGATCCAGTCTCTGACGTTATATCCTCTGCGATCCATTCTCTGGCGTGATCCAGTTTGTGACGCTATTTTCCCTGTTTTTTTTTTTTTCTCCAGAATCACAACTTGTGTAAGGTAGGTATTATTTTTGTCACATTTCATTTTTATTTTAACTTTAATTTTACAGATCCATGTTTAGATCTCTGCTTTTGTAAACCATTGTCGTTCATCAATTTTTTTTTTTTTTTGCCATTGTTTGTTTGTTTTGTTCTGGCCACCAAACACACCAACCACCATTTTGTGATCCCTGCTGTGTTCTATGTTGTAGGCTATAAACATTTTATTTTATTTAACCATTCTGGCGTTCTCACATAATAATATTTTTTATTACAGATGGCTGATAAACAAGATTTTTTGCGGGAATTTATCGAGCTCTACCGCTCCATGCCGTGCCTATGGAGAATAAAATCACCAGATTACTGTAACAGGCTTAAAAAGAATGACGCATACCAAAAACTGGTGGAGATGTGCAAGAGCCGTTACCCCGATGAACCTGCGGATGTGTCATCGGTCAAAAAACGCATACAGGCCCTCCGCACAGTGTATAAAAAAGAGCTCAATAAAGTTATAAATTCCACCAAATCTGGAGCGGGGGCCGATGATGTTTATGTCCCCCAACTGTGGTACTTTGATCTGTTCAAGTTCACAAGGGACCAAGAAGTACCCAGAGAAGGGACATCCATGTTGGATCTAGACCCAGTGATCCAGCCGGACACCCCTGTCATACATGTAAGTACCTTTGTATTACAACACATTTTAATGTACATGCCAAAGTGGGCTTAAATTTAAAATATAATTGTGAGATGTAGATAAAATGGCAGAATTTATCCCTTCATGTACTGATAATTTATCTAGCTCAACGGTTGAGGCCTATCCATTTACAAGTGTCATTTTCACATTTTTGCTGTATATGGGTGTAGTAAATTGCTTTGTCTTTACAAGGTGTACAATAATAAATTATATTGTGGTACCGTGTTAGCCAGAAAAATCGATGTGAATACTTTTCCGTCCAATTATGACAAGAGCATTCTTAAGGTGATACCTTTATTGGCTAACCAGAAAATTATATGTTCGCAAGCTTTCAGAGCGCAGAGGCTCCTTCTTCAGGCAAGATTACATTTGGAATAATTACATTATAAAGGTATCACCTTAAGAATGCTCTTGTCATAATTGGACGGAAAAGTATTCACATCGATTTGTCTTTACAAGTGTCGTTTTCACATTTTTGCTGTGTGAAGATTAATTTCTTTGTCTTTTGTTTTTTTCGTTTTTTGTTCATGCAGGAAACAGAAGAGTCCGTCTCCACACCTGCAACTGAACAAGACAGCATGCCGTTGATCGAAGATGAAGAAGAGACACCATCCTCATCTGTGCGGCGCCGGCTTTCACCTTCAGGAAGGAAAAGGAAGGCTCCCACCACCTCGGCTACTCCTGAATTGGTGGAAATTGCAAAAAAAGTGCTAACAGCAGAAAAAGAACCTAAAATAACAGGGTTTGCATACTTCGCAAATGAGAGGCTCCCTGCTCTGGATCCTGTTCAGCGGCTACATGCAGAGAGACTCATGTTTGAGGTACTGACTCAAGCCTCTTTTGGAAACCTGGATAACAGATATGTTGTCATGCCAAGACCGCAGTACCCGGACTACTCGTGGCCGCACAATCCTGTGCCAAACCCAAACTGTGCTCCAAACGTTGGTGCTCCCCCTTATTGTAATCCCGCAAGCAGCCGTGTATTTATACACCGCAGAGGCAGCGTGGTAATGGCAACGATCCCTCTTACCAGCAGTTGTAGTTTTTAAAATGTTTTTCAAAATTTTTTTTGTTGTTAATATTTTTTTTACATTGTTACCTTTCTTAATAAAAATCTTATTTATCTAATGAATTGTGGTCTTTTATTCTTATGTGATGTCAACTATTAAAATGTTGTATTTTTATTACATCTACTTGTCACACACGGGGTCATGGTACTACCAGCTATCATAGGTGTTCCATCATAGGGAAAAAATGAAATTAAAAAAATTTCAAAAATTAACATTTCTTATAAAGGCCCCTGGTCACACTAGCGCTAAAACCTTATACTAAAAAATAATACACCACACCTGCGTTGATTAACGTAAAATATTAAATATATATTTTTGTCATATATATTTTTTGTAAAAATAAATAAATTTAAATAAAAACAAAAAATTTACATAATAAAATAAAAAATTATGAACAAAATATTTACATTATAACAAATTATTTACAACAAAAAAAAAAAATTACTGAGGGCCCCGGACTCCAGAAAATTGTCTCTCCAGCATCATCCCGTGGTGATGCAGAGCTCCCATGGCAGTTTGCAGCGCTATGACTGCTGAATTCATGCCTGCCACAGCTGAATCCATGCCTGCCACGGCTGAATTCATGGCTGTGGCAGCTGAATTCATTGCAGACACAGCGCTGCTCATGGCCGCCACTGCGGTGTGCATTGTCGCCATCAGCCGGCGGTGGGACAGGAACAGGTCCTGGGCAGTGGGGATTTCTGTGGAGGTAAAGGTAACAGTTAACCAGGGAATTCTGTAGCAACATCTACATGTACATGTTATGTTTGTTAACACTTACGGTTTTCGTCAGAGGAACCGCTGACCGCCCACCCTGATCCTGTTGCTCCGCCGGCTAGGGAAAAAAAAAAAAAAAATTATATCACAACAGCCATTACACATAAGACCTTACTAAGTTCTCAAACTTGTCTGAAGCTTATATAATGTGCGTTAATTACCTGATGGGGAGCCTGCATCCGTGTCACGGGATGATGCTGGAGAGAAGGCAACGTCTGGGGAAGGGCTGTAACAAACAGAGTCACGAGGGGGGGTTGCTCCAGGTGAAGGGGTTGAGAGGTAAGGTGAGGATGGTGGTGGAGGCGTAGCCGGGGAAGGTGAGGATGGTGGTGGAGGGGTAGCTGGGGACGGTGGAGCAGGTGGTGCTGGTGATGGTGAAGGTGGTGCTGTAAATGAAATATACAATTCAGAATCCCTATTATCACTGCCGGTACTCCCAAGAAAGAAAGAACAGAGAGAGAAAGATGGGAAAGAAAAAAACTACTGAATAATGGCCCCATATACTGCTGCATACTGTATAATAGCTCCACATAATGCTCCATACTGAATAATGGCCCCATATACTGCTGCATACTGAATAATGGCCCCATATACTGCTGCGTTCATGTGCGTTTGTCGTGCGCTGCGCATTATCCCGGTGTGCGCCCAGACGCTACATGTTGCCTTTTTTTTTTTTCACGGTCAAAATAGACAGAGATGATTGAGACAGAGATGATTGAGACAGAGATGATTGAGACAGAGATGATGGAGACAGAGATGATGGAGACAGAGATGATAGAAATGTGACACATAGACAACGCATGCGCCAAAAAACCGCAAACGGCTACAAAAAACAAATGAAATCGAAGACCAACGCTTTTTTTTTTTTAAATGCGTATGCTGATGCGACAAAATATCGCAGCTATTACAAGCGTTTGCATGCATTTTTTTAATGCGCTTCATGTGCGATCGAAATGCAGCGCAAAAAAACGCAAGTGTGAAAGTATCCTAACCCATAAAACATAACCTCTCCAGATACCCTCATCAATACTCACTCAGAGGCCTGCGTAGCTGGGCCCGGATGCTGGCGACCCTATCGCGTGAGCGGTATCGCAGGTCCGCCAGCTTCTTGCGGATTTGTCTCAGGGTCCGCCGCACATTGAAGCGCCTCTCCAGGCCCCGCCGGATTCTCTGCAGGCATACCCTTTTGTGACGCCTTGGATGCGCCACAGGTACCCTGCAGAAATAATCCCACTGGTCCGTTCTCTTTATTAGATAACGGACCTCTCCATCCTCCCATTTAACTGAGCGCTGTCTCGCCGCCATGATAATACCGCATTGGGCGACGCCAGCGTCATGACGTCACAGCATGCGCACTTTACGGCGCACGTTAAGTGCGGCTAAATTCACGTCGCAAAACGGTATTGCTAACGAAAAATGACCGCAGCAGCCATGTAAACCAGCAAGCAGATATGAGATGATATTGCGATCGCAAGACAACGGGTTTAAACTAGGCGATCACAATGTCGTCGCATTTCTGTATGCTGGGGCTATAATTACCATGCAAATCACAATGGCTTTGCAGAGCTGTTTGAGAATGCTCAGATTGCGATCACAATCTCGTCGCATATCTGTATGCTGGGGCTATAATCACCATGCAATCACAATGCTTGCAGATCTGTATGAATGTCTGTATAGCTGTTTGAGAATGCTCAGATTGCGATCACAATCTCGTCGCATATCTGTTGCTGGGGCTATAATCACATGCAAATCACAATGGCTTTGCAGAGCTGTTGAGAATGTCAGATTGCGATCACAATCTCGTCGATATCTGTATGCTGGGGCTATAATCACCATGCAATCACAATGGCTTTGCAGATCTGTATGAAATGTCTGTATAGCTGTTTGAGAATGCTCAGATTGCGATCACAATTCGTCGCAATCTGTTCTGGGGCTATAATCACATGCAAATCACAATGGCTTTGCAGAGCGTTTGAGAATGCTCAGATTGCGATCACAATTCGTCGCATATCTGTATGCTGGGGCTATAATCACCATGCAATCACAATGGCTTTGCAGATCGTATGAAGTCTGTTAGCTGTTTGAGAATGCTCAGATTGCGATCACAATCTCGTGCATATCTGTATGCTGGGGCTATAATCACCATGCAAATCACAATGGCTTGAGTCACAATGTCGTCGCATTCTGTATGCTGGGGCTATAATCACCATGCAAAACACAATGGCTTGCAGAGCTGTTTGAGAATGCTCAGATTGCGATCACAATCTCGTCGCATATCTGTATGCTGGGGCTATAATCACATGGCTTTGCAGATCTGTATGAAATGTCTGTATAGCTGTTTGAGAATGCTCAGATTGGTAAAATAATGGAAAAAAAAACACAAGTGCATTTTTAAAATAAAATTTATTTATTATATAAACATTGTTAATAAAAGGCAAAATTCAAACATTATCAAAATCAAACTAGACCTGATGCTGCCAACTCACTGCACCAGGCCCATTAAAGTACTGGCAGTACTTGTCTCTGCCGGCCTTCGCATTGTCCTTGCTCCTGCCTTGATTGACAGGTTGAAGACCTGCAATAGCGGGATCATTCTCACGCCATTCTCCAAGCACCACGTCACCATTGCTGTCCGAGTCCATGAATCCTGGCGGACTGTAAGTACCAGCATCGTGTTTTCGTAGAAAATTGTGCAGCACACAACAGGCCAACACCACAAAGTCTATGGATTCCAGCTTCATGTTGATAGGTGTGTGAAAAACCCTAAAGCGGTTGGCCATTATGCCGAAGGCATTCTCCACAACGCGCCGTGCCCTAGACAGTCTGTAATTAAAAATACGCCTTTCCCCTGTCAAAGTCTTTTGTGGGTACGGTTTAACAAGATGCTCATGAAGGGGGAAGGCTTCATCACCACAAACACAAAGTTTAGGTTGGCGGTGGTGTCCATGTTGGTTGGCAAGTTAAGTTTATTATTAAACAACCGTTCACCAAAACTTGTGTGCTCCAAAACGCCACCGTCAGAAAGCCTTCCATTAATGCCAACATTAACGTCAATAAATTCATAATTGGCATTAACAAGGGCCATGAGGATCACGCTGAAGTAGCCCTTGTAGTTATGAAAAAAGGATCCGCTTTTGGCTGGTTGCGTGATCCGCACATGTTTGCCATCCAAGGCACCACCACAGTTTGGGAACTGCCAAATCCTTTCAAAATCAGAGGCAATAATTTGCCATTCCGCCACTGATTTGGGAAAAAGAATGTAGCTCCGTAAACTGTGGATGATGGCGTTGCATGTCTCCGGAATTAGTTCTCCAAGCAGCGACCGAGAAATTGCAGCAGAATATTGCAAATCCTTCATTGAACGTCCGGTTGCCAGAAATCGCAGCGTTACTGCCAAACGTTCCTCTGCTGAAACAGCTGCACGCATCCGGGTATCCTGCCGTTCAATGAGTGGCCTCACAGCTTCCAGTAGGAGCTTGAATGAATCCTCCGACATCCGTAGATAATTCCGGAAATCCTGCGGATTCTTCTCCTGCAACTCCCTCACTAGATGCATGTGGGTGAATCTGGACCTCTGCTCCAGCCATTCTCTTGTCCACATGCGACGCTTTCGCTTGGAGCGCCTCTCTTCCACCCGCGCCTCTTCCTGTCGATCTGCCTCCATAGATAGCGCAACTGCCACAATCATAAGCTCCGCGGTGGAGAGGTTCATTATGTGCAACCTGTACGGTAAAAAATAGAAAAGTTAATGACTAATTAATTACTATTACTAAAGTGTTTAAACAGAATAAAATAAAGAATAAAATAAAAATTAAATTACTAAAAAAAAAAAATAAACTTTTCAGTTTATACAGTTTACAAATGTCTAAAATGGTGAGGGGTGTAAAATAAATAAAGCAAAAAAAAAGAGAAAATAAATAAAGTCAGGGGTGTAAAATCAATAAAGCAGAGGACGAAAAAAAAAATAAGGTCAAAAAACATTATCAAAACAACATCACAACATCACAAACAATATGTACCTTGAATCCAAATCCAAATATCCCGAAGATCCAAATCCAAATGTGGATGGATGGTGCTCTATCGACTCAGACAGGATCGCAAAACCCACCACTGCGCCACAAATATGATCGCAAAACACCGACACGCGATACTATCCTCACAAAAACGCACAAAGCACAGTTGGAATCATCCACAACGTGCTCTGGAAACAATGGATGGGGGCGCAGTTATTATAGCTGAGGTGATGTTGTGGTCACCAATCGGAGCTGAAGGGCGTTATGAAAGAAAACAAAGTCCCGCCTCCGCCGCTGACTAATGCATCGTTAATGAGGTCGCACATTGTTCACAAAAAGGTGCCACATTCAGCGATATATACTTAACAGCGGGACGCCGACGATGAAAATAGGGTCCGGAACGATGTCAGCGACGAGCGAGATCACAGCAGGATCTCAGCAGGGGCCACGTCGTCGCTAGATGCCGCACACAACAACATCGCTAACGAGATCGCTAAATAGTGACGTTTTTTAGCGATCCCGTTAGCGATATTGTTTAGTGTGGCATACCCTTCAGTCTGGGTTCTTGATGTACCCCGGACACAGGAGTGGTCTCTGTGAGAATCCATGCGGATAGCTGCTGAATAGGAGGGGAGCTCTCTCAAGTCTGGACATTGAAGGTGCCTTCAGACACAAGGAGGAGACTCTGTGAAACTCCATGCTGGTAAATGCTGAACATATGTGTTGTTTTGGCCCAGGCTGTTAGAGTCGGGACCCGGATAGATAGGGAAATCTATCTAAGTGTAGTAAGTGGCTGGACAAGCCCAGGTCTTATGTTTATGATTTGTTTTATCTGTTTGCTGTGGACTTTAATAAAGCTGGTTGCGGCCAGTTTTTACCAGAACTGCTGTCTCTGAATGAACTGTTTCTATGCCATTCCGTCTACCCGGACGGCGATCTCAGAGCTATATCCCCTGAAAAGCTTACAAAATATATATATATATATACATATATATATATATAATGGAAAAAATAGAACAGCACAATACCTCATGGCGGGTGTCCAGGCCTCCTCAGCAATATCCCACACTTGCCATATACAGACCAAAACAAATAGGAAGGCAGCACTCCAAGTTGCAAAAGTGAAGTTTTATTTAGATCCACATAGCATGGCGACATTTCGTCTCACAATGAGACTTTATCAAGCCGATTATATATTATAATTTTTTTTTATTTTTGTTAGAGGTGCTGTGCGGACTACGGCCATTTTGCGCTTGCTTAGCACTTCTACGAGTCCCGAAGATGGACCCGTAGAAGCGCTAAGCAAGCACGAAATGGCCGTAGTCCGTCAGGCTCTCTCATCTGCATAGCTCCCCTGCTACCTTAACTCCGCACCTTAATATGGTTTAATGTCACGTTTTACCATGGAATAAAATTGCACATCAAGAAGGATCTGGGTGAGTGCTCCATTTCTTTCAATTTCTTATAATTTACCTTGATGTTGCCTGTGTGAATGCACCACCCTACAGAGATCCTAAGGAGGCATATTGAGGTGTGAACCAGTGAGCTTAATTTTAGCAGCTGGTGCCTAATTCTCCTTGTACAAATATTTAGTATGAATTTGTTGCATTGGAGGATTGTTAACAATTAGAAAAACATAGCTGTTTTTGTTTAAAAAAAAATGTCAGCACACATGTACACGTGTGTAGGTTGTTGTAATTAGCCCTGTTTGTTTCATTCAAGCTGGACTGCAGTACCAGACTTGACCCATGGACAACTGGGGCGCTGTTTCTGAGAACAATTTTTTGTCTTTGAATCCTGTATAACAATGGCCTTTGTTTCTCTGCCATTTATGTGATGGTGGCTCTATTTCACATTTAGATTAGCCCTTTCTTGCTAACTTGGTGATATTTCTCTTTTCTAGCTATATGACAACAACCTTTGTTGTTGAAGCTATGGCTGCTGCTAATGCCCAGTTGCGCTGGAAGAGATGGGAGAAAGAGGTGGTGAGTTCAGTCTCTGTAAAATAATCAAATGTTTTGTTTCTTAAAGGGAATATGTCAGCAGAATTTTGTGCTTTAAACTACTTCTATGCGCCTATAGCTCTGTCAAAGACAAGTCCAACAATACCTTTACATGGCCAGTCTGTTCCTCCATTACTGACAATTCAGCGTTTGAATTGATAAATAAATGAGGCTAAAGAATTCTAAAGCCTCTGTCACTCCAGCTCTCTTCCCTGATCAGCCACGCCTCCTGCTTAAAGGGAACCTGTCCGCAGGATTGTGCACAGTAACCTACAGACAGTGTCAGGTCGGCACCGTTATACTGATTACAATGATACCTGGGCTGATGAAATCCATCATGTGGTTGTTGATTAATCTTTATTTGTAGTTTTCAGTTAATGATATGCTCGTGCTCCGGGGCGCCTGTGGAGGTGGGGAGTGGTTTTCATGTGGTGCTCTGCTTACATATACATGTGTGTGACAGGTCACTAATCCATCAGTGATCTGCCCCCTATTTTACATAATGAATATTATATGGTTTGGTAAAAAAAAAATCCCATTCAGCAGGCGGGCTGTAGCGCCTGTGCTGTAGCATGATCGCATGTCTAATGTCCATTTAATTATTTTATTTAGTGATATCCATTTCTTCAGGAAAAAAAAAATTCTCAAAATGGCTCCAGCCGCGTTTGCGCAGTAGCATCTATCGGTGAGCTGGCGCTATTTTGCTAGCGGAAAAAAAACTGTCTCCACCAATATTGCGCCAGCGGTGCCTGCACAGTAGCATCTGCTCGCTAGCCTATAGCTGCCTCCGTGCAGGCGCCGTCATGCTCCATCTTGGTGGAGACAATTTTTTTTCCCTCTATCAAAATGGTGCCTACACAGTAGTATGTATCGGATTGCTGATAGGTGCTACTGCGAAGGCGCTTCCAGCGCCATTTTGAGAGAGAATTTTTTATTTATTAATTTTCCGAAAAAAATTGATATCACTAAATAAAATAATTAAATAGATAAACCCTTTACCCCCGGAGCTTTTTTTGGTTTTGCATTTTCGTTTTTCATTCCCCTTCTTCCTAGATCCAAAACTTTTTTTATTTTTCCGTCAATATGGCCATGTGATGTCTTGTTTTTTGCAGGACAAGTTGTACTTTTGAATGACACCATTGGTTTTACCATATCGTGTACTAGAAAATGGGAAAAAAATTCCAAGTGAAGTGAAATTGCAAAAAAAGTGCAATTCCACACTTGTTTTTTTGTTGTCATTTTTGCTAGGTTCACTAAATGCTAAACCTTACCTGCCGTTATGATTCTCCAGGTCATTACGAGTTCATAGACCCCAAACAAATCTAGGTTCTTTTTATCTAAGTGGTGAAAAAAATTCCAAATGTAGTTAACAAAAAAAAAGTGGCATTTTCCGATATCCATAGCGTCTCCATTTTTCATGATCTCGGGTTGGGTGAATGCTGATTTTTTGCGCGCTGACCTGACGTTTTTAATGATACCATTTTGGTATTAGATACAATCTTTTGATTGCCTGTTATTGCATTTTAATGCAATGTCGCAGCGACCAAAAAAAAGGAATTCTGGCGTTTTGATTTTTTTTCTCGCACCGTTTAGTGATCAAGTTAATCTTTTTTTTTTTTTTTTTTTAATGCTTGGGCAATTCTGAACGCGGCGATACCAATATGTGTATGTTTGATTTTTTTTATTGTTTTATTTTGAATGGGGGTGGGGGGGGGATTTGAACTTTTATATTTTTTACATTTTTTTATATTTTTAAAAACATTTTCTTTTTATTTTTGGCATGTTTCAATATGCTCCATGGGAGACTAGAAGCTGCCACAACTCAATCGGCTCAGCTACATAGAGGCGATGATCAGTTCGCCTCTATGTAGCTGAATTACTGACTTGCTATGAGCACCGACCATTGGGTGGCGCTCACAGCAATCCGGCGCTGACAACCATAGAGGTGTCTCCAGGAGACCTCGGATTGTCATGCCGACACACTGGTGACCCGCGATCACGTGACGCGATTGCTGGAAGCGCCATTTAAATGCCACTGTCAGCGTTGGACAGTGGCATTTAACTAGTTAATAGCCGCCGGTGGATTGCTATTCCACCCGCGGCTATTGCGGGCACATGTCAGCTGTTCAAAATGGCTGAAATATGTCCCGGGAAAGATGTGGGCTCACCGCCGGAGCCCACATCAAAGGGAGGGAGACCGACATTGGCTTATTATTACGCCCGATGTCGGTAAGGGGTTAAAGATGCAATCATGCTACACCCCCCTGCTGAATGAGATTCTTTTTTTCAGTGCACATAATAATCAGTATGTAAAATAGGGGGCAGGTCAGTGAGGGATCAGCGACTTGTCATAAGCCCATAATGCATATGTAAGCAGCGCACCTCATGAAGTCCCGCCCCAGAGCACTGCATAACACCCCCCACAGACCGCCCCTGAGCACGAGAATCTAATTACCTGAAAACTACAAATTAAGATTAAACAACAACCACAAGAAGGATTTCATCAACCCAGGTATCATTTTAATCAGTATAACAGCGCCGAACTGACACTGTTTGTTGGTCGCTGAGCATAATCCTGCTGACAGGCTCCCTTTAACTGACTGCTCCTTTGTCTGAAGTCACACAGCATAGAGGCTGTCAGTCAAAGGCCTCTTTCACACTTCAGTCGTGCGACGTCAGTCAAATCCGTCAAAATGTGAAAAAAACGGATCCGCCATTTTTTTTTGGCGGATCCGTTTTTTCCCATAGACTTGCATTAGTGACGGATTTTGACGGATGGTCGTCCGTTAGGTCCGTTTTTGGACGGATCCGCCAAAAAATTGGCGTCCGTCATTTTAAAAAAACGTCCAATGCAACGTTTTTTTTGACCGCCAAAATGGCGGACAACGGCGGATCCGCCGCATCCGCCATTTTGTATAATGGCCACCTATGGGCGGCGGATCCGCCAGCATCCATTTTTGACGCCTCTATTGAAAACCATAGTAAAATGCAGAAAACAGTGTCCGGGGTGTCTCTCTTCTCTCTCTCTCTCTCTCTCTCTCTCTCTCTCTCTCTCTCTCTCTTTTCTCTTTCTCTTTCTCTTTCTCTTTCTCTTTCTCTTTCTCTCTCTCTTTCTCTCTTTCTCTTTCTCTTCTCTTTCTCTTTCTCTCTCTTTCTCTCTCTCTCGTCCGGATTTACATTTCCATAACGAAATTTTCACCATTTCCGGGTGAAATCTTCTTGGCGGATCCGTCAGAAAACTGACCAGTTTTGCATCCGTTTTTTTACTTTTCTGACGGATCCGCCATTTTCACGAATGGGCGGACGTCACACAACGGAAGTGTGAAAGAGGCCAAACAGGAGGAGGCGGTGCTGGAGTGATAGGGATTCAGATCTGCCATAGTTCTTCAGCCTCATGTACATATCAATTCCAACACTGATTTCTCAGTAATGGAGGAATGGACTGACCAAATAAAAATATTGCTGGACTTATCTTTGAAAGAGCTACATGCGCAAATAGTTTTTTCACCCTCAAATTATTGAAAATCAATGTCTGACTTTCATTTGTTCATTTTCATAGATTTTTGATTTATTATTACTTTTGTCAGATTCAAGTTATTTCTGTCACCATTGTGGGTTTTTTTGTCATTAAAATCTTGTTTGCTTTGTTTGTGTTTTAATTTGTTTACCAAAAAGCAAATAATCACAAGATTCTACATTTTCTAACCTAGTTGTAAAATATACTATGTCTGTGTTTCATTGTCTTTTATTAACAATCTTCTTTTTTGTTTCATATCTTCCAGAGTGTAAAGAAAATCAGTTTGGACATTTGGGAAACCTAAGCGATGATAAGATATTCATAAGCCAAAAAAATAGGGCTAAGCTGTCATTAAACTGTTATACGGAAGAGTTTAAAAGTAAAAAAAAAAATCATTAATACAAGGTGATCTCCTACACTATCTGTATGGAATATTTTTTTTCTCCAACCTTAGGGTCTTGTCTCCTATTCCTTTGTTCCTCTGGTGCTCCATTTTGTTACTTTTTTTGTATTGTAATATATATAAGAAGGTACCGTACATATGATGTACATGCAATATGTAACGATAATACAGTTGATGTGTAGTTTTCCTGGTAATATCAGATCGTTCAGAATCCATCCACATCTGTTTCGTCTTTGACAAATTGTTAATTTCAGGAAGCTGACTCCTCAGAAAACTCTGATAATGAATCTTTGTCCCCTGATGGGTATGAAAATTCTGAAGTCCAGCCTATCCTTTCAGTGCGTGAGTATCCATCCAAAAAATGTATGGACCTCTTTGGGAGGCTAAACAAATATTTTTCACATTTCTTTTTCTCTTTCAGAGCGTCGTGGCTTGTCCGACCCATATGAAATCATGGAACGGGTGGAAATGGGGCAGATGGCTTCCATGTTTTTTAATAAAGGTATGAATTTGGCATCGTACAGATATAACTATTATCCACATAACAGTACATTATAATGTAAATAATTTATTGGCAATTTATCTGCTGTAATTCTTCCTTATGCCAAATGGTGGCGGTACTTATCTGTGTTGTATGCATTATTTCACATGAAAAATATTTAGACTTGAGAGTCCTCAGTGGTTGATACCTTTTAATGGCTAACTGAAAAGATGGTAACAAATTGCAAGCTTTCGAGACTACTCAGGTCTCTTCATCAGGCATAGACTAATACAACATCTGAAGAATCACATATTTATACACAAAATAGCACAGAAAAAATGCAATAGGTAGGACAAGTGACATGAAGCAGAACTGTCATTATGGCAGAGGGATTAACATAAATATGACTAGTTCATAGATAAGGAGTGAAGGTTTTATTACCATCGGATTGGGGTCTGGTATTGTGTTGTGATGACCCTAAAAGGTCAGGGAGGCAGATTCCTTAATTGTTGTAGAACGACATAAAACTCTGGATATATTCATCCCAGCACTAAGAGTGTCAAAGGTCATCATAAGTTTATATTCCCAGACTTTTCTATCCTTCTCAGATTTGAAGTTAGATTTTAATACAAGTAATTCCATATCTGTCATGCTATGACCGGGCATACAAAAGTGTTTGGCCACAGGTAAATCCATTCTTTTTTCTCTTATCGTGTGGCGATGAGAATTCATCCTTGTTCTCAGTTTTTGCCCGGTCTCCCCCACATACAGACCCCCAGTTGGACATTTAGTACATATAATTAGGTACACCACATTAGATGTGATGCAGCTGAAAGTACCTGGTATCTTGTAGTCCTGATGGGAGTTGGGGATCTTTATCCTGTCCGTGGTCATTATAGATGTACAGGTCTTGCATTTCTTTTGTCTGCAAGGAAAGGTTCCTGCAGCTGTTGGGGAGGACAGGGAGCTTCTGACAATGATGCTTCTTAGATTTGGGGGCTGCCTAAAACATAGTAGTGGGGGGTCTGGAAATATGGATTGTAATCGGGCATCTTTTTGTAGTAAAGGTTGTAGTTTCCGTGCAGCTCCCCTTAGCATCTCCAGACTTGGATTGTAGGTGACCACTAGAGGCACCCGGTTATTTTCTTCTTTAGCTTTGTAATGTAGCAGGTGATTCCTTGATATTCTGGTGGCTCTTGTAATTTGGTTTTCAATTGTTCTTGGATGGTAGCCCTGGTTCAAAAAAGTCTTTCTGAGGCGACCAAGGTGTTCATCTCTATCCATGGGGTTGGAACATATACGGTTGTATCTGATGGCTTGGCTGTAGACAATAGAGTTTTTTATGTGTTTAGGATGGAAACTGTCCATTTAAGATATGTTGGACGGTCGATTGGCTTCTGATACAGGGATGTCTCTATTTCATTGTTCTTTAGCTTAATGGTGGTGTCTAAAAAGTTAATTTCAGTGCTGGAGTAGTTAAGTGTTAAGTTTGATGGTGGGATGAAATGATTGAACTGTTCATGGAACGTCTTTAGCTGTTGTTCAGACTCCGTCCAGATGATTAAAATGTCATCAATGTAGCGGTAGTAGGCCGAGGCTGATGGGGCAGGAGGACAAAAATTCGCTTTCAAGCTTGGCCATGAAAGATTTGCATACTTCACATGGACTGAATTACTGAGCGGTGAAATTGGATAGTAGATTTTTCTGTGTCTGGTTCATCCTTCTATGAATTATGATGTATATTACACTTATTTATCAGATCCCCTTTACCTTTTCTTTATTATAAATTCAGTATGCCTTTTAGTTTGATTGTTGCCTGCTAAACTTTTTTTTTTTTTTTAAATAAACCCTACTGGGTTAGTTGTACGTAGTCTATAATAACCTACTCCTTGCTGTAGTACAAATCTGCTCTCCATGCACTGGTCTTACTGTACAGCTTATGCATGTGATCAGCAGGCAAACCTGCAGTGTAAAACATGGGGAGAAGGAGGCCAGAAAGCCTGATCTACAGATAGATTGGATTTCAAACTACCTAAGACTCCGTGTAGGACCGACTGTTCGAAGCACTTTATATTTTCCCCGGATTTGGACTAGTCCTTATCACCTCAATTACATTCGTGCCATGGAAATCATGTTGCTAAATAAAGTTTCTTTTTCTTACAGTTGGAGTAAACCTGTTTTATTTGTGACAGCACTAATAACAGAACATATATTATCAATGGCTCAAGAAAGCTTAATGTCAAAAATTGTAATTATATAGATGTACATGGTGAGTTTGTAGAAATATTTAAAGAGTAAAAGATAATCCAAGTGCTATATAGAAATGTATATAAATACTACATAAATAGGAATACCAGTGATTACCAGGAAGAGGTTTCAATCTAAATAAAATGCTCTATCATGGTAAAATATGATCAGACACATCTAATAGGGAGAGCCCCCACTCCGACGTACGTTTCGCACAGCTTCTTCAAGGACTGATCAATCTATTATGTCCATGCCATGGAAATCATGATGCTAAGTAAAGTTTTTTTTTCTTACAGTTGGAGTAAACCTGTTTTATTTGTGCATCATTGTATATCTGTATGGAGATTTGGCTATATATGCAACCGCTGTACCTCTGTCTCTTGTTCAGGTCACATGGTAAGTAACAATCAAGAAACTCTTCATCATAAAACTTAACACTAGGCAGGTTAGTTTTTAGATCTGACGAAGGAAAATAAAATTACACCGCCATCATTGCACTTCCCACCACTAGTCAAAACTTCGCACTTCTTTTATGTCTTTAGCACTAATGTATTTAATAAGTATATAGCCGGATTAGCTAAACTATGTGGAACTGTCCATGTAATTTAATCATGTGATTGACCAATAAGGAGCCTGGGTGGAACGGTCCTCGTATTTTCATCGTATCAGACATTCTGCGATATTAATGAGTAATACAGGTTTATTCCCATTGGCTCATGTAGACAGAGTGTGATCCAAACCTGGTTCTGACTGTTGCCATATCTGACATCCAGGAATAGAACCAATAAGGAAAGATCAGGTGTAATACCGCAGAATGGAATCTCATAATGTAACACCTTTAAAGTATTTTTGTCATTGTATAAAGCTTTGACATATCTTGTATTATACGCCATTACTTTTTAGATCATTGGGGATCAGGAAAGTGAATGGGCTCCAGTAGCACTGTTTTTTTTTTTTTCTCCTTCGCCTCATTAGCAGACAGAGACCATGGGTGTTATGCTGCTGCCACTAGGAGGCTGACATTAAGCTGAGACAAAAAAGTTAGCTCCTCCTCTGCAGTATACACCCTCTGCTGGCTCCAAGTGAACCAGTTCTTGCTTAGTGTCTGTAGGAGGCACACTTGTCTGGTCTTCAGACCTTTTTATTATTTAACCTTTTTCATTTTTTAATTTTTCACTGGATGACAGGGGCAACGGAACCTTTCAAGGCTCTGATTTCCCCAAACCGACAACAGGCACGCACGTGCGAGTGTCGCCTCCACGTATCCTCTCCTGCGACATGAGATGCCATGCCTGAGCTGACTTACGGGCTACAGGTCCCTTAAAGGGCACCGATCTCCCCACACCGACTTACGGACGAGCACATGGAGTGTCGCCTCCATGTATCCTCTTCCGCAGCCAGGCCTATGCCGGACAACCAATCCTGTCCCCATCCTAAGGGATTAAACCCATAGGATGCAAAGAGGCCCCCTCTATGGCATCCGTGCAGCCCCCACTGCATCACCACTGCTAAAGCGGATGATGCAAGGAGGCAGATGGTCCCTCTCCACCTCCCTGTCAAAGGGATCGTGGATACAGCGTGGCCTGCACCGTCCAAGCAATGCTGCAGCTTACTTCAGCAGAGAAGTGTTCGCATAATGCGGCAGCAACTGGTGACTCTTGTGTATTCAGTCCCTGTGACCTGAGGACAGCTCCAGGCTCTGGAATCCCACTCCGGATCCGGTAACAGCTGCAGGATCCGGTAAGAGTCGAGGGTTATTTTGTGGCAGGAGGGCCCGGTAGCGGCGGTCGATGGGTCATGCTAACAGTGGGGTCCGGAGAGGATGGTAGCAGTCTGTGCAGCAACTTTTTCTCATTCCTTCGGGTGCGTGCCGGTCTAAGCCGGAAATTTAGTCCCCGGCTTCGGCCTAGCTTAGTCCGCATCCAGGAAAGCTCAGCCCCCCTAAGTCGTCTACCCAGCCGCTCGCCCACGTATCTGGCGCCTCTCGTTTGGAACGAGAAGCGCTCATTAGACTCTCGGCAGCCATTTTTTTTTTCTATAGGCCGCATCCACACAGGATCCGCCCCCATGCGTCGTCAAACCAACTGCTACTCCCCCGTATCCGGCACTTCTCGTTTGGAACGAGAAGTGCTTCTTATCAAACTCTCGGCGGTCATTTTTCTGAAGACTGCTATCATCTGGCTGCCTCTGCACTTGTCAGGGGACTCCGGATGCAGCTCTTGGCCCTGGAGCAGCTGATCCAGTGCAGCGCAGAGGACCTGGGTAAGTAGTTTTCGCTCTGCAGTATCTCTGCATTCCCCATAGCAAGGATGGCTGTCACCTTCCTCTATCCAGTGACTGTTCTGCTGACCAGTCAGAGTGGAGCCATGTCGCAGGCTAATACGATCTGGACTGGAGTAAGACCTGGACGGCGCCCCCATATATAAATATATAATAGTCCTTCCCTACAATGGCTCTGCTACATACTATCCTCCGCTACTACTGACCCCAGGCATACATGCCTATCCCTAAAGCATTCAGAATGGATAGTGACCACAGGGATAGAGTGCTTGCCTTGGCAACACATACAGTACAGACCAAAAGTTTGGACACACCTTCTCATTCAAGATTTTTCTGTATTTTCATGACTATGTAAATTGTAGAATCACTCTGAAGGCATCAAAACTATGAATTAACACATGTGGAATTATACATTACACATTGCAAAAAAGTGTGAAACAACTGAAAATATGTCTTATATTCTAGGTTCTTCAAAGTAGTCACCTTTGTATTTGATTACTGCTTTGCACACAGAAGAGGTGAACGAATGGACTCTACATGCCTGGTTCCCACCATGAAGCATGGAGGAGGTGGTGTGATGGTGTGGGGTTCTTTGCTGGTGACACTGTTGGGGATTTATTCAAAATTGAAGCGGTGAGCGGTCCAGCTCACCCCAAACCATCTCGATTAGGTTTAAGTCTGGTGACTGTGGAGGCCAGGTCATCTGGTGTAGCACCTCATCACTCTCCTTCTTGGTCAAATAGCCCTTACACAGCCTGGAGGTGTGTTTGGGGTCATTGTCCTGTTGAAAAATAAATGATGGTCCAACAAAACACAAACCGGATGGAATAGCATGCTGCTGCAAGATGCTGTTGTAGCCATTGTGTTTCACTATGCCTTCAATTTTGAATAAATCCCAACAGTGTCACCAGCAAAGCACCATCACACCTCCTCCTCCATGCTTCACGGTGGGAACCAGGCATGTAGAGTCCATCCGTTCACCTTTTCTGTGTTCAAAGCAGTAATCAAAGCAAAAGGTGGCTACTTTGAAGAACCTAGAATATAAGACATATTTTCAGTTGTTTCACACTTTTTTGCAATGTGTAATGTATAATTCCACATGTGTTAATTCATAGTTTTGATGCCTTTAGTGTGATTCTACAATTTTCATAGTCGTGAAAATACAGAAAAATCATTGAATGAGAAGGTGTGTCCAAACTTTTGGTCTGTACTGTACGCTAAAATTGGAATGATACAGACAGTTTTCTTTTCGCCACGACAGCACCCACTGAGAGAGGGGATCCGCCCCTAGGAACAGGAAACCTACAGAGAGATAAAAGGGGCGGCCCCCCTCGCTCCTCAGTTGGTTTCCTGTTCCTAAGAGAGGAACCTACTAAGAAGAGGGATGCCTGGGCTAAGGAACCGCCTGCGCAGTATCTTTAAGAGCGGCAGGGGTTCCAGTACCAGAAGCAGCGTCGGGGGAGTTTTTTATCACTCCCTCCTCGACTGGGGAGTACCACCTGGCAGGAACGGACACCAGGTGGAAATGCGAGGCCAGGAGCGATATAGCTCTGGCTCGCATAAATATGACAATAAGGCTGCCCTACCTTTTTTTAATCCGGGAGCCTTGATGGGATGTCGGCGTGGAGACCGCCGCCTCTTCGGCCATAATGCGGGCATAATTGGAGTGCCGGGGCAGGAGACGCGGCGCAGGCAGAGGCGCGCGTTCAGGTGATCGCCGGAGGTAGGATTCAGTCCTCCGAGGATACCATAGAGGCAGAGAGCGGTATAGAGCGGCGCGCATGCGCTGAAGATGCAGAAACCCGGAAGTGAAGCATTACACTTCCGGTCACCGCTACAGAAAAAAAAAAAAAAGGGGGTTATTTTGCGGGCAGCTGTATAAAAAGCACCGCTTGTGGGACCTCCGGTGTGCAGCAATGTCAGTTCCAATTGACCCTGTGTCGCACCTGTCTGACGACATGCCTAATCCACGTCGTAGCAGCAGCAGCAGCAGCAAAAAAGGTGAAAGTGGACGCTCCAAGCGAAGTGGTTCCACTAATAGAAATGGAGAAAAATTATCTCACTCCACGCCGCAGCCAGATCCCTTGACTTCAAAGCCGGTATTGTGCTGACAAGAGCTTCACTGGGTGAGTGTTTTATAATCACACCTGTCAAGCTGATGGCCCTTCCTCCTCTTTCTATCTATCCTTAGGCGAAAAAAACGGACAAAACCAAACATAAAGAATGTGCCCTATGCTCCCAACCCCTCCCAGACGCATATTCTAAAAGATTATGTCAGATATGCATTGGCCATACGCTCCAGGAAGAAAATTCAATTAGAACGGAGGATATTCGTTTAATGATTAGAGAAGAGCTACAGGCCCTAGGGGGAGCAGGTAGTGTTACGGGAAGAAAAACCCTTAGAGAGGTCACCCCGCCTAAAGTGGGTCTTCTTCAGACAGCGGAGAGCTAAATTCGCAAGATTCTGTGTCCTCGGAGGAGGAAGAGGAACATACATGCTTTCCAACTGATAGTATAAATAACCTGATTAAATCCATAAGAAACACTATGGGTTTGTCGGACGTTAAAGATCCCAAAACTCCCCAAGAGATTATGTTTTCAGGTCTCTCCCAACGAAAGGGTAGAGTATTTCCTATAATTCCAGCCATAAAGGATATGGTCAAAAAAGAATGGGAGAAGCAAGGGCAGAGAGGTTTTATGCCAGCGGCATCCAAAAGACGATACCCCTTCAATGATGAAGATCTAACCTCTTGGGCAAAGGCACCTAAGGTGGACGCGGCTGTAGCCTCAACTTCTCGCCGGTCCTCTCTTCCAGTGGAAGATACTGGAATGTTATCGGATCCTCTGGATCGGAAAGCAGACACACTGCTTAAAAGATCATGGGAATCATGTATAGGTGCATTCAAGCCAGCAATATCATCCACATGTACGGGTAGAGCCTTGTTAATATGGCTAGACCAGTTGGAGGACAATATAAAAAATGGCCTATCCAGAGATAAGTTATGTGCCTCCATTCCATTAATTAAAGGTGCTGCTGCCTTCTTGTCAGATGCGTCAATAGATTCTCTCCGTCTAGCAGCAAGAACGGCGGGGTTAACTAACGCAGCTAGAAGAGCGTTATGGCTAAAAGTCTGGAAGGGGGACACACACATTAAGTCTAAGCTTTGTGCTATACCCTGCCAGGGTGAGTATCTGTTTGGAGCAGTACTAGATGACATCCTAACTAAGGCAGCAGAGAGAAAGAAAGGCTTCCCTAATCCGTACGTTCCATCCTATAGGAGATCATTCAGAAAGCCAGCGTTTGGCAGAAAGAAGGACTTTAAAGCCCAGAACTCCTGGAACAATAAGGACTTCAGACCGAAAGGAAATTTATTCGGTAAACGTCCATTTAAATCAGGAGAGAAATTCAGGTAGTACTAATCTACCTGTTGGTGGCAGGCTTTACATTTCTGCTATCGCTGGGAAAAGATCACTTCGAACCCCTGGGCAATTAATATTATAAAATCAGGTCTAGCTCTGGAATTTGTCCGGAATCCTCCGGACTCCTTTCTATTGACTTCCTTAAAGTCTCAATCTCAACAGGAGTCATTAGAATTAGAAATTAAGGGCCTATTACATAAAAGGTGCTAGTAGAAGTTCCGGTTCATCAAAGAGGGAAGGGCTTTTATTCTCCCTTGTTTCTAGTGTCTAAACCAGATGGTTCATTTAGAACCATAATAAATTTAAAGAAGCTGAATACCTTTTTGAAGGCCCGGACTTTTAAAATGGAGTCTATACGATCAGCCATTAAACTTCTATTTCCCAGATGCTACATGGCGGTCGTGGATCTCAAAGATGCGTATTACCATCTACCAATACAAATCTCGCATCAGCAGTTTCTACGAGTAGCAGTAATATTAGAAGGCCGAATCCGTCATCTCCAATTCACAGCAATGCCCTTCGGACTATCCATGGCACCCCGCGTCTTCACCAAACTAATGCTGGAGGTGATGTCATACTTGCGAATAAAAGATACCCTGGTAATCCCATATCTGGATGATATTCTAATAGTGGGAAATTCGTATCTGCAGTGTGAGCACAGACTATCTGACGTAATTTCATCCTTGCAGAAATTAGGTTGGTTGATAAACTGGGAAAAATCCAGGCTTCACCCGGTAACCTGTCAGACGTTCCTAGGCCTTCATCTGGATTCAGTAAGTCAGAGATGTCTGCTACCAGAGGCAAAGAAATTAATTGTAATCAATAAAGTACGTCTTGTGGTAAATAATCCTATAATATCACTAAGAGCAGGCATGTCCTTACTAGGATCTTTAACCTCTTGTATTCCGGCAGTCCAGTGGGCCCAATTTCATACCAGGGAATTACAAAGATTCATCCTGCAAGAAGGAGAAAGCTTACAGGGACATTTAGAAAGTATGATATCCCTGCCAACGGAGGTGGTCATTTCCCTGAGGTGGTGGCTAGATCCAGATAATCTTTCGGGAGGAGTTCCTTGGGTAGTGGTCCCCTCAAATATAGTAACCACAGATGCCAGTCCCTTGGGATGGGGAGCGCATTTAAAAGACTTTATTGTGCAGGGAAAGTGGTCTAGATCTGAGGTAGAGGACTCGTCAAATATGAGAGAATTAAAAGCTATATACTATGCTATATATAACTTTCTTCCGCAGCTACAAGGATCTCATACAAGGATTCTATCAGACAATACCACCTCTGTAGCATACCTAAACCACCAAGGAGGAACACGATCGGTAGCGCTCATGTTTATCGCGGGAGAAATTCTAAAGTTGGCAGAAAATCATCTCCTACCCCTATCAGCACTGCATGTCAGAGGGGCAGACAATATCAAAGCAGATTTTCTCAGTCGCCATACTCTGCATCAGGGAGAATGGATGCTCAGTCGTCGAATCTTCAACATGATATCAGTCAGATGGGGCAAGCCAGAAATAGACCTATTTGCCACAAGGAACAACAGACAAGTCGAAAGGTTTGCTTCGATGTTCAAGATGGACAGTCCGGACATACTGGATGCTTTACAGACCCCGTGGAATTTTCGCCTAGCTTATGCCTTTCCTCCAATGATGTTACTACCAATTGTCATTCGGAAAATCAGGGACGAAGGAGCAAGAATAATTCTAATAGCTCCGTTCTGGCCCAAAAGGCCATGGTTCTCATGGCTGAGGACCATGTCGGTCTCAGATCCATGGATCCTCCCTTGGGACTGGGACCTTCTCTCACAAGGGCCATGTTACCACCCTCAGGTCAAAGGCCTGAGCCTCACGGCTTGGAATTTGAAAGGCAGCTATTAAAGCAAAGGGGGTTTTCAAACGGTCTAATTAATACCCTTCTGCATAGTAGAAAGGAGATTACAACTAATATATATGCCAGAATCTGGAAAAAATTCTTACATTTCATTCGGCACACCTATCTAATGAAGTACCTATCCCGGCTATCCTAGAATTTTTGCAAAAAGGACATGAATTAGGTCTATCAGTAAATACGCTTAAGGTCCAGGTCCGCAGTATCTGGGCCTCATCGTTTGAACGAGAAGGCATTAGATCGTGGCGCGTTTTTTTATAGCCTCACCGTGCATCGTCTCAACCATGTATGTATACCGATTCATCTTGGACGAAACCTATCAACTCTGACGCTTTAATGAAGATGCCATTTGCCTCTCATTTCAGTTCCGATAATTTGTTTCATTGAAAACCATGTTAAATATTTCGCCTGGTCTCTGCAGATAGAAGGATGGTGACTTCCTCATCCAGGCTGTTCTGTGACCATCAGAGTGGAGCCATGTCCGTCGTATCTGAGGACAAAACTGGACCTTTAAAAAAGATATCTTCCCTACAATGGCCTGCACAAATTCTATATGATCCCAGGAACTGCCTTCCTGCCATTCAGTAATCGGCTCATCACCACAGGAAGATGCATGACTGCACAATACGAAAGAAAAGTTAAAAACCTTCATTAAAGATTCTAGTATATGCATGACCTGTGTAAGTAGAATCACTCTGAGGCTCATAACTATGTTAACCGTTAAAGTCAGATGACAAAAAGTTGAACAACTGAATAAAGCTATATTCTAGGTTCTTCAAAGTGCATAATGTACCGCACCACAAGGGTGAAGGATATCCGCCGGTTCCCTCATGAGCATGGAAGAGAGTGTCTGATGTGGGGTTTTTGTGGTGAAACCTGGGATTATTCACTTGACGTACTCTAGCTATCCCACAAGCATTAGATTATGTTTAAGTCTGTGTTGGAGGCCAGGTCTCTTGACCACATCGTCCTTCTAGGTCATAGCCCTTGAAACCTGAGTGTGTTGGTCTTGTCCTGTGAATAAATGATGTAAAAAAAACCGGATGTACTGTACCTGGTAAATTTGTCTTCTTATTTAATAAATCCCACGGACAGCAACCCACCTCACACTTTCCTCCTCCTGGTTCTACGTGAACAGGCATGTAATCCTCGTTCACCTTTTTGTGTTCAAACAGTTAATCAAAGCATAAGAGTGTACTTTGAAGAACTAGAATATAAGACAAATTACTGAAACTTGTTTCACCTTTTTCATTGTATGTAATCCAATGGTTACAGCCGTTTTATCTTTGTGTGATTCTGCATTTTCATAGTCGGATCCATTGATGAGAGGTGTGTCCAATTGGTCTTACTGACTAAAAGGATATAAGTACGTTTCGCATGGCTCTGCACAAGGATGACATGCAGCCTTCCACTAGCCGTTGAGCTGTTGGCTGAGTGGTTAAGCTACTGGTTTATGGAATAGAATACTTCAGTTAAAGCCCTGGGTTTAAGTCTCACATGAGTCCTGTGATTCAGCCACCACTGAGCCCAGCGTATCTAGCCCCTCCCTAAGTGGGCTTCGTCACTGTCGCAATCCATGGCTTCTCTGGCCAAAGAGATTGAACACCTCTGTGATGCCTCTGCGGATCTTAGCGTTTGCAGGAGCAGCAAAGATAGATCCTTTCCTACACAGGAGCTGTCTGCTAGCAGAGGACGCAAGCATTCTAGAAACGTACAGGCGTCTAGAAATCGGATCCTTAGGAACTCACCCGAACAATTAAGTGCCTTGGCGTCCTTGAGTTCTGTCTCTCGCTCCACAAGTTTGCAGCTTATGTTGGGTATGAATTGGATGTTTTTTTGGATCAGAGTTCTGGAAGGTCAACCAGAGAATGATTGTTGACAAGGATTCCGGTTCTGTACCGGATCACGCAGCGCATTTCAGTGGACAATATGCCCTAAAAAAGCGTTTGTCATTCTGCGAGAGGTTCGAGTTATAGTCAACCGGCTCAGGAAACGACAGGTCACATGACTCACAGCAAAAGCCTCTAGAACTGAGGTATCCCCCTTGAGCTGAACCTCCTGTCGCAGTCCGCCAGCACTTCGACTGGCATCTAGAACCCTTCTATCTTGGCCGGATGGATCATTGATTAAAGTCCTCGGACCGTCAGATGATGAATCGGAGTCTCCGTCCTGTAGACCCCGGAACAATGGCCAGCAGGGCTGCACTATCAACCATGCCATCATGATCAGTTTGGCATCATGGTTCAGACAATGAAAGCAGACTGCGCCCAAAAAAGTCCTTGATCTTTTACTTACCATAGGCCCAATCAATAATGTAAGGATCCATCCACAAAAGTTCTGGATCTGTGAGACCTAGGTCTCTGACATTTCCTGCTCAGTGATTCTCAGTGTTATCCTCCGGCACCTCCAATGTAGACGACCGCCTGTATGTGGATCCTGAGGCCTGCTCTTCAGCCATTCTCATTGAACGTGCCTGAGACCGGGTGTCTTCTAGTTACAAAAATTGTCTTTTGCCCCTTTTCTTTAAACAGGGTGCTTTCCTTTACGTCCTCTAAAAATTTAGGCACCAGGACAAAGTCTTCTTTCTGAGTCATAGACCCACCCCGTCAAGATTGAGTCGTTGGTCCGGTTCTATATAAGTGTAACAATCAATTGGTTGTCCTCGACCCTGTTCATGATCCCCCCCCAAAAAGGACGAATCTGGAGCTCACACCTTTCCACAATTGGGTCAACTTACTCTGTTCCTGAACTGAGTCTTTGTTCGATTATTACTCTCATCATGTACAGCATCTTTAGGTCACAGCCTTACCCTTCAACTTTCACTACCACTCCCAGAGTATTCTCTAAGGCCGTGGCGGCCGTCATGTCTATCTTTCACTCTAAGGCCACGGTCGTTCTGCCCTTCTAGGACGACTTCTAATTAAAAATTTGTTTTTCCAGGACTGCGCGGAGTGCTTTGTTTCACTTGCTTCGCTCTTTTTCGTTTGGCCTGACTGATATATTTCAGCAGTCGGATACACTTAGCAATCCTCCCCCGTCCCAGTCCAGCAGATATCCTTCTTGTTGATGATCCTAGACTCCCCTCAAGGCCTGGGAATTCTCCCTCGAGTTACAGTAAAGCCTAACCCTGCAAGGAGTGACCACACATTTTGACACTCTTCATTTTACTTCTTTTGAATTACTGTGAGGAAAAATTGTGCCTGCAATCGAAGCAGTCCCCTTCGTTTAATTGCATCCCTATACCCTACAGTAGGCTATTCAAGCAGTCTGGGCCAGGAACCCATTCCTTTCGGCCACTGGTGCTGCCTGTCCCTGCAGGTCTGATAGCCCCTCAGGGAGAGTCATTGAGACCCTTCTCTCAAGCGGTGAAAATTCTTTCTCCCTATCCAGTGGCTAGTGATTGACTGCTGACACCAGCCTCCCTGGTGGGGCAGCAGTCTCTTGTCATTATTCTCTTCAGAGATGCTGGTCAGCTCGGGAGTCGAGTCCTCCGGTTGATGTTCTAGTAATCCGAGCATTCCAGTTAGCCCGACAGCAGTTCCATTATCTCCTTCTGGGTCTCCCCTTCTGAATTCAGTAGTATTACGCCAAGGTTACGGCGTAAAACATGCTTCAAACGGGTACCCGCAGCGGGATGGCCTCGCGCGACGTAGCCCCCATCCTCCAATGGGCTGACAGGGATCACTTAGTTATTCCGTGGCCTTAGTTTTGTCTTCCTTCAGTCATCAGAAGGACAAGGGTGAAGAGGGTTTTTTTTTCCAGTAATTCCAGTTGCCTTCATTTACCTGGCTGGATGTGGTGGACAAGGTTTCTACTGGTCGTCGCCGCCTTCCTCGGGCGTCTGTCAGATCGTTCAGATATGCTTTACTGCTCTCCGATTTGTCACCAGAACACAAGGGTCTGGTGTTTATTGGGTTCATCTCTTGGAACCTGAGCTCTATTTTGGCTCTTCTCTGGTGTCTCCTCCACCATGATGATGCTTGGAAGCTTCAGGTCGCATCCATCACCGCACCTGAACACTTTCTTGCGCACGGTGCTGGGACCGCGAACGTCTGCTTCTTGTCTTTCCTGTCCTTTTTTTTTTTTCTCTCAGTTTAGGTTTTCCTCACACTGGCTTGGAATTTAGTTTTTGGCGCTCAGCTCCTTCAAAGGCCAGAGTTTTACTCTATCGGTCTCTATTCCAGCGCAAAATTGTTCCCAAGATGAAAGTTAGGACTCTCATTCGTAGGTCTTTGCAGGGGTACCCCCCAACAGAAGGCCGTTGGAAGCCCGGAACGTTAAATCAGGCCTGGGTGCGCTTTAACAGATGCCTTTCCAGACATCGCAGGACATCTAGTTGACAGTTCTGTCTGACAGTTCTGACAGCTACATTCTGGCGAACTCATTTGGTTGTTCTTTCTGCTTTTCCACCAGGACACAATGGTCCCCAGACCGCCGTTTGGTCTTCCTATTTTGACGATGGATTTGTCTTTCCCTCTTTGGGCCCGACACTCGTACATCGGGTGGATAAAGCTACGCACGCCCTGCATGCACTGAGGGCTCTCAGGACATATGTCCTGAAGTCGGCTCTCTCCTGTAGGCCACTTCAGAGCCACAATAGCCAGGGAAATCCGCTCGGCTAGCCAAGAGTTGTCCATGTCTGAAGCGTGCCCATCCCAGTAGGGTTTAGGGCATATTACGGCATGTTCTACGTGGCCCGCCCTGCATGCACTAAATGCTCTCAGGATGTATGTCCTAAGGTCGGCTCTCTCCTGTAGGCCACTTCAGGGCCACATTAAGCAGGGAAATTTGCTTGGCTATTCAGGAGATGTACCACATCAAAAGCGTGCCCATCCCAGTAGGGAATAGGGCATATTAGGGCATATTCTACGTAGATGATGTCCGCCCACTGGGCCATTCGTTTTCAGATGCAGACAGAACAAGTCCACAGGGCTGCAAGGCTGTAATTTAGTTCAGCCTGTACGCATCCTCGAAGCACTAGTCACACTCTGACTTACGCGAGCATGGTTCTTAGCAGATGTACTCTGCAAAAGACGGTAGTTCATCTTTACACAGTGAGTACATGAGGTTCTATCTGTTAGATTGTTTCCCACCCATGGACTGCTTTGGGACATCCAATGGTCTATGTCCCCCAATGATGCGAAGGAGAAAATAGGGATTTTTGTGTACTCACCGTAAAATCCTTTTCTGCGAGATGCTCATTGGGGGGACACAGACCATGGGTGTTATGCTGCTGCCACTAGGAGGCTGACACTAAGCTGAGACAAAAAAGAGTTAGCCCCTCCTCTGCAGTATACACCCCCTTGCTGGCTCCAAGTGAACCAGTTCAGTGCAAAAGCAGTAGGAGATAACTAACATCATATCAGAGTACTATCATTCACATAATATTGGAGAGCAACACAACGAATGAAAGACAAGCAGAAGCCGTTAGGCTAAAAGGGTGGGTGCTAAGTCCCCCAATGAGCGTCTCGGAGAAAAGGATTTTATGGTGAGTACATAAAAAATCTCTATTTTTTTTTCTATCTGCACAATGATGGTTTGGTAACATGGTGCTTATAGAATTATATTCTAGGCTGAGTACACGTTGTTGAATGACTTCACAAACTGATCAAGCAAAAATAATAATGTTTTCTCCGTCGCCTCATTGGGGGACACAGGACCATGGACCATGGTGTTATGCTGCTGCCACTAGGAGGACACTAAGCAATGCACAAAAAAAGGTTAACTCCTCCTCCTGCAGTATACACCTTCTGCTGGCTCTATCCTGAACCAGTTCTTGCTTAGTGTCTGTAGGAGGCACTAGGGTCTGTTATCAGACCCCAATCCCATTTTTTTCTAATTTTATTTTTTTTTTCCAATTCTTTACGTTTTTTTCTCATGGAATGGAAGGGCGACGGGGTCTTTTAAAAAGTCCCGATCTCCCGAAATCAACAACAGGCGGGAACGCGGCGTGTCGCCTCCCCGTACCACCTCCTGCAACGTTATCACGCCTGAGCTTTTTTTTCGTGGCGATGGATCCCTTCAATGGGTCCGCTCTCCCTACACTACCAACGGATGGGAACATGGGGTGTCGCCCCCACGTACCCCCTTCCGGAGCCAGGCCTTCGGATGGACGCAGACTCCTCAGAGTACCCCACTGCACCACCACTGTCTGGAAGCGGCTGGTGCCAGGAGGCAAGCAAACCCTCTCCACCTCCCTATCAAAGGGATGGTGGATTGAGGACGTATGGCCGTACTGTCTGTCGGCTCCTGCAGGCCGTGCTCCCGACTCTGGCAAGGGGTCCCCCCCAATTCTGTGAGTATTACGCATAGCCGTCCGGTCATCTGCTGCGGCCGTCCCTAGCAGCCGCCGCGGCCCTCATACCACCCTGCTACCGCAGCCGTCTCCAGGAGCCACGGCCGTCCCTAGCAGCCGCCGCGGCCCTCAGACCAGAAGCCGCGGCCATCACAGCAGCCGCGGCCGTCACCTGCCACCGCCGCGGTCGTCTCTCAAGGGGGCTCGCAGACCGCGGCCTCCCACATCGCCGCTGCTGCGGCCTTTCTCTTCTCATCGCCGCCAGCGCTGCGTCCAGGGGGAAAGGGAGCCGCCGCAATACCTCGGCGCGGCCGTCTCCGTGCCCTACCGCAGTCGCCTCTTCTACTTTAGTCCTCAGCTCCGCCCTCCTGGGAAGCTCCGCCCACATCTTTGACGCTTCCACCTGGATCAGGGAGCGCGGCGCCTGCTTTCTGGCCCTCCCCTACGTCTCCTCCCACATTTTCTGGCGCTTCTCCTTCCCATGAGAAGCGCAAAACTAATTCTCGGGCACCATCTTTTCTTCCTCTGGTGGGCACGAACGCAGCAGCACCGCAGCATCACTTCTCCTGAGGACGCCAGCATTTTTCAGCGTTCCGACACTCAGTCATCCTCCTCTTGTGGGCTCTGACACAGGACCTGGGTAAGCTTACACAGCGCTTAACCCCTTCCCTGCAGCAGGCTCCATTTGCAAAATGTCACAATCAAAGGACTCCAAAAGGGCTGATAAAACCCACACTGTGGTGTATGCCTCGTGTGCCTCATGCAATGCTTCTCTACCACGGAAGCATGGTTCCGCAATCTGTGCGGCCTGCGCCCCTTCATGCGCCCTGGAGCCCCTGCTAATACCGACCCCAGTGGGCCTATTCCTCCCGAGTGGGCCATGTCCTTGGCACAGTCCATGGATTCCCTGGCAAAAGCCTTAGAATCTTTCCTCAAGCCAGGGCATCCTGTTACCCGCAGAGGGCCCTTCAGCCTCCAGAGAGTCTTCCTCCGACAGGGACCGGTCCGCGGCAGCAGCGAGGCGGTCTTCTAGGAAACGTTCCCATAATTCGTCTCCCAAGCCCTCTAGTGGCTCCGCATCCGCAAGCTCGGATTCTCGCTCGCCCTCTCCAGGGGTTGGTAGCGAACACGACTCTGAATACGAGTCAGATGTGGCAGTAGACCCGGACTCGCTAGAGTACCAGGAGTCCTTAGATTCTCTCATCGAAGCGGTTAATAAAGCTCTGAGAGTAGACGAAGAACCCGGGACTAATCCGGATCACACTGTGTCATTCAAAAAGACCAAACGTCCTCACAGGGTTTTTGCTAACCACCCTGAGTTTACGGACATTGTCCAGAGACATAGAAGTCGCCCAGACAAGCGTTTCACAGGGCAGAAGCCGTTGGAAGCTCGGTACCCTTTCCCAGCAGCTTTGTCAAAGGAGTGGACCGAGTCCTCTGCAGTGGATCCGCCCATATCCCGACTCGCTTCCAAGACTCTCCTGTCCATTTCGGATGGCTCGTCAATTAAAAACCCCACAGATCGACAGATTGACAATCTAGCTCGGTCTTCGAAGCTGCTGGAGCAGCTCTCTTTCCTTCCTTTGCTGCCACCTGGGTGGCCAGGGCTATGGTAGACTGGGCAGAAGCTCTTGTTAAGTCTGGTCGCCACAATTCTTTTCCTTCCGAGGCTGGGGACTATGTCGTGCATGCCTCTCTAGATGCGGCTAACTGTGCCGCGCTTGCAGCTGCAAATGCCGTCACCATCAGGAGAGCCCTATGGCTCCCAGAGTGGCGTGCAGACTCTGCTTCAAAAAAGTCGTTAACTTCCCTGCCTTATCAGAGTGGGCGTCTGTTCGGAGATGAACTTGACCAAAACATCTCCGATGCTTCTGGGGGAAAAAGCAAATTCCTCCCTCAGCCTAGACCCATTCGGCCCTTTCGGACCCAACACCAGGTTCGCTTCAGGCCTTTTCGCGGTACCTCAAACTGGTCTCCCTCAACCAACCCCTCTCGCACGACCCGACCTCCGCGCAGAGACAGGGACTCTCAACCCTCATTCAAGCCCTCTCAGTCTTGGAGAAACAGATCCTCCCTGTCCGGACCCAAGGGTTCCTCCTCTCGCAAGTTCTCCTCTGAATGACTCCTTGCCGTGTCCGGAGGACGCAAACAGGGTAGGCGGCCGTCTGCTCCTGTTTCGAAAGGTCTGGCTGTCGGTCGTTCAAGACTAATGAGTCCGAGATCTCGTATCCTCCGGATACAAGATCGAATTCTTGACCCCTCCGCCAATGCCTTATTTCCAGTCTCGTCTCCCAAGAGCAAGGGCACTTTCAGTTCCCTTTTATCAGGCCTTAGACGCTCTCCGCAGCAGCGCAGTCATCGTCCCGGTTTCTCCCGTGGAAAGGTTAAAGGGGGTTTTATTCAAATCTATTTGTGGTCCCAAAGAAGGACGGAACCATGCGCCCCATCTTGGACCTAAAATTGTTGAACAAATTTGTCAGAGTGCGCCATTTCAGAATGGAATCTCTCCGTTCTGTCATTGCTTCTCTGGAAAAAGGGGAATATCTTGCGTCTGTCGACATCAGACGCATATCTCCACATCCCAATCTTCAAAGGTCAATAGAGATTTCTGCGCTTTGCGATCGGATACGAACATTTTCAGTTCACTTCTCTGCCCTTCGGCATCACCACCGCCCCCAGAGTGTTCACAAAGGTCATGTCCATCCTACACTCTCGGGGCGTGGTGATTCTGCCCTACCTGGACGACCTTCTCATCAAGGGTCCATCCTTTCAGGCCTGTGCAGAGAGTGTCGATGTCACTGTGGACACTATCCCGGCTAGGTTGGCTAGTGAACCTGGACAAATCCTCTCCTTTCCCGTCTCAGAAACTCCCTTTTTGGGAATGATCTTGGACACTTCCCGAGGGTTGGTGAGTCTCCCTCCAGGGAAGATTTCTTCTCTAATTCAGGGAGCCCAAATGCTATCGCTAGGCTGCTCTCACTCTCTACGGTTTGCCATGCAGGTCCTGGGGAAAATGGTAGCATCCATCGAGGCAGTACCGTTTGCCCAATTCCATCTCCGTCCCCTGCAACAGGAGTTGATCTCAGTCTGGGACAGGAACCCAGCCTACTTGGCTCTCCGCCTTCGACTGGCGCCCAGAATCAAGCGGTCCCTCAAATGGTGGATGGTGATGTCATCATTAAATCAAGGAAGGTCCTTTCTCCCCGTGCACTGGTTGGTGGTGACCACTGATGCCAGTCTCCTCGGATGGGGTGCGATTTTTCGCCACCACACGGCTCAAGGTCGCTGGTCCTCTCAGGAAGCCCGACTACCCATCAATATTCTCGAGATCAGAGCAATCAGACTAGCTCTTCTTCATTTACATAATCTCCTGGCCGGTCGTCCCATCCGGATCCAGTCCGACAACGCCACGGCCGTGGTATACATCAATCATCAGGGTGGCACGCGCAGCAGAAGAGCGATGCTCTAAGTGACGCACATTCTGTGATGGGCCGAGTAAAATGGCTCGCTCATCTCCGCGGTTCACATTCCGGGAGTGGACAATTGGGCAGCGGATTTTCTCAGCCATCAGGGCCTAGCCTCGGGGGAATGGTCCCTTCACCCAGAAGTGTTTCATCAGATTTGCCAGCGGTGGGGCACCCCGGATGTGGACCTCATGGCATCTAGGTTGAATGCCAAGGTTACGACATTCATAGCGAAGGATAAGCCCCAGGTTAAGACCTTTATCCAGGGAGTGTTGCACCTTGTCCTGCCCTACAAGAGGCCTTTGGAGCCTTGGGACCTTAACCTGTTCCTAACTGCCTTACAAGAGAACCCCCTTCGAGCCGTTACAAGATGTTTCCCTCTGTCTTCTGTCATGGAAAGTTGCCTTTCTTGTTGCTATAACATCCATCAGACGGGTCTCGGAATTGGCGGCTTTGTCTTGCAAACCTCCCTTCCTGATTTTCCACCAAGACAAGGTGGTGTTGAGGACGATTCCATCTTTTTTGCCTAAGGTCGTCTCTGCTTTTCATCTGAATGAGGATATAGTCCTGCCCTCGTTCTGTCCAGCTCCGGTCCACCGTACTGAGAAAGCCCTTCACACCTTGGACTTGGTGACGGCTCTCCGCAGGTACATTTCCAGGACTGCGTCTTTTCGCAAATCAGATGCCCTTTTCGTGCTTCTGGAGGGACGCAGAAAGGGTCTTCCTGCTTCCATGGCCACGATATCTAGATGGATCCGTTCTGCGATCCAAGAAGCCTACCGTGTCAAGGGTCAGCCTATCCCAGCGGGGATTAAGGCGCACTCCACTCGGTCAGTGGGGGCTTCCTGGGCCATTCGGCACTAGGCATCGGCACAGCAAGTGTGCAAGGCTGCGACTTGGTCCAGTCTTCACACGTTTGCTAAGCATTACAATATTCATGCTCAAGCTTCTTCAGATGCGGCTCTTGGCAGACAGATTCTGCAATCGGAAGTTTCGCATCTGTAGGCTTCTCTTGTTCGTTTAATCACTTAAGCATTTCGTATACGAGGTTTCAGCTGTTGTGCTGTTTTTTTCCCACCCACGGACTACTTTGGGACGTCCCATGGTCCTGTGTCCCCCAATGAGGCGACGGAGAAACAGGAATTTTTGTGTGTACTCACAGTAAAATCCTTTTCTCCAAGCCAATCATTGGGGGACACAGCACCCACCCTGTTAGCCCGTTGGCTTGTAGTTGTTTTGGTTTTGACATACTGCATTTCTGCTTGTGAGCTTCTACTGCTTTGGCACCGAACTGGTTCAGGATAGAGCCAGCAGAGGGTGTATACTGCAGGAGGAGGAGTTAACCTTTTTTGTGTATTGCTTAGTGTCCTCCTAGCAGCAGCATAACACCATGGTCCTGTGTCCTCCAATGATTGGCTCGGAGAAAAGGATTTTACGGTGAGTACACACAAAAATCCCTGTTTTTTAACCAGACACAAAAGTTGTGCAAACACAGCTACAGGTCCTTCTCAAAAAATTAGCATATAGTGCAAAATTTCATTATTTTCCATAATGTAATGATTAAAATTAAACTTTCATATATTTTAGAATCATTACACACCAACTGAAATTTGTCAGGTCTTTTATTGTTTTAATACTGATGATTTTGGCATACAACTCCTGATAACCCAAAAAACCTGTCTCAAAAAATTAACATATTTCAACCGTCCAATAAAATAAAAGTATTTTTAAAAAAAAAAAAAAAAAACATCAAATAATAAAGTTCAGTTATGCACTCAATACTTGGTCGGGAATCCTTTTGCAGAAATGACTGCTTCAATGCGGCGTGGCATGGAGGCAATCAGCCTGTGACACTGCTGAGGTGTTATGGAGGCCCAGGATGCTTCGATAGCGGCCTTAAGCTCATCCAGAGTGTTGGGTCTTGCGTCTCTCAACTTTCTCTTCACAATATCCCACAGATTCTCTATGGGGTTCAGGTCAGGAGAGTTGGCAGGCCAATTGAGCACAGTAATACCATGGTCAGTAAACCATTTACCAGTGGTTTTGGCACTGTGAGCAGGTGCCAGGTCGTGCTGAAAAATGAAATCTTCATCTCCATAAAGCATTTCAGCCGATGGAAGCATGAAGTGCTCCAAAATCTCCTGATAGCTAGCTGCATTGACCCTGCCCTTGATGAAACACAGTGGACCAACACCAGCAGCTGACATGGCACCCCACACCATCACTGACTGTGGGTACTTGACACTGGACTTCAGGCATTTTGGCATTTCCTTCTCCCCAGTCTTCCTCCAGACTCTGGCACCTTGATTTCCGAATGACATGCAAAATTTGCTTTCATCAGAAAAAAGTACTTGGGACCACTTAGCAACAGTCCAGTGCTGCTTCTCTGTAGCCAGGTCAGGCGCTTCTGCCGCTGTTTATGGTTCAAAAGTGGCTTTACCTGGGGAATGCGGCACCTGTAGCCCATTTCCTGCACACGCCTGTGCACGGTGGCTCTGGATGTTTCTACACCAGACTCAGTCCACTGCTTCCTCAGGTCCCCCAAGGTCTGGAATCGGTCCTTCTCCACAATCTTCCTCAGGGTCCGGTCACCTCTTCTCGTTGTACAGCGTTTTCTGCCACATTGTTTCCTTCCAACAGACTTCCCATTGAGGTGCCTTGATACAGCACTCTGGGAACAGCCTATTTGTTGAGAAATTTCTTTCTGGGTCTTACCCTCTTGCTTGAGGGTGTCAATGATGGCCTTCTTGACATCAGTAAGGTCGCTAGTCTTACCCATGATGGGGGTTTTGAGTAATGAACCAGGCAGGGAGTTTTTAAAAGCCTCAGGAATCTTTTGCATGTGTTTAGAGTTAATTAGTTGATTCAGAAGATTAGGGTAATAGGTCGTTTAGAGAACCTTTTGTTGATATGCTAATTTTTTGAGACAGGTTTTTTGGGTTATCAGGAGTTGTATGCCAAAATCATCAGTATTAAAACAATAAAAGACCTGACAAATTTCAGTTGGTGTGTAATGAATCTAAAATATATGAAAGTTTAATTGTAATCATTACATTATGGAAAATAATGAAATTTAGCACTATATGCTAATTTTTTGAGAAGGACCTGTATTTTATCTGGCTAAAATAATTGAGCTAGATCCATTTGTTACATCATTGAAGTCTGTAGGGAAGGATCAGTTTTTCAGCCGTTTGAAACTGAAAAAATTAATTTCAACTGGATCTGGCACTCTCTTTGTTTCACATTCCCTGTTCTGATCTGTACTGCTACCGTTGACTTGCCAACTCGGAACCGTCCCTCTAGGTTTCCTGCCCCAGATCCCATCTCAGGAAAATCACTCACAACTTCTATCACTTTTCCTGGTCTCTGTTCTGGATCATGCTATCTGTTCCCCTGATCTCCTCCCACTTCAGGAACACTCACTTCATGCGGCTCTGCTGATTAGTCAGACCATAGGTCTGCTTCCGTTAGAAGCTAGGCCCTTTCTGCTTTCCTGTCAGGAAATACTCTGTCCCTTCGCTTAAGCCCCTCACACTCTGGGCTAGTCCCAACAGTTATCCCTAACTGTCCGTAGTAACTACCTGTTGCGGGGCTGGACACAACTCTATTACTAATAACGCACATCACTAAACACATTGCGCATCCAAATACATTGTAACCATACACATGTCTTCAAGGGAGACCATTAAAAATGCTATAAAGACTGATCAAAACGTTAGGAGCACCACAAAATAGTATGGTTTAAAACTTAATTTCAAAGTTCAAAAAAGAAAGCCCCTCATACAGTTCCATGGGCTGAAAAATAGAAAAGTTATGGTTCTCAGAAAATGGAGATACAAACTGTAATTGTAGTGACTAATCCTGTTCCCTGGTCATATTATGTTGCCACATAATGCTAAAAAAAATAAAAATAATGGCGGAAATGCAAGGTGATGTGGGGGAGTTTATTTATTTATTTATTTATTTTTTAAATAAACCATTTCACCACGCTTGAAATTTTTTTCCCTGTCTTTCAGTACATTTTATGGTAAATGAATGGTGTGATTCAAAACTACAACTCATCTCGTAAGAATCGGGTTCTCATACAGCTATGGTGTTGTAAAAAAAAAAAAAGTTATGGATCTTGGCAGATGACGGGGAAATAAGGAAAATGTAAAAAAAAAAAAATTCTCAGCCTTAAAGGGGTTAATTAACATTTTGCTAAATAATAAGGGTGTGCCACCACCTTCACTGCATTCATGGTGCAGTAAACAGGCAACTCCATACAGAATATCGCTAGTTAAACTTTTGACTCCGTACATCCAGTTTACAGCATTTTCCATATATTTTTACTTGGAGTAAATGTCTGAACAGGCCTTAAATCTTCTTAGGAGCTGGTAATTCCTTTATAAACTTTTATGTGAGAAGTGTTTAGGGTTTTTTATTTTCGATCAGAAAATAGATGAAATTGCGTCCTATTGAACGGTTAATGTCCTGACTCCATTACCTCTGCCCCATATATTACATCTATGCTCTACAGTTCATAGTCGTGCAGTACTGGGCCATTTGTCACAATGCTCTCACCAGCCTTCTAGTACCTTAGTGACTAGCGGAACTGATGCCCTCACTATACCATCATGTGGACATAGGCATTTGTCTGTCATCCTATAAGAGCGTTAATCACGTTACTTTCTATCCTTATTCAGTTTTACTGGGAATGAATCATGTGGAACTCAAGCGGGAGAAAGAAATGACACCGACCCCTGTTGGGGAAACATCAGACGGATTGATGCTTACAGGATCTATCTGGCAAGTTATTCTTCCTAATTATAGATTTTAGGATCCCTGGAGACATTCAGGGATTTGTGATTCTAAATTGATCTTCCTGTGAAGTTGTTGGATTCATACGAATGACTTAAAGGTGTATTTCCATCTCCAAGATCCTTTCCCAATGTGTAGTAGGTAGAATAATAATAATATTAGCAAATTATCCAATTAGAATTGTAGTATAGTTCTTCTGATTATCTATGTTGCTGACGTTGCTTACCCCACGTGCAGGGCATTGCAGCAGCTTAGGTATCCATGGCTACGACCACTCGTATAGTGGCAGTTATTGGTTAGTAGTCGTAACCATCGGTTCCTAAGCTACTGCAGTACCCTGCATATGGGATAGGGGACATAGCTAATCAGAACTATACTAGATTTCTCATTGGAGGTATTTGCTGCTATTGTTATCATCATTATTAGATCTTTAAATGGGTTTTCCCATGATTCTGATGTGACATGTCAGTGTGGCTTATGAGAAGTGCAAAAAGAGATGAATATCCATTTTTTTATATCCGAGGCAGTCCCAGTGCTGGATGACCCCTGATAACTATTTTTATGTTTGGGCCTGTTGACCTATCCGAAACATTTGGGAGACTAAAATCACTTCTAGTCTCTACAGTGACCTACCTGAATGGAGCGAGGGTCCTGCATGCTCCCCCCTGCTCCGTTCTTGGCCTATAGGACTGATGGATCTAGCCTAGTGCAAGCCCTGTAAGTCTATCCCACATCTCCAGCTTGGCTCTTTCTCATTAGATCATTTACATATGTGTTTGAGAATTGTACAATGGAGCAGTCACTTGGCAGTCGGGTCTCATACAGAATTGGCTTTGATGCAGGTATTTTGCATAAACGATTTATTAAGTACAATTCTGACTGCGTGGGCCAGACAAATAGAGTTCATCTGTTCAACTGTGTATCGCACAATGGTTTAGAAAGACAGAGCTAATGAAAAGTAGACATATGGAATAAGAAATCACTGATTCGGTCCTTTGATCACTGAGCCAGGAATTGGACTTGTCTCCCTGTGTTGTATTTTGTGCATTCAAATAAGTAACCATTCATGAAAGCCAAAAGCAAAAAGTGCTACCGAGTGGGGAGCCCTGGCCATGCAGTCCATGTATCCGAGTAGGACCACCCCTTTAAGGAGGTCCTAACACCAGGTCAAGTGGTTCGTTTGTCCTGTTATTTTATTCTTATTTCTCACCTGGGTATTTTTTTTTTAAGCACTTAATTTTTTAACCTGCCATATGGATCCAGAGATATGTGACTTTTTATTAGTGCACTCAAAATTCTAGTTTTTATGGTCTTTGCCAAAAAGGCGTTGTTCACAGGACAATTATGGAGAGAAACATAAAAACTCTGCCCTAGATAATTTGCTTGTCAAAATCATAAAAATTAACATATTGGACCCACTAAATAAAAAAGGACCATATCTCCAGATCTGTATGGCGGTTAAAAAAACAAAACCATAATTAAATCTGGTGAGCAGCTGGAAAAAAAAGCCGAAACTAGACACTTTTGACCTGGTGACCAGTCCTCTAATGCATTAATGTAATTTCAGTTTTTCTCTTTTCTTTCTAGGCGGTATTCACTCTATTCCTCGGCCCTTTTACTTTCTTTAATGTGCAGAAGACCAAATATCTGCAGATTTTGACGTCACTTATGAGATGGATAGGTAAGTGGTGGAAACTGTGTGACATTATTATATTTTCGTTTATGCAGGAGAAATAAATCCTGTCTACACAAACAACATACCAGTCATCATTTATGGCATTTCTTTGCATCGTCGCTGTCATTAATAAGATTGTCGTTGTGAATGCTAAGTCTACAATTGAAGAGCCCATCACGTGGAGTAAATAAGTGTGGTGTGTGAGTGCTCCTGGTAGGGCCAAGCGGCTAGTAGGGCTCTATGTGCGATGGGCAACTGGCAAGGCTTATGGGCTAAATAGATGACAGATTACTGGGAATAGTTATACAGACTTGTTTAATGTTATTGGATGACCTACTGTTCAGTTTCATTTGATATTCATATATATAGTATAGTTGCATAGGTTGAAAAAAGACCTAGGTCCATCAAGGTCAACCTTTCTCCACCTATTGTGTCTAGATAAAGGACCGTAATCCAGTTTATAAGTCTTAAATTATCTAGTTAAATCTGATACTGTCAGGATCTTCCGCCAGATTTCACAATTCATTCCACAGACATTACTAAATAAATCTGTCAGAACTTGTGAGGCTGGTATAATTACTTTGAAAAGCCATGTCAGAATCGGTGTAGAATACTTCTTGAAAGTTAAGCTAGTCACCGCCCAGTTAGCCTGATTAACAGCTCCTCAGTGTCCTCCTTCTCTGCTGCTGAGGTCTCACACTGCTCAATACAAACTGCAGCTGTTAGTCAGGCGGAATATGATGTATTTAATGAATTAGGGTCTTTTAACTGATGTGTGCTGCTGTCAAAAACTGTCTTTAGTAAGTTAACTTCCCATGAATTTCACTGCGGGTGTATCCACGCTCTGTCCATGCTATGCCCATATTGGCGTAACTTGCCAAGACTGATGTGTAGGAGCGAAAAGTCACAATATGTTTGCTCAACTTTGCGGAGTTGCTAAAAATTTTTGCAACGTAAGTTGTTTTTTTTTTACCCCAGAATTCTGGTGTAAGCCCCTTAATGAAGGACTCATGAGCCTTTTGACTATGTGTGGCATCCGTGAAAAATCAAACGTCACACGCACTGCAAACATGGACATGAGAAGATCTATTTAATAATGTATATCATTTTCATTGAAAAATCTGCTCTGTCATTTAGAGCATGATAAGCTGGTGCTTGTCTGATTTGGTCTCTACAAGAAATTATTTGGCTTTGAATTTTAAGAAACCCAGTAAGGCTGTGTTTCCACGCTCAGGAAACACAGCGCTTTGGACGGAGCTGAAAGTCCGCTCCACCCAAAGCCCTGCCCCCTTTTGAACGCGCAGTCATTCCGGATGTGTTCATGGAACACTCCGGAACACATGCGAAATGACCGCAGGGCTACATAGCCCTGTGTTATTTCCCTTGCGGCGTCGCAGCGTCTCCGCAAGGGAATAGGACATGCTGCGGTCTAAAAAGACGCGCCACATGTCTGGAAGCGCAGGTCTTCCGCCTGCGTGTTTTGAAGCATAGTGGAGACGGGATTTCTTGAAATCCCCTCCACTATGCTGTAACATCTGGACGCTGCGTGTTTGACGCTGCGCCAACGCACAGCGTCAAACACGCAGCTAATCCTGACTGTTTCCGGACCGTGGAAACATACCCTTAGAGTAATAATATATATGATTGAGCTAGAATACCAGACAAAATCCTGAATAAATTTGCATTCTCTGACTCAGTGCCATTACATATGGGAATGTTGAAGTGGCCTATAACTATGCCGCCATTTCAGCCATACGATTAGCTGTGCCTTGGGGCCTCGCCTTAAGAATGAAGTTCCAAGCATTACATTTTTGATTGAGTTCAGAATTAAGCCCCCAAGCTTAAATAAAAAAATGCCGTGATGAGCAGTGGCCTGTCCCATCCTGAGATTGACAATGCAATGTTATGAAAACTCTGTCCGATCCTTCTTCAATCCTATACAAATCCATTTACTCGCATCCCATCCGCTCTGAGTGCTCGCAGGCAAATGGAGATTAAAATCCACAAGCAAATCCATAAACCAGATCACATTTAAATATCACAAACCACCCCACCCACTCGGTCCACGCATGCTCAAGAAACCCCCCCCCCCCACACAACTGCTGCTCATAACCCTTTATCGCTCACACTGTTAGAGAGGGGCTCTGTCCTTGCAGCACTATGGGGAGGAGAGGTGCTAGTGTCATGGGCCTCCTTCTCCCAGTGATTTATGAAGCGGGTAATGAGTTTTCACAGCTTTACTGCCACTTTGTTCTCATCTGAGTCAGTCTCATAAATCGTGAAGACAACAGTTTAACTCTTGACTGCCCGCGTGCATGCAATATAATTTCTGGGTGCATGCCAGAAAGGCCTCCGAACATAAAACAGAGATCACTCGGGTCATTCACATAACTTAACCCCTTTTTTATTTTATATTTTGTTGCAGCTTTCATCATCATGATCGTGCTGGCGCTCATCCGTATTGGCGAAGGCAAAGGGGAAGGTAAACCCCCTATGGCAGATGTCTCAGGAATCCGAAATCTTTTTGGGGTGTGCGTGTATTCATTCATGTGCCAACATTCTCTGCCTTCACTGATCACACCTGTGTCCAGGAAGACGCACCTGACCGGACTCGTGCTCCTGGACTACGTACTGGTCCTGTCCTTCTACAGCCTTCTGTGCTTCACGGCTATATTCTGCTTCTCCTCCGGGAGCCTGATGGACATGTACACTCTTAACTTCAGCGGATGTAGTCCCTTTGTGCCTACGGTGATTGGCTACTTCCTCGCATTATTCCCAGTTTTTACCATCAGCACCAATTTCCCCATCATTTCTGTCACGCTGCGAAACAACTGGAGGACTCTCTTTCATCGGGAAGGTGGCACCTATCCCTGGCTCGTGGACCGTATCGTGTTTCCGCTCATAACGCTGGTGCCACCCATCATTGTGGCATTTTGTACAAACCACCTAGAAATTCTAGTGAGCGTCACCGGCGCCTATGCCGGAAATGGCATCCAGTATGTTATTCCAGCATTTCTCGTTTTCTGCAGTCGCAAAGACTCTGCCCTGGTGTATGGACCAGATAGTAGTAACAAGCACCGGTCTCCTTTTAAACAAGCAGGCTGGGTGTGGTTTGTTCTCCTCTGGGCGTTCTCCTGCTTTATATATGTCACCACCAACATAATCCTGACTGATGTTAACCTGTAAACATTACAAACCATGGTCGTCATGGCCTGAGCGAGGCGGTTATGTGCTGGACACACACGGCCTTTGTCTTATGTACTGCCACAAGTTTGCTGGGGCTGGCCCCATTCTCCCGGACATATCCTACGCTATAATAATTATGAAATCATAATTCTAAAATAATTATTTACTGAAAACCGTTTAAAGAGGGCCCTTTCAGCAGGTCAAAAATTACCAGTTTTTGCCCTAATTTTATTCCCGATTCTCCTGAGTAATCAGTTTTTTTTTTTTGTTTGTTTTTTTCTTTAAATATGCCATACACTTCCAGAGATGTGGGCCTTTAAGTGCTAATTTTTATGGTTTTTATCAAGCAGGCATGACTCGCAGTGTAATAATACACAGCAGCCTAAAGATATGCTCCCAGATAATATTGAGGGCACCACCTCCTTGGTAAACACTTAAAAAAATTAGCATTGAATGGAACCTTCCCAATGTAAAGGTACAGCCACCAACATTAACACATTCTAGAATGCTGTATGCATGTCCTCAATCCCCTCTGCTTAGCTTAAATAATATAAAGAGCTTTTATTATACCCACAGTAGCGTGGTCCAGTCCGACGGGTGTTGCTGGTCTTATCTGGTGCTTCCTCTCCTGGTACAATTGCTGTCCTGCTTCATGTTGATGGCATGTCCTATGTCATGCGCACGGTGCCTCCTCATCGTACTCCTGCGCAGGCATACTTCTCTTTACCCTGCTGAGGGCAGAGCAAAGCATTGTAGTGTGCATGCGCCGGCTTTACCTATGTGTTACCGGCGCTTTTTGGCCTTTCCCGGCACATACGGATTACAGTATTTTGCTCTTCACTCAGCATGGCAGAGAGAAGTGCGCCAGCGCAGGAGCACGATCCGGAGTGCTGTACGGATGACGTTAGACGCGTCATCCATACGAAGCTGGGAAGGAGGATGACGATTGCAAGAAGAGAGGAGGTGCCGGATCAAGACCAGAGACTCCCATCAGACCGGACCGTGCCGTAAGTGAGTATAATAAAAGATGTGTTTTTGTGCTACGCAGAAGGGGGTTGGGGACATATATACAGTATACTATAATGCTGTAAAAGAGGCCTTAAAGAAGGTGGCCATACTTTTTTTTTTTTTATTTAAAGGGAACCTGTCACCAGGTTTTCCCAGTATAAAGACCCATATCTTTGGAACCATGTAGTGGATTGTTAAAAAAAACCAAACGGGACACTCTGCAACATGAGCAAAAAGTGGCCACTTTTGAGCTGGTGACAGGTCCTCTTTAACAGTGCCTTGTCTTCTTTCTGGCAAATAAAGGGTTCACTACCAGAAAGACATTGTCTGTACTGCACTGGCATGTTAAAAGGGGCAATTGTAGCCTTTCTATCAATAAAGGGAATGCGGGCACACCTTGTGTATGGGGTGGTCAGGTGCACGCGGAGTTATACTCCAGCACAACCGCGCCGCGCTGTGACTATATACTGGCATTGACCGTGCACAGTGGTTAGCCAGTTGTTTGTAAGTGAAATAAAATTATGACTTGGAGACTCAATTTGTGTATTTATTGAAGGACTTCCTTTCGAAAAACTCTACACTCGCACAGCACGTGCCCACGGCATACTGATTACAGATGCTTCTGGCGCTGATTAGATTCCTCGCCACCCCATCCCCCTTTCTCATCTCTCTCCAAGAGCAGAGGTGATTTATGAGTACATTACTCCCGGCCCTGATGAAATCTGTGTGTGAACAGCTTGCCTTGTTTTCTACGCCATATATACGGTGTTTAATTGCTTTCTATGTGCTTTTTGTGCTTGTGGCACACTGTTTAGGAGGTGGACAATGACATTCATTGTGTGTTTTATAGGCTTAAAATCCAGCTTATTGTATACGGTATGTCCTCTATCTGTATCGTTGCAGGATTTTTTCGACGTTGTTGCAATTGGTGGCTGTTACTTCTGTGAGACATCCCATACACATTGGACTGTCAGATGTGCGTGCCCATATCAGCGGGCTCAGCCGACAACAGTCTAATGTGTATGGGGGCCTCAAGGCCAGCGATTTGCTGCATCACTTCATCCATGTAAGGAAGTAAAGGTTGGTGGAGGTCACCTGAGTGGCAGAACAATATAACAGGTGAGTAATGGTTACGTGTGGAGTAAAGAACAGCTCCATTATTCATTTTTACTCAGGTGTAGGATAACAATGCGGACAATCGTATGACATTTTTACATCTCTGGGGAAGTTCTCTTTTTGCCCTGACAACCCTTTTAATACCGCAACAGCTATAACGTTTTAATTTACTGATGAGACTGAATAAGGTTTTTTTTTTTTTTTTTTTGCAGGAAAATGTTTAGTATTTTTATATATGGTACATTTTTTTAAGTTCTGTTTTGCAACTTGTAACTTTTGTAACTTGGCTTTTTTTTCTAAAAAAAAAAAAAAAAAAACATTTTTGGCTTAGTTTTTTTACAGTGTATGTATTAAAATGTATTCGATATTGAAAAATCTATTTTACAGTACATCCCTCCGTACGGCACTACTGGAGGTAGTTTTCTCCATCGCCTCATTGGGGGACGCAAGACCATGGGTGTTATGCTGCTGCCACTAGGAGGACACTAAGCAATACACAGAGAAAGTTAACTCCTCCACCTGCAGTATACACCCTCTGTTGGCTCAATCCTGAACCAGTTCTTGCTTAGTGTCTGTAGGAGGCACTAGGGTCTGGTTTTAGACCCCATGATTATTTTTATTTTTAATTTTAATACTATTTTTTTACTATTTTTACATTAATTGGAAGGGCGACGGGTCTTGTAGGAAAAGTCCCGATCTCCCACAACCATCAACAGGCGGGAACGCGGAGTGTCGCCTCCACGTACCCCCTCCTGCAACGCTACCATCGGGCGACGGACTCCCTTTAATGGACCGCTCTCCCCATGTGTTTATCGGCTGTAAGACGCGATCCGGAATTTTTGGGAACAGTTAACCCCTCACCACCACTAATGGAAGCGGCTGGTGCTAGGATGATTGGAAGGAACCCTCTCCACCTCCCTCTGAAAGGGATGGTGGATTGAGGATGTATGGACGCGCCAGACAGCGGTACTCTGAGCCAGGAGGCTCCGCAGTGAGTACATATCAGAATAATGTGATGCTGTCGGCGGCGCCGCCGCCTGGATTTCCTTACTGTCCCTGTTGCAACTGCTTTTGCGATCCCTTTTGGGTCGCATGGACGGCATCTCGAAGACTGCAGCCCGGAAGAGACCGCTAGTGCGATCCGCTTCAGGTCGCAACATTAGCGCCGGCTGCTCTTGCGATCCCTATTGCGTTGCAAGGCCGGCGCCGCAAATTTAGGCTCCGGCTTCAGACCAAGCTAGGCCTCAAGAGGAGGGCGGGATTACCGCTCTCCCAGTTAGCTCCGCCCACATCACGCGTTTCTGGACCCGGCCATTGGTAGGGAGTGTGTAACTCCTCCCTATTGTTCTCCTGTTCTTTCCTCCCATGTTTTTTGCCGCTTCTGGGACCCACGAGAAGCGCAAATACTGCAAATCTCGGCCACCATCTTCCTGCCTGTCAGGATCACAACGCTGCGGTACCGAACAGGCTATTCCTCAGCGCCTCATCTTCCTCTCGTGGCTCGGACACAGGACCTGGGTAAGCTTGCACAGCGCTTAACCCTTCTCCTGCAGCAGGCTCTCAGGTGCAGAAATATGTCGCAATCAAAGAGCACTAAAAAGGCTGACAAAAACTACACTGTAGTATATGCCGCCTGCGTTTCATGCAACGCTTCCCTGCCGTCAAAGCATGGTTCCCAATTCTGTGCATCATGTGCCCAAGAGCCCGCTGCTTCTTCCGCTCAGGAGCCCCCCTACTACCGTTCAGGAGCCCCTACCTATTCCTGATCCCAATGAGCCGGGTCCTTCAGGGTGGCCTGCGTTTCTGGCGCAGTCCATGGATTCTCTGACTAGGGCCTTGCATACCTTTCGTGGCTCCTCTTCTAGCCAGGGTGTCCCTTTTCGAGAAAGGGGCCCATCAGCCTTCAGAGAGACCTCATCAGACGGGCCGACCCATGGCGTCAGCAAAGCGGTCGTCTAGAAAACGCCGCCATAATGCGTCTCCCAATCCATCTAATGGTTCGGCATCAACGAGCTCAGGCTCTCGCTCCCCCTCTCCCAGAGATCTCAGTGATCATGATTCTGAGTACGAGTCGGATACTGGTGATGACCCCAATTCGCCAGAGTTTCTAGAGTCCCTAGATTCTCTCATTGAGGCAATTAATAAAATCCTCAAGTTAATGAAGAACCCGGGTCTCAACCGAATCATCCTATCTCTTTCAAAAAAGCCAAACGTCCTCACAAGGTGTTTGGTAACCACCCGGAATTTACGGACATTGTTCAGGGACATAGAGATCGTCCAGATAGACGTTTTTCAGGACTGAAGTCTCTGAAAGCACGATACCCATTTTCAGCATCTGTAGCAAAAGAGTGGACTGAATCTCCAGTTGTAGATCCACTGGTATCTCGCTTAGCTTCAAAAACCCTGCTCTCAGTTTCAGATGGTCCATCCATTAAGAACCCCTCAGATAGACAGATCGACAACCTCGCCAAATCAATTTTTGAGGCTGCTGGAGCATCTCTCTCTCCTTCCTTTGCGGACACCTGGGTGGCAAGGGCCATGGTGGCCTGGGCTGAGGATCTAGTTAAAATTACTAGTGATATCCCTCTTCCCCCCGAAGCACGTAATCTGGCCTATCAGATTACTCGGGCAGGCGACTACATGGTCCATGCGTCCCTAGATGCAGCTAATTGCGCTGCGCTCACAGCCGCCAATGCTATCGCCATTCGGAGGTCCCTGTGGCTCCGAGAGTGGCGGGCAGACTCTGCTTCAAAGAAGACTTTGACTTCGCTGCCTTATCATTCAGGGCGTCTTTTTGGAGATCGTCTTGATCAGATTATTTCTGACGCTACAGGTGGAAAAAGTAAATTTCTTCCGCAGCGCAGAATCAATCAGCCCTTTCGGTCTCAAGATCAAAGTCGTTCCCGACCATTTCGCAGCTCCTTTAATTGGTCCTCTGCCTCAACCTCGTCCCGTGCACCCCGTTCTCGCAGAGACAGGGGCTCACAACCATCGTCCAGGTCCTCTCAGCCCTGGAGAAACAGATTTTCTCAGGAAATAAGAGCTCCTCCTCTCGCAAATTATCTTCCCAATGACTCCTTGCTGGGGAAGGGGGACCTAAACAAGGTAGGCGGCCGCCTACTCTTGTTTCGCAAGGTCTGGGGGTCGGTCGTTCAAGACCAGTGGGTCCGAGATCTTGTACACTTCGGTTACAAGATCGAGTTCTTGTCTCTCCCCCCAAGGCGTTTCTTCCAGTCTCGTCCCCCAAAGTCCAAGGATCTCGCAATTCCTTTTCTTCAGGCCCTGAACATTCGTCGTACCAGCGGAGTCATCGTCCCAGTTCCTCACAAGGAAAGATTCAAAGGGTTTTACTCAAACCTCTTTGTGATTCCCAAAAAGGATGGCTCCTTGCGTCCTATTCTGGACTTAAAATTACTGAACAAATTCATCAGAGTCCGCCATTTCAGAATGGAATCCCTCCGTTCGGTTGTCGCATCTCTAGAAAGAAAAGAATTACTGGCGTTTATCGACATCAAGGATGCGTATCTACACATTCCGATTTTCAGAGGCCATCAAAAGTTTCTGTGTTTTGCAGTCGGAGAGGATCATTTTCAATTTGCCGCCCTGCCCCTGCCCTTCGGACTCGCAACCGCCCCCAGAGTGTTCACAAAAGTCATGGCGGCCGCCATGTCAATTTTACACTCTCGGGGTGTGGTGGTCCTCTCGTACCTGGACGACCTACTCATCAAAGGACCGACTTTTCGGGCTTGCGCAGAGAGTGTCGAGATCACTATCGACACCCTCTCTCGCCTGGGTTGGCTAGTCAATTTGGACAAGTCTCCCATTCCCTCTCAGAAGATTCATTTTCTGGGAATGATTCTGGACACCTCCCAAGGGTTGGTATCTCTCCCTCCAGAGAAGATTGCTTCTCTGAGGCGGGGAGTGCTCCTGTTGTCTCTAGGCTGCTCCCACTCTCTGCGGGGCGCCATGCAGGTCCTCGGGAAAATGGTAGCCTCCATCGAGGCAGTACCGTTCGCACAGTTCCATCTTCGACCTCTTCAACATGAGCTAATATCAGTATGGGACAGGAACCCAGCGTCCCTAAGTCGCCGCTTTCGTCTTTCTCCCAGAGTCAGAAGTTCCCTGAAATGGTGGACAAATGCTTCGTCGCTGAATCAAGGGAAATCTTTTCTGCCTGTCCATTGGCTGGTGGTGACCACCGATGCCAGTCTCCTCGGATGGGGAGCGGTGTTCCTTCACCACACGGCTCAAGGCCGCTGGTCTCTTCCAGAGACCCGTCTCCCGATCAACATCCTGGAGATCAGAGCTATCAAACTAGCTCTCTTACAGTTCCATCACCTTCTGGCCGGTCGTCCCATCCGGATCCAGTCAGACAACGCCACGGCCGTAGCGTACATCAACCGTCAGGGAGGCACTCGGAGCAGAACAGCGATGCTCGAGGTGTCACACATCCTACGCTGGGCCGAGGTAAACCGCTCGCCCATCTCCGCGGTTCACATTCCAGGAGTGGAAAATTGGGAAGCAGACTTCCTCAGTCGCCAAGACTTAGACTCAGGGGAATGGTCTCTGCACCCGGAAATGTTTCAACTCATTTGCCAGCATTGGGGAATGCCGGATGTGGATCTCATGGCATCCAGGTTGAATGCCAAAGTTCAGACGTTCATAAGTCGATCTCGCGATCCACTAGCCATCGGCTCGGATGCGCTAGTCACCCCTTGGAGTCAATTTCGACTTCCCTACATCTTTCCACCCCTTCCGTTAATCCCCAGGGTGATCCGAAAGATCAAGGCGGAGGGCGTTCCTCTCATTCTTGTCGCTCCGGACTGGCCTCGCCGTCCGTGGTATGCGGAACTAGTGCGTCTGCTCGCAGACGTCCCCTGGAGATTACCGGATCGTCCGGACCTTCTCTCGCAGGGCCCAATTTACCATCACAATTCGAAAGTACTGAATTTGACGGTATGGCCATTGAAGCCTGGATTTTAGGTCAGGCTGGTTTTTCTCACAAAGTTGTCTCTACAATGGTCAATGCCAGGAAGCCGGCTACCGCCCGCATTTATCATCGTGTCTGGAAAAGATTCTTTTCCTGGTGTAGGGGCAAAGGTCGTTCCCCTTTGTTTTTTTCTATCCCTTCCATTCTGGAATTTCTCCAGGCAGCAATGGACTCGGGGTTAGCACTCTCCTCCCTCAAGGGGCAGATTTCCGCTTTATCCGTACTTTTCCAACGACGGATTGCATCTAAGTCCCAGGTCAGGACTTTTATCCAAGGAGTGTCACATCTCGTTCCTCCCTACAAGAAGCCTTTGGAGCCTTGGGATCTTAATCTGGTCCTCAGTGCGTTACAAGAATCCCCCTTCGAGCCTTTGCCGGAAGTGCCTTTGTCTCTTTCCTGGAAGGTTGTCTTCCTTGTTGCAATTACCTCTATCAGGCGGGTATCGGAATTGGCAGCCTTGTCTTGTAAATCTCCTTTTCTTATTTTTCACCAGGACAAGGTAGTACTCAGGACTTCTCCTTCTTTCTTGCCCAAAGTAGTTTCGGCTTTTCATATCAATGAAGAAATAGTCCTGCCCTCGTTCTGTCCGGCGCAGACTCACCGTACTGAAAGGGCCCTTCACACCTTGGACTTGGTGAGGGCTCTCCGAAGGTACATTTCGAGAACTGCATCTTTCCGTAAATCGGACGCACTGTTTGTGCTTCTGTAAGGACGCAGACAGGGTTTGCCTGCTTCCAAGGCCACGTTAGCCAGATGGATCCGTTTGGCGATCCAAGAGGCGTACCGTTTAAAAGGTCATGTAAATCACAACAAATATATTGCCTAGATCAAAAAGTACTTCCAAATACCAACAAATTCAAAAAGAATCATGGGAAGCTTTTACACTATAAAATACAAACTTTATTCAGATTAAAATACATTTTATGGATAAAAAATCCAAATGGGGACAACAATATGCAGGAAGCTGGCCCAATGCAAACAGGTACAGGCAAGGTGAAAGAAAGTATTCAAAGGTGCATATATCTATACTTTATATTTGCAGTCACGTTGACTAATAATGAGCTAAAAAAATAGCTTCCATATGCTCAATAATATATATGTAGTCTAGGGTATCCCTAAAAGAGGCATATATATGCGCACCAAATGTATAGCGTGTACACACGCTCCCTTGTGAACAAGCTAAACGCGAAACGCGCGTCAGGGGTGCTACGGCCGCACTCAGGTACGATCTCCCACTAGTAGCTTATCATTTTGAATACTTTAAATTGCTCTGTACATTGGTGTGCAGATTTTTGCCTATATTTATAGCACTTGCTGCGGGCTCTGCACTTGCATGCTAGTATTGTTATGCTAACATTTGTAGTGGGAGGGCAATTTCTTTGATTCCTTTGACTGTTCTATACATTTGGTGCGCATAAATATGCCTCTTTTAGGGATACCCTAGACTACATATATATTATTGAGCATATGGAAGCTATTTTTTTAGCTCCTTATTAGTCAACGTGACTGCAAATATAAAGTATAGATATATGCACCTTTGAATACTTTCTTTCACCTTGCCTGTACCTGTTTGCATTGGGCCAGCTTCCTGCATATTGTTGTCCCCATTTGGATTTTTTATCCATAAAATGTATTTTAATCTGAATAAAATTTGTATTTTATAGTGTAAAAGCTTCCCATGATTCTTTTTGAATTCGTTTAAAAGGTCAGCCTATCCCGGCTGGGATTAAGGCACACTCCACTCGGTCTGTGGGGGCCTCCTGGGCCATTCGGCAGCAGGCTTCAGCACAACAAGTGTGCAAGGCTGCGACTTGGTCCAGTCTTCATACTTTTGTCAAGCATTACCACATCCATGCTCAAGTTTCTTCAGATGCGGCACTTGGCAGACAAATTCTGCAATCAGCTGTTGCGCATCTGTAA